>JADMLD010001553.1:0-600000 GCA_017589585.1 Phylloscopus whistleri
AACCTAGGATCGTTTCACATTTGTGTGAGAGCAACTGCAGAAAGAATAATCTAAATTTTTTTTCCAAGGCAGATACACAATGCCATTTACATCCTGTCTAGTTAAGCAAGGCTGAGGATTGCTTTGATTTTACTATATAGGGGGCAATAAATAAAGTGTAAATTAGCAGTAAAACAGAATTTCAGAACTGTGCATATTTCAAACAGAAGGCCAACAAAAACATTTGCAGTTCTCAGTGCTTCAAGGTATCCCTTGCCAGTGAAAGTGCTTGAATCAATATTGGTCTCTAGCAATATCTATGTAAAAGGGATCTGAGGATGTATCACTGTGAGATTTCAAGAGATAGGCACAGTCAGATTAGAATTAGCTGGAACAGCTCAAACTTACCCTCTGAATTGTTCTCTGCTCCAATTCTCTGCCTACAACTGTAATTAGACCTCACCCATAGCACAGCCACTACTGCTCATAGTCCAGGATAAGTGCACAGCTAATTCCATTGGCAGTTTAAGATGAAACAACAGCTTCTAATGAGAAAAACTGAGCCAAGAGCACGGATCTTGCAATGGGTAGCAGTAAATTCCAGGAGAAAATCAGAGAAAACAATGAGAGGAGTAACTTCCTACACTAAAAAGCTGAGTCACACGGGACTTTCCAGTCAAAGCCTTAATTTAGAACAGCTCCAAGTATAAATAAGAGGTAAGTAATAGATTGGGTGTGACAAATACATCTGAACAGTCTCTCAGATGGACTCGTCTTTGCTGATCAAATTCCAGTCCTTGCTGGCTAGATTGTAGAATTAAGGTACAGAATTTGTACATCTAGAAACACAAATACCCCCCCAAGGCTTGTGTGAGACACCTTGAAACTGCACTGAAAACTGCACTGAAAACCACTCTAATGGACTGTAATGGAGACAGGTTTTCTTCAAGGCTTGGACTGCACTCGGAATCAATCTCTGAGAGCTATCACACATTTTTTTTCCCCACCTTGAAGCACGACACACATTACCTAAGAAAGCCTCTTTAATTTCGGTCTTGTCTGTCCGGCGGATTATTTTCACCACAAAGATGACTGCCAGTGGTGTCAGGAAGGAAATTGCCTGTGAGAGATAACAAACAGCACGTGTTATATGAGAGCATCAATTCCTTCTCAGTCCAACTGATTAATAATTAGCTGCAGCCAGCTCCATTGAAACTGAAAAGGCTGAACCATCTTTATCAAGCTCCTGACCTTAAGCAAAGTGGGACGATTTGTCTTTGCAGCTACAGGGTGACGAGCACATTAATATTCCAATAGAGCCCTCAGCTGTAATTGATTTGTAATTGCCCAGAGCTGCATTTAAAATGTCAGCTTCTCCAGTGAAAAAGTAACAGTCCATAAAGGTCCACAAAATTCATACACTGATCTATGCAGACTTTGGGTATTTTTTTCCTCAGTGTGTATTTCTGAGCAAGGCAGCCCACCCAACCCAGGCTGAGTGCTCAGTAAGACCCTACTCAACACAACAGACTGCAGCATTTTAAAAAGTTTTTTCTCTTACTTTTTGTTTTCTTTTCAACTGTCATGTTTGAATGCATGGAGAAGATTATGTCTTTATGATTCTTTTGTTTACAAGTGTTCGGATGTGGAGCAAGCTGCTTTCTTTTGTTCAAACCTAGAAAAACAACACCTGAGCATCTACAGGTTTAGTCACTGGTTAAACAGAACCTTATCCTGTAATTGTCAGTGCTGGAGGACAGGAATCCTCCTACAAGGACCCTGAAATGGCATCTGTGCCTCAGTGCACACACTTCATTCTCTTGAAAAAAAATTGAAAATTACTGGATGAGGTTTGGGTTGTGAGTTTGGGGTTTTTTTGTGTGTATGTGTTTTTTGTTTTTTGGGGGGGTTGTTTGTTTGTTTGTTGGTTGGTTTTGTTGTTTTTTGTTTTAGGGGGTTTTTTGTGTGGTGTTTTTTATTCTGTTTTGTTTTTTGGGTTTTTTCCTTTTTTTTTTTTTTTTTTTTTTAACAAGGCAAAAATGAAGCTGTAAATGGCACAAGGGGTGCCAGGTCTTAAGTAAGATTATTATAAGAGTATTTCTTTACTGAAGCTGAACTGGGCCTTGCTTCTTAAATAGCCCCACTGACATAAAAACCAGACCAGACAGATATATTATGGCAAAAGACAGGTAACTCAATCTTCTTTATACACCAAAGATTAATCCCAGCCCTCACTTTATGATTTTAGACAATCTGAGTAGGAAGCACCACTAGTGAGAGTGCTCTACATTTGTTATTTTGGCTCTGCATCTTGTACCAGATTGTCCCTGCCTGCATCTGCAAAATACTATCTAACTCAGTGAACCAGGCAGATTAAAACCCAGCCTGGAGTCTGTTCCCCTTTTCTACATTTAGGAAAGCAGAATTTGTGCAGAAAGAGGAGTCACTTCCACTTAAAAGCTCTCCCTGTGTAAGTGTGTGTGAGATTCAAGTTTGGATGCCAATGCCACGTTACTGCTTCAGAAATGTTCACTTCTCTCTATCCTCATCAAAAATTTAATTTCTGTTTTCAGAGGCAGATCATGAAATCTAAAGAAAACAAAGGTTAAAGCAAATCCTAGAATTCCTAGTGTCATTCTTAAACTAAGGATTGTCACCAGGAAAAAAAAAAAAGATAAAAAAAAAATCTGCATTCCAGTACTGAAGAATGTGTAGAAATATAGCCAAGGCTGACAGGCCTATAGTTCGTGGTTTAATGGAGTCAGAAATCTTTTGAAAAAGCAGGAGCAGCAGAAATTATCAACAAAGAATAGGCATTCAAGTGGCAGCTTGTTCCAAACCGCTTCTCCATCCATCTTCAGAAATCTGGTAAAGCTGCAGATTTCCTCATATTTTACAAGCATGGGAGTTTTTGAGGGAGATGAACTATTCTTGCTTATGGTGTATTGCTGCTCCTTACACAAAGGCATTAGCTGGAAGGTGCTTTTTATTCTGCAGCAAAATGCACACACAAAGAAATTTTGGCTTGTGACAGACTCCTTATTTATTTTGCAAAGAAGTTTCTCTGTGGCTCATATCTAAAACAGATTTGGCAACACTCTAATGAGCAATACTCTCCTCAGCATCACAGCTATGTTTCCTCTTCCAGCAGTGAAATATCACAGCATTGCCAGGCTTTTGTGAAACATGGGCAAAATCTCTGCCATTCATTGTTCCTCCTGGCAAGCCAGAGATGTGCTGAAGTTATAAGGACTGCCACACACTTCCATTCATCCAGGGGAAAGCAGTTTCCTGCACTTTCCAAGACAAGGAATATCCATTGACAGAGAGACAGAACCAGGCCCAGCTCTTCCCAGTTCCTGCTACCCATGCAGACGTCAGCTTTGTCTGATTTGGATGTGCATTCACAACATTTCTCTTGAATTCAAGTCTCTCATGGCAAATAAAATCATCCAGCAATTCATAAAGTCATAGAGATTGCCTTCTGATAAGGCACAGCCATGTTTCAATATCAAAGCACAGCAGCGGCAACAAATTCTTTCCACAATGAAAGCTTGTCATCAACGCTAGAGTCAGATTCTTCTTCTTTTAAATTTAAAAAATAAGAAAAGAATATAGAAATTACCAATGTTTCTTAATTTAAGGAGCTGTTCACTGTTTAAAATCTGAGCCAGAAGGAGAACACAGGCCATACAAATGTTAGTGACACGGAATTGCCTCAAAGTTCCACCCACCACAAACTTTGCCAAAACCTATGGGAACAGGGGAATGTATTACAATTATATCCCAGAATTGTGCTTCCCAGTGCCTACTGCCTAGGGAGCAAGAGGATGGACTAATGATTATCCCAACTGGTTTCAAAAATAGTTCCACCACTGCAGCAAAACCCTGTGCAGTGATTCACTCTTGGTTCTTGAACTCCTCAGTTATAAACAGATCAGAGAAACCATGCAGCAAAGGAAGCAATGCTGAGCATAAGGAAAAATCCCACAATTAAACTCAGTCTTTCCCAGCACAACAACTTAATGTTTGGCTTGGGGGTTATTTTGTTTGTTTGTTGTTTGATCTTTGGGTTTTTTTACATAGCTGTCTTCCATTTCAGGAAAAAATACGTATTTTCATCCACCCAGGATGAAAAAGTCCAAAATAGAGCTGAATCTTAATGCAATATAAACAAAATGTTTCTTGTTTATAAAAGCAAATTTAAAAATCAGGCCTTCAGCCTCTGCCTTAGAAGCTGGGATATATGGCTGCCTGAAATGCAGGAGGCACCTTTAAGTTGTTCCTTAATTAAAAAAAAATAAATTATAACTGAAGGATTACGCATTTATTAAAAAAAAAAAAAGGTGAATTTGCATATAACCTGAATTTAAGTTTGAAAAGCAGAACCCTGGCCTCACTAAAGACTCAGGAAAAGATGACTTTGAAGCAGCTGTTGGAAAGAATGAACTACTTTTACAGCCTGAACTACACCCATAATTTCAGCATTTCTGAGGTGGTCTGTCTTACTAAGCTCTTTTGCATAGAGATTATTATGTATTGTTAATTATTGCTAGTGAAGTTATCAAAATTATGAAGTTTGATAACCAAATTCAGCCATCCAGTCTGCATGTGCTGAGCAGGGAAGAGCCAGAAGAGCAGTGACAGCAGGGCACCTCTGTGATATATTTAGTGTTGGCAGAAGCTAAAACAAAGGTTTTGCCTTTAGGGAAAAAAAAAGGATTACCCAGAGTCCAGTATCTCAGTGCCTAACACGCCTAAAACAAATTGGATTTCAAAATTTAAGCACTTAACCTTATAAGAGCGTGGCAAGGTTTTGTCAGGTCACTCAACCAGCTGATTGAAAAATCTTCTCTACTCATTTCTCTCACATTCCTCTCAGCTAACACTGCTTTCACTCCTAAACTGAAAAATCAACATTCATAAATTCAGTCATCTGATAACGCTGCTTTTTAAAGACTTCCCATCATTTGCTACATTTTGGACAACATTGGTCTGGAAAAGAATTGCCTTTAGGATTAAAGGAACATCCTTTGCTTGTGAAATATTTCCTATTGCTTGTCAAGTGGAAATTTACTCAGTTTGCAGCCATCCAATGACCCAGGGGCCTTTAGTACTTACAAACATGAGCCGTGTAGGGATGTTGTCTGACTGCACCAAGGGATTTTTGTACAGCCAGATCTCCTCTGGCTGGATCACTCGCTGGAATGGATCCAAAAATTCCGTAAAACTGAAAAAAAACCAATGAAAGATACAATTTTTTCACAATTTGAAGTGATGACCAAAACCCCCCAGAAGAATTCTGCTCATTTAGAACGTCCCCTAAAATTGACTATGAAATAGCATGCATAAAATATCCTTATTAAACTGCTACACTGCCATCCCACCTCACTGCATTTTAGTAATACAAACTTTATAAATAAATAAATAAATACATAAATAAATAGATAAATATAAAGCCCTTTAGAAAATGGGCTTTAAAAATCTACACCTTTGAAGTTGTTCTACAGCTTTGTAAAAGTTCCATAAACACTACTGTGGAAAATATGGTTTTTTTGGTGGGAAAAGTGTGCAAATAACACTGTGAGATTAAATAAATCATGTAGTCATTTATTATCAATTTTAAATCATGTAATCCAGTGTTTTACCCTGAAGAAATTATGTAACAGATGTAAACTATAAAATGTCTTTCAAATGTCAAGATTCAGACTTTGAAGCATGACAGTTGCATCTGCAGCATCACAAAGCAAAAGAAAGAAGCAGCCCAGAAAATTTCTTCTACTGACAGAAAAAAGGGATAACTTTACAGAATATCTCCAAAAGAGACTTACTCCTAAAACAGGATGGGCTGTCAAACTTAAGAAGAATCTAAGTCTCCCAGAAATGTCTCATTCTACCAAAAGTTTTAATTTCATTATTATGTCTATTAGCCCTCTTACAAAGAAAAAACAACAAACAAACAAACAAAAAACACCAAAAAAACCCACACAAAAAACAAACAAACAAAACAAAACAAACCACCAAAAAACACCACCACCACCCCCCAAAAAATCCACCCAAAGACACTAAAACCCCTCATCATTCTTAATTACATTATTTTGCAATTAAGAGCATCAAAATAAAATGTTGAGGTCCCACTGTTCTGTAGAAAGTAAATTGTGTGTGTGTCTTTTGTCATGCACTGAAAGAAAAAGCAGGAATTGTGATCTTTGGCTGCAGCAGGAAGTTTTTTTTGTTTGTTTGTTTGTCTGTTTGGGTTTTTTTTGTACTACGACATTTGTATTCTTAATATTCCTAGTAAAAACCCCGTTATTCCTCTTCCCAAATATTTGCCTGAAAGCCCTTAATTGCAAAATCATAATAATTTGGAGGGAGGAGGTTTACATTCTCCATTCCAGCTTTTCCCTGGCAGACACCTGTCTTCCCAAACCAAGAGATGAAGCTAAAATTATTGGTGTTTAAATCTGAGGAATTAAAAAAAAAAAATCAAACTCAGTTCTCACAGGAAACACGCTAGGACACTGCAGATACAAACTATCATAAGATTTAATGCCTTTAGGAGCAAAATAACACATGCTAAAGAGATGAAAATGTAATAAATAACATAAATAGTATCTGATTTCAGATGAAGACTGATTTTTTGATTAATATATACTCATCTGTACTCATATAAAGAGTAATTTCAACAAATCCATCAATGACTGTAGTTATTATTATTTTATGCAACAGCTGCAGTTTTGTATCCACTATATATTAAATCTGATAAGATTTTATTTTCTTTCTTTGACTTGTGTTCTGAATATCTTCCCAAAACTGTGTTCAAATTTAATGCAACATAATGCCAAAAAAACCCAAAACCAACCAACCAACCAAATTTTCTGAAACTGGGAAAAATATTTTCAAAATCACTGTTGGAGGAAAAAAAAAATAGCTGCAGAAGGCAGCAGATGTCTCTGTGAACAATACAGAAATAGAAAGTAAACAGTTAAAGGAAAGAAACTGTAAAAAAAGAAATAACTTTTTTTTTTATCTTCCCAAAGAGCTCAACTGCTAATTAAATTTTTATGCCAAGACTCATAAGAGAACAATTCTCTTCTTTTTTCAAGCATCACCAATGGGTGAGTGGATATGAGATTTCACTAGCTTGAAGGCAATTCCCTTTGTACTCTATTAAACAATCATGAGGACATACTGGTTTCTAAGCTGCCTGACACTTGGTGATTTATGTGCCTTTGTCCCAACCAAAAATACAGTCTATCACTATTCAGAAGTCAGCACAAGCTTGTTTAAAAAGGACTAGAAATTATGAGAAATGAATGCAGCCTTGGACAAAGAAAACTGGTTTTGATCCTTTTGTGTTACAGCCCAAAGTACAACCTCAGTCATGGAAGTGTCCCCTGGCAGCAGGTTTCCTTTGTTTTAGTACAGAAAAATTTAGTCTTAGCTTTTTTGTCCTTTTTCTTCATTTTTTGCATATTCACCCAACATTTTTAACAGCTTAGCAAGCAAGATTTCAAACACTTCAGCCTGATGGCGTGTCTTTAAGGCATAAAAGGGTTTCCATTAACTTTTGAGAGTCACATTAACTGTGACTTTCAAAGCAGCCCAAGGGAAAGAGGAGCCCAAATTCCATTAAAAACACCAGTGAGCAACAGGTGCCCCAGTCCCTGAGGTTGGTTTGGCCATGCCAACACTGCCTCTTACAGCTCCACACTGAGTAAAAATGCTGTTCTTTTCCCATGTCTTTGAGGTACATTAACTTCATTTCCATTTCACAGCGTGTAGCCCTTCAGGATCATTTCGTGCCAGCACCACATCATCACAGCCAGAGCCAGGTAACAGCTCACTAAAAGCAGTTTTTTGATGATATGGACTAATAACTCGGGGTTATGTTTTTATGAAACCATTCACTGATAGTGAAGGAATCAGACAGAGCATAAATATCCTCACAGAGGTTTTGACCTGAGCTTCCACAGTGGTTTTCATCTCCCACAAGCAGCAGCAGGATATCATTTGGCACCTCACCTTTTTGTTTCCACCACTGCCTGGCCCTCAGCTGCATCACACAGCAAGGTTTAAATTTCTGCCTGGTCCTGAGCATCAGCAAAGGGTGGCTGGTGGGTTGGTGGGTTGGTGGGTTGGTGGGTTGGTGGGTGGGTTGGTTGGTGGGTTGGTGGGTTGGTTGGTTGGTTGGTTGGTTGGTTGGTTGGTTGGTGGGTTGGTTGGTGGGTTGGTTGGTTGGTGGGTTGGTTGGTTGGTGGGTTGGTTGGTTGGTTGGCAGGAGAGGGGGAAATTGTTGTTTTTTTTTCCTTTTACTTTTCCTCTCACAGACAAATCTTGTCCCAAATACCAAGTGACAATAACTGAAGGGACAGAGCAGTACACATGGGATGGCAAAGGACCACGGGAGGATGAACAGGAACTTGTGACTGTGACACCCAGACTTTCATCCCAGACACCTAATGAATGAACCTCCCCTTTTCTAAGCTTCATCTGTTGATAAGCAGATTTTATCCTCAAATGGCTCTGCCTGCATGTCCCCATTGAGGCAAACAATAAAAAGACATAGCAGATGTTCATGAACTTCTCTTATGAATCATCTAAAATATAAAATAAAAAAAATTTGGCTCTGGCCACGATTCCCTGCCTGCAGAACTCTGTGTGAGCAAACACTGCTGCCTCTCCCAAAAACACAGATTAACTGTGGTTGGGCTGTTGGAACTCCATTTGGCATGTTTTTACATGGATATTTCCTCTAGTATTCCCCAAACTGGGTCTCAAAGCTGGGAGTAAATGCTTGTCTAGTGTACCTGCCATGTTAAATTGTGCAATCAGTTGTTCTGCAAGGTTGTGAGCGGTGTCAGTGGTGCTGAAGTTGGTAATAATTGGCCTAATTACAGAGTATGTGCATAATTCACAACTCAGGATTTGCTTTAGGGGCTTCCCACGAGTGATCCAGGCTAGAAGAGAAAGAGCCCAGAGTTTGCATCAGCTGGGTGCATTGAACACTTTGTTCACATCACCTTGGCTCACACTGGATTTCAAGACTTCAATTTGCCCTTTCTGAATCACACCAATAGTGGGGAAAACATTCATGTCATGTTATTTGATGTACCTGGAGAGAATAACTTATTCTCAAGCCATGACAAAATCTAGGTTTATTTACTGCCTACAGATAATATTATGGAAAAAACAAAACACAATAAAACAAAAAACAAGCAAACAAAACCCCCAAAATCCAAAAAACAAACAAACAAACAAAACCCAAACCAAAACAAAAACAAAAAAACCCAAACAAACAAACAAAAACAAAAACACACAACACAAAACAAAACCAACCCCCCCCCCAAAAAAAAAACCAAGAACAAACAAAAAAATCCACAACAACAACAACAAACCCCAAAAAACAAAACCCAAAGCATAAGTTCTCAGAGGTTATTTTACAACATCCTGCAAAAAAGGATAAAATATGAAAAGCTTGAAATGTTCTGTGGCTGGCATGTAAGATTAGCAAAAGTGAAGGAGAGGGGATAGTGATGAGGGGAGATAAGAAGCAATGCCTGTGGTTTATCACCATGATTCTGCTCTCCATGGAGCTGGAGCAATTCAGACTCTGAAATGCTGCTGCCTGTGTGTATCAGCATGATGAGATAGCTTTGTGTCAGCTCAGAGGTTAGCATGAGCAAAGAGATCTGAGCCACTTAGTATCTAAAGTAATTTGGGAAATCCACAGCTCCTCAGCCATCAAGAAGGGTTACAATATATATGCCCAAGACTCAATTATGAATGATGAGCAAAGGAGAAGCTGGCATGAATTAAAAATCTAACTTCAATAATATAAACTCTGCTTTGATAGAAAAAGGAACACTCCCTGTAGTTAAGGCACACCACTGGGTGTCAAGAGATTTGATGTCTCCTGATATGGTTTTACAAAGCAAGGTAGGGCAAACCATTCCAGTATCAGTACCAAAATAACTCTTAATTCTGCAGTTTGTTTGTTAACTGGACCTACACGTGCCAAGTATGCACTGCTGACAAACACCCAGCTACAGCTCTAACTTCTCCAGAGAAATCAGAAGGAAAGAGTTAATTTTAAATATATATATCCAAATTTATATTGCAATAGGTACTGAATGCAAAAGAAGTGTCCCCACCAGAACAGAACTAATGTTTTATTGGTTCTTCAGACATTTATGTTACTGCAAATATCATTTTTAACTGCACTAAAACCAATTAAGTGCTGTACACTCACACTGACACAGAAACACCAGTAGCAATAAATTATCCTTTTTTAACAGCTAAAAACTATTTATTTCCCAGTACAGCTCCATGCAGTGTATACACCTGTTATAACTGATTAACAATTTGAAATCCCCATATAGAGCTTTACTGGGACTGCTAAAGACAAAGGGCATGGGCAATGTTTTTGGGGTTTTCATTTAATGTCACTGGCAAGTAGAGGACTGGTTCTGGAGGGCAGCTTTGGCTTCAGATGAGTCAGTATGACCTGATGGAAAATATTTCTGAATACTTTAAATTAGCTAGCAATTGCAGTGTGACATTTAATTAGCACATATGCCTCCATTAGCCCCTCAGATATACAAGAAATCATTTCGATTAAGAAAAGATGGAAAATAAATTCTGATGCAGTTTTAAAATACACAGATATTACCTGAAGTGCTAAAAAAGGAGGGTTTCCAGTGTTTTCCTTCAGCCTTACTGATAGGTTTCCCAGATTTGCCTCCCATATCTACTGATTTTACAGATTTCTATCAGGGTATAATTTCTTCCAAAGATGAATGGCCACCCTCTGTACTCTCCTCCTTGCAGCCAACACTGCACCCAGCAAGGAGGCAACAGCTGTGGAGCCTGGGCTCACTTAAAAGCTCAGATCTCAAACTGAAAACAATGCAGACACAACAGGAGTCCTGCAGCTTATGAAATCACATATAAATGAGATATATACTGAGAATACCTAATATGAAAGAGCAAACCAACAATCTCTTCACAATGCTGAAAAGGAAAGAGCAGCCTGGAGTGGAGTTTCAGAACCTGATGTTGGTTTTCTTTGCACTTAAATTATGTTGTCCCTGTTTTCTCAGCCCCTGGCATTTGAACCCTCTCTAAGTAAAAAAACTTACTTCCTGTGACACAGAGGAAAGGGAAAGGATTATCTGAGCATGCATGAACAGCACAAGAACAAGAGGTTAACATAGCTAGGAAGTTGTTCTTGTGCACCTCAAAAATTTCAAAAATTTCCAGTCCATTCATTTTCCTTGTTAGGGGCTGAGCCTTTGCTAGCAAGTAGAGCTAAATATCCCTGAGCATCATTATTGCCACTGTGAATCTAGAAAACTCCCATTCCATGGGAATAAAATGGGTTTCCAGGCCTTAAAGTAGTTAATTAGCTTCAATACAGCCTTTTCACCATCATATCCTCCTCACAGAAGGGGGATATTTGGAAATGAGCCAAGTGAAAGGAAGAAAGAGGGAACAGTTGGTCATGCTGCATTGCAGCTTTGATCAGAAGACCAGGAGACAAGAGTGACTATGATGAACCATGAAAAAAAAAAAAACAAACTACTGCAAAATGAGTCAAAGTCACACATTTTGTCTTGTTTTTAATTTTTTACAACTTTCCTTCACCTAGTAATGAAAGTGATCTTTGTGCCTTTGCTTTCTGGTCAGCAGAGTATAAAATAAACCATTGTGAATCAAAACCAACTTTGTTTTGGCATTTAGCTGCTCCTGGGGTGAAAGAGCCACTGAGTCCTTGTGATCCCTGCTCACATGGAGCAGTGCTGCCCCTGGAAAACAAGGCAAGGAGGTCAGAGCTGATGCTTATTGTGTCAAGGTGCAACTCTTCAGGCCACCCAGAAATGTACCAGAAATAATCAACGGTGGTAGTTTTACAGAAATAGCCAATATCAGCCAAGTGACAACGGCTGGCTCCTGCTTTCATTGCATTATCTCTCATCTTATTTATGAAAAAACAATGTTTATGGTATTAGTTGTTGCCTCTATCCTCTATTTTTATTAAATATACCCTATGATCCAAGATACTTCACAAAAGCCATTTTACTTTGTGTTTGGGGAGGAGGAAGTAGAGGGAAAGGAAATAATGAGTTCTGCAGCCATTAGAAATGTCAAAGCTGGCAGCTGTACATTATCCTAAAGTGAAAAACAGAATTCATATTACAGGCTTAAATTAACTAAGCACATGTCTGAATAATGAACCCAAACACACTGAAGACAGTCAAAATTTTCCTTTTGATGTTTTTAATGCTTATTTTGATTACATCTCAAACTGTTTTCAGTCAAACTCCCCACAGTTCCCTGCACAACTACACAGCTCCACAGCAAATTGATGGAGCTGAGTCTGGTAAAATTTCTTTTTTTTTAATTTTTTTTTCCCATACCTGCATGTCACACACTATTGATAATGTTTGGACCCGAAATGAAAGTTGGGGTAAATTCACAACTGTGCTGAGTTTCTCTCTGTGACAAAAGATCCAGAGTTATCTCTGTCCCTCTCTCACTCCTCTTAAAATATTCCAAATAAAATCCAACTGTATTAAAATCACTCAGCCCAAAAACACTTGAGTGCTAACTGCATGTTCCAGAGTATTAGTAATGATTTAAAAAATAATAATATTAAGAGAAGGAGATCTAGTGATGGAGAATAGGTGTCGGGATGCACAACCCCTCTGGGCTCCATCCACACAGGCCCAGGGGTGTTCAGAGATGTGAGGGCTGAATTAAAACCTTCAGGGAAACTAAAATACATAAATCCACACAGACATGAGGCAGAAATGCAAGTTTAGTTTTAAATAAGTAGAGAATATTTTAGGTGCCTTAAACAAATAAGAGCCTGAATTAGCTAGTAAGAAAAGGCCCTAAAACCTTGTTTAAAAGTTCACTGGCTTTACCTTTTACAAAGTTAACTAAGCTCTAGGCAAAATTAAAAGAATGTAGCCTTGCTAGCATTCCTAAAGAGAACAAGGTAGTTACACACCTAGAATTTGTGTAAGAATTTAGGATTACTTTCACAGATCAGGATAGGTCCAGCAGGACTGTAGGAAATTCGTGTTTGTACCTGATTGGTTAAAAATAGAATAAAATAGAATATTTTATATATAAAATAATATAAATAGAATAAAAATGCACTACTCAGAGAATGCACACTCGTGGGACACAGATTAGGGTGCTGTCACTGCTGCTGCTGCTGCTGAGAAGATGCTGCCACTTCTCCTTGGGATGTGGGGACTTCATGCCGGAAGGCTCTCTGCATACTGGCACAAACTGCAACACCTCTTGCCTTCCCGAGGCTGACTTAGCCATGCAACAAAGGACATGTACTCTTACAGCTACCCAGCTGTCACCCTGGTTTTCTAAAGTTCTTCCAAGCCTTCTGATGTTTACATTTTTGCAATGGAGTTTCTCACGCACTTTTCATGTAAATAACGATTGTTTTGCCTTCCTTTCTGGAGGAGGAGAGAATTGATGGACTGTTGGGTTGACCAGTGCGGTTGGAGAGGACAATTTTCATCCTCCAATCCATGGTCACTGTTGGAATTCTATAAATGTCGAGGTCTGTAAATAAAGTGATCCTTTTTTGCCTTGGACATCTCAGTGTGTGAGTGTCGTTCATTTGTGTCGTTCAATGAAGATGCGCCAAAATCTTGGCGTCGAAGAGGAACGCCACTTTTTGCATCTTGTAGCACTCCCTGAGGTCCAATAGCAATAGTTCCACTCCTGGAAAGCACCTTGGACACAGATGAGCAATTATTAATGGCCTCTCTGTGGGCTGTGAGAGCACAGACAGGCTGTTAGGTCTGTTCTGCCATCAGCCAGAATTGGCAGCTAATGGAAACAGAACGCTTTACATCAGGTGACACTCCCCTCTGTTGTTCTCCCTTTGCAAGGCTCCACAACACTTGGAAGGGAGCCACAAACCCTTCAGAGCTGAAACGTTTCTGAGCCAGCATTTGCACCTCCATTATACGTGCTAAAGAAGCAGTAAAACTTCTCACCCAATAAAGGCTGAAATGTCAGACTGCAAGTAAAATATTGCACCTAATCTAGGATTTCGACTTTTCCCACAATCTGGTTAGTGCAGAATATTTAGCACACAATCTTTGGCAGAAGGGACCACCAGCTTCTGTTCAGTGCTTGCTGAAGTATTCTCCAGGTAATTCCAAACTGGTGTCTCTGTTTCCTTTCCCACCCATCAAGACGAGTCAAAAATCTCTTACAAAAGATTTCACTTCAAACTTTTGCCCACACACTGGGGAACTCTCAGGCAATACAAACCTCAGCCAGCTTACAGGACCAGCCAGTCTGCCTCCCCACAGCAAAGCAAAACTTGATGTAAAATACTCCTGAAACACTTCAGTGTAACTTGCATTGTAAAACTTCCATAGTGGGGACTCTACCTATCCTGGGGCAGTCTGTCACAGTGCTCCAAGCCCTTAACATTAGAATGTATTTCCCCACACTCAACCTAAGTTTCCTTTGCTACAAATTTAAAAATCTTTCCTTTCTGTCTAATTCCCAGAGGATGTGAAGAGCACCTTGTTGCCTTCACACACCTTTATGGAGCTGCTTACCTGTGGAGATCACTGCCATGTCTCCTCAGATCTCCAGATTAAGTACTGAATTATTTCTACCTTTTCCAGAAAAAAGAGTGTTTTCTATATCTCTCTGTATATCTTCCTCACTCCTCCCCTCAACTCTCTGAAATTCACCTGAATAATTAATCTTAAACAGCTACTTACTATGAAAACACCAGTCTTACCCTGTTACCTACCCTACAGTAAAACAATTTCCACTTATTGCATTCCTATGCAATTTTAATTCAAATTCAGTGGTATTTTAACAAGGAAAATGTTTAGATAGTAGAAGTGTTTTGTAATGCAGAAAAACAAATACAATACACAGTGATTGTAGCAATCTGATTTAAAATGAAGAAAAAAATTCCCACTCTAGTTTTCTACAGAATCATATCAATCAATCACAGAGTTTTTTTACATATCAACAATTTGTATTTGTTGTGTTTCCTACAAGTTTACAGTATTAATATTTTAATCGAGTTATGAATATGCATGAAATAATTTGGTGTGCAAAGCTCTTTCAAGTAGCTTTCTTTGTCAGGGGATGTTGTCTTCTGGATGGCCTGCTTATGTTGCCTCTATAAATGAAACTGTGTGTTGTCTTGTTAACACAGACAGAAAATCAATTACCCGAGGAAATTCTACAATGCTGAACTTCTGCCTTCTCCCAGATTGTGTTTGCCTTTTCTCTCTCATATGGACGGGGTTTTTGGAGGATAGACTGAGCTGAAAATTGTGGCTGTAGGTAGCAAAAGCAAGATGGTATTGAGAAGAAATCACCAGACTGGGGCATAAAGATTTCTCATTCTGACTCAAATGCTGTGAATTTACCCAAATCAGTTGGACCAAGAATTCAAAGCACCTTTTTAGCCTTGGCTCTCTAGTTGTATCTTTCAAAGTAGGTCCAATGATGACAAATTTAACATTTAAAGGCAAGGGAAAATGTGAATGGAAGGTACTTTAAAATGCATATAGTCATGAAAACCTTAGTTCAGGTGCTAGAACTGATGACAACTTTGTCTCTTCCATGCAATTGGATCTTCTGACCCAGAAAGAAGGGAAGCTTTCCTTAACCATCCAAGCCTAAGTCCTTGCTGCTCATTAGTGGATCACAACCAATACTTTAATTAGTATTTAATTAGGGACATGAATGCTGCCTTTAGCTTTCTGTCCTTCTCCACTAATCCTTGCCAATATGGATGCAGCACTCAGGCATCCCCTGTTCAGTACCAGCACAGTCTTTACTAGACAAAAAAGTTACAAGACACACTAAATGTTATCCTTAATTCATTTTTAGCATCAATAATTCTGCCAGCTATTTCCAACTATTGGCTTTTCAAAGTCACTGACAGATTGAGAGACCATAAAGATCTTGATTTACTGTGCCAGATATGAGTCCATTCTCAGCAGCAAGACTATAATTTTTATTAGATTCTTTCCCATAAGAATCACAGTTGTGCTCTACCTTGACTGTGCTTAGATCAAAGTATAAGAATCAATTTATTAAATAAAAAAAAAATCCCCCAGGAACCCTATCAGTAGCATTCTCACTATAAAACATCCTCAATCAGGCTTAGAAGCAAATAAACACAAAGTGCCAAAGCCTGTGAGTAAATGGGATTCAACAACAAGATTCAACGAGAGACACAAAGTCACCATTTACTCCTCAAAAAAATCTGGAGCAGATGCTTTGGCATTTACAATAACATCCTCTTTTAGCATGTATTCAGCTGTGAGTTTAGCCATGGAGATCAACTGTAAATCCTATCCCATTAGCAGGACAATTAGAATTCCTGCCATTAAATCCCCTTCCCTCTTCCCATCCTTTCACTCCCCTCTTTCCCGGAGACTCAGGGAAGACAAATGAAATAACTCAGTTCCACAATCTAGAAGTATTGACACAAGAGTCTGTAAAAACAGCCTGTGCTTTTCACAGACCAGAGCCTGCACAAAAAGACAGGCAGGCACAATTTCTCCTGAATAACTGTTATCAAAGTCAGCAAAACCCGACACTATTCCAATAAATAAAATACAAAAACAATGGAATCAGAAGTCTCAGCTAACTGAAGCACCAAGTAGCTGAACAGCAGGATGGCACTGAGTGGATGCTGCTTCATCACTCCCCGCCTCAGCTGGATGGGGGAGAGAAAATACAGTGAAAGGCACCTGGGTGGAGGTAACAACAGGCAGAGGCCACTCAGCAGTTACTGTCACGGGCAAAACAGGCTTGGCTGAGGGAAACTAATCTAACCACAGTAGGAAAATGAGAAAATAAAAACTAAGCCTTAAAACAGCTTTCCCGCCCTCCTCCCCAGGCTCAACGTTGAATTTTTTCTCCCTCCTCCCCTGCAGCGGTACAGGGGGATGGGGAATGCAGACTGAGATCAGATCATCTCAGGCACCCCTGCAGCCCCCCTGCCACCAAAACCTGGCCATAAAAGCAAGTTTCCCTGTGAGCTCCCTGGTAATTCGTGCACATCAGGACAGGCACACGCTCATTTTGTTCTGTGCCTCACATGACACCAGGTATAATTGGTATTTAGGGCCTTTTGTTTTCACAGTAACCTGTTAAGGACACAGTGCAGAGCAAAGTTAAAATTCAGGTTACTTTGTGGTATATCAGGGAGTGACAGGAGCTCCAAGTCATTCCAGCTCTCCCATCACTTCAAAGGTGTGACCGACTCTGCTGAGCACTGGAAGGATCCTGTTGCTCAATATACAACATTTGATGGGTGTTCTCAGATCCTAAGCACCAGAAAAGCTCTTTTCCACAGCAGGTCTTTCCCTTAACTCTTCATTAACCCTACTAATTGATATAGACTTCAATCTGCACCACAAAACAAATTTTCCCTCACTTTACTAACGGGTAGATGATGGTTTACAACGATGCACCTATTTTTAAGCAGGTTAGCAAACATGTTGAGGTTCTCATTTCCTATTACCATTACTATTTGTGAAACTAACACTGAAAAAGCTCCAAGAATGTTCAAGGTGTTTGGCTACCTCATGACAAGGAATTTATCTATTAACTGAAGGATTAGGGTGAGAAAAAGAAGGGTTGCCCTTGTTTTCTTGATGAGAAATTAGGGTGCACAGAAATGAAGTCCAAGACTGTGAGGATCAGAAGCCAAAACCAGGTTTGGCTTCTGATCCTCAAAACAAAATCAGAATTACAGGATATTCAAATCAAGAACAGAGGACACAAAACCACTAAGAAGTGGCCAAATACCTACTTTGAAAGATACAACTAGAGAGCCAAGGCTTAAAAGGTGCTTTGAATTCTTGGTCCAACTGACTTGGGTAAATTCGCAGCATTTGAGTCAGAATGAGAAAAGAAATCCTTATGCCTCACTCTGGTGATTTCTTCTCAATACCATCTTGCTTTTGCTACCTACAGCCACAATTTTCAGCTCAGTCTATCCTCCAAAAACCCCGTTCATATGAGAGAGAAAAGGCAAACACAATCTGGGAGAAGGCAGAAGTTCAGCATTGTAGAATTTCCTCGGGTAATTGATTTTCTGTCTGTGTTAACAAGACAACACACAGTTTCATTTATAGAGGCAACATAAGCAGGCCATCCAGAAGACAACATCCCCTGACAAAGAAAGCTACTTGAAAGAGCTTTGCACACCAAATTATTTCATGCATATTCATAACTTGATTAAAATATTAATACTGTAAACTTGTAGGAAACACAACGTGCACAGAAACAGCTTTTGTTTACTTCCACCAGAAACTGAACACACACAAAGGATGTCAGCATTAGTCAGTGCTGTAAACTCACACGTGTGCAATAGATATCTGTGTATTAACCTGCAGATAAACATTTATTCCCAAGGGAGGCTGCTAATGAGACTGCTGTGGGGGAGATATCCAATTACTCCAAACGACATTTATATTTTAATCACATCACATGCACCGAAGAGCTCGAGGTTTGATGAAGCAATCCTTGAAAGACTTTGCCTTTTTTAATCAATTAGCTCTCTAAACGTCAGTGACGTGCTGTTGACAAGTCCTTGGGTTAAATATACAACAACACACACAAATCCTCTCTCCCTGCCAAGAGGCAACAGTGTGGTCTTCTAAAACTTCTGAAACAGGTGCAAAAAGTTTTTCCTCATGGAAGACACCTAAAACAGAACACTAAGAAATAAAGACACCCCTCAGGCTCATTCTGAGCTACCACTCAGTGAATTCATTTTAGGACAGATGAAAAACTTTGTTTTAAGGGCATCACTCCCGTGTAAAACTATCAGACTTGCTGACAAATCCTTTTATAATTGGTTTATCTGAGTAAAACCAAGTCAGTCAAAACAATTTGCTTTCTTCAAGCAACCTGTAAGTGACAAATGCCACTGCACACATGGAGATGGAAGTCTGGTCATTTTTAACATGTTTTAGCATTATTCAGGCACTTTAAGATGCTCCAAGTCATAGAAATAAGTACAAAAATGAAGAAAACCAGAGTTGCACGACCCTAATTCAATCATTCTTCAAATTAGCATTGGAATTTTCCTGTAAACAGAGTACATCCTCATGGCTGTTATAATAAATAATAGACCATTTCTATTTCTGAGAGCCTACATGGAAAACCTCACTTTAAAAATCAAACTCAGTTCTGTACTCACAAATATTTCTTGTAAAAATCTAAGCAAAAATATAAAGTGGGAATTAATCAAATTCAAGATTTGATTGGAAAACATTTGAAGCTTCATAATGTAATAGTCAAATGATAGCGTGAGAATTTTCTTCACCTTGGAATTAACACAATTAACAAATTAATAACAATTAAATTAATAAATATTTAACATAAATTAATTAACAGTTAAACCACCCATGTTCCATCAGATCAGTTCAGCCCAATCAAAAGGTGCAAGGATACATATTTTGAAAGATTAATTTGATAGTTATGAAACAGGGAGAAACTGTGGAGCAGAACAGAAATATCACACAGTTTGTAACTTGCAGCTTGAGAGCTGTTTTGCTGAAGGTACTCAATACCTGTTTAACTTGGCAGCAAAGTGTGTATTTAGGTATATTTTTTACTGCAACCACTTGTTTTGGGGTTTAGAGTTTGGGTTTGTTGGCTTTTTTTTTTTTTTTTAACTCCTGCTTCTCAATTTCAGGCAGACACACTCCTTCTAATAAATCTCTTCTAACTAAGCTCTCCTTCAATACCACTAAATCCTGAGGGCTAAAATGCCCTTTAGCACAGATCTCTGTGTAAAGGCAGAGAAGCTTGAGTTGCTAAATTTCAATACCTAATCCTGTCTTTAAGTGCTAAGTGAGCTCAATTGCCATGAACACAACACCTAGAACTGAGTCAGTTGTTATCATTATCCTCCCTAAATGGCTGCTGAATTCAACCAAATCAATACTCAACTACCAAAAATGTGCATTTCTTCTAAGGGTGCCCATCTGCAGGAGAGAAGAGATCTTATATAACAAGTATAGGTTTCTGCCTTTGACGGAATGACTGACGTTGATAATTATGGCAACTGGAGGGGAAAAAAAAATGCCAGTCTTAAACATAGAAAACATGGTTGTTCTTGATCTAAAATACATTCAAATTGGCAATACGTTCAATTTCAGCAATCATCAACAGAAGTTTTCACACCTCCATTTTTATGAAATGACATTTATTACCAAGCAAAGCTCCAGCGTGGAATATGCACCTTTTTCTTTTGCATTCTGTGGTACAAAATATGCCAGTCTATTGCTGTGAGTGATATGAACAGTTAGGTTGGAGCTCAAAGACATCTGGGAGGCACAGATGGTTCAGAACTCCCAAATAGCTGTGGAACCATTACCTTCAAGGTCAGGCTTCTGACACTACAAGGATTGGTAATGACACAAAGTCATCAAGACCTTTTCAGAGAGAGCTCCTTCTCTTCTGCCCAGTTCCTCATTTCCTGGCACTCAGCACAGAGCTCAGACCCAGCCACAACTCATTTCTGTTAATGGCATTCCTTTCCCAGGGAGGTGGAACCTCTACAGCCTTGTCATTCCTAGAAATCTCTTCTGCAGCAGAGCTCAAGTTGCTGCTGCCTGGATTCCACTCCCAGGGCTTCCAAATTCACCAGTGAATGTTCACTCCTGAAAGGATATTCCACTGAACTCAATGCTCCATAAAAATCTTTGCACTGGCTGTCTATAAAAGCACAGGAAACACAGTGTTTAAACCTTTGCAGCATAAAAGTTTCAAAATGTGAGTAAGTGCCACTTTAGAAAACCGAGAGAACTATTGAATGCTATTGCAATGGCAAAAGAATACTTCTGTGCTAATATTATCCGAGTAGAAAAGCTCTTCCTTTTGTGTACCTAGAGATTGTATTCTTGCAACCATTGTCAGCAAATAAAGTTCAGTTCTTCATGGAACTAAACATTGACCTGAATTTGGAACACTACCCTGCCCAGTACTTTCAGATGTCAATGAATGCTCTGAACGACCTATTGAAAAAAAAATCAGTATTATTCCCCAGAATCCCAATGAGGCAGGAGCTGAGGAGTGTGAAAATATGAGAAATTCTTCAACAGGCATTTGCCACTATGGTGACTCTGCCAAGAGCTTTTCTGTTAGCTACCCCTCCTCAGAGGATTTTGGAACCACAGCATAAAGAGTAGTGAAAACAATGGAATCTTTTAGAGAAGAAATAAAGACAGAAGAGAAACACAACCACGAAATTACTAATTCTGATGGCTCATGATTTGCATATCATAGTAATGAGCTACATGAAGAGATCACCTGCAGGGGTGGTGTAGGTGATGAATTACACACACAGTCATAAAGAAGAGAAAGGTTCTGATGTGGCATCAGCTCCCGAGGTCTTTGCTCACCCTGTAAACTCCACGTATTCCAGAAAGGAGTTCTGTTGACAGGAACGGGTCTGCTGTCAAAGTGAGACGCAACTGAACTGGCAGATATCAAAGGCACCTTACAGGGTTTTGTTGCAAATCAAAAGATTTGCGTCAACATTCAAGAGAAATGAGCACAGAGGGAAAAAAATCAAACACCAGTAAATTGGGCAAGTTATTAATTAACCATGAAAGGACTCCTCAAAGCATTCAGTTTCACCAGGTCTAAGTCAATATCACAGCTTAACAGATGTCCTGTACTGCCTGCGCCTGTGATCAACAGCATCCATCCTCAGGAAAACAAACGAGCAGAGAGCAAAACCTGATCCCGGCTCTGTGGTGCTCCTGAGAGACCACAAAGACTGAGAACACTCATATTTAAACACTGAGCAGTGGAAATGCAAACTTATATCGAGAGGAACTTTTCGTTGTCCAAATGCACGTAAGAGCACAAACTGCATGAAGGAAAGCGCTGAAACACACAAACCAGAACAAGGCACAGCTGCTTCCTCCTCAGGAAAGGCTAAGAGGCAGAATGGTCCTGCAGCGAGGGCTGCACATCTTCCAGCAACCAGATATTCACGACTTTCCTCCCTGCCCAACAGCGTGCGGGGGAGCTTCCCAAAGCCGCTCTCACCCCTTCCACCTCCGGCTCAGCCCGCGGTCCTTGCTCAGCTCCGGCCCCGGCGCTGCAGCTCCGGGGCTGCCGCTGCTGCCAGACCCAGCTGTTGAGGAGCATCCACAGCCCCGCCAGGTGAGACTTCACCGCACAAACTACAGCCGGCCCGACGAAACCGCCAGCACCTTTGAGGCTGCATTGCTTTGGCTGGTCGCTTTTTGCACACTTCTCTCCCCCAAAAAAGCAGCTTCTCCAAGAAAAATTCCACTCAGCTCTTCGGCAAAACCCCGGGGCTGGGAGAGTTCCCTCAAAGACTCACCTCGGGGAAATATTGCACCCCCGAGCATCCCAGAGCGGGAAGGGACCGGCGGCAGCTGCCGCTCGCTCGGGCATCCCGAGGGGGCTGCCGCGGCGGGGTTCCCTGACCGCCGGAGCCCACCGGGAGAGCCCCGCACCTCCATCCCTCACCTCCATCCTGCATCTCCATCCCGCACTCCACATCCCGCAGCTCCATCCTTCACCTCCATCCCGCACCATCCCGCAGCTCCATCCATCACCTGCATCCCGCAGCTCCCCATCACATAGCTCCATCTCCCACTCCCCCCATCACGCAGCTCCATCCCGCACTCCCCATCCCTCACCTCCATCCCGCACTCCCCATCCCGCACCCCTGGCCCTGTGAGAGCGGCACCGGGCTGTCCGAGCAGCCCCGGAGCGAAGTCTCCGCGATGCCGCCGACCCTCCCCCGACGCTACTCACACGAAGACCCCGAAGAGCAGCACCCGTATGCCGATCTCGATCGCCAGCTCCCGCATGGTGCTCCCGGCGCTCCCGCAAGCCCCGCGCCGCCGCCTCTCACGCCCGGGGGCAGCGGGGCCGCCTCAGGCCGCCCGGCCCGGAGCTGCGGGGCCCCGCGCTGAGCCCGTCCGGCCGCAGCCCCGGCCCCGCCATCCCTCGGCCGCTGCTGCCGCCGCTGCTGCCGCTCTGTGAGGGGCGCGGCGCTGGCGCGGCGGAGCCCAGCGCCGGGGGAGGGTCCCGGTGACTTAACGCGGTGTCCCCGCTCGGGGGGGAGGGTCCCGGTGACTTAACGCGGTGTCCCCGCTCGAGGGGGGGAGGGAGGGAGCCGGGGATCCTGGGGATTTCCCCTCCCCGCCTCCCCGCCCGCCCCCGCGGCGCTGCCGAGCGGAGCCGCAGCCGGAGCCCAGCCGGGGCCGTCCCGCCCGCCCCTCGGGGCCGCCCTGCGCCACCGCCCCGGGCCCTGCCGGCACCGGGATGCTGTCCACGCCTAACGCGGGGAAAAGGGAGCGATGAGAGCACTTTTCCTGCCCCATTTAACGCGGCGATCCCCATCCTTCCCCGCAGAGCCGTGAAGGCATCGGTGAGCGGGGCTGACATCCCCGGGGCACCGCCGCCGCCACAGGCTGGATTGCAGCTCCGACCCTGTGCTGGCGTTCCGGTGTTCGTCTCTGGCTCGTAAGGAAGCCCCGCGCTCGGAAAGGAGGGAGAAAAAGAATAATAAATGGGGCCGGCGGGAGGGAGCATCACCGCACACGGGCGACATCGGGTGCTCGTAAAGGGCGACCACGCACCAGAACACCCGTGCTGGCACCGAGCTTGGCCCGTTCGCTTTGTCTTTGCAGAGAGGATTAACAGCGTTTGAACACGTTCTACTGGATGTGTTTATGTAACAGGCTTCCCACCTGCTCACACATCCGTGGCATTTTGAACCCTCCTCCTCATTGTTAATGCAGATAACCCAGCGTGACACTCCTTGGTCAGATTCTGCATAATGTGTGATATTATATCCTAAAGATGTCATTATTTCGGTGCCTGCTCATTGCCGGAGATGAGTTTAGCTAAACATGCCGAGGTCGTGGTTATATGGGACCCCAAATTGCTGGAATGGGAGAAAGGCAGCAAAACAACCAGCGACTTGGTTTACTCCTGCGATTCCTCCAATCCATCCACCATTCTTCTCAATGGCATTCCATGAGCTGCCCAAATTCTGGTATTGCCTTAGTCTACTATTGCACAGAGCTCATTTAACTTCCTCTAACTTCCTAAGCATGGAGAGACTCCTGCATGTCTTTAGTGTAAGGGAGTTTCAGCCTTAAGTCATGAAATGCAGCAAACTAATTCACATTTAAATGTATTTAATTATCCCCTTTCTTGGGGCATTTGGAGGGGCATGTCCTTTCAGGAAAGTGCTCATAGCTATTGACACGGCACATAGCTGCAGAACAGCCACCAGCACTGCAGTGGGAATCCAATCCACTTTACTACATGATTACTGCTGGAGAATTAATGCCAGAGAGGCTTTGTTACACTTTTCTGCCTAAGATATGCACTGTGCATTAAAGGGAAGCCTTGAGTTAACTACAAAGTTGTAAAGCTTTTATTGACCATGTTTGTGGAAGAACAGAGACATCAGATTCTGTACTGAACTCATCTCTCTCATCTACAGTGCTAGATTTGTTGCAAGGAGTATGACTGAAACCCAGAAAACCCAGATGTGTGACTGGCATTGGAGAGATCACGAAAAATGTTACTTAAAAGAGATCTTTCTCCCTTGTATGCCTAATTTCATTAATTTTCAGACCAAGCTCAGTCAGATACTTATAGTCTGGATTTTAAAAAAACATGATTCGCTCTCAGGAAGCCAAGCTAAATGGTGAAACCTCCACATTAAACTGGTGGTGGTGGTAAAGGACACATCACCTTCCTTTGAGGACACTCAGTTGTTCTTCTGTGTGAAATACTTGTACTTCCTCTGGTTTGTGCCCCCAAATGACTGAATGTGTACCTACACCCTTCATAGGTGTGCAGGGGAATAATCTTGGGTTTTATTCATAGACAGAAATAGCCTCATAATCTGTGTGAATCAAGCCAGTCATGAAACAAGAAGCGCTGGTTACAAATGAAACAAGATTTGTCCTGCTGGTGTGATCTGCTCGCAGTGTTCTGTCTCTCCAACATGTATCAGCTGATGGTGATTTATGAAGCATAAATACCTCAGACTGATTTTTTTTTTTTTTTAAACTAGACCCAGCTTGCAGCTGGCTGCTGAACAAAAACTTGCTTTGACTTTTAAACTGAATATGGGCTATACTGGTAAATAGCAAGAAAAAGGTTTTTTAGGCTGCATTGTGGAATTAAGCTATAACCCAGCAGGAGGTACAGCACAGCCAGTGCACTGCAGCACATTCTTAGAGCAAACCACAGTGACCCTGGGAACATCCCAGTTTTTTCTTCATCCCATCCCTGCACCAGGCCTAGCAGGTGCCCTCAAGGCTATTTATGTTTTTAAGAGTGGCTGCAGAGGAGAGAGGACTGATCCCACGCTGATGGAGGCAGCTATTGATCCTTTTGGGTGGCTAACTGGGGGTCCCAGTGCTTCTCTCTCACAAAGATTAGCTTCTCTTCGAGCCACCTGCAGCCAACTTTCAATCCTCAAAGAGATGTTCACAGCCAGAAAGAGCAGCACAGCTGACCTGGCTTTTCTGGAGATTACAGCTTTTTGCCAGGATGTGTGCATGCTTCTTACCTGCCTTGGGGCAAAACCTTGCAGCTCATGGTAAGCTGAGCTTAAAAAACCTCGATTTTTCTATTGAAGCAGGTAAACTCCATCCTGCCAAAAGGCTGTGGAAAATAGCAAGCAGGCAGCAGAAGGGATATGACAAAAAAATCCAGGTGGTATTAACACCCGAAACTCTGAAACCAGGCAAGAGTCTCAACACAGCACATAAAAGTGAGATAAATTTGTATGTTTTAAGAAGGATTCGAAGGATGTTGAATAAAGTTTTTGCACCTGTTATCGTTCTGACACAAAATCAGGAGCACCTTGGCAGACAACTTTCATTTTGGAGTGATTTACACTCGGATTTGTCACAGGACATAAAACTGATGTGGGTTCAGATCCACTGAGAACAAATACTAAGACATGTCTGGATGAACAACATTTCCAGTTTCTCATTGTGTCAATTTGTAGACAACCAGATGCTGGCCAAAGAAACACTAAAATCCAGCCTGACATGACACCAGGGTAGCTTTTTATTCTTTAGCAATTACAGTCCACAAAACAACCTGCTTATTCTTTCAAAGATACAAATGAAGGGCTATTTTAGCTCTTTCTTACACTGTCTTTACTTCTGTCAGTATTTAGCTCTTTTTACCTTTTACCACTTCTTCTCCTGCCTGTTTGAGTATTTAAATCGAGGTCACAATGGGGAAAAGCCCTTTCTTCCCTTCCTTTCCTGCATGCACATTCCCTGTGCACGGTCTGATCTGTGCTGCACACCCAGATGCAGTGCACAGCCCTTGGCTGTAGGTTCAGCTCTAGAGGAACTCCAAAGCCATGGAGGGTTTTGTTAAAAAAAAACAAAGTCAAGAGTGAGATAATGTTATTTATTCTGTACATGTCTACACAGATTCATATGGCAATGGGAATTTCCCATTATCATTGGATTTAGCTGCTATTCCACATACATTGATGCTGGTCCCTTTCCTGGGTAGTTATTGCTACTCTGGTGGACAAAAGAAACTTCAAGCAATAAAACTCCAAAGGAATTAAAACCCTCCATCAGCATGATGCAGCCATGCTCATCTTATCTGCCATATTTATCATATTTAAAACATTTATAAAAGCAAATCGTTCATGCTTCTGTTTAGTTACTGTGCAGGTGCCTACAGCTGCCTCCCGGTTGTGCCTAATTAAACAGTCCTAAACATTAATGCATCAGCGAGTTTCAGCAGGTGCCCTTAAACGAAGTTGTGTCAAATATTTCGTCTGGGAGGTTTTTTGGGGGGTGAATGCATGTGCTTGGGGCCATCTGGTGGAGCAGAACTACAATGCACTGAACGTGCTGCTCGCTGCCCATCCCGGGGCAGACTCACCTGGAATTCCCAGGTGCTGCAACCCTGGGCACTGAAAATTTCAGAGTTTCTGTGCTGACAGGCACAGAAAAAAAACCCTGCAGACCCCCAAGAAAACCCTGCATTTGACCTGAGGCCTTGGAAGGTTAAAGACTTGAATTTATCACAAGTGTATTATGGGAGCATGAATATTTTTACCACTGTAACCCCATAACAATATACAGAGTATATTGAGTACTAACAGCACAGTGTTGCAAATGTCAATTGGCTCATAAATATTCATGTATACACGAATTTAATTGTTTAGACTAAATTTCCCTTGGAAAAGAGGCTTCCAAAATTGAGTGATAGCACTGGGATTGTGGGTGTGCAGTTTGAATAGAAGTGTGTGATATCCCAGGGTGGAAAACTTGGAGTTTAAGGTTTTAGAATATAGTAATATATATATATGTAAAGCAAGATGGATGTTTCAGGGCACAGGCCAGTCCTTTTTTTTTACCTTCTTCATGGGTCTGGGTGGTGTTTTGTAACTGGATAGAAAAGTCTGCACAAATGTGGGCCACAGGTGGTTGGTTATTGGGTTAAAAAAGTAAAAATAATTTAGGTGTCATTTCTTAATTGGACAGTTTATACTTAAAAGGCCTTGTAGGGAGAGATATGGCTGCATTTTTAGTTTGTTAGCTAGAGGTACTGTAGAAATCACAGTTTGTGAGACTCTACTATAGATAGGAATTAATAAACATCTGATCTTTAATCCCAGCTTTGGCAAAAAGAAGATAAAATGCAACACCCAGGCATCCCATCCCTACAGAACAGCCAGCCCTGTGGGCTCTCCTTTATCTGCTGTCCATGGAATTTCTCTACTGAACCCTGACCTGTTTCAAAATGTGTCGTTTATCACCCTTCTAGACCAAGTATTGACATATTTTCAGCCAGCACACCACTGCCCTTAATAACCAGCATCTTGGGGAAATTTGGTTAGTCTAAACAATTAAATTTGTGTATACATGAAACTGAGATAAATTATTTATGAGCCAATTGACATTTGCAGCACTGTGCTGTTAGTACTCAATATACTCTGTACATTGTTATGGGGTTACAGTTGTAAAAGTATTCATGCTCCCATAATAAACTTGTGATAAATTCAAGTCTTTAACCTTTCCAATATTTAGTGCTCTTGTGCAGTGTTTAACAGGAGACTGTGACTTAAAGCAGACATCTGCTATCTTTAATCTTGAGTAACAACACTTCATGCCAAGAATGGCCTTGTTGACTTAAATTGTTGTGTAATTACTTTTTTCTCTTTTTCTTTTCTTTTCTTTTTTTTTTCTTTAGGTCTTCTAAATGTAGTAGAAACTTGCCAACTGTTGCTGCAGCCACTTCAAATTGCTCTTGACTTGAAAGGGAGCACAATGATGCAGGATAATTAAATAGAAGAGAGAAATGGAAGAACAAGCTCTACGTGAGTAGAGGAAAATAAAGTTAAATGGCCAATTTTCTTGGGCAGGAGTGAGCTGCAAAACAGACACTCCAGAGTTTGAACATGGCCTTATGGTTTAGTGCTGGTAACAATAAAGGACTGTTTGTTCATATTTCACTTGGATTCTTGGAAACCACTGGCCATTTCTCCTGGATTCTGTGTAATAAAGAAGCCAGAATGTTGAAGCTGCTCACAGCAGGAGTCTTTTCTAACCCAAATTTACTGGAAATATCCCCAGGAAGGGTAAAGTAGGGTGAGCCAGTGTATTAATCCAGTTTCAGGCTGCATTCCCACTTCAAGCATGCCATTTTTTGCTCTGCCCCAGGAATCTCGCACTGTGGCTGCACAGGATCTGCATCCCCAGCCCTGGAAGAACAAACACTGAATTCTGAGGGCTGTGCTCACTGAAGTGCTACCTGAGGGCTTCAAGAACATTGTGACAGGGGTTTCCCAGCAGGAATCACATCTTGCTGCTGTTCTGGGGGCTTCCTCAGGCACTGGTCATGTCAGTGATTTCTAGGAGGAGAAAAATGAGATTTGTCTCATGCTTGATGAGAATGAGACCAGTTTATAAGTTGTACCTCTGAGCAACTGCAGAAGCCATTTCCTAACCCAGGAAACAACACCAGGGACCTAATTCCTCTTTAAATGCTGTGATGCTGTGAGATGGGGTGCAGTGTGGCAAAAGGAACATTTTACTTTTTCCTCACATCAGTTGCAGGCTGAAGTGCCTGGTCAATAACTGCAGAAGTGAATTCCTGAATTCCTGAATTCCATGGCTCATTGGGATCCATGGAGGACGTTTTGTCAGACCCATAGTCAGAGGAGAGCTGCAACATCCTGATTTAAAACCAGTTTCCGTGAATGCCACTGAAGGCAAATAAAAATTAGACATGAACCCTTCGTGCTGTTTGGAACTGAGGTGGCAAAACTTTGCTTCCCAACTTGAACCCTGGAATTCATTCTTCTCAGCACTTATTAAGTCATAATTTATGTGCTTATTTAAATACCAGAGCAATTTCTGTCTGGCCTATCTGGCATGATGTAGGCTACTGTCAAATGAAGATACTTGGTTTAATTTGTATCATTTTCAATATATAATGGAGGATATATTTTACCAGTGCTCAGGAAGATGAAGGACAGAGAAAGCACTGAGGACTATTAACTTCTGGATGCCTGGGAAGTGCATTCACAATTCTGTTATTTGCTGAGAGATAGGCTTGGTGCTCATTTTTGCACTGTGACAGCCTCATTTTCTTTGCCTTCTATATTATCTATATTTAAAAAATCAGCAGCTCTGCAAGCTGAGTAGGCTAAGGAGCTGATTGAGTCTGTCTGTGTGTGTGTGTCACTGCTAATTTTGCACATTTTGCTGCAGTTCCTCAAAGTAAAGACTACTAATTAATTACAGGGTGATTGAATCCCAGCTTACACCATCAAGCAGCCAGTGTTCCAAGCCAGTTTTGTCATGAATGTTGCCTAGCAGGGGAAGTGTACAGCATTCCTGTAATAATCCTACAATTTTGGGCACCAGCAGCTCCCTGAGCTGGCACATCCAAACACATTTCTCAGGGTGAGCCAGAGATTGCCCACCATACCTAAGTGGAAAATGATAACAGCTGTTTATCAACATGCTGAAATCCAAGCACAGGCAGCTGATTTAGATTATCTCCCCTGAGCTTGGTGCCATCAGCGTGGATGCTGGTCACTGGTTATGTCAGCAATATTTAAGTTTCATTTCATGAGGCGACTTTGTCTCCTCTCAGAAGCAGAAATAAGGAATTTCTGTTAGTGGGCAACTTCCCCTCAGAAAGCCAAAGGCAAATATTAAATATTTATTTGACCTTTTAAAATGTGTTATGCAATTTTATGCATTGATTTATAGATAGAGGTGTTCAAGTAATTGTACAAAATTGGTTCATGCATATTTTACTTTTTAAAACTGCAGACAGATTTTAATCAACTGGTTTTAAATAATGAGCTTTTATGCTGTTTGGGGGTAGAAAGGAAGCTGTTTAACATCACCAAGACTGCTGTGTGTAAATAATGATCTGCAGAACTACTTTTGGCAAAAGGATGCCTTTCTGCTGGGCAAGTACCCACAAAAGGATCCTGTTGTGGATTCAGCCACAAATCACCTGGTTTTGAAAAGGATATCAACTCAAACTAAACAAAATTGTGCAACTCCTATAGAATTCCTGACTGACCAAAATTAGTTCTGTGCATTTATCATCACCAATGTGGAGTCACAAGGGCAATAATGGTTAGCTTGGTGGGGTTCAGGGAAGAACCTGATATTTCCCTGAATGCTTAATTTCTGCAGACAGAAAAAAACGGGGCAGCTCTGTTGGCAATTCAGCCCTCAAATAAAACAGACTTTCCGTTGAAGTTTCCAAGGGTTTTAATGGAAGGCTTGACATGTTCTGTGCTCTAATTTGTTCTAGAGGGAATATTTAACTCAACCTCAGTGGCAGTGGGCTACAAGAAAGCAGCAGGTTCTTACCAGACTTAAGTTAGAGGCTCTTTAACTGGGTTGCCACTGAAATTCCAAAGATATACATGAGCTGAAATGCTTTAAAATCTTCAGGAAGGCATTTAATTAAGCACACTGAAATATAAGGAATAAAGGTCTGGGTTTTTTTCCATTAGGTTGACTTCCGTGATTATTCTGAGGTATATTTTTTTTGTCCATTTCCCACTGAATTTTTAATTTAAAAGAATGGTACAAATAAAAGAGAATTGCTACTTTTAGAGAAAGACATGAGAAAACCCAATATCTTCAAGCATCTATTTATACATCTTTTTTCCGTGAATAATTCATCCTTCTTTGGTCCCCAATGTAGTTAATGATAATTTTTAAATGTGGTGAGTAATCAGTTTTACTAGATTTGTATTGGATATGGCAAAAAAGGGGGAAAAAAATGAACACATCTGATTACTTTCTAAGTATTAAAATTTTTAAAAGAATTTCCTTTTTTAGAATCCTAAGTCCTCTCATTTTGTCTTCCAGTCCTGTAACTTTTGACTCTTAGGATTCATTTTCTCAGGTCTTGTTTTCTCACTAGTGAAAAATACTGAGTATTTTCTAAATAGTGGACATGAACTAGCCATTATTTGTATACACTAAAATGAAAAGTTAGCTTTAGTAAAATAATGAAAAAAACTGAAAAAATAACTTTATTTTTTTTAGGTGGTTCCAAAACTCTGGATCCCCATTTTGCCCAACCATCACGAAGTGTGGACGTGGTTTTTTGGGAACTGGCATTCCATCCAAGTTTCCTACACTCAGGTGGAATAAATTGAATTAATGCATCCTTGGAGCCAAAAAAAAAAAGTTCATTTATGCTTAGTTTTCATCCTCTGTCATTTTTTTAAAACCTCTTTTTAAATGTCTCTTCCTCTTCCTCTTCCTCTTCCTCTTCCTCTTCCTCTTCCTCTTCCTCTTCCTCTTCCTCTTCCTCTTCCTCTGTCTACTTTGCTTTTTTAATTCCTTCAAGGAGTAAATACTTTCCCCCAGCCCCATTTTCTTGCTGTGGACAATCAAATCATATTTACTGGACTGCAGTTTAGGTCTTGGTGGAGAAAGGGGATAAATTGCCAGCTGATGTTTCAGTGCTGGTATTAACACAGTTAATAGGAGTGATCCTCTTCATGCTCAAGCACTGGAATTGAGGCAAGTTTAGATTTACAGTGGTACAAAAATATCAAAGCATTCTCCCATCAATATAATCCCAAAATAACCTCAATTTCTCATTACTTCTGAAGGGACTCTGACTTGCCCTCAATTGTAATTTTCTGCAACTGTAAAGAGCAGTTGAAAGGCTCTGTCTCTAAATCCTGCTAGAGGCAGGGAAAAAAAGGAGTTCTTTAGATTTAGAGTTGCAAACAAAGGTTTTAGCAGTGGAGTGGAGAAGGCCACTTTTGAATAAGGGAATAATCTTGTGATTTGTTTTAATGCTGCTTTCAATCCAGGGATTTGGGCTGAAAATTCCCATCCATGCTTTCAGGACTAGGCCCTTTAGATCCTGGCCCAGAAAACTTGTTGGGATTTATTATTTCCTTGCTTTTGAAGGTAGGATCTGGGTATATCAGGAAGAAAATATCACATGGTATATTTGTTATGATGTGAGAGTATAGATATTTATTTTTAATGGAAAACTGCAGTTTTTAACTGCAGTTTTTAACTTTTAAAAGTTGTTCATAGGCACACCACTGAATCCTCAGTGGACTCTGAAATACTGGAACGTTTCCACCTATTAGTGCAGTTTAATGACACAACAATTGTAAATTTTAGCTGGTGACTTTGGAGAAGGGCACTAAGCTCTGAGCTTACAGGGTTTAAATTTAAATGTACATAGGTGGAGAGATAAAAGAAGCATGATCTCATCCAACTTTAAACTTTGGAAATAGAGTGATGGAATTTTAAATATAGTGACGGAAAGATTTAGCAAATAGTGTAGAACAAATACATCATTTTATAGGTATAAAAGGTACATTTTTTAGTCTACGAGTACTTATAGGTCAGGAGCACTGGATATTTGCTCAGAATTTTCCTTTCAACAAATGAGGACACAATATTTTTCTGCAATTGTGTGATCTTCACAAACCTGGCAGAAAGAGAAATTTGTAACTTTGGTTTACCAGGGATCATTTGAAGGAGAAGTTCTGTGCTGGAGGACTTGAATCTTAAAAAAAAATTGGGAGTGTGCTACCTGTTGTAGTAATGATCCAAACCATGAAATCATTTAGGCTGGAAAAGATCACTGAGCCCAAAAATTAACCCAGCACTGCCAGGCCCACCACTGACCCCTGCCTCAGACTCAGGATGGAAAGGAGTCCAAGCATGAGATCCTGCAAGGGAGAAATCCATTTTTCCTAATTGTGGCATAGAGCTGCATCTCCTTCTGAATTTTCTGTGCCTTTTGAGACATCCAAAGAATCAGAACAATATTAAACTCCTGTCAAGAGAATGGAAGAGTAAGGCTAAAGCTTCAGGAGTTTTCCTTCTTGACAATAAACCTATTACAGCAACTTATTTTGTACCTAGAGATGGCAAATAAGGCTCAGGAAATGTATGAGCAGCCAGTCTTGTTGTTTAAAGTGTCTGATTCACTCTCTGAAGTGTAAAGAGCCTTGAATAAGGAAATGCCAACAGAAAAATACAAAGGAATCAGAGTCGGGTATTTCTTCAAAAAAATCGTAGCTCTGTGTAGATGATAATGATACAAGCAGATAATAATGAGAGTGAGAGTGAAAAAGGCTTAAGTTCATCTCCTGAGCTGTAACTGGATGTTGCCATTATGCTTTATAACTTTAATTGTGTCATCCAGCTCTTTTTTTAAACCCCTTTCTGCAGCAGTCTGATACTTTTGATGTTCAGGAGATTAGATACAGACTAAACCAGCCCTGTGCACAGTGGGCACCCGTGTTACACCAACACCTTGCAGTATTTACATCAATATTTTAAAATTTAGAATGCTTTCTTTACTCAAAATAGGGTTTTTTTCAAAACAGCTACAAGATGAAAGGGACAAAAAAATAAAAAGCTCTTTTTCCTTTGAAGAAAAAAATCGATTTCAAAGGCACACAAAGCCATCAGAGCCTAAACTGAGATGAAGATAACAGTTCCTAACCAAAGCAGCACAGCCTAAGAACAGGAGTTGTTAGGAATCATTAAAAGAACTGCATAAATATTAAAGAACTTGAATATTACAGAATGCATCATATACACTCCCTTGCATATGTATTTATTATGAAAGTATTAGCTCAAATTGGTGAATAAATTAAACCTTGTGTTGCCGTATGGGAAAGCTACCAATTATTTCCTTTACTGTTATTTCTTGCAACTAAAATATTTTCCTGCAGTACTAAAATAACTGCCAGAGCAAGCATTGTAATATTTGCTCTCAAAAACTTGCATTTCATATTGCCACTGCTGGAACAAAGGCAGCAATGACATTCAGTGCTTTTTCAAACCATAATTAAAATCCCTCAGAATTAAAATTCTGTAATAATTCTGAAAGATCTGGGTTCTCTGCCCAATAACTTATGTGTCCTCAAAATAAATCAAGCATCTTTAGTGGGAGCCAAGAAATTCCCAAGGTGATTTGGAGTTCTGGGTGATCCCTCCCAGCCAGAAGTTTGACCTGTGAAACATGCACAAGAATAGCCCCATATTTTGAAAGTATTTGCTCCTGCTAAGCAATTGTAGAGCTTATGTCACAAGTGGAGGTAATTTTTCATAAATTTAGGTGTCTATTTAATAGATACGTAAAAATGTAAAGCAGAAGTTGCCATTTATCTGGGGTCAATGTATAATTTCAGTGATTTTAATTGCTTTGTTTTAAAATTCCTCTCTCAAAAAATAGTTGAAAGAACAAGTTGAAGTGTGTCTATGAAAACTGGAGAAATGAAGGGTTTGGATTCAATTAATTACTTCACTGAATTACTTCACTTTCAATTTCTGGAAAATCTACTTTTATTTTCTGTGCAAGGTCAATCAGTAGAAACAATTTCTTCTCAAGGGAAAAAAAAAACAAGAAACAAAACCAAAAAAACCCCCACAAAAATACCAAAACCAAAAACAAACAAACAAACAAACAAAAACCAACCCAAACAAAAACCAAAACAAACAAACAAAAAAAAAAAAAAAAAAGAAAGAAAAAAAAGAAAAAAAAGAAATAGTTTTCCACAAAAATATAGACTTTACCAAAACAGAGACTACCATCTTCTTCCCAAGCTGGCAGGTCTTGGCACACACACAGGGAATAGGGGCAGCTCCTCTGCTTGCACATCTAATAAAGGGAGATTACAGTGAAACATTCATCTTTTCCTCCTTTTTTTGACATCCCCAGCCCCTGCTCTGTATTTTGCCTTTGAGTGCCAAAAGTAAAACAGATGGGAGGCTGCCCCTGTAAAAGAAGCAGAATTTTGAGTCATGGTAAAGTGATAAAAAATCTGAAGGTTTTCATAGGATGAGGAGAATAATGTCCCACAGAGAGATGGAGCTGCACAAAACACATTTTATCCCTTCAAAACAGTGCAATTAAATGTAGGAATCACCTAAAAAATAAAAGTGGGGTGAGAACTTCATGGGATGCTGAAATGCTTTTGTATTTCATAACATTTCCTGAGGAGAAAAGAAGGAGATGGCTCAGAAACTTACAAATTATTCATTTCAGGATCAGACAAAACTGGAAAATCTTGGGGCTAAGGTGCTGTGCTTTCAGCTGTGATTATATCAGTGGAGCCTGGAAAAGAGAAAAACCAGGTTCTGTGGTAAATAAAGGGGATCCCAGCAGAGCAAAACCTCGGTGTAACATCTGTGTTTATCTTCCCTGGAGTTCTGTTCATGAGCAATGCCTGGGGGAAGGTTTGGCAAACAGAGCAAAAAGTTTTAAATCAAGAGAAAATAAATGGCATAAAATTTCTGGCATGTGTTACACAGGGATATGTGTTTGTAGGGAGCACAGCCTCCCAGGATGGGGTCTGAGTGTGAAATTGGGCTGAGCACTGTCTGTTTGTCTGGGGGTTGTTCAAGACTCTGTCTAGGCTGGTTCCCTGGACTAAATGTCTGGGAGAGCACTCTTCAGATGAGTTTTTTTAATTTAAAAGAAAAAGATCAATAGATGAGCATCCATTTTATGGATTTATGGATCTTCTTCTTAGTTTCATCCAAATAAAACTCAGTTTCTGTGCTCTGAGACACAGAAGAACATCAGACACCACCACAATGTCGTAAAGGGGAGTGATCTGGAGATTCTCTCCCCAAGCTGGTGCCAGCACACTGCAGAGGGCACAGCTTCAGGCACTGAGCAATAAAAGATTCTGTACTGTTGCATTGTATCCCCACACCCAAGCAAATGTCTCCAAACAAGGAAAAGGGAGTTCAGTTTCACCTCAGAACCTTTAAGGGAAAAGCAGCAGAAACTTCTGTGTTTCCTTCACTGTAACTGGCCCAGTGCCAGCACAGGGGCAGTGGTTGGATCTTTGGGATGTTTCTCAAAACCTGTGGCTGTTTCTGTTGGGCAGCAAGCCCAAACACCCTCCTAAAACATTAAGTATATGAGAAAGAGCACAGAGGTGCTCGGGGCTTTTTTGGGGCATCTTAGCCAGGTGTAAAGGGGCTTCCTTTTGGAAGGAAGGGGCATCTGTGCATGGCTTCTGCTTTTTTGTATCATTTATTTTCTCTTTCATTAAAACTTTTTACCTTTCAAAGCACACACGATGAGCCACCTCACAAATCATTATTAAGCCATTATTGTTGTTGTTATTATTATTATTATTATTATTATTATTATTATTATTATGCTGAGAGGTTGCAGGTCAGCCCTCAGAGTGTGATGGACCCTCGTGGAGCTGATAACACACTGGCCCCACACAGAATTTCATCACTGTCACCATTCAGGTGTAGTCTGGGTTTTTGCTGTTCTCCTCTGTCTCTTTAAGAAGTTTTTCTAAAGTTCTATTTTAGCCTTCTGTGTTTACCTTTTGCAATGGAGTCAGATGCAATTTTACATCAACAACTTTTCTTGTTATTGTAATGGTATAACCATGTTTACATTCTTCTCATAAGGAGGAGACTGTTGATGGACTGTTGGGTTGCCCAGTGTGGTTGAAGAGGAAGATTTTCTTCCTCCAATCCATGGTCACTGCTGGAATTCAATAAATGTTGAAGTTTGTAAATAAACAGCCTCTTTTCTGCCTTGGACATCTCAGTGTGTGGGTGTCATTTCTTTGTGTCGTGTGTGACATTCAGGCTTCCAGCTTTCCAAACCTCAGGACAATTCCTGCCCCTACTGGGGAGCCCAGCAGATCTTCCCTGCCTGGACACATTTCACACCCTTTTCCATCCACCCTTCCACACAAAGCAGGCTGATTCCATCCACCCTTCCACTAAAGGTGCCAGAGAGGGAGATGATGGGCAGTCCAGCAGAGCTTGTTCATTCACAATCTACTTCTCTAAATCCCCTTTCCTGTATTGATCTGTTGACCAAATGAGAGTATAAATGCTAAAATGGGACAGCTGGAATGATGATCTGAAGACTGCGAAAAACAAATGTTTCTCCTCACTTGTATTTGGGCTTCCTGTGCTTTGTTTTTCAGTGGTTCAATTCTGAAAGGAGAGCCCTTTACTAGTGGAGAGGAGCCAAGAAGCAGACCAGGAAATGGGATATTTCAGTGTTGTATACAGGTTAATACCTATTTTCCACCTAACCTCATGCTAACATCCTGGTTACTGTCTGGCATTGTATCCTGCACCAAAAACTGAGCTGAATAACAAAAGAGGAAGGAGTTCTGAAGGATTTATACAGATCTTATTGATCATCTGGTTATTGAAAAAAAAAAGGGGGGGGGGGGCAGGGGGAACAAGGGGGAAAACAAACCAAACCCAAACCAAAAAAAACAAAGACCACCCAACCCAAACCAAACAACCAACCAACCAAACAAAAAAGCACCACACACCAAAACAACCAACCAACCAAACAAAAAACCCCACAAAAAACCACAAAACTAAACAAAAACAAACACAAAACAAAACAAAAACAAAGAAACCTCCAAGAGTGTTGGGCCATAATGGTACAAACAACCACCATCATTATCTCTTCTGCAAAAGGGAAAATCACACTCAAGTGCAGAGAGAGGTTAAAGTGACAGGTCAGAAGTGGCTCAGGAGACAAGAGGGAATCTTTCAGAGGGGTTTAGCTAAAGCCCTTGGATTTAGGGTCCAAATCCCTGAAAGAAGATGGGAGCAAATGCTGCTCTAATGAGCTCTAATGCCAATTATAAATGGCATCCATCCTCTGCTTGGCCATGAAACTACATGTGGCAGTTGCAAGCCACACGTGGGCTTTTTAAATCATCTGGATTTCTTCCACAGAGAGAGAAAAAAAATACATGCCTATTATGTCTTTTTATGACATCCACCTCTGGTGCCTTCTGCTTAATGATCAGTGCAGCATGAAACATCAGTCAGTGCAACAAAAAGGGGCACAAACAAGCTGTGCTCCTTGGCTGATTGGTTTCCTGCATGGCTGCAGGAGGGAATGTAGGAAATGCCTCTTCCTTGCCCTATTAGAAGCTACAGATTACAGTAAGCACATTTTCAATATTTACCCAGTGCCCCTGGGCTCAGGGCTGGCAGTGTTTGCAGAGAAAAGCCTCTTGCATGTATTCAAAATTCAACTCCTTGCTGAGACCCCTCAGGTCTGTGTCAATGAATGGGGTTTTGAGAAGTTGATACTATTAAAAAAAAAAATAAAAGGCCTTTGATTTTCAAATAAGAATAAATTTATTTTTTTTTAATACACTGAAGAGTGCTTTCAGTTCACATTCATGGGACTCAGGGAAAGGGGGGGAGAAAAGTTAAGGAGGCATTTTCTCCTCAGTGTTTCCAACTTTTAACATGTTTGAAAATGCACCAGTAAACAAAGCAACCTACCTAAAGTGCTGTAACAGCTGCTAAAACATGGTGGGGTTTTTGTTTGGTTTTTTTTTTATCCCCTCCCTGCACTAACCCACACACCTTTTAGAGATCATTGTGGAAAAGCTCCCATTTAACAGCAAATGGTGTCCAAATTATGCTCTTTTACAAGTTGGATTTCACAGGAAATTCTGTGGAGTCTCTTCCCCTAGGAGCTTCTGCTGCTTTATAAATTATATTTGGCCAAACTGACTCCATTTGTGTGCTACAGAAATCCAGAGTAAAACCAGTCTTAAACCTGTATTCAGTTGGTTTGGTTGTTTTGTTTGGTTTTTTTTGCATTTCCATACTGTAGTAAAACAGAGACTGTACAGCAGTTAATAAGCTAATAAATACAACATGAACACTTGCCATGCACTTTATTTTTCATTATTTATGAATCCTATTACAAGCAGCTCTTAGGGAATAAAAATTAAATCAGTGGTTTTGTCTTATACGGTGTTGATATAAAAAGGAGCAGTGCTGGTGCACAGATTTTATGTCTATGTTGGCAGGTCAGAGAAGAAATAGGGAAGAACTAATGTATAGTTCAGGTATAAAAAGAGTCTTTCTGAAAAGAATTTTTCATTTAAGCCCAGTTGACTTTCCTAGAAACTGGGATCTTAAACAAACCCCAGCTCTGAACATTTATCCAAAAATCTGAATTCAACATGGTATTCATGTCACCTAAATTTTGCATTTCATATGTTGTGTAATTTAAGATGTTCATTTACACTCCATTTGCAGTCAGGGTAGAAGAGCAGCATCTTCAGAGAGGAGCCCATCCTGTCTATTCTTGGTCTATTCAGATTTTATGATGGGATAAATCTCTTTATGAGGTGTCCATATGTGGAGGTGGCTGAGTGTAATGCTATTCAGAAGTATAAAAATAAAGGCAGATGAACAGAAGTTAATTAAAATATTTTAAGACTTTAGCTCCCATGAGGATTAAAATGCTTTCTAATTTTGTCTTTTTTTCTTTTATTATTATTTCACTTTTGCCTTGTTTTAAGCTAGTCTGACAACATTCATTAGTCAGGATTAAAAATAATCCCTTTGTGAAATACATTTGGAAATATGCATGGATTTTATTCAATCACCTCCTTACATGTCTGTTTAATACCACCTAGGCTCATGAACTTGGCACAAAGGGTGACACTGAACTTGTAAGAGGTGCTTTAAACTGATTTACAATATCAAGCCTAGAGAATTCTGCTTGGTCACAGATTTTAGCAGACCCCAGATGTTTTAGGCATACAGAGCTTAGTTCGCAAATCAGTGGGAATGATTCGGTGTTGCTGTAAAAGGAGGCAGAATTCCAGAGGAGAGCTAAAATTCCTTTTGAAGATTGCCACTTTTAACATCATCCAGTGGCGGGGTCGCTGTTTCAGTTTTAAATTTTAGGCAATCACTGCTCCTCTTAACTTTCTGCTCAGTCCACAGCCCTGATTTCTCACCAGGATCCCCAGCTTGACCCAAATGAGCATAAAGCCTCTTCCTTTCAAAAATCAATGCAACATAAATGGGCAGTGGCACCAGGCAGACTTTTATTTATTACTCATTTGGAAGGTGGCAAATTTTATGGCCTTTATGATCTTTAATTTATTTTATGATCTTTAAATAAGAAGGGGGAAAAATAAATATATGAGACTGCCCATCTCCTTGCCCCCTTCCCCAAAAAGTTTCAGCTGCCCCTCTGAATTGTTCTGTAAAGTAATTCTTACCTCTCAGTGGCAGTCGTGCTGTTTTCAGAGGTTCCATTCTCCTCTGCCAAAGGCTAAAAATATGTCTGGTCACCAGTGCATCCAAGGTAATCCCATTCATATGTTGATGGTCCTTGAAAAGCCCTTCATTCCAACCTGGCAATGCCTAAGAGTTACCTAATTCTGCTTTTCCAGAATAGAATTTTTTCCCTTAGTCCTGACAGCCTCAAAGTGAAAGGGTAAAATGAGCCAATGCTCAAAAAGATGAATGGGTAGGATGAAGCATATCCATCTTTCATGAGAGTAATGCTAAAATTCACTCTCCTGTCCCACAGCTACCCATAAATTATGCCCCTGGTTTAAAAATAATGACTTTTTTTTTAACACAGAAGCTTGGATTCTTTTGTATTTTGTATATTCGTATTTTCACTTGGATTTTTTTTTGTATTTTCACCTATTCTCACAAGTAGGGGTTATAGACTCTGCCCTGGAGTGGAATGGTCCAGGACAGTGCAGTGAGGGGGAGGGAGGCATGAGAAAAGGGATTTATTTGGCTCTTGGAACATAACTCCCTGCAGCTTAATTCTCAGTATTTGGCTTTTGACTAAAAGAGGAAGTTTTCTGGTGGAATGTGAGAGGGACCTGAGCACAGGGCATGTGCTGGGAGGCTCAGGGCCAGCTCCAGTGTAGGAGTCCAAAGCATTCCTTTGGACACCCTAGCCAAACAAACACCTGTACAGGGGGGTTTAGAGTTTGTACAAAGGAGTTAGAAACCCTGGCACAGACCTCAGACAGGCAAGGGCCTTGACTATAGTCCATAAGAAAAGTTGCCAACATTAAGAGAAGAATTGCAAGCCTCCAAAAGTGGTAAAAGATAATAATATTTTCACATTTGAAGTTTTAGAATAAAGATGACCAAAGACAAGATGGAAGATTTTGGGCATTGCCCTAAAGTCTTCTCCTTCTTCTTCGTCTCCATCTTCTGCAGTAATAATGACACCAAGTAGATTTAGGGGGATTAGTTTAGTGTAGAAGACACCTGTTTGGTGTAGAATGTAAATATTAGTTTGTAATCGTAAATAATGTGCACGTAATTATCTGTATAAAAGATGACGAGCCTTGGTCAGAGGAGGAGTCAGCACCTGTTGCCTGTGCTGTGCAAACCTCTGCCAGGCTCTAAGAACAAAACTAAGATAAAATAAAATAAACAAAAGAAACAACCTTGAAAAGAACTTCTGAAGACCTTGTTTGTTCGGGCATTCAGCTTAGAGCTCTTCTGAGGGCGAAGGGGCAAAAGACCACCCTAATCTCGGGCAGACAGAGACCCCAAAACTCCAGGACTGTCCCTTCCCACCGGGAGAGCTCCCAGACCCTGCTGCAAACCAGCCCCTGCCCTTGGGAGCTCCTTGCTGCTCAGGCCTGGCTTGATCTACAGCACCTGCCACTCCACTGCCACCCTGACGAGCTCTTCGTGCAGAAAAACAACAGCTCCTCTTACAAAAGACAAGAATGCATGGTGTAGAAATGCAATTAAGGATATAGCTCTGAAGAAAAATAGATGTAGTGCCCCCATAACTAACTGCAGTCTCGTAGCACTGATAAATCAGTACAGAAACTGGAGCTAAAAAACTCGGTAATGTTGCCAGAATTACATATTGAACTGTCTAAAGGCTCCAAATGGGGTTTTTTTTGTCCTGCTCCTCACATATTGGCTTCTCCAGTAGCAGCTCTGATCTGCAATGTTGAAAAAAATTGATAATTTTCCACACTTGAACTTCTGTTCTGTTCATCCCTGCCCAGCCAGGCAGTGAGATTCCTTCAGAAAACTCTGGGATCCCACAAAAATCAACGCAGGTCATGAATTATTGAAAACAAGCATTAATATCTACAGAATTAATAATATATGTTGAGGCAGTCTCATTATTTTTCCAACCTCTTTTTTTGGAACTTGACTCATGGCTCTTTGCATGCAAAGCTACACTCATTGAAGCCACACTATTATCAACTAAATCACTAAACTATTATCAACTAAATATTGTTTCCACAAATCCAAATGTTAACTAGTTGGGTTTTTTTGGTGTGTTTCTTTTGGTTTTGGTTTTTTTTTTGGGGGGGGGGGTGGGTTTTTTTGTTTTGTTTTTGGTTTTTTGTGTTTGTTTTTTGTTTGTTGGTTGGTTTTTGTTTGGTTGGTTGTTTTGGGGGGTTTTGGTTTTTTGTTTTTGTTATTGTTTGTTTATTTGGGGGTTTTTTGGGTTTTTTGGGTTTTTTTTGGAGGGGGTTTGTGGGGTTTTTTTGTGGGTTTTTTGGGGGGTTTGGTTGGTTGGTTGGTTGGTTGGTTGGTTGGTTGGTTTTTGGTTTTTGGTTTTTGGTTTGTTTTTTTTTTTTCTAGATACTTCAGATTAGGTCCATGAGTTTAAACATTTGGCAGAGATCCAAGGAGAGGAATTTTGCTAAGGCAATAGCAAATTGCAAATGATGCAGGTTTGGTCAGCAGATAAAGAAACACATATTTGGAACTATATGTGCTAGTACAGCAGAGCAGGGAAGAGGTTGTAATATATGAAAATACATCTGGACCAGACTTTTCCCTTCAAATGACACCATGAGCTCTGTTTTCAAGAACGTGCACAGTCTGGGTGTTGGATTTTCCCTTTTTCTGACCCAGAGATGGGGCAACTGAGAGGTGTTTTAAAGACTTTTGTTCCTTCTTCAGTCTCATGTGAAGGGTGAGATGGTGCAGATGTTACAATTCATGCCATCACAATCAGAAGCCAAACTATTTCTTAATTACAATACAATTATAAGGGTTTTTTTGGCCTGTCAGCTTTTGCCACACAGTGCTGCTAATGCCTTAAAGCAAATAGTCTAAAATCACCCCTTGTGGGCCCTACTATACAATACATCTTTCATAGTTCTGTTTCTCCAAAATATCTGGTCAATTTTCAAGGCCATTATTTGAAAATTGTTTCTAGTTCTCTCTCAACAATGTCTGTCCTATTCCATGGCATTTCTAAGTCAGCATTTTTTATCTCAGAGTCTGCGTACAGATGAATACTGTGTGAGCCTTTGACAATTCTCCACAAATCCATTTCCCACACCTGGGAATTCTTCTAAATTGCTCCATCATACTCAGGTCCAAAGAAGACCCCGTGATGTGACCACTACAGATCTGTGAGCCACAAATCCACATTTTTGAAGCAGCCATCAAGGCTCAAAAACCATCTCAGCAACAAGGAGCCAATCCAAGCCTGCTCTGCTACCAGAAGGGGCCATCCCATCCTTCCTCCTGCTCCTGCTTCCCCACAACCACCCTGAAGTTTTGGGGAACCCTCAGTTGTTTCACTATTCCAATGAAATCAAACCATTTCATTTCTGGAGGGTGCATTTCTGGATTGATGGCTCGTGCAGAACTGCATGAATACTAATGCTTGCTCAAAGGAGCAGGAGGGAACTCTCAGCTGGAGAAGGTCAAGCAAAAAAAAACACAAAATCCCCTTGAGACAGAGAACCCAGTTCTGAAACTGCACCCTGATGGTCTCAAAAATTCCTTTATTCTGAGTAGAAAAGCTTTGAAATATTGTTCACAGCAACCTTATGTCCACAGCAATCTCATATCCACAGAAAATGTCAATGAAATAATTTCTAAAGAACAAGAGTGTTTAACACAGAGGTTAAATCACGACACCTTTCACTAAAGGAGTAGTGAGATACTCTGACCTGGATCACCTCACATCAGAGCCAGGCATAAAATTTACAGCTGCACATGCAAATTCAGGAGGTATTTAAATTTTTATGTAGCTTGATTGCTGTTAAAAAATGTTATGAAAATGGGTAATATTTGATGAACATACAAGCTGATTTTGTTTGTGCAACAGCTGTGTAAACTCCCTGTAGAATAATCAAAATAAGCAAATGCAAGGACCAATATAATTTCCTGAAGTGCAGTGAAAAAATACAGATAATAATTCAAAGAAAATCTTTGCTTCCCAGCCTTAACTATGATGCAGACAGAGAAAAATACAATAGTTGAAGCAGCATGCTCAGGATTTCTGTCATCTGAGAACAGCTTTGAAATATCACTTTTGTGCTATCAAACAAAGTGTTTAAAGAAAGCTTTCTTTCTTATTTTTAAGCTCAAAGTACTTTGGTCCCTGTGTGTCATAACAAGGTAGCTTTGGGTTTATCTGCTGGGTTGTTTGTTTTTTTTTCAGTAGCTAAATTATAAATTGATGAAATTATTAAATTGCTTTGTGAGGTGTAGTGGTGAACCTCAAAAACGAAATCAATAAATTCAGCACCATGAAGTTCTAGGCTGCTCCACCTTTCTGTTGTTCAGATGAAAGTAGATAAATTTGTGTAGCCAGCTTAGCCCTCAGTAACACCATCATTTTGTCAGTGAGATACAAACAGTGCTTTAGAATAATACTAAAAGTTAATCATCCCATTGCCAAAGTTCACTGGTCAAATTCCAGGAGAATATTCTATATTCTGCATATGGTATCTGTAGAACCAGATAGAATTTAAGGCAAATAAAGTAACTGGATTTTTATTATTATTATTATTAACAAACTGCAGTTTAATAAAGATATATTGAAGGCCTTATTATTGTATGTCCAAATTAACATGGAATGCAGATTTAGTCTGTTGTAATCAAAGTGCACAAAGCAATAAATGAGACCCAGAATCAGGAAGGACAATATTTATTATTGAGATCAAATTGAAAGCATAATCCAACAAATCTGCCTATAGCTTCTCTAAATTGCCACACAACAGTGGGTGCAGCAACACAGAAAATATTTTTTAAACGTTACTAAAATACAACCCTTTTGATTTCTTCAGCTGGGAACTCATTGCACTGTTCTAACAGAGAGATGAAGAACTCCAGCATCATGTTTAGAGTTAACCAGGTCCTTGAATGCATGACCTCTGATAATTTTACCAGTATTTGCCTCTTCCTATTTTGAAAAACCCCTCTGCACCTTCTGATATAATTTTTCTTTGGTTCAAATAATGATCCAGCTCTACAAAGATTTTCCTGTAACATACACTGGTACAGCAGCTACAGATCTCCCCGAATCAAGATAAATGTTTCATAGAATCTGTTCCCAAGCTGCAAATTCTTTTGAGAATTGGCAGAGTCAGGGACTTCATAGCAGCTAAGCAGGGCAGGAAAATCTCCAGCCACTGAAATCAGATTTGCATGTCTGGATTCTGCAGTATAAAAGCAAATCAAGAGGTGCTACAATCTCTGTGATGTACAAGAAGTTTCCTTTCCAGATAAGGACAATCTCAATAAGGATGGCTCATTTGAATTATTTGCTGCTTGGGCTGAGTGGTTGTAATTCAAGATCAAGTGTGCTGGAGTCCAGGGAAGAGTGATAAATTATATTCCTGTGAAGAGGAAGACAAACCTCTGCCCCTTCCCATCATATTCAGTTTCAGGTCTACATATAAAGAGGGTAATAAATAAACCAAGCAGCTAGGAAAGAAGGGGCCAGTATCCTGGTAAGCACATCAGCTTCTCAGCACAGTGCATATGGATTAATGCAAATTCTTGGGGTTTATTTCATGGGATTTAGGGGAAGAGCTTCCCTCCAAGACAGTATTTTGACAATGCTCACAATTCCCTGAGGATGATCCTTCACCAGCAGGATTTGTGACTTTCTGTCCACTGGTGATCCATGAGTTCATGTCTGCAGGATCCCCAGCTTGCCTAGGAGTTGTGTGCTACCCCTGAGATCTGAGCTGGTTCTGTTTATCAGCTCAGTTATTTCCTCAGACTTCCCTGGCAATTCCTTCAGCTCTGCAGTTCATCTCTCCAAGTACCTTTGCCCCTTTGGGTCCCATCTGGCTCAGTGTTTACTGATTTGCTTGGAAGGTTTTGACTCAGCTCCTCACAGACCAGACCAGATATTCAAAAGCCTCTCTTGATTTCCTGCTGACAAACACGTGCCTCCTTCCAGCCTCAATTTTCATTAATCTGGCAGTTCATCTTGCCAGTTCTTCTACTTTTCACTTCAAAGGCTCTCCCTGTAGCCCCTGCTTTTCTTCACAAACTGTTTAACCATAATTTGATTTTAGGTTTGAGGGGATTTTGTTTGGGAGTTTTGATGCGATTATTCCATTTTTTTTTGTCTGCAGTTTTGTCATATCCCAGGCCCTTTTAGAAGGATTCCCACCCACAATGTGAATTTTAAGATCTGATTACACTGCTGACTGTCCCATTTTCATCTCATTGTCTTCCACTTGGTCCTTATGCTCTGCAGCTCAGTAGAATCCTATATTTAAATATGTGTCTTAATGCCCTTTGACACACTGGGTAAATTTTACCAGCTTTTGTTTTTTTTTTTTTTTTGTTTTTTTTTGTTTTTTTTTTTTTGTTTTTTTTTTTGTTTTTTTTTGTTTTTTTTTTTTTTTTTTTTTTTTTTTGTTGTTTTTTTTTTGTTTGTTTTTTTTTGTACTTGTCTCTTTTTGACTGACTTGTCAGTACCACTACAGAGGCTGTCAGGACCCACACAAAGCATGTGCATTTTGTGAATTAATATTTATAAAGACAGGCAGTGGGATGTGATTTTCATGAAAAAGGTTTCATGCTAAACACAAAGTGGTTTTGTTTTTTTGTTAAATTGCTCATCAACAAAGAGCTAATGCATCAAGGAATGACCTTTTCTTGTTTATCTATGCCATCAGTCTTAATTTAGAAACCCAGCAATGCCCTTAAACAGGATAATTATGAAGTTAAGCTCACACATAAATCTTCAGTGTAACAATTAGGCATGCAGGCTGAGGGATATTTCAGCTTTCAGTTTTTGTTCCTGTAGCATTTTGTTAGCCTAGCAAGAAGAAACTGAGGAACAGCTTGTAAATTCAGGGGGCGTCATCCTGAGCCCTTCCTTGAATTCCAGATCAAGGCCAAGAAATCTGGGACAGAAATACCTCACGTTATTTCCTTAAATTTGCAAAAATCTGAGTGCAGGTTTGGTGAAGTCTCATTGTCTGTTCTTGTGCTGTGGAGAGCCTGGGCCTGACGTGTCACAGCAGGGTGTGAGTGACCTCAGCTCCCATCTCCCAGCACCTGTCTGGGATTCCTGTCTCCATCCTTAATGAGAAAACTCTCATTTTGCTCCCCTACAGAAATACACTTGCCCGAGAAAGGGGATCTAGAAGCAAAGGAGGCTCCTTAAATAGCACAAAAATATTGCAACATTTGGTGTTTCCTACCCTGCGAGGATGAGATCGTCGCTTGTGAGGCAGCTCCTTAAAAACACATTACACCTGAAAATGCACACCAGCAAGGGTACTGAGGATGGGTCAGAGCACAGGCTGTGCCCAGGGAATCACTGCAAGTGCAAACACTGTCACAAACACAAACACAGTGAGGGATTTGCACTCCCTCAACCTTTCCCAACTGCCTAGAATTAATTCAGGTCTGTGGTTCCCATTTCCCTGTCTGTGCCTTCTCTTCTTGTCCAACAGGATCTGTTCACCCTTTTGTGGTCAGATTCAGAAATCATTCCAGAGGTGGTGTTCCAGCTTCAGGCACAGCATTTGCACACATGGATGTAGCTCCTTTTTTCAGCTGCCTTTTCTCCTCAGTGAGCTTGAAGGAGTTTGTTCTTATAAACTCTGACTGAGCTGAGTGCAGAGCAGTGGGCAAGTGTTAGTCCAGAGTGACTCTGAGCTGATGCCTTTATAATTGTTTTTCACACTAGAACCTTGCTCTTTTCATCCCAGAAAAAGTGATGTCCCCCTTTCCCCAGCTGAACCAGTAACACCAACACAATCACACCTTCACTGATAAGAGTCTTCCTGTGATTAGGAATGGCTGCATCCTGAAAGAGAACACAAACACATCTGCCATTAACTCAGTAATGCAAATTCCACCAGATTCTACAGAGAGTTTGTGCTCCACCTGCAAATGCAGCTGATTGTGCTGTCCTGCAGGGATCTGCCAGCTCCCCCTTTCAGGCAGCAGACACAATCAGCAAAACCAAATGGCTCGGGAATTAGCTCTGCAGGAAAAGCTGGCTCAGAAATGGATCCATTTCATTGTTTCAGAAAGTTCATAAGTGTGCAATTTTCCCCCAGCAGACCCATCTCTCAGAGAGGTATTAACTGTAATGGAACAGGCTCAATCATTCATGTCTTTATAAGATGGGCAGGCTTATCACCACGTGGGACTGGGTAAAATAGGTGAGCTGTGGAATCTGTGAAGGGTCATCTATCATAATGTGCTGGGTAACCTTCACAAGCATGCCTAAATGTCTTTGATTAAGGGCTTTTCTCCTGTAACTTGTAATAAATGCTGGAATATTGATTTTCATAAGCTTGTTACTGAAGACAGAGAACATATTCCAAAATAGGAATTGAGCAGTAGCTAGAGAGAGAAAACTTCAGGTTTTCAGAAAAAAAATTTAAAAAATTGCCCAGAAGGGAGAAGAAAAGAGAATTAGTTTTAGCAATGTCATTGCTACAATGTCATAAGAAGGTTAAATATGCCCTGGAGGAAAAAGGTACTTTTTTTTAAGATTACTAAATTAAGCAAAAGATGTAAGAGGAAAATGTCTTTAGTATTGAACTCTGTGGATTTCCTACAGCCCATAATATAAATAGGGACCCAGTCTGCTAAAAAAAGATATCTGCTACAAGCATGACATTTCTTCCCTCTGATTTTGTGCAGCAAGTGTCTGTAGCATCACTTAATACAACAACAAGTTGTTTGCTGAAGATTCACACTCTTTAAAAAAAAGGCCCCTCTAGGCATGTTTGGGAAAGTTCCACAATCTGATCGCTGGCTTCTCCTTTTACTCCAGAAACAGAGGGATCCTGAGTGCTGACAATCATAGTATTCAGAAAATAAACTGATTTAATTAAACAAAACAGAACACAGAGACACACTGAAATCACAGAAAAACAAGGTATTGGGACCTGAAATGATACTTTAAAAATATCCAATGTATCCCATTCCTTTGCTCAAACATCTGCATGTTGCTTTGTCTTTTTTTCTTCTTTTTTTAATAGAAAACAGGGAAATAAACATTGATAGAAACACCAGTATTTTCCATGAATCTAAATTTCAAAAGCAGACAGAAGAATTCGGTCATTTTTTTCCATGTTCATAACTCAAGAGGTCTCAGTTACCCAGTCAGACACCAGAAGGAATAACATGAAATGCAGGTGATCAATTCCCCATCAATCCAAGGCATGTGAAGGTTGGTGGAGCTCAGCACTGGGAATCACTGCTGCTCTCCCACCCATGTAAAACCTTTCATTGCTGCTCCACCAGCTGCACTGGGCTTTACTGCTCCTGTGTCTCCCAGAAAGCCAAGGTGACACCTCACATGACACTGACCCCAAAGTCAGATCCCAAACCTGTTTTGTTAGAGCCTTGTGCAGAGCCTGATGACACCAATGGAAGATTTCTTTTGATTTTGACAAGTTTTGTATTTCATCTCCTATGTATCCATAGAGACATCTTGTCTTCCTCTTCTGGCAGGTGCTGGCTCAAGAAGCAGCTTCGACATTACTATTCCCTAAATATCAGAGAAACCTTTTCCCACACAAGTTCCAAAATTTCAGGGTCTTTCATTCCAAATAAACTCTTGACTGGATCTTTCTAGTACCAATTCTAACTGTTGGATCTTATACAACCCATTAAATTTCTCATTTCTTGTCATTACAATGGCTTTCTTTTTTTATTCTCTGTTCATTATGTATATATTGTTTACAAGATAAGACTTTAATCTTTCCCCCATTTCTAACAGTTCAGTCATGCTTATACAGTACAAACCTGATTTAATTTCTTAGCAAGGGCCACAGGGAATTTGAAGAGGTGCTGTTCATTATCCTGCCTTGTAATTATGTTTCTAACTCTGCTTTCTAAAATAGCTCTTGAATGCCTCTGGTTCTGGGCCTGTTTCAAATCTGATCAGTGTCTCATTATCTGACATGTTTTAAACTGCTGAAACAGATAAACTCACCTAACCTGGGGACTGCTCACTGTGTGTCCAGTAATTTTAAGCAGGAAAAGGTGTGAGGCAATGCATTCAGCAGTGTATGGAGTCCAGGCTGGGATTGGTTGCTTTGAACTTTATTATTGCTAGCACAGGACAATCCACACTGATTCATCCACTTTTAATAACACTGCTTGACTCCATGGCATCCATCACAAGGACAGTATACACTCGATTATGTTGGTAATTAATGAATTTTCTAATGACATTTGAAAGAGCTAATGACTGCCTGGCTAATTTTGTTGTATGTGAGGGGGACTGAGGTATTTTTTCTTAAAATGGTACAGATTTCCAGTCTTCCCTTTGAACATAACCCCTTGGAAAAGGGTTCTGTTCCCCACTGAGGAGCAAATCCAACTTAGAAGAGTCACAAATTCCTGAAATCTGTAGAGCTGCACATGGAGATGACAAGCATCAGAAACAAAACCCCTTTGCTGTAAGAAAGAGTTCATTGCTGCCCAGAGGACTTCAAGCTACAGAAAAGGGATAAGAAAACTCTCAAGAGAAAGAAAATCTGACCTCCTGATCTTCCTTCTCCTGGGCTGATGGAGAATCCTCCTGGTCAGTGCCATGAGGGCCCTGAGAAATATTTCAGCCTGGCATCCCTCAAGTCTCCCCTTGCCACGACACAGATCAGATCACTGTCAGTTTTTTCTGTTTTCAAAAGAATTTTCTTTGCTCTCTAGGTCTGTACAACTTGTGCCATGCTAAAAATGAGGAAGGAGGTAGGGGCTGGTCAGTCCTCACATTTATCTTGAAGCAGTCATCAAAATTGGCATTTATTTGTCTCCCTTTGTGCTGCTTTCTGTAATGGCAAATCCCCAGCCATCAGAAACTGGACTGAAAACAATATTACATTCTGCCTCGAGGTAAATTTGTCAGATCAATGCCACCTATAAAAGAAATAATAGCTCCTTAAATTACTGACTCCAGGCTTTGTACAAAATGCAGCTCCACAAGCAAACCTGAGCTTTGGTGTCTGTGGTGCAGGGAGTATCTGCCAGGATTCGCAAAGATTCTCTTTGCAACTGCTTCAGCAATAGATAAGTGGCATCATCTCACTTATGTTTTCCCCTCTGTCTCATCTGACCCAGACTCTCTGACATCAAGAAATTGTAGGTTAAAGAGTAGAGTGAATTAGGCATATCCTATTTTTTTTTTCCTACTGGAGCCATTCCACTGCATACCTGATTCAATATTCCCTCTATCTTTGAGATGTATCTCAGACTCACATCTCTGCCTTGCCCTGGGAGCACTCCAACCTGTAGGCTGCAAACTGAATTGTGGACATCTTCATTTCATTCCAAATCACTGAGCACTTAATTAATCTTACAAACCCCCGCAGCTATTTCAAAGTTCTCTGCCATGATTTCCTACAGCCCTCTGAGAGCACTTTCCTGGAGTACAAGAAATGTGGTTTAGACCCTTTTTCACAGGAATTAGAGGAAGACCTTCTCTCATACCTCAAAGAAGTGTTTTAAGAAATGTGCCTCATAAAGCAAAGGCCCCTTTACACACTTTAATGAGTAAACTACACAGTAAAAAATATCCTTAAGTGTTCTCAACCATGAATGCTGAAAAAAGTAATGTTCATCACAGAAAACAATTCAGTAAAAGCAAAGCATGAGAAAGGACACTGAGTAAAACACTAGGATGGAAGAAACAGAAATAAGGTGAATATCCTATCCAGTCCCTCAAAACTTCTTGCCTGTGGCTAGGACTCATCATTATTTTTCCCTGGGACTGCCCTTAGGCTCCTGTTCTTGGCAAAATCTATACTCATGATTTTATCCTGATGTTAATATACTTGTTAATATACTAATATACTTGAATTTAATGCCAAGAGCACTGCAATGTGGTAATATGATGCATTACTCAAGTACTTTTGGAAAGGTTTGGTTATGAATCTACCAGTACTGGTAGCTGCAAATTTTTCATGTTTTTGGGAGAACAGTGAAGAGACTGCATGAACAGCTCATGGTGAAACAGTTCACCATCCTTGCTAGATTTTCACCTTTTGCAGTCATTTACAGTACAAAAGAGTCTTGAAATTGAGAGAATTAGAAGCTCATCCATCTGCCTATGAAAGGCTGACAAGAAATTATTCTCTTCTAATTAAATAATTTTCATTCTGTATCAGAAGCGCTATGCAATGCTAAGAGCCACACTCTAACCACTAAAAAATGGAGGGTTTCTCCCCCCAAAAAAGTGAGAATTTTACTCCTTACATGCGGAGTAAAGGGGTGTCAGATCTGTCTGTGGCCAATGCCAGGGCAAGGTGCTGGAGGTGCTGCTGCCACCCTGGGTAATGAAACACCTTCATCAGCCCCCCTGGCTCTGGGCAACACCAGGGAAGAATCTGCTGACATTTGGAGAGCAGCAAGAATTCCCTTTAATGTTTTATATATTTGTCAAACAAGCAATTAGGCTGTTTAGTAAATGTGCTATAATCAAAATAAATACTCAGTGGAAGGACTCAGGCAATGAGTGTTGTGCATTGCTGGGAAAGGGCTGACTTGGTAACACACAGCCATTTGTAGATTAAGGTCTGGAATTCTCTCAGTGTAAAAGGACTGGCAGCTCTGGAATTTATTGCCTCTCATGAGAAAATGGAACAGTAGCCTTTATACTCCCTGCACAGCCGCCTTTTTTTCCTGTGTTTCCTAGAAGGTAATCTAAATATTTCAGAGGTCATTCACATCCCATAAACTGCAGGTTGTTCCTGTTGATTCATTGGGAGGTCAACACCTTTGATTGTGTTCTCAGTGATGCATTGCTGAATGTCTGATATGCTTGAAGGCAACTTTAATTCAGAGCTACGTACGTTTAGAAGAGAGACATTTTCAAAACAAGGATCTAACAAAGCTCGTTTGAGAAAACAGGGCAGGAGTCTGTGGCCCTTGCAGTCAGGGATTCAGAATTGAATGAATGTAGATGCCTCTCTAAATAAAACTGAATTTATCAAAACAAAGCTATGGATAGAGCTCCTGAATAACTTTTGGTGTATGGAGAGAAAGCCTGCCTGGATATGATTTAGCAGATGGGGAAGAAAAGGGCTGCCTTTGAAAACAGTTTATTAAAATCCTTTTATAACATGATAGAGAACTAAATTAATGAATTAATGCCTAAAGTGTGGGAACTGTTAATATTACTTTTAACAAAACCATCATATAAAATATTCATTAGCCCACAGAAGATTAAAAGATAGCATCTAATTAATCTGTTTAGCTGCTAAATGACTAATTAATCTCATTAATAGAGTCAACATTTTATTTTAGATAAGAGAAATTAATGGCAGTTGTGTCCCCTTCTATGTTTAGGGACAGCTGTGAAGTCATGGGAAATATATTTTAAAATATCAGCATTTCCCTGTGTTTGGATATTTCTGAGATGTCTTTGTGAAGGAGAAACTAAGAGCAGCAGTTGCTGGAATGAGCAGAGCTGCAGGAGAGCATAGCTGTAACAAGCTCACTTTTCACATGGATTTGTTACCTTATTATTGAGAGGTCTGGAGCCAAAGATACAGCTCAGAGCTTATGAAAGCAAACTGGTTTTCATACTCCCTTCCTTCTATATATTTAACAGTGATTCTTCACCTATTTTTCTGTCTAAAATTCAGCTGTGCTGCGATTCCAAATGATTGAAGTCTTTCTGTAGAGTCCAGTCAGAAAGGAGACCTGAGTTAGGGTTTAACAGACCTCACATTTATGTAAGATTGTTCCTGCTGCTGTTCCATGCTGATTTGTAAGGAAAAAAAAAAACTTATCAGAGCTCCATTTAAAAATATTTTTTGGTAAGGAATTTACAAGTTAGCCATAAAATGCAGAGGGCAGTGAAGCAATACATCATAAATCAGCTTAATGTGGTGGCAAAAATCTGTATGTACCTTGTAAAGACAGCTACCCACTGATTACTTCTTTCAAAAGCAGCTCTGTACTGATATAATGAAAGAGAAAATTTTGAATCCAAGCATGATTTGAAAACTAGATGCAGCATCAAACTTTAAATGTATTTCTACACGTGAACATTTTCACAAACTTTATTTCAGTTTCCCAGACATTGGGTCATTACAAGAAAAAGAACTGCCTTGGGCAAGAAACTTCAGAGTTTTCATGATTTTTCAACATTTTTTAACTCCTCAAAGATGCTGATTTGGCAAAACAGAGAGGAAACAAAAAAATTCACAACTCAAAATGCTTTGTAATTATTGCTACCTTATAATTATCCCTGAAACTGCTTGGTGTTCATTGTATGCCTTAAAAGAGCCCTTTTTAAGTTCAGATAGTTTTTGATTCTGGGGAGAAGATAATTCTCTTAGGTGGAATCCAAAATTAATGCCAAAATTTGCCCTCATTTATTTTTTATGGTTTAAATCCACTCAGTCATTTCTTTATCTCCAGAGGTGTAAGTGATGCCCTACTTTGCTCTGGATGGAATTCATTCCCATATAGCCCAAGAAGTGGTTTGGGTTCTTTGAATCTGCTACAGGTGTGCAAAAGTAAAAAGCAGAAATATTATTGTGTCCCTAAAAATCAGAGGCTCAGGAAATAATCAATTTCCACCAAATTGGTGTTTTTCTGCTGCAAAAATAAATATACTTTAGGTGAGACATAACAACCCCTTTCAATACCAACAAATTTTTAGGCAATTAATATTATCACTGAATTGAGGGGAGTTATTAACTGACTGAATTAATCCATGAGTTAATGTGCTGGTTTTGGATCAAAGCCTTAGAAATTTTGACACACCTCTCTCTGTAGGAAGAAAACCTGGATTAGCTAATGTACCCTTGTTCTATTAAAAATACAGCCATTAAGACACTTAAATTAAATATGATTAGTCAGCTCTGATTTAAGCCTCAGCAACTGTAGAGTTTTAATTAGAGTACAGAAAGTGAAACTCATATGCAACTTCTGTTAATGCTGCAGTGCTCAGTGGCCATAAGTGCCAAAACCCCTGAAATGAACCTCTCTCCATGTGCAAATAAACTAAATAAACTCCAGAAAACTAAACCAGGAACAAACCAAATAAATGAAATTGTCTCGTTATTGGTCTGTGATGTAGTTAAAATAAAATGGAACCTCTGTCATACCAGCAAATCTGTTCTCCTTTCCCCAGTCAGGGAATATTTTCTGCCTCCCTAAAACTGCATCCGTTCCAAAGGCTAAACTCAGGCAGCTCTAACAAGGCCTGAAGGATCAAGGATGAAAAATATTCCTTAGAAAGCTCCATCTGTTATCAGTCTACAAGAGGACTTGTAACTTGTGGAAAACACAGGAGTGCTGTCTGAAAGGGGGCTGCTCAGGCTCATCTGTTTCCAAACACTGACTGAAAGCATTTCACTCTAATCTGGGAAGCAATCACTGAAGTATTCTGGGCTGCCCTTTAAAAGCAGTGATGCAGCAAGCTCGTGGCAGAGAAAAACAGAGACTTCTTCTATTAACTAATCATTGCAACCTGGCAGCTGCAGAGAGGAAAACGCAAAGAGGCAAGACAAAGCAACTGAGATGTATTATTTTAGTGAGAGATTTTAAAGGAAAAAAAAAAAAGTTAGGTTTTGAGCAGATATCAGTAGTATTTAAGGAAGCAATGGAACCTCATGAATGTGGAATGCAGCTCTCTGATGCCAACCAAGAACTTCCCAAGAGAGGTATCATCAAAAGGAGGAAAAATATTTTGAGGCAGTGGGCTGAGATGGGCCATCAGATGGCAATAGATGGGTGAAATCCAGGAGCTGGAATTAACTGGTAAGGAAAGAATCCTGAAAACCTGTAGAAAAATAATAAGATGTAGGGAAACAATTAGAACAAGGGCAACTTTTAAAAAGCTTTTCCTCTTCTGCAGCGGCAAGTGGCTAAACTAACTTGTTTAAAAGAGTGGTTTTTTGCAAGTCATCTTTATCAGCAACTTCCCCAACTTCCTAAAAGCAGGAATGCTCATCAGTGCAAATAATATGAGTAGCCTAATACCAGTTGAGTTCTTCAGTTTGACAGAGGGGAGAGAAAACACAATATCCAATGTAAGTATTTGTGGCAACCCAATTGCAGCCATGGAGGGGTTATTACAGTAAGGAATTTTTAACAGGGGTCTGAAACTGCAAGCAGAGCTAAAATCACTGTGCCACATCTCTTCCCTCAGGTGTATCAGCTTTACACTGACATTTACAATTCCATTAGCTTCACTGGCACAGATTTAGGTGAATGGTTTCTTGGCATTTGAACACAAAAACACACCTCACTGGAAACACCTCTCTGTGCAACTCTTAAATATTTCACTGCATCTATAAACACCTGAAAATGTTAGAACCCTCCTGGCCATGAACCAGGAGCAATTTAAACCTGACAGTGCAACCTGGTGTCTCCTGTGTCCTTGTGTCCTGCCCAGCCTTTCTGGTGCCAAAGTGCAGCCTGAGTGGAGCCAACAAAACCACTGTAGAACAGTGAGATATTTGGGGTTTACTGCTTCCACACCAGCATAACAATGCTGACATTCATGTCATTACTTCTGATTTCCTCTGGTGAAAGCACACAGAAGTGTGTGGAACAGACAGATAGGAGGCCTCCAAATTAGGATGCAATTCTTTCAAATTAGGGGAAATTTCTCACCTTACTCATTTTAGACTGCACTCTTTAACAGCACCTTATAAATATTTATGAAGTTCATTAAGGGATGTATAATATTTGAGCTTTAATTGTTTAAGGACACTAAAACTTAATTTTAATAGAGGTCATATAACTGCTGGATTCCTAGGGTACCAGCTCCAGACCTTTAAAACTTAATGGCAATGAAGGGTTTTCCATCACGGGGTCAGAGGCGTTAGCAAATGTAATTTTCCAGACCCATCTAAAGTATCATTAATTCCATCCTGTGCATATAAAACCATCTGAGTTATCAGAGTCATGGTTTAACACATGGCAAATCCTAGAGCTTTATCTTCTATTCCTCAAATAAACTCCTCAACTTGACAAAAGCAATTAAACTGGAACAACATGAAGTCACATTGGGAAACTGTGTTGAAAACCACAAATGAGGTTAATATTCCATCATAGTAATTGTTTCATTAAACACCCCTAAGCACTGTTCTGCTTTATTGTACACATTAGGGAACTTTCTCTGCCAGGTCCAAACCAAAAGCCAGTTTGCCATTTATGTAATTTTACATTTATAGAACTCTACTGCTTGATTTAGCTGCAATTTCTGCTCTTGAAAGTCACTGGGTTCTCTTCAATTCTTCCTGGGAAAATAGGTTTGCTGTGCTTTATTTCTTCAGCTGGAGTAGGTGGAAGAAATTCTGATGCATTTGCTCTGGTTCGTTTGTGCCACCAGTTAAAGGAACACATTCTCTGGCCACTTTGGAAGCTTTCATTGCAGCTGGCTTAAAAAGTTTTAGAGGTGCTGTTGCTTCAAGCATGTAGTTCCCACAAGAATAAAACAATATATAGAACTTTCTACCTTTTGTTGTTGTTTTACAGTGCAAAAAGGGAGGAAATTTAGCAAGCTCTTATTTCAGTCAAGAGTTTCATAAGGAAACCCTCCCCAAGGGATCCCCTCATCTTTAAAAGAAGCCAGCATGTTCATCATGTGATATTTTAGCTGCTTCCCACAGTTTTGCAGCATTCTGCAGAAGTGGTAGCACACCCCTACAGCCACATTCCCAAAATCACTTTGCTCTGTTATTGGAAGGCAGAACCTGGTCTTCTTTCTAAGGCAGATCCTTTCATGTTCTTAGTGGCATTTTTTTTACTAGAAAAATTTTTATTGAAATGAACTGTATCTTAGAACCTTTCAAGATCTGTAGGTCTTTAAATAAACCCATGAAACCCTGAAAATTTAAAGTGGTGAAAAGAGAGGTGGCTGTAACTGAAATGCAGCTGTGATAGAAATAGAGCTGGCACTGAGATTTTGAATTCTGAAGGATGGCTATATATTAACACACTAATGCTAACTAGTCCATTACCAGTTAAGTAACATACTGACATTAAAATAAAATTAGTAAACTAAACAGTGTCTAAATAAATGGAGGTGGTGGAGAAAACTCATGATCAGCCAGTATAATGAAAATTCTGGCAGAGACCAGCTCTCTGGGGAAGGCTTCAGTGGAATGAAATGCACTGATCAGCAAAATATGGATTAGAAGGGATCCCTGAAGATCATCTGCTCCAATCTTCCAGTAGAAATGGGGTTGTTGCAAAGAACAGGTGGTGTCCACTGTGGCTTTGTCAATCCTTATCTTAAAAATCTCCATGGATGGGAGATTCCAGAATATTCCTAGATGGTTCTGATTTCATACAGCAATACCTCTCTAGTGAAAAGGTTTTCCCAACAGGTCCATTCTGAACCTCCCAAATTGCAGTTCAGTGCTGTCCCCCCCGTGGTGTTCAACCACCACAGAAGAGTTTGGCTCCACTGCCTGTGGCACTCCCTGTCAAACAGCTGAAGGTTGTTCTCAGCTCTCAAAATCCCCTCTTCAGGTTCAGAGCTTGGTCTAGCTCCCTGACCAGCCTTTAGCCCCTGTTGCCCCCTCCCTGTTGTCCAGCAGGGCTGTTTCACTGCAAAGGCTTCCTCACCCTACATACAAAACATTTTTGGTTCATCTCCACAAGGTCCTCATTGTCCCAGTCCTCAAAACCCCTCTCGAGCTGCCTCCCAGCCATTTGGCAAATATTCCTCCTGCTTTAGTATCATCCCCAAATCTAAAGATTGTTTTCCTGTGTGTGTTTTTTAGAAAAAACACTGTGTTTTTCTAGCTGTGACTCTCTAAACACAGAGCAATCCATGGTTCTACCCTCTGCTCATCATTTGCCCTCATCACTGCTGGAGAGGGAATTGTCTTGCAGTCAGAACCCAAGTCACATCTGCCAGCATGATCACAGCTGAGTCAAGGTTCCCTCTCTGTTCCCAGCCTGTAGGCATAATAAATGCTGAGCCCAGGCAGTGACAGCCCTGAGTGACAGTTTCAGAACATTTTGTTAAAATTCTTTTTGTACAAAAGGTAGATGCTGCATAATTAAAAGTGAAGTTAAATTTTTAGGGAATACTTTCCTTCCTATAATTAATTCAAATTGTAATCAAACTTTAAAAAAATATAAGATCCCTGTTTCAGTGTTTTCTAGGTGAATCAATTTCATTTTCAGTTTAAAGCCTATGTTATAATTTAGAATCTGACAAAATGAAGAGTCAAAATGTAGATAAGTCTGTTTAGTTTAAAATCTATTTCTTGCTTTTTTAAAGGAAAACTGTTATCCCCAAGCTGGTGTTTCCACCAGTGATACAAATGCAGTCCTGACCCAGAATTATCAGGGTACACTTCAGGAGATGTCTAAAACACTAGAAAAGTTTTTGTAACCATCCTCCACTGACCCTTGTTCCATCCTCTTTCTGTGAGTGTAATCTCTGAATGTCTGAAAAAGACTGATACAAGTCAGCAGTGTAAGGGCAGATTGTTTTCCTCAGCTGTAACAATTTCCCTGTTTTTAATAGGTTCCCTGGATGTTTCAGCTGATCCTGTCCAGATTTGTGTCCATCTCACACACTGCACAAGGACTCCAGGGCAATTCACCTGTGGGAGGACGTGAACAAGAGCGCTCAGGGAGGAGAAATTCGGGTGAAAAAGCAAAAGCTGTGACTGAGCTGAGGCACTGGAGCTGCCAGACCCCAGGTTTCAGAGTTTTATTTCTCCACACAGCCAGTGACTGCTGTCCCAGAGCAGTGCCTGTTTTGGAAGGAGGTAAATCTCACCCCCCTTGCAGAAGGCCCTGCAGCAGCTTTGCCTTCCATCCTGAAGGGCCAGTGTAATTCAGAGTGAAGCCTGGCTGACAGACAAGAAATAAAGCAAGACAGATACCATCCTGAAAAGTAACAACCATGATTACCTTAATGGAGCATTTAAAAAAAAAAAAAAAAAAAAGTCTTCAGTCTTTGCTATAATGGAGCTACTTCAATAAATGTATTCAGGGGTTGTATTTAATTGAACTCTAAGGATTTGGCTGCATTTGGAAGTTTACCAAAATATCTAGTCAAGAATAATTACCAGGCTAGGCTCTCTAATTGAGATTTAAAATGTCTTTTTCCTATTTAGTATAACCTATGCTGGAACTATGCCTGAAGAGCTGTTTTGGAAGGATTCTGAGGGTGGATAAATCTTTATAATTATGAAAGAGCCACATAATGTAATACACAAGGACCAGGCAAAAATCATCCACCCTAAAAAAGAAATTTCAAATTTCTACTAGAGAGTCAAATATGAGTTGTGAGTTAAAAGAACAACTGAGATGTGGCATCTCATATATCTCAGGTCTCTAAAGAAGTTCTTAAAGCCCATTACTTTTGATTTAACTACATTTACAAGATTTCATTAATACCTGGCAAATGCCTTAAGCTGACTGGGTTTTCACTCTGTCTGCAATTGCATTCATTGAGTTTGCCTGCTAAAGTTCATGTCTTGGAACGTGTTAAATCAAATACCTTAATATATGACTATATTTTATACTGAGAACACACCCCTGTGACATTTACAGACCATTTTCCCATGAATAAGGCAGTGCTGTGTCTGTGAAAAAAAAAAAATTAAAGTAGAACCCATCCCTCAATGTCTCCTGGAGACAGAATAGCAGAGGCCAGTGCAGGAGAAGCAACTGGAGAACTCAGAAAATGAGGCTAAATATCCAAAGAATGCCTAAAAACTGGCAAAGCAACTAAGAGGGGGGCAGTTTTGGAGCATTTTAGTCCTGAAGCAGTCATATGGATCTTCTGTTCATGCCTGAGAACACCAAGGGAGGTTCAGCCCTTGAGACATCCAGAGGTTCTGCCATGGTTGGCTCTGGCTGGAGACTGTGACTGTGTGAGAAGCAGCACCAGCAGGAAGGGAGAGCCAAAACCCTGGGAACAGTTCCCCAAACCAGAATTTAATAGCTACCCAGATGCCATTTTAGAGAAGAATAAGGAAGGGTGCGAATCTGCAAATACTGTGAGTGCTCTGTCACTCTTGCTAATTTTATTAAGGTTTTAGTGGGTCTGAGGAGTTCTGTAACACAGAGAAGAGGTGTAGCAGGATTATATCTGTGTGGTGACTCCATCAGCTCAGGGCAGTAACCTGTGCCAGTTTTAGCCAGCTGTGTCCTCTGAAATACAGATTACACACCCCTGCACTCACAGCTGAGTTTGGTGCTTTGCAGGAGACTGAATAACCCAGCTTTACAGGAGGTAACCAGTAGGAATTCTGGGCACAGGTGTCCCTTTTTATGCATAATCACAGGACCATTTCAGACTGAAGGAGTTTAATGCACAAAGTCCATCTTGGAAAGAGTAGTGACACTCATAAAGGCCAAGAAAGTGCTGCCACCTCCTTCTGGCAGGCCTCCAAAGCTCTGAAGTAAAAGGTGGCCCATTTCTTATTATTCCACATATGTTTTCCTTTTCCCTTCAGGAAAATCAAGCCCTGATGAACAGCCAGAATGAGAAACAGAAGTTTTCTAGAAACCATGGGACTAACTTCCTGCAGCTGGGTCTCTGCTAAATGTGACCTTATTCCCTCTACCATAACAAGTGTAGTTAACTGTGTTAATATTTTTACAATTTAGAAAAAAAGTCTGATTAAAAAAAGCATAGCTAGCAGGATGAATATTGAAAAACCACAGTGCAAGTTGCAGGGATCTCCCTCTATTTTGTGTGAGGACAGGTCAGTGAGATGTTGAACTAAAAGCTATTAATCATCTGTAGTTTATATTTTTTTTCATTCCTCTATATAAATATCTATCTTTCTATCTATAAATATCTATCAATCAAAATGCTGCCCCATCTGCAAACTGGATGTGAGCAGCTCAGTTACTCCCAAAACACCTTACATTGCTGCACTGCTACATCTCTAACACATCTCTAACTCCAGATAAGCTGTGGCTGCCTATTCCTTTTATTTTTTTTTTGTCATACTGCAATCAAAGTATGCAGGAACAGTCCCGACCATGCAAAGGAATGTTCTCAGCTGGTATAAATCAGGGTTATTTCACAAAAGGCAATGAACTGAAGCTGGTTTATGTCTCCTGCAGCTGTAGATCAAAACAGTATTAACGTGAAACCTGCTGCATGGAGCTATTTAGAATTATTTGTGAAGTGCCTAATCCCCAGAAGCTTCTCTTCAGGTTATTAATCACAACGTGCTTGTTATCCTGACCAGCTAATAGAGCTGCTGGGTAAAGATTGCAGTGCTAGTACAGAATTCTGCCTTGTCTTTTCAGAGTGTATATTGTTTTATTAGTTGGCTTCACAGCAATTAAGTGAAGTCAAGCAAACCCCACTTTAAAGTTATATCAACACAGAAAGTGTTGGAAATCCTGTGACCCACTGAGTTTCTAATAAACCATTGTTTATATATCTGCAAATGTGTGGCTGGAGATGTTTGACTGATCACCTCTTGTTTTGATCACTCTAACATTCACTCAAGAGAGTTCACACAAGAAAGTTCAAATTTTTCAGCTTTCCAGTTTTTAAAAATCTGGATTGTCTTGGGAACAAGATCAGAAAATCCTGGTTGTTCTTGGAGTTACTCCTGTTTATAAAATGCCAGATCACCACAAACTGTAATGATGGTCATGGCAACTGACTGAAAAAGTGAAAGAAATAATTTTGCAGACTACACAGCTGAGAGAACTTGACCCTCGAATTTCAGTGTCATCACAAGATTTTGTGAGGGTGCAATCACTGCCTGGCAAACACATTCTCAATGCTGGAAAAGGACATTCATTCTCTGGTTTGTGAGGACATTTCTGTGTGAAGTCCCAGCCTCTTTCATCTTTCACCCACAATGCTGGCCTAGATGGAGTATTTGAAATTTCTTCCATCCAAATGGGATGTTCCTTTCAAGTAACCTGGACTTGTATTTATTTGCCTGTTCCATCTTTTTTTACAGGCCAACAAGGAGTTTATTAGGCTATTTCCATCTCTTTTGCAAAGAGCCTAAAAACATTTAGTAAGGAAATAAACTGATCATCTAGTTCAGTCATTTTCTTTCCAGCATTGCCTGTTCCTGGTTCCTCACAGCCACTTAACACTTTATAAAATTTGTACTACATCCTATTGTGCACGAGTTACAGCACCATTTCACAAATGACACTGCATCTGCTACTACAGCAAAAAAATAAAGTTCCATTTACTACAGTTCCTTATTTTTTTTTTTATATTCAACATTGATATCAAATAAAAAAAGAGATGATTCTAGCCATTGACTTTTTGCAGCCTTTATATAACATCTTTCTCTCTTTCCCATTTTACATCTCTCCTTGAGCCATTTCTCCTCTGCAGATCTGTTTCCAAATATTCTTTTTCCATCTAATTCAAACCAGGCTTGGCTTAGGCCTGATCACTTCTCCCTCAATTTCTTTAATAATGTATGGATTGCATGTTTTTTTAAGCTTCCTGTTTCACTATACATTCCTAAGCATAATAAAGAAATGTAATAAAATATTTCCTCTTCTTAATGCAAAGTCCTGCTCCAGGCTCCTGATTTCAGAATACCAGGATGGAAAATATCCAGAGCTCTCACTTCTCTGCAAGTAAACAGAAATTTGTACAGCCTGAGGGTAGCCAAAGTGATACAATTTTGTTTATACAATCTCAATTGCCCTTAAATCAACACCTTGCATCCTATTTCTTCTTTCTTTTGAATCTTCTATTTGATCAAACACTTGATTATTTTTGATGGGATACTGTAAACAGTTTCATGACATCAGATGAAGATGTGATTGATACTGCCAGCATGAGATGAATCATCACAGACTGAATTTCATGACTTTTTAGTAAAAAGAAACTATTTTTACCTTATTCCCTCTACCATAACAAGTGTAGTTAACTGTGTTAAAATTTTTACAATTTAGAAAAAAGTCTGATTAAAAAAAGCATAGCTAGCAGGATGAATATTGAAAAACCACAGTGCAAGTTGCAGGGATCTCCCTCTGTTTTGTGTGAGGACAGGTCAGTGAGATGTTGAACTAAAACCTATTAATCCATCTGTAGTTTATATTTTTTTTCATTCCTCTATATAAATATCTATCTTTTATACATATCAATATCTATATAAATATACTGATAAATATATAAATCAGAATGAGCTGGAATCTTCCTTAATATAAGTGATTTTGGGGACTGTAACCAAATCTGACTGGAGTGAGTTCTTCATATTTTTCTTTCCAGGATATTTTCTGATTGTTTCCTTCTCCCTTGTCATCTCTCTGCCCGTGTGCTCAATGCCATTAAAACCTCACAGAGTCACCAACCTTGCTGAGCTGTTTGGCCCCTGACACATCTGCACGTGGCCCAAAAATCTAAACTGAAAATACCCAAATAAATCCTGTTTGTTGAAAAAATATTCTAGTCCTCTCTCATAGCCTCCAGTGCTGACTGTGGATTTACTGATATATAGGAAGGTTTCATATACACTACATTTTTTTGGATGCTTGTGAAGGGGATTAACCAGAGGAAGCATTATTCTGAACCCAGCTCATTTAATGCAAGGTTAAATGTATTTGTTTCCATCTGCTCTGTTGGCAGAAAGGCTTTATGGCAGCCAAGCCAGAAAAGTCACAGAGCAATCATCACATAATCTCACTGCCACTAACAAGGGTGAGGAGTCTCACTGGACTGAAAATATCCTGGTACCTTTCACACAACATCATGCCACTTCTTCAAGAGAGAATCCTGGGGTGGGTTTTGTTGGGTTTTTGGTGGGTGTTGTTTTGGGGGGGGCGGTTTGGTTTTTTGGGAGGGGTTTTTGGTGGTTTGTTGGTTTTTTTGTGGGTTTTGGTTTGTTTTTTTGTTGTTGTTTGGTGGGGTTTTGGGGTTTTTGTTCGTTTGTTTGCTTGCTTTTCTTTGGTTTTTTGTTATTGTTTTGTTTGTTTTTTGTTTTGGTTTTTGTTTTTTGGGGGGTTTGTTGATTTTTTTTTTTCGGGGTTTTTTTGTTGTTGTTGTTTGTTTTTTTGTGTGTGTTTTTTGTTGTTGTTGTTTGTTTTGGTTTTGGTTTGGTTTTTTTTTTTCAGGGGAGGGTGGGGGGATGGTTCCCCAAAATAAATACCTTAATTGTTTTAGTTCATTTTAGGAATGACAAACGTGCTTCTGAACAGTCCCATGTGCAACACCCAGTACTCAGTTTAAATTACCTGCCAAGGATGGAGCTTTCCATTTCATGCATGCCAAGAGACACCATTAAAAACAAAGGAGCTGCCTACAGTTCATGGGGAGCTGTAGGAGTCCACCACAGAATATTTCTGCCTCATTTGCTGGCCCTCAGGAAGGTGATTAGCTCCGAGTACAAGCACAGTGTAACTGGAAAAGTGCATCTCTTAATTCCCTGGCTTTCACCATCCTGCCTGTCATGGAAGTTCCTTGGCAGGGATTGTCACTCAGGCCAGGCTGTGCAGTCACAAGGGACCCCACAAAAGGTCAAAGCTTTGACCTTGGCACCACAGTCTGAGGGAATTAAGAGGGAAAAAAACCATCTGCTGATCACTTTATTAATTATTTTGGAGTGATTGTTACTGTCTTTACCTCGCTTCTGCAGGCAGCCAACGTGCTCAGTATTTAAATGCATTTTCCTGGAAACACAATTTATCTCTTGTTTGTGACGCCAGGCTGGGTCACATCCTAAAGGACCTGACAGCTGGGAAGCAGCAGCTCCAGAAATGCAGTGTAAGAGCTGTGAATCAGAGTCTGAGAAAGACAAACCATGCAAACTGCAGAGTTTGGCTGTGCCAGAGCTTCCAGATTGCTGTGCTGAGCACTGGCACTGCGCTCTGCTGGGGCTTCTCATGTCTCAGTGTATCAACAACAAGAGTTTGGTTCACTGCTGCTTTGCCTTGGGGGTTCTGTTCCCTGGGGCACTCACAGTTGTCTCAGAACTCACAACATTTCCTCTAATCTGTCTCTCTTTTGTGTGAGAACCAATAAAAATGAGATATTTCATGAATGGTTATTTTTAAAATTCTCTTTCCTGGGAAATCAGATGTTTTTCTTATCACAAGTTGTTTTTGTTTGTTTGTTTGTTTTGTTGGGGTTTTTTTGTGGGTTTTTTGTTTTTGTTTGTCTGTTTGTTTTTGTTTTGGGTTTTTTTGTTTTGTTTTTGTTTGTTTGTTTGTTTGTTTTACAGGACAAAAAGAACTTTTGGGCAGCTCAAAGGATAGGGCTTTTCCACAATAATATATCCCCATCTGCTTGTATTGTTTATTTTACTTCATTTGGTGTCTGTTTAGCCATGGCACAGTTTAAGAGGCTATATTGTGCTACTCTCAATTGGTTTGCTGGCCAATAAACCCAAAATGCCCAACATCTTGGAATCTGACAGTGCTTATCAGTTTATGCTGGAATTTTGCAATTGGAAAACTAAATTTGAAAAACTGAGCCCACTATTTCAGTGCTAATGGCAAGAGAGATGGCAAAAATGGACCAATAACTCATTTTTAAGGTGTTGAAGTTTCAGGAACGAAAAATTCCTCCAGATTTGTGATTTCTTAGAGATCTTTGTAATATTGACAATGAAAAATTTCTGTAATCAAACTGAAGGGCAGAATGTTAAACACTGTGCCATATTTTGAAACTTTTTTCAAAGTTTTCAAGTCTGTGCACCCATTCTGTCTTTTATAAAGTACATTTCCTCCCATATCTAGCAAACTTACTGATTTTAAAGCCATGTCCACAAGACTCCATCTAGAAAGACCTGGATAACGACCCGGTTCTGCTATTGACTGAAACTTTAAAGCTGGTTCTTTTTGGGTTGTTGCTGAGCTTCTGTTTGATGTTGTCGGCTCATTTTTGAGGTTTTGTTTGATGTTATTGGGTTAGTTTGAGTGTGCTGTAAGTAAATTTTGCTGGGTGGCACAACCTGCCCTAGAAGTATCAATAATGTAATAGCTGCAGCGAAAATCAGCACGTTATCCTTGCAGTACTTATAAAGCAGAAACAAATGATTTTTATGAGCTTTAGCTAAATGTAAGTTAAAGGGAAAAGCACCTTTTTTTATTTACAGGAAGATATAAAAGTACAGACCACGTGCTATAAAGTCAGCTGCAGCAAGTGATGTGCACACATGAAAAAACCATGGCAGGGACACTGAGTGTTTCTCTGATTGGATGTATTTCCTGGGGAATATGTTGTTATTATTATTATTATTGTTATTATTATTATTATTATTATTATTATTATTATTATTATTATTATTATGTGGGATGGTTAATACTGGCATTAAATTTAAGCAGTGTTCAACCTAATGGAGTGAGTGCCTTTGCTGGGCTCTGTGCCCTTGCACAGCAGCAGATCAACCTCACAGCAATAAATATTTACCATTTCCAGTGAAACTGAGGAATTCCAGCCACAGGCCGAGGCTGTGCTGTGCAAAGCAGTGCAGGGACAAAGAGAAACAGTCCCAGCCAGCACTGTAAACAAAGAGGTAAAAAGTGGGGGTAGGGAACAGTGCAAAAGCATTAAAATTATTTGTCCAGCATCATGCGGCAAGTTAAGGAACTCTACTGAGTAAGATAGAGATTGTCTGACTCTCGCTTTTGTCCTGTGACAATCACATGCTGCTCTTCCCAAACCCACAATCTCCACCACATCCCTCTGCTTCTTTACCAGTTTAACTTCACATCCATGAATTACAAAAACTCTCTTCCCCTTCTCCATAACTATGCACTAGTAAACTTAAGAGCTGTAGATGTTCTAAGGGATGTGAAAATAACTGTAGCAAATAGAAAGTTAAATTGCTTCTAAGAACAGGCCTCTCTGAAATGCTGAGGACAAAATGGAGCCCCCCAGATTTATGCCAACTGATGGTGTTACCACACAGAATTTCAGATGCTGAAATTGTGTATAATGCCAGGTCATTTGTGCTGAACAAAGAATTCATAAGTTTCTCTAACTTCCATGCACCTTAGCTACCAGAAAGTCACAATTCCCTTGGCAATCTGTTGCTGAATTTCTCTTGCCTTAGACATGGAAAACCTTCCTAATCTCTACCACTGTTCAGATGTGACAGAGAAATTATAAAAGAGTTTTCCTTTCCTCTGTGGGAAATGTGAGATCCCAGAAATCTTAGAGCAAGAGATGAAGATGATGGCATCCTTAAGCTGCTAAGGCAGAGTTTGTTTACATCAGCCCCTCAAGTACTCTAACCTGATATGTGGGTCAGAGGAACTGAATTTTTTTACCTCTCATTTGCACAGAAAATATTTACAGCAGTAAATAATTAATTGCATGAGATCCTCCTGGCAACTTGCATTATTAAATTAGTTATTAAATTATATCGTGTGTCTCGGCAAATAGCAAACAATTAACCAGATTTCAGTGTGAAGAACTTGGGGTTTTTTTAAGTCACCACCAGAAGAGCTCAGAGGTAACAGAACCCATCAAAATAACTTTGTTGGAGGGAGGTGTCTCCAGGTAGTCCCAATTTGGCTGTACATCCCACTGCTGCTGATACCACCATTATCTCTGCTGTTATACTAATTAGCAGCTTTGTTATGCTAAACAATCTCTTTATTTTGGTAATGCGGGCGTAATTCTGGGTTCGTTAGCTCAGACTTAATCGCACCTCAGGGAAAAATAAACTGAGAACACACTGACAAACAAGCGTGATTGAGACTGGAGAGTCCCAGGAATTTGTTAATAATTCCATAGATTGACTTCCACGGCCGCTGATGCTTTCACAAGGATAAAGCAATTTTCTGGCATTTCCTCTGACTTCCTGTGCCCATCTTTCTGAGAGGAAGGGTAAGGAATTCAAGGAATCCTTTAAAAAATGAGGAATTGTTGTGAGCTGCCACATTTAGCTCAACTCTAAAAAGAGTGTATGTCTCTGAACCTGAACCCAGGCTGCTTTTTCAGTTCCAGAGGCTGGTTCCAGTTTCCCTCTCTGCTCTGCACATCAGAGTTCAGTCGATGTCAACTTTTTCTAAGCTATTACAAAATCCACCTCTGAGCTGCTTCCAACGATTACTAAGAAGTGCCAAAGCCTTCCTCAGTGAAAGAATTCCATCACATTTTGAAGGCAGTTAAAACTCAGTGCAGTCCCTCTTGCCTGCCCACCTGCCTTCCTCTTCCCCCACCACGGTCTTTTAGTCAACGCTTAATTCTTCAAGGTAAGCTTCCAAATGAGCAAAAGGAAAATAAATCACCTGCTATGAGTACACTGTGACTGCTCAGTGCTTTTTATTTTGGGGTTTGGGGCTTTTTTTTGCCACAACAAAACCTAATTGCTCCACAGCCCAATTGCCTGGAGCGTTCCACCTCTGTTATTAAGTGGCTGGGTTGTCAGAAGGATTTAATCCCTAATCAGTCTTTGCAATCAGATCCTGCAGGCTGCCAGACAAACTCTTGGGTTTAATTCACTGTATTTTGTCTGCAGCAGATGCAGCACACGGGGAGAGAACAAAGCTCCATCTGGGACACCTCCCTGCATTTCAGCAAACCCTGGGTTTGTCTTGTTCTGCTCTCTTAAATGGTGTTTCCACAGTTGTCCTAATTAGTAGATGGGCCCCTTGTATGATTTTAACTTTCCTGGACACCCAAACACAAAGGCATTGTGTAACACTATTTTTCCAGCTGAAGTATAACATTCTATTTGAAAGGCTCTTTCATTCCCATTTGTGCTGCTCTTATATTTTCTATGTTGGCCACTACCTGTCTATAAAAACCTCATCATATCCCCACACACACATTTTATAGCAGGGACTGAACTATTTCAGTATCCAGCTCTGGGAATTCTGGAATGTCTGCCTTTATGAAGTTCCTAAGAAAGCATTTTTAATCAAGAACATGTGTTTTACCCTGGCTCAAATATGAATTGGTGTTTCTTCTTCAAGTTCTTCCAATTCAATTGGCCTATATCAATTAAATTTCTCTCTCCTGATCCTACAGCTTGCTCTTGAAGTTAATGCCTTAGACTTTCTTTGAACAGTAGAACATCTGAGTCCACGAAAGAATCCCAAGGCAAATGTGGAGTTGAAACCAAAGAAGTTGCACAGCTCTGTGCCACATTTCCTTAGCTCAGATGTTCTTAGAAATGGGATGGGTTGTAAATGTTATGAAGAGCATTCTTTGGGATGCAGTCCCAAAGGATTTAGATTTTATGTAAAACTGTTTCTAGCTTATTAAAACTAAAACAAACAAACAAACAAACAAACAAAAACAACAACAACAATAAAAAAACCCCAAACAAAACAAAAACCCCCAAAATCCCACAAAAAAACAGAAAGCAAAAATCAAAACCAATCCAAACAAACAAAAGAAACCAATGGGAAAAAATAGCACTGAATATGCAGAGAACCTGGACAGATCCTGATGAACCTCAGAAGCACAAATTATCTTTGCATCACATTTCTCAAAATTGCTGTTTCTCCAAGACCAGAGGCATCCATGAGGTGGATGTGATTCTACTGGAAATTTATTGTTCCTTTCACTTTGCATTGTTTTACTGTAACTTACAGCCCTAATTCAGATACAATTCATACTCACCATGCTGATGATGAATTGTACAAGTGTCAAGCTACTTTAAAAACAGACTCTGGTTTAGTGTCAATTAGTAGGGTTTCAATTCTGCTCCTAAATCAGCTTCAGCTTTGCATGTGGTGATTGTCTGTTATCAACATTTGAGATATAAATATATTTTAATATTTATATTAAACATATATTAACATATATTAATATATATGCCCAAGTAGTGTGTCTACTCAAAATTCAGTGAGCCAGTCAGCAAAACTACATATTCTGTTTTGAATTATTTCTACAAAAAGGTGTTTACTTCTCTGGAACACAAGCAACTTCAGGGACACCCATGATTTACTATGCTGTGAGAAAAACAGACAAAAATATTGCATTAAAAAAAAAATCAAAAAATAGATGAAAAAGCTTAAATCAGGGGAGAACAGATCAAAATGACTATACCAGCTGTTTTCAAGGAAAACAGCTAAAAGTGCCTTAAAACCTAAAGGTTCCACTGCGATTTAGTGTCTATTTGAAATTCTTTGTAAACAACAGCCAAACTTCCACAAATTTTACTCAATATCAGATACAAGCAGACAAGGACATGTAATTGCACCCACAGCTGATGGTCTGTGGAAGTGAAAGGAACAAATCATGCCCCTCATTTCCCCAGAGACTCTGAGAAAATAAAGTACTTCTGCTCCCAGACTTCAGCCTCAGTTATGAACTCCTGGCCCATCCTAATGGATATCTGGCACTCCTTCCTCACAGGTGAAGCTCTTTTTTTTTACAAAGAGAAAAACAACATCTGCTGAAATTTCCATTATTTTTGCTCATCGAACTTACATCAGGACAAAGGATATTAATTTAATCTTTGATTTGAAATTAATTTAGTACTTTCAGATTTAGAGGAAAGAGATCCAGAAGGCTGTAAGTGCCAATTCATGCTGTTTCCTTGTGCTTTCCCACCCCTCTGCTACAGCTTAATCTGAGCTCCTCTCTGGGAAGGTTTCTCTTCCTTAATAAGAATCCTTGACATCCAATCTGGTCTGGGGTGTGATTTGAATAACAACCCTCAGGATGGGCACCCATGGCCCCACTGAGCTGTGAAATGAATCAGACACAGGTAGCAGCTTTTCTACCATCCTGGCATGAATCAGAAACTCCTGAGCCCCCAGCTGCTGACAGAAATAATTTATCCTCGAGAATTTGGAGGGAAAGTGCTGCTGGACACAAAGCTTTCCCCCAGGAAACACAGCACAGCCACCAGAGCTGTGGTGCCTCAAGCATCAAACTTCCCATTGTGAAAAATGAGGTTCACTTTTTATGCAAATTTATAAGTTTAATAGAGATAAAATAAAAATAGACAATTAGGAGACAGAAAAACAAAGCTTCTTCAGCCGAGGTGCTGATACCAGGTGAAATCAGCACCTCACCCCTTTCAGATCCTTTGTTTTAAGGATCCCTGTGTTACATATTTAAAAGAAACTAATGCATGATTCAAACATTCATTGTAGTTTCAAGATCTCCCCAAGTATACCATTTTATCTGTGGGGCTCCATTTAGGCTGGGTAGATGTCATAAATCTGTCTTCCCAAGATTCAAACCATCAAAGGTTCAATTGCTCTTTATAAGAAATCTTCAGGAATGTGAGAGGTTCCTGCTGCCTTCTGTCTGGTTAAGAAGTTACAAAAAAAAAAAAGAACAACCCCTATCTCTACTCTGTTACAATCTAAGAATATTCATTTATCACATTTTTCCAACTCTATTAATAAAAGAACATACAATACAACCTTCCCATATTATACATAAAGCAATCATCTCAATATTTGTGAAAAGCCAACTCCAAAAAATGCATTTATAACATGCAGGAGGTTGCTACAGGAAAGGGGGGAAAGATGTTTGTTGGTGTTTAAACTTCTGGGAGGTGGGGAAGGTTTTCTTCCAGGCTGCTGCTTATTGTAACAACTGCTGCCAAAAGGCAAATTTCTGTCTGGGTTGGAGTGCCTGTGTGCCAAATGTTGTGATGATGGTTCCTGCAGCCTGGTGGGTATTTTTATTTTAAGATACAGGTTTCCAAACTGAGCATATGTATTGTACCAGTCTGCATCACTGGATGTTACAGAAAAGAAAATACTTTCTTTTGAGAGGCAAGGAAGAAATAATATGCACCTTGCCTTCTTGGAATCATACAAGATAGTTTCTGATGTATTTCTCCATTTTCAGAAGAACTGGGGCTCACTTGGGCATTAGGAAGCAGCAGACTGGCAGAGTTACAGAGAATGGGCTCAAAACCACACTCAAGTGAACAGCAAACCCTTGAGAACTTTTCCCTGCTGCTTAACCCTGTGTTTCCTTAATTTTAACCTTTCAAAAAAGGAAATTTGAAAGATCCCCCAAACCTTTCTCCATAACTGCCTGTGGATGTGTCATTTTCCTCTGGCTTGCCTCTTGTCCACCCAGGTTTTTTTCTTAAATCTCTTGAAGTCCCATACTTTGAGTCACTAAGAGATGAGGAATAAAATTATTTCAGAGAGAATAGAGAGCAAGGTGAGAAAAAGGGTGGGCTGCATGATACATTTATGGACCCATGGAAACGTGAAGTGAGTCACTGTTCATGAAAGTCAGTGATCATAAAAGGGATGAGATACAATGAAGAGGAGGAAAAGCAGCTGAAAATGTTAGTGTGTTAACTGAAATCTGTTAAAAAGCTACTTTAAAGTAATTAACAATGACTACAAAACCAGTAACACTGTGTAATACTGTAATTTTTGAATAATTTTCCCCCACATGAGTACAGTCATTATGTGACCATAATCTAGTAAGAAAATCACCACCAGCAAAATTCCCAGAGGAACATAAAATCACTGCCAGCTAGCAGGATGCAGGTTGCCCCTGGCAAAAGTACAAATTGGATGCAGAGAATAGATGATTACAGCTTCACCTCTCAAAAAGTTCACGGTGATCCCTTATATTTTCTCAATTTCTATATATTGAATGTTTGCTGCTGCTCTTTAATAATCTCCAGCATACACTGCTTTGGGGTTTTTGAGCAATTTCCAGAGCTCAGTTATATTTACAGGCTGCATTTACACAGCTCTGGGGGACTAAACTCCAGCATTAATTGGTTTTAAACTTTGAAACCTTCTCCTTCAGGAATTTTGACTAATGCATTTCATGCAAACTATTCCTTGCTTCACCAGCTCCAGATGTTAGCTTATTTTTTAATAAAGAGGGACTCCAAGAACATCCACTGAAAGCACAAGATTCCCCACTTTTCTCTGTTAAGGACTTGGGCTCTGCTGAGGAAGGAACTGACACACAGAACCATTGGGTCAGGAATAATGAATATCTGATGTTGTGAATGTCAGCAGAAACCATCTGAAGAAAAATTGTAACCTTTAGACTGAATTTAGATTTCTAGAACAATTTAGAGGGGGAAAAAAGCCAATTTGTTTTGGTTTTGTTTTAAATAATAGACAACCAAGACTGGGCAAATTCAATATGGTGATTTGGCTCCAATTTTCATAATTAAAAAAAGTTATTAATGGAGCCTGTGTCCCTCATCTCCCCATGCCTGGGCTCTGAGACACAGGCATTTAAATACTCAAACCATGGCAAATTTGCTGTATCTGGAGAGAACCTAGAACACACTGAGCTGCTGGGAAACACTTTGTTCTTTCCTGGGTGAAAACCACTTCATTTTTCTCTGTCATTGTCAGATCTGTGTTCAGTCCTTCCAGAAAAAAAATTTAAAACCTTGAAACTCAGCTCTGGCTATGCAGGTCATTCCAGCTTTTAAAAACCTCCAACACTTTTTTTCACAGCATCCTCTGTATTATTAATGCCATCCATCTTTCAGGCATTCATGGTTGCAGTGACTGTTTCCATCCATGACACTTTTGTACATCCTGTTCTACTCAAGAGATAAAGAGGCTGCAACTCAGCTGTGTGTTTACACAGAGTAAAGATGTTTGAGATCATCTTTATTTCCCTAATGCTGATGAACCAGAGGAACCAAAGGGTTCAGGGGGGGTTTTGCATTCAACTCATGCTCTCCCAGGCAAGGAGGAAGTTTGCTCCAAGCCTGGTCAGCAAGGCCAGGGGGAGAAGTGGTCTGTGCTCAGTGAAACACCAGAGGGTGGCTCATGACGTGGAAGGAGAATGGAATCAGGCACCCCCCTGGCATTTTTGTGGAATAGGAAGGCAATCAGACACCCTCCTGGCATTTTCATGGAATATGAAGGGAATCAGACACTCCCCTGGAATTTTGTGGAATAAGAAGGGAATCAGACACCCCCCTGGCATTTTTGTGGAATAAGAAGGGAATCAGACATCCCCCCCTGAAATTTTGTGGAATATGAAGGGAATCAGGCATCCCCCTGGCATTTTGTGGAATAAGAAAGGAATCAGACACCCCCTCTGGCATTTTTATGGATTATGAAGGGAATCAGGCACTCCCCTGGCATTTTTGTGTCACAGCCTGATCTGTCCTCTTGGGGCAATGTATCCTTGAGGATGTGCCCCCAGTCCTCTACACAGCTGTGCCAGACTGAGTGGTTGCAATTTGCTTTGATCTTTCCAGGTTATTGATAATCAAAACCTTCAAGGATGACAGAATTAAGGTGTTTTCTTTTGCTTTTTGTGATTTCTTTCTTCTTTTTTCCATGAGAGTCTAAGGCAGAGCATCCTCCTTCCATGCAGCTCACCAGGCAGATAAAAAATCAAGTTATGTCCCTTGGACTTGGACACAGAAAAGCACACAGAGCAGGCAAAAATGGAGCTTTGGCATGTCTGGCCTCAAACAGAAATGACTTAAGACTTCCAAAACAGTCAGACAAAAGACATGGAAGCAGCAATTACAATTAATGCTAAGCTCCATCCATCAGTCACTTTCTGTCCTGACTTTACTTCCCATGGGCATAAGTAGTAAAGTCCATTTCTCCAAAAGGAAAACAAATTCTAGAAAATAGGGGGACAAAGACGAAGTCTTAGAGTTGGCTCAAGTCCATCAAGATACTTAATGAGACTTTTTTCATGTTGACTCCCCCTTCCTTACAATGAGCTGCTTAATAAAGCACCTGGGATCAGCTTCCAGGCACAATCTGTACTCAGATTTTATCCAGATTGATGTGTTTACTCAGCACACTGAGCTAATTAGAACTTAACCTGCCTAATTTCTTCTTCAGAAACAAATCTGGCTTCTTTCAAGGCGTTTTAGAGCCTAGCACAAGATTTTCAGTGTTTCAGTTGGTTAAAAAAGCACCTGTCCTAAGTAAATGATGTTCCTCTGTGATGCATAATGAATGCAGTGGTGCTCACTGTAATAAACCATCTAAACTGAATGCTGCTGAAATGAATTATTTTCTGATTTCAAATTCTTAAATCAAACCCCAGTATGTCTCCAAATGCAGGCTGTCTTACAGAGATGTTAGCAGACATCAGGATATTTAAATATCAGAGCCAGTCCTGTTACAACTGCCTTTCCATCTGTCATAGTTTCTGCAGAGAGGTAGAATATTAATAAACGACAAACCAGCCTCACAAGTGTTTCTAAAACACACACACTCTCAAAAGGGCATTATCAGGATTTATTTAGAGATTCAGTGACAAGACAAAGCAGGAGCTCTCAGTGTTTCCTAAGCACTGAGTTTCATTTCCCCTGGGGATGTTTGGGAATGCCTTCAGTGCTCCAGGCCTGGGAACAACCCCAGGAAATTCTGCATTTCCACCCTGCATGGGCACTACTTTGTGGGCTGCCAATAAACAGGTTTAGGGACTCAAACTCCAGAAGTTATTTGGTCACTGGAGTGTCCCAGTGCTCAGTGGCACCCCTGACCCTGATACCCAGCACACCTCTTGCCCAAATCCTACATTCTGCAGCAAATCATCTATGCCAATAAAGGAATGTGCAAAGAAACACCAGGAAAAGATGATCTGAGGTTCTTAATCCCTAAGCCCATTAGTGTTCCAGTCTAAGGACAAGCATCAACATCTTCTCCACAAACCCCTGCTGCAGCTGGGCATCAGATGCTGAGCAATTCAGAAATGCTCCACTACCCCACAGCCACATTTCTCTTTCTTAAACTGATAGAGAAGAGCATTTAAGGCAATATCTATGGTTTTTTTATCCCAAAGGATTGTGCTTCTTTTTTTTTTTTTTTTTTTTTTCAAGGAGTTTTACGTAAGAATTTTCATTTTTCATCTGTACCTTTGTAAAGCTGACATTCTGGAGATGTTTGCAAAATAGCTACTTGAAAGCCACTCAAAACTCACAGTGTCACATACTTTCTGACATTAATCTCATTTCAATGGAAAAAAAAATCCACTTCAAAAAAGTCTTTTCATGTGGGAAATATGAAGGATTTGGGAATATTTTCTGCCTCACAAGGCCAAATCCTAAACTCCTGGTGAAATAAAGGAGAGCTTGAGCCATTATTCACTTCTTTTGGAGAGTTTCCCTCGTATGCACTGATTTAGAAGGTGGGCCACCAGCCAAACTCCCCAGCAGAGCTGAATTTCCCTGGGATTTCTCACACCTGCTAAAGCTGTGTCTGTCCACGTGCACGAGCCCTGTCCCAGCATCTTTGTCTTACCTGTCCCTCTCCCTCATGCAGACAGGGGATTAAACCCTCCCACAACACTCAGTGGTGCTCAGGCACATTTCTGTGTCTCACACACATCTCACCCCACCCCACCAGGATTTGTTCTGGTTTTGTTCTGAGCACGGACATGCTGGGCACTGCTGCTGAAACTCCCTCATCTCTGTGCCAAGGTGTTTGGCAGCTTTGGTGCTGTTTTTCCTTCGAGTTTTCAGACATGGTGCAGCCAAGTTTCAGAGCATTTGCTAAATTGAGCACTTACTCCCATTCCAGGCCCTCTCCCTGCTCATCTTCAGTAGTTTTCTGCTGTGGTGCTGCAAATCCTCTCAGTTCTTTATTCACAGATCCACAGAAGAACAGAACAGGTATTGACAGAAATCTCTGCTGGTGACATATGTGTTTTCCACTTTGCTAAATGCAAAAAAGCAGCATTTTAGCTCTGCAGAGATGAAGTGCTGCTTTAGCTATTGATTTCTATTCAAACACTCCCCTGGATTTCTCACCAGAGCCCAATCTTCCCAAACAACATATAATTACATGTTGCAGACAACACCCCACCAGTGTGGCTCCAAATAAAACCTGGTTGTGTGAGAAATCCCATACAAAATCCCATCTCTGCATTAAAAAAAAAAAAAAAATAAATAGATAATTTCACACATAGCCATCTTTTTCTAAGCATCCCCACATTTATTCAAACTGCTGGGTTTTGCTCATTACTTTGAAAAAGAAAAGTACATGAAGGGATGCAGCAAATAGATCAGCCTAATTTGATTTCTTGGTTTAGACCAGAGAAATGCTACAGAGTTCAGTGGAATTGTTTTTAATGAATGTCACTATGGGAAGAAAGAAGTAGGCCAAGTACAGGTATGTTTTATTAAAGCCTCTGAGCTCCCAGGCACACAGCAGTATTAATAGCAGTGTAAAATGACTTGTGAGATTAATTTGCAAAAGAAATTTGGAGAAAATATACAGAAAGATGTAAAACCAAGCAGTCCACATGCTAGAAAAGTCATGATTTTCAAGCTGAAAAGTTAAGGATGTTTCAAGAGCTTGTTTTTAGGGAATGGCATAATAACTTCATAAATAACCAAGAGAATGTACACTACTACTGTACTTTTTATTCTCAGTAAGTGTAATGATAAAACCAAACTACAAGGGGCCAGAAGTAAAGTAACAGACACCAGAAAACTGCTCAAAACCCTGAAACTTTCAGAAACTGGATTTGCACTGTTGGATAAAACTCAGGACTCTTTAGGGGTAAAGGAAATAAAAAAGAATTAACTTGCTTAGGGGACAAGGGTACATCTTTTAGCTGGATCATTAGAGAATGTCCATGGCAGGGCAGATCTGAAATAAGCTGGTAGATGTGCCTTGATGAACAACCACAAGAGCACAGCAAAAATGTGCTTTACCTGCTCCTTGCAGAGACTCTCTTGCCTTTAAAAATAGGACCCAAATTCTTCTCTCAAAGTGCAAAGTTATTGTAGCAGTTCAAAACTGACCTGAAAAAAGATGATAAAGAGCACGTTGGCACTACAGAAGAGTAATAAACCCACAAACTGCAGGAACATTATTTTGACTATACTGCCACAAGTTCACTGGCTTTCTGCTGTCAAAAAAGTGTTGTAATGATTCCATTTTCACTTTATCCTTGTCTCATTAAAATGAATGCTGAAAAGATCCACTGCCTAAACTCCTCTGGATCTTGGTCACTGTCTCTGTTGCTGCTACCCACTAAATGTACAAATTCATTTACCACCTTTTCAAGCAATAAATAACAGAATCATCACAGAATGGTTTGGGTTGTAAGGAAACTTAAAGCCCATCTCATTCCTCCCCTGCCCTGGGCAGGGACACCTCCCACTGTCCCAGGGTGCTCCAAGCCCTGTCCAGCCTGGCCTTGGACACTTCCAGGGATCCAAGGGCAGCCACAGTTTCTCTGGGCACCCTGTGCCAGGGCCTGCCCACCCTCCCAGGAAGGAATTTCTTCCCAATATCCCATCTAACTCTTTATGTCTATCATCCAGTTTAAGGTCCTTATCATTTTCCAGGTGCTTTACTGGCCTGCACTCCAGGAATTTGTCCCTTGTAGAAGATTCCAGCACATTAAGATCTCTTTGCTGTTTAGCTGTTGCACCCTGTGCTCTTCCCTGATTGCAGAGCTGACAAGGGAGTGCTCAGTGCCTGAGTGTCCCATAAATATGATGGACTGTGTGATTGCTGTCAGTGCAATCCTGCAGGCATGGCCAGGAGCTGTGCTGCACACAGGCTCACACATCAGAGGCTCTCCAGGTACATTTTGCTGCTGTTGGGTGTGACAAATGCTCCAAGCCCACAGTGGACAGGAGGTGCTTACCAGCCTGACACTATCAGCAGAACCCTGGATCACATTCAGCACACAGTTCTATACCTCATGATAAACTGGTTTTCTCTCATTTTCTGGCTTAACATTACTGGCAATGGCTCCAATACAAAATATTCTCAGAGACTCCAACAAATATTATTTTAACAGAATAAATACAGTGATCCATCTTTGTTAATGACTGTTTTTCTCTGACTCCGAAGATCCGAATGTGATCTGCTATTCAAACACTGTTTTCTGCTCTGCCAGCACAGCTTTTGTTTCATCTTCCTGGCTCCAAAAACTCCAAGGCTCATTGCAACACAAATCTTCTCACAGGCAGAGCTTGAGAGGTCCCCTCAAGATTTTCTGGCTGGCAGAACCACAGCATTTGCCAGGATGCTTGGGGCTGCCTCCCAGCCTATTTACAAGGGATTCCTCTTTCAATAGACAGTTGTTCTCTGTTGAATTTGCTTCAGTTCTCATCTCTCCCTCCAAACTGTTGAAAAACAAATTTATACCTGCATGTGTCTGTATTTTGTTGTGGAAGGCTTATTTATATATGAACAGGCTTTGAACAACCTGGGCTCGTGGAAGTTTCCTTGCCCATGGCAGAAGGGTTGGAACTAGAGGAGTTTAAAATCCATTCCAACCCAAACCACACAGGAATTCCATGGTAGATGTGTGAATATTACATAGCAGATTATACAAGACGAGAATGCAGAGGTACACAAACCTGACACAACCAAATTTCAGCACTAAAATGTTCCTGTGTATGTTGCTGCACAGGATTTCTGTATCAAATCCCACCAGTAACATTTTGGTCTTTTCAAGCAGTTTTGCTAAAATTTTGCCTTAAGGAAGAAAAGTTTCACTCATACTTTTTTTTTTTTTTTTTTTTTTTTTTTTTTTTTTTGCCATATGAATTATCCTCGGGCCCATTTGCTCTTCTTTGAAGCCTGCCTGCACTCCCAGGATAAAAAAGAATAGCACTGCCATTTAGGATTTATTTCACAGTGAGCTCCCTGACTTTCCCGCTCAAGGAAGCTGCAGCCTTTCACAAAAATCTTCTGGAATTCTGCATCCAAGTCCCAGAAGCAGCTTCAAGGAGTAAAGGAAGCACATAGAATTGCACTAGCCCTTACCTATCAGTCCTGAGCAGTTTAGACATGCATATACTTATGTAACAGTGTGTAGAAGTAAAGAAGTAAAAATAGAATGAAAAAAAATAAATGTGTAAACCTAAATTTGGAAACCAAAAGCTACAAAATCCAGACTGGTTTGAAACTCAGATATGTGCACCACCAGAATATGCAACAGGCCAGTGTGGGTTCAAACTGGTGTGTGACAGAGGCAGCTTTATTCCCTCCCCCCTAAACCCACAGTTTCTCTGAAAGAAAAGAAACTATTGGGATTTTTTCCCTCTGGAAAAAAAAAAAATATCTGTAGGTAGGAGTCTGGCTATTATGGAGCAAACTAGGATGAAAATCTCTGTCTGGGAGAGTACTTCTGCACCAATTCTCTCTTTCAGGATCTCTTTCAGTGACAGAAAGTGTTTAAATTATTATGGTAGTAAAGCAAGGGTAGACAGAAGAAACAGCTGCTCCTGTTGGCACACTGCACTGCAAGTGTGCTCTGGGATGAGTATTTGGCACTGGGGATAGAGAGAAGCATTTGTCTTTTCAGTGGGTAGAAGCTGGCCATTTTCTGCCACTTTTCACAACACTGTTAGTCCTACACTGCTGCATTTCCTCTCTTTCCATGCGAAATAAACAGGGGAATTGCTTACTCAGGGGCTGTGAGGTGAGGGTTCAGTTAATTAATGTGTGAAGGAGACAGGTGGATTTCACACATGATGAAAATCAGGGTGATCCCCAAATTGCTCCTGCTCATTTATTCACGAGGATAACAGGCAGCAAAGCAGCAGCACGTTCAGCTGGCAGGAAAACTTCATTCCTTCACACACACACACCATTCTCAGGCAGAGCAGCAGCTCTGTAGTCTGCCCCCACTGCAAAGTGGAAAGTAAATTAAAAGCTTGAGTACTCTGCTTCCCCAAGGCATTCCCTGCAGCTGAGAACAAAATCTCATCTTTCTTGACATGAGGTAGAACCTTTAAAAAAAAACCAAAAAAAAAAAAACAACAAACAAACAAACAAACCCACAAAACAGCAACAACAACAACAAAACCAAAAAAACCAAAAACAAACAAACAAACAAACAAAACCAAAAAAAAAAAAGCCAGGAAAAGATCTTATTTTACTCCACTTCCCCCCTCAGTGGACCTTCCTGCCTTGGACACTGAATACAGCACTGACCCACAGCCTCAGCCCTCCCTGCCCAGAACACCAGGCTGCTGCTGCTGCTGTGCAGACAACGAGGGAAGAGAGGGAAGAGAGGTAAGAAAACCTCCCTGCCTCAGTCAGCAGCACTGGTGCTGTTCTGTAGTGCCTGGGGGAGAGCCTGGAGTGAGACAGAGATGAGACTTGCAGGGTACACAACTCAGCCCCCCCTGAGCAAAGTCCCATCCACGCTTGCTGTGACAAGTTACCAAGACTCAGTAGGATCATCTCCTCAGTTTGGGGATTTTTAGGTCAGAATTGAAACATTTCAGGTTTGATGACTTCTGAAACTGAAATCCTGCTTTCCCTGTGAATCCCCATTAAATTTCCTGTTTCAGCTGATGTCTGGGTAAATTTTTGTGAGTCTATGTAGTGTTCCCAAAGCGATGTAACCGATTTGCAGACACCTCACCATCCAGATTTTCATTTAATCCTCGAGACTAAAACAATTGGCCCCAACACATCAATCCAGCCTGTCCAGATCCCTCTGCAGAGCCTTCCTGCCCTCCAGCAGACCTACATTCCCACCCACCTTGGTTCTGTGAATATCCCACCCCTGAGTGCAAAAACAGAGATCAGCAGGTGGGAATTGGTTCAGGAAAGGTGACCAGCCTGGTATTTTTCACCAAGGAAGGTGATGGAATAAGATCCTCTGAGTAGGACAAAATTTCCAGAGGAGGGCATTTGAGGAGAAATATGTTGTGAAAAACACCAGGGCCTGTTTGGCTGGTGGTGGGAAGGGAAATGGGGTGCAGCTGCTCAGCACACAAACCTCTCACCACGTTACTCAAGAGACAACTTTGTACCTTCAGAGGGGAGCAAAGAGAGTTTCTTGCTTCTTAAATTCTCTGAGCAATAGGACAGAATATACAGAACACTGCTGAACCCAGGGAACAACTTAGGTCACTTGAAATTTAGAGCTGCTTCAGGGCTGCTCTGAAGTGTGCTGAGTTACAGCAGCTGCTGCAGAGCCATTTTATCAGCAAAGAACGCCCAAGTGCCTGGTATTCCTTATCCACTGGTACCTGTTCTGCACTTCATTCCTCCCTTTCTATTCCTCATCCTCTCTCCTCCTCTCTTTGCTGCCCTGGGGATTGTTCAGGGATGTGGCAGGAGCCATTACAGAGTCAAAGGATGCCCCAGTGTCCTGATGTGCTGGGAGTTTCAGATTAGAATTTTGGAATAGGATGCAGCTCCCTTGCCACACAAAGAGCTCTCTCTCATCCTTACCACTCAACTATTGCAGTGACTCCTCTCAGGCAAAGCATCTATTGCAGTTCTGTTCTCTGAATATGGATTTGGGGAAATCCCATGTTCCTGTCATGGCCAGACCTCAGTGTTTGCTGAGTGTTTCCTCTGCAGTAAAACACTTATTTGCACACTCCTTGGGTTAAGTCTGGAACAAACACTTTGAGAGATGAAAGAGCATCAGCAGAACAATATACTTGCTGCCACCTACAGAAAGCAAGATGAGACTAACAATGAGACTGGAATCACTGAGACAGAAAATAACTCAGGGCTAAGACAGAAACCTTCAGAACACTGGCAAAATCAGAGGCCAGCTTGGATAAAATATTGGGAAATAAGTGATTGGCTGGAGATTAAAAACAAACAACACTCACAGTAGCCCAGAGCTAAAGACTTATGAAAATTCATAGGATGGAACTGGCCACTCTGTAAGATGTTGTCTTTGTAAAGAGCAGCTGTATCATAGAGGGAAGGAATTTTCAGTAATGAAACCATCATGGCTGCTTCAAAGGATGTTAAAAGTTATTTTAAATCATGTAGAAATGTTTGTTCATTTAAGCACAGATTGGTTTCCTAAATTCAGACGGATTTGCAAGACACCAAATACATATTGTGTGTTTGATGCAGCACAACACTGTGAAGGATCTTTGAGAAAAATGGGAGATTAGCAACAGATTTTCAATGGGGAAAAAATAGACACTACAAAAACATCCATAAAATCAAATAAACAGCAGCAGATTTTAAAATACAGAGCACATACACTCATGTGTTTACAGGAGGTACAGCTCGAAGGAAAACACTGAAGAGGCGTGAGCAGTCAGAAAACAAGCAAGTGAAGATGAAATATGATGGCTTTCTGATTTTTATAAATATCTGCAATACATCAGCACAGACAGGGCTGGACAAAGAATCCAACAGGAATTCTTACAAACAACTTGCTCTAAAACCTGAGAAAATTTGAAACCCCATTAATGGACTTGGGCTGATCAAAACCAAACAGAAATTGGAATAAAGCTCTGAGGAGAAAATATCAACAGAATTTTCAACAGAAGCAGTGAAGTAAATTTGAAGTTACTTTTAATGGGTCATAAGAACAGTGCTCAACAGGGACAGGGACACATGTTTGGTTTGGCACATGTCAAAGAGGAAAGGTGGATTTTCTCCTGGTGTTCAGCCGTGAGCTTTGTGCAGAACAGCCATCATTCACCTCACAAACAGTTTAGACCCTATAGTTTTTTTCTAGAGCTGACAGAACATTTCCAATCAATCATTTTCTCACCAAAATATCTTTTCTTCTACTGCAGCATGAGTGTTATACATGTACTGGGCCCACCACAGGTTTTTTTGCTCAGGAGGATTTTTCTGATCCAAGATAGAATTTCTTATCAGAACAAGTTGCAAAGAAAAACAGTTCCATAGTCAATTTTAGAAAAGGAACAACACCTTGCTGAGTGTTTGGGATAAACACCACTTGGAATGAAAAATGGGGGATATTGATTATAATTACCAGTGAATAAGAAAAGTCCTACTCTCCTCATTATCTACTCATAAGAAATAGTCTGTAACCAGCTGGAACCTCAAAAGATGGTTTAACAAATCTGTTGCTTCAGACTTTTCTTCCTGCAGGAAAGAACTCCATTCCAATAACAAAGTACTGACTGGAACACGAGCCCATCACCCACAAGACACACTTAGATCAGAAAGCTTATATTCTTCTGATCTTTAATAGGTTTTATCAGCATTTTATAGCTTAAAAGAACTTATTTTCTTTGTATTGCATTTTTAATAAATAAATTTTTATGGCCATACCTAGTCAATGCACCAGCTGAAAGATCCACAGATCACAAAGATAAGAACACTTGAAGCAATCATCTGCCTCCTCTCAGACTAGAGCCACCTTTCATCATTGTAATTCCTTAGAATTTCAAAGGACCTCAGTGAGAAAATGTCCTTCAAAAAGAGCTTTTGAACTCCCCCTTGTACCAGAATTCTTCTCCAGGCAGAGCCACAGCTGATGTCAGACACCACCTGCACCTGGGTGCCTAAAACTGCCAGGCCCAGGAAGAAAAGAGTTTAAATCAATTAATTAATTTCCATGCTTTGAAAGGAGGAAACAACGGTGAAACCACACCAAAACATAACCAGAATTACTTTTTTTTCCTCCAGATATCCCAGACTGGCAGTATTTTTATTTTGTTCCAAATCCCCACAACATCTCTGCAAACCACTGTAATACCAATTATCAGACACATTCCTACTGAGCTGACTCAGGAACCAAATGCCCATTTTCTGGCACCCAGAGCCATCACTGAAAGAGCAATGGAGGCAAGATATGGAAGCAACAACAGAAATTTATCAAATCATTGTCAGAGTGCCACAGAGCTGTGCTGAGTAGCATGAACAAAGCCAGAGTCACCCTGTAGGAGCAAACAGAAAAAAGGTTTCTGAGGCACAAAAGCCTCAAATTTCTGTTTTCCAATAGAAATAAGGGCAAATCTGCTCTAAAAGAGATGAGGTTTTGTCTGTTTTCTTCTCCAATACAAGCCCAGTCTTGTCCTTGCATTGATCTGTTCATCATTACAAAGAGTGAGCACCACTAAACTGCTTTGTACAAAAACCTGAAATAACAGCTAGAAGGATGAATTATGTGTAATGCCAAGATAGCTGATTATTCAGGGAAAAGTAGGCTACAGAATTCACGCATTCTAACTGCTCCATTAATTCAGTGTACCTGACCTGGTGATCTCTTGTTAACTGGTTAAAAGGAGATAAAAAAGAAAAATTAAATCCCTTTTCTGAGGAAGCCAACCAAACTCAACTGATCAAATAACCACAATCAGCACTGGCAAATGTAATGTAACACAAAGACTCATCATCCTCTTTTGGATTTGGAAAGGTAACGTGGCATAACTCAATTTGGCTGAAACCAATCATTCCAATTTAAGTTATGAAATCAGGGTCAAAAAAAAAAATCTCAGTAACATTGCCCTGCACTTTGTTGGCAGGTGCTGCTTAGCCCTTGACAATAATCTTTAATTTAGAAAACACCCAAATCTCCTTTTGACCTGTTGACCTCAGTGTGTCTGTTGCCTTTTCCTTTTTGTTATTTTTTGGATCCTGTCTACAACAGTAGTCATTCCATTTTTGCTCTCTACATATAAAACTGACCCCAGCTGGGGTCAATGCCAACAGAATGGATGAAATACAATTTCAAACACATAAATCTACTGCCCACTAAATTTGTCTATTATTATTATTACCCTATTACTTGCTATAATTTCCTCATTATTCCTGCTATCCTCTTTCTTTCAAAATCAGGAAATATTAGGTGCAGCTTTCCCCCATTTCTCTTCCTAATATTGAAAGTCATGTCTTTTTTTGATACTGTAGTAAATCTAAAGCAAAAATTATGTCCCCTTTAGGGCAAGCATGACAGCTTGCTGTTCACAGCACCAAGTAAAAGTTAGTACCCATCAATCAGTTTTCTGAAAACTGAGAGTCTTTTTATCAAAATTATACAGCTGCAGTTTCTAAGAAATAAAACAATCCATAATATCATGGCACTAATTAAAGCAATTGGAAATGAGGGCAGAGACAAAAAAGTTTCTTTGGCCATTAGGTTGTCCATATAAACACACAAAGACTATGGGAGTCAAACTCCTTCAGCATCAGATTTTGCTCCTTTTTTTCTGTGAAAAGTCTGCTTTGAGACAATCACAATAAATGAACCCAGAGATAAACGATCCCAAAGCAATGAGCACAATTCTTGCAAACAGAAATCTTAAAAAGTGTTTTCTCCTGTTTTAAGAGATGAAAAACATCACAGAGTCATATATTAGTCACAGGAATAAGGTTCCCAACACTAAATGAACTATTTATGGAATACAAGTACAAAGCAATAAAATACTTTTTTCATTTTTAACACCATTAATAGTTTAAATTTGTATTTTACACAATAATCCCAGAAAAGCCTGTCTGCTGAGGGAAAACAGTTCAACTAAAAAAATAAACCAAGATTAAAAAAAGTGGATAAAGGTGATTTTGTTTCAATGAACCTGGAAGAAAAGCCTGTCTGCTGAGGGAAAACAGTTCAACTAAAAAAATAAACCAAGATTAAAAAAAGTGGATAAAGGTGATTTTGTTTCAATGAACCTGGAATTTCACACTGAGAGACCACATCTCATGTCAAGGGCTTAGCTTAGTCATAAAGAATGAGTGAATTAGTTTTATTTGGAAAACATTTTTTAAAGCAAATTATATTTATCTGATCCCTCTCAGTTGACTGAAAATCTATGAACAGAGACATTTATTCTGCTGAATACAGGATGTTTAGGAAACTTGAGAGTTTTCTTGTTTGTGATTCCAACCACACTTTTCATCCAAAAATTCCCTAAAAAATAAATTCCATCTGTAGATTATCTCCCAAGGCCATGACACAAATTGAGTTTCTTATTATTCCCCTGGTTGCTCTCCAGTTTTATTTTTGCTTCCCTGGTTTTTCTCCTCCAACCACTGACACCTCTTCCACAGAGTGATGGAGGTGAGGGGTGGGAAGGGAAGAGGAGATTGCAAAAGTATTAAATTCCAGTCCCAGCATTTACATGATGACAATCCCTTGGCCTTTTTCATCTGTCTCCAAGACCCATTTAATGGCTCATTACTTTCAAGTAAGTGACAGATATCCAGTATGGGCATCACCTTTAAGGAGATTTGTGGTTGCCAATAGATCAGAAAAAAAAAAAAAAAAGTGCTGGAGGCCACCTAACTCTGGTTTAATATATTTAAAAAAAAGGAGATTTATATGGCATTTAGGATATCCCTGTGAAATACAGTAAGAGTGATGGGGCTTTGCCTAGATAACACCAGATTATGACAATAACAAGCCAGCAGGATGTAATAAGAGCAAGTTAGCAGGAATAAGTAACTGCAACACTCACTGAGCAGCAATGTGAAATTTGTCACGGTGGTGATTATTTATGTTGCAGCATCAAAGTAGCAGCACTATGATTAAAGTCCTGTTACAGAATTCAGTTTTAATAAGAGCTTTAACCTTTAGCTTGTTGGGAAAAAATACCATTAGAATGGCAAAAAGTCAGAAGATAAAATAAGGACTTTGAGTGGTATTTTAAACTGTATTTTTATGGTAGTTGGATGAAAAATTTATTGAGACATCAAGCATTAAACCTCCTAAAATATTTTTAGGTTTTTCATTGTGTTCATTAAAAATAGTTTTGTACAAGGACATCAAGACCATTTTGACCATCAAATCAAGACCAGTCAAGGTCAGCAGTCAAAGTTTGGCTCCATGGAAGTTTCCTCCTGCAGCAGTAGTTATACATCACTGTGTTTTCTCTCTTGCCTTTCAGTCTCATAGTCAGTGTCACAAACCATCATTTTGATTTCAGAGATCTCGGCTGTGTTAAGACAAAATGATTTCACAGAAGTGTGGAATATTGTGGCAGCCCTGTCAGTGAAATTGCTGCCTAGGAACAGAAGGATGATGTTAAAGGTGAATAACACAGAGCAAATGTTGGAATGTAGTCACCCTCTAAAGAGGGAAATGAAAGCACTGCTGGTCCCACTACAGGCAATACAAACAGGAAGGTGTGCACAAATCTCTCCTTTTTAGCTTTTATTTCTACACCTTTAGGCATAGAAATATTCTATTATTATTATTATTATTATTATTATGTAACATCACACCCTAATATTAATGTCATTAAATAGACCTTGGATAGTTAATTGTAATTTGGGCTACCATGCTGGCCCATAAAATTGAGAGTTTCCACATTCCAATCAAATAGCACTTGGAAAAGGTAATATTGCAGTGATATGGGTGTAAACTACAGGGAAACTGTGCAAATGGTGGAAATTTTGAAATGCTGCAGGGTCCCAGCTTCAGCCCACGTGGGATTGAGAGCTATTCTGTTTTTTTGCACAACCTTGCCTTCAATGCCCTTCATGATTAACAAAAGGGCCTCTGCAGCTGGTGTCTCTCAGCAGAGAAAAGAGACTCAAATCTCTTTGAATAAAGAGAAGAATAGCTTCTCTCTATTAAATATAGTCCCAAAAACAGGAGTAGGTGTTAAGGAGGAGAACACTGTGACTTTGTGACATTCAATAGCATGACATTGAATTGAGGCAGCATGATGAGACACAGCCCACAGACACTGGTCACTGCCACTCTCAGAAATGACAGTGGGAAAAGATTTCCAAGATGTATTTTCATCTCTCACACTCAATAGAGAACAGTGATCTCGACTCCCACATACCTGACACAGTGCTGGGTGATGATTTGAAGAGAAGAGAATGAAATAATATTATCTCACTTTGAGAAAATAGAATTACTTTTGAAAATGTCATGGTTTGCAGCAACTGTACATTGATTTCTTTATTACCATGAAACCATGCCTCCACATTTTGTAAATCAAATTAAAAGCACTACAGTGGTAATTGCTTTTCACCACTCCTAATAATTTTAGACCCTGGGTCAAATAAAATAATTTTTCAACAAACTTTTCATAAGACCTTATTATGCTTTACTTTAGCTTTTGCTTCTGCTGTGCTTTACATCTTTTTCTCAAAATAAGAAAAAAGGGAGTTATCATAAAACAAAAGTGGATTTTATGGTCAAAATGCTGGGGAGAGCCTGGGGAATTACACTGACTCAGGAAAAGGCAAGTTGAAAACAACCCATCTGTGGGCCAAGCAGGGTTCTTGCCCTTTCTTTCTCTGTACCAAGATCTCATTAACTTCTTGTTTTTAATCAATCCTGCAGCACCTTTGCTGCTCTGTTTCTTATCACATCTTCAGGGCTTGGGTGATGCAGCAGATCCAGGTCCCTGGAGCTCGAGTTGAGAGCTTGGGACCTCCAGGGACTGTGATATTCACATAATTTTCCCAGCTTCAATTAGTTTTTGATCTAGTGCAGTTGTTTCAAGGTCTGTTTAGAAAACTGCAGGTGTGGGAATAGGTTCAGTCAGGTTTCAGTGTAAGGCTGCAAGCACTGATAGGGACATTTCCAGTGACATAATGAGCTGCTCTGAGCTGCCTGCTCTGACTGGCCCCCTGAGTGATCTGTGAACATCAGCTTTTTACCATTCTCCTCAAGCCCATCTGTAAATCCTCTTTTTTTCTTAGTCGTGGCACTATTTGCCAGTAACTCACCCTCCTTAATGGAACAAGGTGACTTTTAGGGATATTAGAAAGAGATTGGTTTAAAACTTCAGAAATAAAGCACAGAAGCTGGGTGTCCATTCTCCCCTTTAGAGCATGCTTAAATAAACAGGGCCCAGTCAAGCCAACAGCATAATTTTCATTCCCTCTGACAGATTATGGGTGGGGAACATTAATCACTGGTTAATCTTGGGAGAAATGACACAACCTTACCACACCACAAACTTAAAATCTTAGTGCAGTGCATACCTCAAAACATTTACAAACCTACACCAGCAGACAAAAGAAAAGAAAAAAAGAAAAAAACAACCAAACCCACAAAACAAATCTATTTCCAACTTCAGACAAGTAAAAGGTCTTGCATTCTCATTTGGTTTGAATATAGCTCATAATAACAATAAATATTCCGTGCCAGGGGCAATAGACTTACACAGCACTTGCTGTAGTCTCTCTCATTCCTTTCCTCTTGACCCATGCTCGTATTTGCAAGGCAGATCCTTCAGGGACTACCCATGTCTACAAGCTATGAAATGATGTCAGGTTTACAGCAAACATCCATCTTCCTTAAAAATGCTCTCACCATTCTTCAGCAATATTCCCAATTATTAACTCAGGGCAAAGCTTTACAGCATTTTGGTTGGACTGTGGAACAGAGCTGTTAAATTATTTTCCTAGGAGGATTCATTCCCATTAGTGATGTATTTGCTGTTGCCACCACATGCAATCAAATCACCATTTATACAAACCTTCCCTTGTAAATCAAGGGTTTGTTCTCAGCATCCCACAAGCTGTTGCTGCTGTCACTGTGAAAATAACAAAGCAAAAGGATTCTCCTGGGATACTCACTCCTGGAGTGGGTCCAGTGGTGGGCTACACAAAGGTGGTGAGCCTGGAAGTTCTCTGTTATTTGGATGGGGATATAGGGAATGATACTACAGATTCACACCTGTGCAGACACATCCACCTCTGGGCAGCTCCATCCAACTTTGTCCTGCTCAGGATCTGCTCATCTGAAACAATTAACAATTCTTTACTAGATTAAAAACAAAGTGCTACTTCGCACCCAGTCTATTAATAAAAACAAAAAACCCAAACAAACAAACAAACCAAAAAAAAAAAACAAAAACAAAACCAAAAACCTAACCAAACCAAAAACAAAACAAAACAAAAAACCCAAAACAAAAACAAAAACAAACAAAAAAAAAACACAAAAAAACCCCAAACAAACAAAAAAAAACCACACAAAAAACCAACCAACCAACCAAAAAAAAACAAAAAAAACCCAAAAAACCAAAAAAACCCAAACAAACAAAACAACAAAAAAAAAACAACCCAGCCTTGCAGGAAACTGTGCCTATATTGAAATTCCATCTAAAACAGAAAGTTAACAGCAGCTGAAATTTTTTTAAAAAATCCCCATTTTGTCTCATACAGCTTTTCAACATTGCTTTCCAAGATAGTACATTTTACAGCCAGCCACTATTACTTTATTTATATCCCATTAAAAATGGCATTCAAATTTAAAGATCTGCAAGGTATCAAGCATCCTCAGCAAATTTCTGAGTAAGCTCAACTCCCACCAGCTACAGATGGAGAGGAGGGGGCTGAGAAGTACATTGCAGGAGTCATTCTTGAGTACATTTAAATTTAATTCCATTTTGAGAAGTGTTATGCTTTGGGGCCACCGAATCACTCTCCACATTTAGCAGGCTGACTCTCATAGCAGCTGAAAGCTACACTTCAGCCTCTCCTGAAGGTCTGGGTTCCTCAGTACTCTGACACTGTGGCTGGTTGAGAAGGTCCAAAGTATAAAATCCACCAGAAATCCATAAAAGCAGGAGAGCAGAGCACAAAGCTTTTTTATTACTATTATTTCTATTTTTTTCCCCCTCTAAGTTTGACTTGAAAATTAAGCAGCTCCCAGCTTTTGGAATCTGATGGCAGCTTGTGCCAGCTGGGTGAATTCTACATTGGTAGAATTCAGATTTATGCAGATCATTGGTTGTTTCTCACTACAACTCACTGCTTCTGCCTTCCATTGGCTGAATAACAATGTGCTCCTGCTGGATTAGATTAGGGGTTTAGGCCAAATGAATTATCAAAGTTATCACAGACTCCTGTTGAACATATCCTTGAAAATTAATGAGGGATATGTCTCACAAAGAGACCTGTACAGCTTAACTGGTATTAAATTACAGGAAGAATTGCTATAGAACCTGAAAAACAAAGTTTAAAAAATCACCTTTTCTATTAACTCTGTTTAAACAGACAGGGCCAGGCCAGCCCAGACTAGAGCACATATTAGCACTGTGAGCAACTTCTTTAGGAAAACAAGTTTGTACTTGAAACTGAAGAGACTGACAGCTTTGTGAGCCACTCCAAATCATACATTATAACTATAATATTCCTCTCTGTAGATTTTAGCAATTCATGAAGCTAAAATACCCCAGCAGAAGCTTTAAGATGCTCTCTACAGTACCAAGCACATCCCAGACCTGATCCCTGCCTGGGGAAGAGGGTTGGGCTCATTAAAAAGACAATAGAACATGAGAATCTATCTTGTAACGTTTGTAAACAACTCCACGAGTTATCCTCAAGTTAGGAGCTTCCCAGAGATCAAAGGAGCTCGAGATATCAAAGCTTCTGACACACAAGGGAGGTTTAGAATAGAATTGACATTCGAGCATCAGCACAAAGGCTCAGGAGCCAAAATGCACCTTCCCAGCTCTCAAAATGCTTGGGATAAGTTTGCTCTCAGCAATTATTGAGCAGGAGTGATTTGGGGTCAGTTTGGGTTTGTTTGGGGTTTTTTTTCCAAAGAGTTTGGGGTTTTTTTTTTCCAAAGAGTTGTATTTTCCAAAGAGTCATATTTTCTCACTAAAGTGAGAGCAGCATGATGTCACAAAAAGGTATAAACATAAAAAGGTATAAACATATAAAACACCCTTTCATTAACATCTTGAATAGAGTACCAGTAATGCAGAATTAACCACTTTTAAATTTAAAACTGTTATGTGCCATTTTTTCAGGTTGTGATTGCACCTGAGAATCAAAGCACCTTAAATAAGGGTTGCACACACATCCTTAAATAAAACAAAAAAACCCCCCTGGTTGTAAATCTCAAGATACAGATAAAATATGCTTTGTATGATGATAGACTAGACAGATAGTAGGATAAAGTGAAGTTATCTCAGCAAGACTTCTGAAGGCTTTAGCATGTTTTGAGGGTATGGGTTTATTCTCTATAAAGGCAATAAAAACCTTGCATTTGGGAGAGGTTTTTAGAGAACCCAGTGCTGTTGCTGTACTTTGTGGTATTATCTTTTAGCAGAATACTGCTAAAATATTTCATCAAAAATGAAAAAAAAATATATAAAATATACTAAACAAGAAAACCCCAAAAAATCCCCATCTGAGAGCTGGCTCCAAACTCTTTCTGAGGTTGTAGCTGCACTGCAGGCTCTACCCAGAAGCAATAACTCCAAGAAAACGACTTTGATATCTTGAAAACCCAAAGCCCATGAAAACAGGAGGCATCCTGAAAAGCCATGCTTCAAGGCAATACTTGGGAAAAAAATAACTCACCAAATACCACCAAGTGATTTAATATTATTATTTCTCTGTTAGAATGATAGTAAAACCTTCCAACTGCACAGGAGATCATAGCCAGTGTTTTCCAGCTTTTCTAGCAAACACAGAGTGTGGCCTCTGCTCCAAAGGGCTTAAAATCAGATGTAGAGACAGCAGAAAGAAGGGAATAAAGAGATGTGTTTTCACTTTAATGGTGCAGAACTGAGGCACTGGGAGCTCAGAGTGCTGCCTGGTGTCACACAGATCTCTGTGAACTGACACCCAGAGCTCCAGCCAAGCTCCCTCTCCTTTAAAGACATCGTTTGCAGGAGCTCCAGGACTGCACCAGCACAGGTTCCCCCAACAAACAGCAAAGAATAGACAGATGAAGATGTGAGTAGTTTATAGCAGGTATTTCAATAACCTGCTCTGAAACACTCCATTTAGGCTCCAAGAACCACAGAGGATTACAAGACTATTTCACAACACTAAATAATGACAAATATTACACCATTACTTATTTTATTTTTTTAAATACAATTTCCTTTGCATGTGCAGGGTGGAAAAACAAACAATGGGCAGTTCCAGCACGTGGCTCATTAAATCATAGGCCGAGTTCTAATTATTTTTCAAAAAGAAATGTCAATTGCAACATTACTTGTTAATTTAGCCACTGAAGTGATGTATGAAGAGCAACATCTCTGGGCAGAATGACAGTAATTACCCATATTGCAATAAAAGCTCAGCACAGCACATCAAGGAAATCTTAAGTGTGGTGAAACAAAGTCACTCTGTAAAGATTTTTGCAGGCTTAATTCTTCTGGATGTTCTTTCCTTGAGCAACTGATGATTACTCTGCACAGAGATAATTACAAAAGTCACACTGTGAGAAGAGCAGTGTCAGTTTGTGGCAAAATCTGTGGAAAAGCTTTCCATTTATTTAAAAAAAAGTCTTTACAGTTTTTCTGAAGCATTCACCTTCTGTTGAATGTACATTCATAATCATTAAACTCCTCAGTGTCCACTTTCTTCTCAGTTTAAAACAAATGAGCTGGTATTTTATATCTGATTTATCTGCAAACTCATAAAATATTCATGTATCAACCAACACATGCTATCTACCTGCCAAAATAAAGGCAAGGCTACATTTCAACATATTTTTTCTGTTCAGCTGGTGCATTTCTTATAGTCCACTAATTGAAATGGTTTAGATTTTTCTGAACCACTCTTGGGTTTAGAGAGGAATTTTATTTGCCTCAGATTTAGCATTCTTTTGCCTCACCTCTACCATTCTGAGGGTTTCATTTTTTAGTGGCTTCTATGATGGCTTTTGTATTTAGACAAAAATATTTTAGCACTCTAAAAATACAAAAATCTTACAAAAATGAGCACATTTGAAGGTGTGCCATTACTGCCCCAGGTTGTGATGACAAGTAAACCAGTCCTTTATCTGAAACAACCTTCTCTTCCACCCACAGTGTGTTACAGGACTGAACCTTCCAAACGTCTCAGCTTTGCTGCCAGCACCAGATCTTCTCCATTCTCACTTTGAAACCAGTCCAGTTCCCCCAGGCTCCATTCAAGTCACAAAGAAGCAGCACCTGATCTCCTCCTCCCCAGTCTTTAGCTTCTAATGACTTGCTGCTCACTGCATTAAAGTCAAATTTTTCTAGTAACAGAGAGCTGTTCTCAGTTTGAGAATCCCCAAAGCATTTAGGAGGTGTAAAAACACTTAAAAGCACAATTAAAAGGCAAAGCAATGAATTAGGAATGAATTCAAAGGATGAGGCAATAAACCCTGAAGTCCTAGTACACAAATTTACATCATCATCCCTGGATATACCACCAAAATTAACAGTTTCTGCAACAACCTCTTCTGACCAACAAGGATTTTCAGGACCTTGGGCATGATGTGTGTTACATCCTCACTCACAGCTGAGGGAAGGACAGATTTGAAAAGTAGGTTCAGCTAGAGCAGATCCCAGGCAAAAACCCCCAGGATTAAAGAAGTGTGGCTCCTGCCACCTCTTGTTGACTCAAGTCTCCAACTAATAAAGGGAGGCCCAGCTTGGTAATAAATGCAGGAGCTATTTGCCTATAATATGCAGATACCTGACAGGATTCATTTTAGTCCCTTTTTTTTTTATAGCAGACACTTATCAGCAGACCAATTATCTTAATGCCAAGCCATAAAAATTAAGAAAAAAAAAAATTAGGGACAGAAATAACGTGGCAACAATGATTAGAGAAGCACTTCATTTGCAGGAGGTGCTTTGACACCCACAAAAGGAGCAGTGGCATCAGAAGCAGCAAGAACCTCATTAGTCACTGAGCAGAAGTTTTGCACAAAAAGCCAAAGTCACCAGGAAACAACAGAACCTCCTGGTGGAACGAGGTTGGCCCCGGGTTTTTCATCATTCAGGTTGTTTCCTGTGCCATATGGTCAAAAAATGAGAAGCTTCTAAACTGACTAATTACTGAGAGAAGTGGAGAGGGCTGTCTGGCCTTATACAGAGAGCATCCTCCAGGTTCCCCCTGCAGACACTTCCCCTCCACAAAGGGGTTTCAGCAACAAAACCAATCCTTTGTTTATTTGTAGCAAAACCTTTTTCTTATAATTTTACTCACAGACTCAGGCATGTAAAACCTACCCCTTTTGTCCCACTCTTGGAAGTAGCAAGGAAAAGGAAGAGATAATGATTGTGGTTCCTTTATTTTAACCACTGAAAATGCTTAGGTGTTGCTAAGCAGTGTAATGTGGAGAAAGAGCTTTACAGAGATTTGAAAGAGGTTGAGAAGGGATTTAGAAGTCCAGTCAATTGCTTATAGAGTTGTGAAGATCAACTGAGACTGAGTTTAGTTAAGATTGCAGGACTAAAGGGAACTTAAAATTGCAGCTCCTGGGATTTTCCATGATCCATAAAATGTTCATCATCACTGGGGTGGCCTAGGAAAGTGGGTTTGAACTCCTGCTTGTGTGAAATATGGAGTTGTTTTTATGGGCAGCATGCAATCACAGACTTGCACATTGTTCAGAAAAATTGCAGGCAAAGCAAGGACAGAAGTGCAGAAATGTCCTGTTACTAAACCAGCCACAGAAAAACACCACAAATCTTTATTTTTTGGCAACATTCTCACATTAGTGATATGTCCCTGTTTCTACCTTGATCACTCCTGTTTGTGGGTAAGGACAGGGAAACTCCACTTCCTTGGGATTCCTCCCTTGAGCCCAGATGAGCTCTTGCTCCTCAGAACAAGATCACCACAACTCTCATGCACTTGGAAATCGATATTTTACAAAATAAAAGAGCTACAGTGCCTCGGTGTCAGTCCCAGAAGGTCAAAGCCTCCCTGCCTGCATCTCACACTTGCCCTTCTACAAATGTTTTTCACAGGGAAGCCAGCTGAGAGCCCTCATTCTGCTTTCTTTCATCTGCCCAAGGAGCCAAAGGTCACCCCTCTTCACATAAATTATCACTTTTATGGCAACCTTGTGATCAAGCTGCTTCAAACAGTGGAGAGCAGCTCAGCACTGTGTGCAGCCAGATCCTCTCCTTGAGAGCAGAGGCAGAGCCAGCTCCTCTCCTGGAGGGCTTGGCAGCTGGGGGTTTTTGTTCCTTGCTGCCTGCACAGGCTGGGGAGCGACTCGCCGAGGGATGAGGCTGAGTCATGTCTGCATGCTGTGGTGTTCTGGCACTCCAAACAAACCTGACAGATTTCAGACAGCTCCAAGGTCAGGAGTTCTGACTTTGAAAGGGCTGAGGTTTGAAATACCTACTGAGGCTTAATTCAGAATTTTGGGGTCGTCCCCTCTAGGTACCACAGGATGCAGCATCATGAGTGTACTCGTGCCAAAAACCCCACATTCACGTACTTGGAAATTCACATATATGGAAATTCACATGTATGGAAATTAGACAGACCCTATATGGTCAAAATTCACAATCTGTTTATCTGCATTCAGCTTCAGTCATCATGATGACTGCAGCACATGACAGTCTGAATACAATAGCTAATAATCTGAAATTCAGTTACGTTCCAGATAAAAAGTCACGAGCCAGGGTTTTATGTTGGCCTGCAATGACAGAGAAAACACAAAACAGGTACACCAACTGTTGAATACATATTTTAAAAAGTCACAAGGGAATGAGCAATAGCCTGCATGATTGACTCAAGAATTTTCAACAGCCTTTCTGGGTTTTCCACCAAAATAAAACAAATGCTCTAATTCACTCATCTTTCTTATGTGACAAGAGTTGTAACAGATTTAAAATATAATACAATTCTGGTAGCCAATTTTTTTTTTTTTCAAAATGGATACTTGTATTCAGTTGAAAGTATTATATTTAAGTCAAATGTTCCCTTATGAGCAGCAGTCTGGGGATTTATGGCAACAAACACACAATTATCTATATTACCTTGTTTTCATGTCAACACCATGCAGACAGCAGAATTACAATTCCAAAATCACATGGAATGAAGTAAATATTTGCCACTAATACCACTGCCCTCAAAGTACTCAGAATTTCTTTTCATGTTTCTTATATAATCAATTCAGTCCGATATGGTGGAAGTGTAAAAATGCCAAATCCAATGCATAAACAATATTGTGCCCTCGAGTTAGTCAGGAGCTGCAACACATGGTTGTGTTTGGGAACATAACGGAGCTGAACCCACACATTTCTCTTTTTAGCATGTGTGATCCCATCAAATATGTTCAAAGCTCGATTTCTGGTTGTGCTCCCTCCTGACAGCTACAAAAACTAATGGCTCTGCTGCAGGGTGGAACATTTGGGTCACTCACACCAGCAGAAATCAGGAATAATTTTTGCCATGGTGCCTAAGTACCTTCACGTTGAAATCTCAGCTGGCAACTTCTGTGAGTAAAAAAACAAATCCAAAGCAGGACTTGATGGCTGGGAAGCACGTGGAATTTCTACTGGAGCTTCTTTTAATAATGACATTCATCAGCCATTCTAACAAATGACTAAAAAACATGACACAGGGGCTTTTCTGAAATCTCCTACAAGGTCCATATGGCTTTTTTTGCTTTCAAAGATCCCTCTGGTCTGGCCAAAACAACACTACCACCTTTTTGTTGCCAAATTTGCCAGGCACAATGTACAATCTGTATGTTGTTATATTTCTCCTTCTTTATAGGGAAATCAACTAGCTTGTTCCAACTTTTTTTTTTTTTTCTGAAAAATATGGTTTGAAAGTTTTCCCATCTTTTACATTATGTCACTGAGTTTTAAGGGAAAATTTCTACCTTATTCAAATTCCCTGTGCTGTGTTGTGTTTAACAACGTGGTCCTGACAATGAAAATTAGTAAAATAGCAAAATCACAGCTCAGAATTTCTGGGGATGGCTTAGAAACACTGTTAACATCAGAGAGGTTGTTCTGCTCTTGTCTCTCAATAAAAAAGCCACAAGCATGCAGATCAATGAGGATTTAACAGCAATAATTTAAAATGTCAAACCAGTTTAAATCAGTCTCTTTGTTTATAAGCAACTTCTCCAAGCACCACAAGCGAGGCAGCTCCCAGTGCCAGCTCCAGCTTCGCAGGCTGAGCAGAATTTTATGGCATTGCTCTGCCAAACTATCAGGGCTTGACCAACACACAGAGCTGCAGTCACAGAACATCACTGGGATCAGAGGCTTGGAAGCAAACCACCTGCTCTGTGCAGTTGTCATTTTTACATCTCTGGACGAGAGATCTTCTATCAGAGTGCTGCTGATGCAAAGCTAAAAGCACTCGACATTTCTGTCACATCCACAGGCACACAGGGAAAGGGCTGTAGGCATTCCCAGTTGTCCCAATCTAATTAACTTCTTGTCCGCCAGGCAAGAACAAATCCAGGCAGTTTGTTTCTGCGTGGAACATTTATCCAGACCTCATATAAAGTGAGGTGATGTTTTTCCACAATAGAGTGGACACTGGATCAGGTTCCATTAAAAAGTCTCTCTAGGTGGGTAACATTTTACAAAACCTTTCCAATTCCCTTGAATTTTGTGCTAAGGCTCAAATAAGGCATTAGCCAATGATTTATTACCAGTGCACTGTTAATAGATAGATTTTCAGATATGCAACACATCAATATATATGTCTATAAAACATACTTCTATACATGCTTATATATTTAAAACTATACCAGTCTTTATTGAATTCAAACGTACAATACAACTTTACTGAAGCATGTGGTTTTTTGGCTGGGATTTATTAACTGTTAAAGCAGCAAGGAGAAGTTAATTTAATTTAGGAACAGAGCACAGAAAATTGTGTTCATCTTAACAAATAACATGGAACTCATAGAATCATTTTGGCTGGAAAAGACCCTTAAGATGATAGAGTCCAAGACTTTAATATAAGCTATTAAGACTGGAACTGTAGTTTCTCCAAGCTGCCAGAATTCAAAACTTTCTAACCAGATTCTTCTAGATGTTCTATGAGGGCAGGGTGTGATGTGTAATATCAAATTTATTTATTTGGTTATATTCTGTGGGATTTGTTATTTGGCAGAGTGGTACTGCAATGTCCTAAAATCACCACAGAACTGTAAGGTAGGAAAATGCAGGAATTGCAATCTGCAGCTCAATCACAATCCCAAACAAGAACCCCACTGTACAGCACATCTGTAAGGAACAAAACAGCAATTATATAAAATGGGCTTTATTCAGGCATGATTGTAAACATCAACTTTTATTTGTCTGTGGCAGACCACTATCAATAATTGTTCTATTTTACAGACCTACAGTCCTCCCTAAATCTCTGTTTTTCAGCATCTCTTTCTTTTCTAATGGGTGTCAGGAGAGCTCTCACAGGTCTGCACTGCCTCTCTGCAATTGTGACACTTTCTTGTCAGACGTGCAGGTGGCCACTTACTGGGACAAAATTATTATCTGCATTTTCATTCATTTTGGTGATGCTGTTAGGGAAGAATTGTGGCATTTCCTAATGGACTGGATAATCACCTCTTGGCCTTTCTGCATCAATGAGAAGCAGTGGAAATTCCAAATGTACCCAGAGTGATTTCTCAAAGAAAAAAAAAATCAAGTGGTATTTAACATCTGTCAAATCTCCCATTTTTATGCAACTTACAACAACCTGACAGGAATCAATATTCTCTATATGTTCTCTTAATTATTATCCTTTGACATGCAGCTGATTAACAAGGAGTAGAAGGGAAGGTGAACTGAAATCACTGACCCTTTCCCTAATCAAAAAAAAATTTACCAGTGCTTTTTTTACCTAGGAAACAAACCCAGTTCTGTTTTACATCAGTATTTTCCTTGATCATCTTTGAAAGTCAAATTTCCCTGACTCACAGACAGGAGGAAAACTTCCTGGACAACTTCCTCCTTCTAAAGGGACAGCAAAAGACAATTTTTCTTAAACAACTAGGCATGCAGGTAGGGCTGTAGAAGACACACAGAAAGTGGATTTAAGAAGGCTTACATTAATTATATTTAAATATATAAACTAATATATATATAAAATATATATATATATATATCTTTCCCACTCTGCCTTTTCTTCTGTCAGGATCCAGACTTGCAGGAAACTTCTGCAGCATTGCAATAGTTTAGATGAGGTGGTTGGAAATAAAGGGTGAAGTGGAAAAGGGGACCCAGCTTGTCCCCAAGGCAGCTGTGCCTCACCCTCCTTGAGCTGAGCTATTTAGCCCTGCTTTAACTGCAGGAAGTCAGAGAGGCTTCACTGGTTGTGTCCAAATACTCTGCCAGGGTAAAAGAACTATTAATTGCTCCTGCATCTTCATCCCCTCTGCTCTCTGTGCTACCCAGAAGGGATCTCCATCACCACACAACTGCCATGACTGAAAGCTGCCTTTCTGCTCCATGAGGACTGCAAGAGGGCACAATAATAATGCAATATGCTCATAATAAAATAAAATAAAATAAAATAAAATAAAATAAAATAAAATAAAATAAAATAAAATATCAATCATAGAAAGTTAGTTGGAAGGCTTTGTAAAACAAATTCACTCAGCAATTGTTCACCTTCATTGGTTTGTCCAGCATCTTAAAAAAAAAAAAAGTCAATTAATTTAGGAATTTGTGCCATATTGAAAAGCCTGATTAAAGCTTAAAGGGCAATTATTACTTTTCTAGCTCTCAAAGAATAATGCTAATGCAATTTCATCCAAAATAGGTGTTCAGTGAATAGCACTATGCTTCTGAAAACAAAATTGAGGCTCTGCTGCAGTTCTGCTGAAGTAATAAAGATCACTAAGAAGAAAGAGAAAACCCTGAAGGCCAAATGATCTCTAAAAATACCATTTCACACTTTTTACTAGGAAAGAACAAAAACACTAATCTAGAAACCCATTTATATAGTTAATAGCAATTCTCTTGCCCTAGCAAACAAACATGAATTTAAGTGATAAAGCCAATAAGGCTTAACGTAGGAATTCAAAAGAGATAAAGCACATTTCTCACATGCAGGTAGATAACAAATAGAGTATGAGCCATCAAGTCAGAAAATAAAACCTAAAATAAAGCAAGGAAATTCATCTCATTATGAAGCCTAAAATAAAGCAAGGAAATTCATCTCATTATAGCAGTGCTGCTCCTGTGGATTGCAGATTTCTGCTGAGACCCATTCCCTCATTTCACACAGGGCCCAAAGTGCAGCAAAGCCTCCTCACTTTCAAACCAGGTTTGAATTTACTGGTCTCAGCAAGGGCTGTGCTCTCCTGAAAACGAGTGGCACGACATAAGCACTGGAGGTCCCAAAATCTCATTATGTCAGATCAGTGAAGTGGTTTTTCACCCACATATTCACACTGTGGCTTCCTGTATCCCTATTGATCACAGAATAATGTGCTATTAATCTTTGGGGGCATTTTGACTTCTTTGGAGAGTGCGTGTTTGAAGTGAAGGCAGGAAGACTCAAATGAATGTCAAAATCTTCCAGTTTGGAAGCTCCTTTACAAAACAGACAATTATATTAGGATATAACTGCAAGAAAAGTGATTTTTCTGTCTCCCAGCAGCATCCCAAGGGCAGTGCTGCAGGGACAGCAAGAAGCTGCTGCTAAGGAGCAGCTGACAAGGTTTTTTTCAAATCTTGAAAGAAGCCTACCTGTACCTTTCATCACAGGAGAAATCATGAGCTAACCTAGAAGATATATATAACATAATAGCCAACCCTACAAGCAGCTTCAGACCACTTCTAAAAATAAATAATGTACACTAAACGTAACAAAGTGGTAGGAAACTCAAGAGTTAGAAGGTGATATGAGGAATTAGGAAACGAGCAAAAATACAATAAATAATACAGTCAAAAAATACAATAAAAATACAGTCACACTCAATGCTCTGCTAGCTGAAGAAAAAAATACAATCTGTTTCTATAAGTCTTTAAGGAAATTGCACTTGTATTTATTATAATTAACAGATTTTGAAAAGTCTTAATGATCAAGTTTTCCAGTGATGAAACCAGGTTTCGGTCAAACCCCAAGTTAAAAGAAAGCACCCTTCTGGTTGAAATTGCCAGATATCAGTAACTGCACAATGTTATAAAACCTGTTTCACCCCTTTTCCTATGCTGTCCTGCAAGGTTTTGGTCCAGCCGCCCTCTTTCTCTGTAGCCATGTCCTTCCTCTCCATCCTTTTTCTCTGCATCCAGGTCCCACCTCCCTCAGTCTCTGCTCTGGTTTAGCACTGAGCTCACCCAACCTCTCAAAACCAAAAGAAACCCTGACTGTAAAAAATAGGGAAAATTGAATATTTCCCCTTTTTTTTTTCTACAGGATAACTCATTAGTGTCACTCCCATGGATTGCTCTCTTGAATAAATTGCTTCTGCCCAATGGAGAAGGAGATGATTGCTACAAAAACCCAAACAAACCATGAAATCTGTGGTAGCAACAATCATTTATTTTGAAAGAAGTGATTAAAATATGCCAGTGACATACTTATATTCTCTGCAATATTTCACTGACAAGGGACCCAATTCAGGAATGGGCACAACTTCAGCAAAACTCTTCTAAATAATATTTTTGACATGCTTAAATGGAGGATTTATTGAACAAAATTTCAGTAACTTTCTCTTTGAAGTTACACTGAGAAATTCACTCAAGGAGTGAAGTTCAGTACCACACTTTTTGTATTTTTTTATTTTGTTTCTGGATGTACTCAGCTTGTAAAACATTAAATAATCAGAAAGTCAAATCTTCTTCACCTCATCTCCCATATTCAAGATGGAGAACAGTCAATCTAATCACATTTTTTAAAAAATGTGCTTCACAGTAAAAGGTAGCTCTTCAATGATTTAGAAATTCTTAAGTTGCAAAGTGGTGTCTTTTCACTTTTTATCTGACTGTAGTAGGCTGAATTCTGATTTTGCAGGGAAAATAAAGAGCAGTGTCACTTGGTGCAGCCCTTCTCTCAGGTAAGCATGTGCTGCTTCAGTGCCAAACTAATTAAAAACAAGGTAGAAGCAGTGTCTGTCATGGTGTACCCTGACTTGTCCTTTCCACGTGCCCAGCTGAGGATCACCTTTCTTCACCTACTGAACTGGGACACTTTTTGCATTTCAAGAGGAAAAGGAAAACACAGTTTTAACATTTAAAATGAACCCTAATTAACTCAGCCTGCCTTTATGTTAATGAGCACCCTGCAGCTCAAACATTACTCAATCGTGCCATCCATTAACTCATCTCAACATTAATTGCATGGAGTAGTTTCCATATCTGCTCTTAAGAGAGCTTCACTTTGCAAAATAAGTTGTTTTCATCTGTGGGTGCTGTGCACGTGTTTGGAAACACAAAACAGAGCAGCAAATGCTGTGCACTGACCTCACTGCTGCAATCCTCTTAGGCTCTTGCCAAATCAACCCTACAGACTCTGATACTGAATATTCCCTCCAATGAAATAGATGAGTGAGATGAGGAAAACAATTATTAAATTTTCTCTTTTTTTTTCTTTTTTTTTTTTTCCTGATAAAGGCCAAATTGGAGGACAGGCAACAATTTTCTACAAATAATACCAACACATGGAGATCAGTTGGTGTAACTCTGCCTAACACAAGTAAAATCATGGTAATTAAACCTGTTAGAGGACTGAATGGTCTGCTAGGTGAATACTAGAATCTCTTGCTTGATAAATAAACTAAACCAATAGCAATCATGAGATGGATTAGGAATTCCCAGTTGCCTTCTCCCAGCCCTCCACAGGCAGTAATTGGCTCTGACATGGTTCATCACCCTCGTTGTTACAGCAGCAGCCACCCCGTGTTCCTGAAAGGAACCAGGAACACCACCCAGCTCTGCAATTAATCACGGCAATTAATCAGGAAACTCATCACCTCCAAAGAGCTTTCACTGCCACTGTGCCTCGTAAACATGCCCCAAACACAGGAACAGGGCACTGAGCTAAAGGAGCAATAATGATTATCCTGTGTTTACAGCTCAGGGGGAGCTGAGACTCCTGGAATGTCCAAGGTGGGATGGGGATGGAGCAACCTGGTCTGGTTGAAGATGTCCCTGCTCATGCCAGGGGTTGGACTGGAAGACTTCACTGGTCTCTTCAAACCCAAACTATTCTCTGATTCTATGGACAGATAATCTCTCATTTCCTTAAGTGTTGTTAAAATTGGGGGTAAAAACCCATCCAAATTTTGAAAAATTACAGCATATGTCTCTTCATTCCCATATTAAGCATCTCCATCCTCAGCCCATCCTGCACCTCCTCCTTCAACCCTCCTCTTGCTGGGGTCTGTGTCTCTTCATTCCCACATTAAGCATTCCAGGCAAATGGATCTGCTGTAATTTTTCAAAATTTGGATGGGCTTTTACCCCCAATTTTAACAAGACTTAAAGAAATGAGTGATTAGCTGTCCAAAGAATCAGAAAATAGTTTGAGTTTGAGGAGACCAGTGAAGTCTTCTAGTCCAACCCCTGGCATGGGCAGGGACATCTTCAACCAGACCAGGTTGCCCTGTCTAACCCTGGGCACTTCCAGGAATTTCAAAAGGCAGGTTATTTCCTGCATTTTTAGGGTTTTCCCTACACATCCAGATCTGCTGTACTGTCCCTATACTGCTCCCAAGGACATGGAAATAGAAAAGAATCAGCTTGTGACTTCCCACTAAATGTTTCATGTGTTTTGAAACACCCTTCTATCTCTTTATTGCAAAATAGGAAACATCAAAAATCAAACAAACAACAACAAAACAAAACATCAAGCAACCAAACAAACAAAAACCCAAAGGAAATTAAATAAAAAATTAAAAAATACAAAAGCAAAAGCACTAATCCTTAAACAAAATCAATGAACTGCACTGAAAATGTGCTGCTGACTTCAGCTTGTGCCTGTGACCTGCCCACGCCCTGCAGGTGCACACAGACATACTGCACAGATAGACATTTTTGCTTATTAATTACCTTGCAGTAATTAATTAAAATTTTCATCTCGAGCTGCTGACTTGCATTTCTCTGCTTAAGGGAGGTCAAAAGATTCAGAGACTGGGGAAGTGGTTCTGTCCCAGACCAGCTGCCTTGCTGGACACACACAGCCCTACAAAGCCTTTGGGTAACAGTTGTTCCTCTCCAAGGTTTGGAAAGAGAAAGCTCTGAATTTCTGCTGCTGGACACATCAATATTTTTATGCCCAGTTCTAAATGCAGAATTTCAGTGTGAATTTAATGGAATATAAATTCTATCAACCTTCTTGCCAGTCTTGCTTTCTCAAATAGAATCCCATCCCAAGCTTGGCTCCTCCGTGCTGCAGCGAAACCACCTCAGCTTTCCTCCCAGCTCCAGAGCAAAATTCTTATGTGCAGCACCACAAAATAATTCAGGGAAGGTAGACAACTAAATCTTCTGGGAAAGGGGATGTTTGGGAGAAAGGAATATGGGGGTTCTCCTTAGCACAAACACTAAATTAATTGTAGGAGTTGCCAGAAAACATGGAATACAGAAATTTATAGTAACCTGGAAACTTTAAAGGGCAGAGGAGTGAAGGGGGAAGAAGCAATAATATTCTTGATATTTTTGCCTGGCAGAAAGCAACAAGCAATCACATTTCATCCCGGGGGGTCTGGGGAGCAGACAGCTCCAGGTGCTCCTGTGTGAAATGGAAAACAGAGGATGCAGAAAAGCACACAAAAAATAATTTCCTGGGGTAAATGTGAGAACTCAGACATGACTGGGCTAAGCATTGGCATGGAATTGAACAGAGGGGCTGAAACAGAGCTTTTGATGGATAAAATGTTTTTCACACTGGGGTCTGCATTTGTATGTTCTGCTGTCCCACTGCCCCCGTTGCAGCTGGGGAGGGGTCACAGCCCAGACTGGCACACACTGGCTGGAAAGGAGCTCTGCAGGGAATGGCCTGGGCAGCCCTGGTGGAGCCACCAGTTAGAAAAGCTGTTGAGCAAACATATAATAATAATAATAATAATAATAATAATAATAATAATAATAATAATAGTTGTTGTTGTTGTTGTTGTTGTTGTTGTTGTTGTAATAGTAGTAGTTCATTTGACACTTGATGCTCCAGGAGCCTAGAACAAAGCCTAGAAAATGGAATTATTTCTTTTGGCTGTCTAAGGAATAAATAGTGAAAAGCTCTGCCAGAGCAATGAGTGTGTGCACACCTTCATATTAAACTTGCATGTCTGTCACTGTCTGTGAGCACTCTCAATTCTTACCAATGTGAGCTTCAAATTACTGCTGATCAAACACAGCCCTGTGGAAAATGGCTTAATAACTCCTTAATCATAATTAAGAAAGCCTTAAAATCTCTAGAAGGGAGTCTCAAGGGATTTAACAGAATGGCAAAGTGATAATTGACATCACAAACTGTAGCACAGCAGTTATAGATGTATTCATGTCTCCCAAGATTTTAAGTTTAATGGTCTGCATATCTAGGTTGAGTGATAAACAATGATATCAAGTGACCAAAAACTTTAATTCAGCTCCCAAAACTTCAAGAATGCTTCACAGGGAATCAGCTTGGAGGATCTGGTCCCCATTTATAATTCTTGTTTAAGAGAATGAGATAGAAATACTAAAACTGGTGAAAACAAAGCAGATTCAGGAGGTTTAATTCTGCTCCAGCACTGTAACATGACCCCTCCAGGGGACAAAGTATTCCTTAGGGTAGAAAGACACAAATAACACAATTTGCAGTACATATTTATATAGGAATCTCAGTGGCTATGGGATCTAAACCTCCTTTTGGGCTTGTAGTGCAAAAATAAAGAGCAGAGCTAAAAGTCTTTCCTGGTGGATTTGTCACACAGTCCATGAGAATTAAATGTGGATTCCAGGAAACCTCAAGGTCACTGCTCTCCCTGTGAATTCAGGGTGGGTAGCACTGGAGAAGGAGGGCACTGACACTGCTCGTGGGCAGACTTTGAGGTTTGACAGGACTCAGAGGCACATCAGGATCAGGTGAAATTCGAGACATCTTGGGACTGCCCTGGCTGCTTTCCAGGTCAGAGCATCTGTGGAGGTGTGAAAAAGTCATCTTTGGAGCAACCACATGAATAGGAAACTGATCCACTGCTGTATAGAATGAGCAGTAACAAGGGGTTTGTATTGAAATAAATGAAAAGGACTTTATTTCTACTCATAACAAACTTCAGAGAGAACAATTTTGTATCTAAACTTCTTCACTCACTCAATCTATTTATTCCTTAATTTTTAATAGAGGGAATGGTCATCCTTTCTCTTAAAGTCCTCCAGGAATTAAAAACAAACAGCAAAACTTCAGCTATACACCCTCTTCCCTGGGTTGCTGCTAGTGGCATTCTGAAGAACCTTTGGAAAAATTCCAAACTTTTTATGATATTTCTTGCTGGCTTTATCAGCAACAGTAATTTTTTTTTTCCTTCAGCACTGCATGTATGTTGTGTATGAAGAACAGGTAAGAGAGATGTTCATTTATTTCCAGTTACTCAATTATAAGGTATTACTCAATTATAAGGTATTTTTATTTTACTTTACTTCTCTTCAGCATTTTTCAGATAATAATACATAAGGAAGTAAAAAGGAAGCAGGCAAGATTTTCTGGACTGTGAAGAAACTAAAGCTACTGCAGAAAATAAGATATTCACCAAGAAATTTTTGGGGTTTTTTTATTATTGCTATTATTAGTGTTCTTGTTATTATTGCTACCATTACAAAGCTCAAACATAGTTGCAACAAAATACAATCTTTTTCACATGGCTTTTTGTAGTAGAAGTAACATTTAGTAATACTAACCCATCAGGCAATACCACCAGCCATATTCAATGTCAGATCATTTAAAGTTTAACTTGTGGCACCTGTAGGTCAATTATTTCAATGAAATATCCTATTTTGTGTTCATTTGGCATTGCAGCAGCAAGTCAGAACTTGGCAAATCCACATTATGGGTATCTACAGTGCAAAATCAAAGAAGGAAAGAAAGAAAACCTCTTGCAGCAGCACATTTTAGATGAAAGAAAATAACCACTACAACAAATAAAACAAGAGAAGTTGTGATATGGAGACCCTGTCTGCACAATATTCCCTGATGCTGAGAAAAACCAGTCCCAGTGGAAGTAAAATTAATGGATTTCAAAATAATCTCTTTGGTCTAGAGTCTGAGCTCAAACAGGCTGCTCAGATCCTCAGGAATCATTAATCTGACAGCCTGTGCTTGAATTTTCCACCTTGGTAACCTCCCACAGAATTCACTTGGATGGACAGAGGTGGATAACCCATATCCCAAATAATGGTTTTCCTGCTTTTGGCCAGCTGCTCCCTGACATCACCACCAATTTCCATACAGAGCCTTGGCTGTGGCAGGATCCCAGCTCCTCATTCACAGTCATAAATCCTCTTACATTTCTCTCCCACACTTCAGAAAACCAGCTTAGCAATGAAAGCACAATTATGTCATTCAACATAACTACACCCTCTTCTTCTAAGTGTATTTAGGAGCTTGCATTTCTACCCTAAGTACCCAAATCAGTCTAATTCAAGGCATCCATTACTCTAATCCCAGCTCTGAGGAGCTTTCCATGAACAATTTCCTTGTTCCCAGCCATTGCTACAAGCCCACCAATATTCTAATTATGAATTTCATTTCTTTTGGTCATGTTACCCGAGCTGTTCCATTCTGTTTAATAGAATTTAACAGAAATCAATTTCATTGATTTAAGTTTTTGGGTTTAAGTATGAGGGTTTTTTTCCAAACAGCTTTTCTATAAAAGCCACGATTCATAACTGCTCCCTGAGCCAGATGTATCATTTGTTTGAATTCTGAGGGAAATGAGAAACTTTATTTCTGTTCCTGAATTCTTATCTTTCCAGATCATAAGAGCCAGAGAATCTGCTTTCCCACCCTAATTGATTCCCCATAAAATTCCTATTAGTTATGCTGAGTAGTAGACACTTACAAGCTAATGGAATCGGGCAACTTAATTACAAAAACATTTTAAATAATCATCTACATCTGTCTGTTGCAGCATTCCACATTGCTGCAGCTTGCACCGTCATCATCATGCTGAACATAAAATCATTCACGTGCAATATTGCACTGGGGTCTAAACTTTTTCCTTTTGGAAACAGGAAAATTGAAATCTCTGGAGTTTTCCCACAGTTTTGAAGGACACAAACCAACCTCACTCACTCCACTCACCCTGCCCAGGCAAGGGGGCATTCAGAGGGGAAAAAAACCTCAAGCTCTACTTTTTAAAATGTCATGCTTTGTGCCAAGGGTTTGAAGATCATGCTGGTTTCATGTGGGTTTTCTTATCTCCTTTTTTCTGTTAGAGCCACGACTGAATGCTCCAGAGAAGGATTTCATGTTCAGACTCAGATGTTTATTAATTCTTACCTGTTACAGCCTCACAAGCTGTGAGCTCTAGCTAACAAAGTGAAAAATGGCTCTGTCTCTATCTCTTTACAAGGCCTTTTAGGAACAAACTGTCCAATTAAGAAGTGACACCTAAATTATTTTTACTTTTAACCCAATAACCAACCAAACATGGCCTGCAATGTGGATTTTTCTACCCAATTACAAAAAACCACCCAAACCCATGAAGAAGAAGGTGAAAGACTCAGCCTACACCCTAAAACCTCCATCTTGCTTTATATATATATACATTACTATATTGTAAACCCTTAAAATCCAAGTTTTCCACCCTGTGATATCACACACTTCTATTCAAACTGCACACCCACAATCCCAGTGATGTGATTCAATTTTGGAAGCCTCTTCCAATGCCCCAGGTCAAATGCAGGGTTTGCTTGGGAGTGAGTGCCTGTCAGCACAGAAAGTCTGAAATTCTCAGTGCCCAGGGTTCCAACAGTTTCAGGTGACAGAATTCTCTCACAAGGGCTGGGGCAGATTTTTTGGAAGCCACCACAGCTGCACATCAGCACATGAAGTTTGGCAAAAGCCAAGGAAGAGCAGCACTGCACATCACAGGATCCTCCCAGGTGAGGACCAGGAGAAAGAGCCCATCCCAAATCATGGCATCAAGTGAATGAATGGATCTTTTAGATTTTTCAAAATCTAATTTTGCAAAACTTTATGACAGGAAGTCCTTCAGGAAAACAATCTGATGAGCAAATTCATACACCAAAGGGTGAAGTCTGCACAAATTGCCCAAAATTTCAGGTGATGCCAGCCAGTCACAGAAGAACATGGAAAAACATCAACAAACACCAAACAAGGATGCAAGTCTTCCTATGCAAAAAAAAAAAAGTCCAATACTGATGAAAAAAATTCATTATTAATGATTAACTTGGTGTTGCCTGCACTGACATCAGAGTTATATTTTCTATACATTGTATTTTCAGATTCAACTGCTCTGCATGTACTCAATTAATTTACAGGTGGAATATAAGATTTCACCTATGGCACAGGTACCTGATGTTCCTCTTGACAAGTGATATAAAAGTTGTGTATATACAACTTTTATATGCACACACACACACTGGGACAATACTTCATCTTTCTCCAGATGTATCTGCAAGGAAAGGTTGCAGCCCAAATTAGAGAACAAACTGAGGGCAACTTGGGCACTCCTCCTCCTTGTTCTTTTTCAAATAAAGAAATACAGATAAATTGCAAGCACAGAACTTCTCACATTTCAACTGACTGTCTCCTGGAAAATCTAATTGTAATTCATTAAACACTTTTTCTCAGAGATTATAGTAACCTATTCACATCCTTCTATGCACAGCCTTATACACCAGGTGTAACACTTTTGAAAATGAGAGATTTCTCAAATTTCAACTATTTACTTATGTCTAACACTATCCTTAAAGTGGAATCAACCCCCATTCACTTTTATTTGTGGAAAGAATTTTAATGGTGCTGCATGAAACAGATAGAAATTAATTTGTGTCTAAGTTCACATTCTCAACTTGAATTTTGCTCATTTACAGATTCAGTCCCCACGCTACATTTTTTGCATTAATAAGGTGAAACTGTTTCTTTGTCCAATTCTTTAGAATTCTGAATATTTTTACAATCTTAGTTGTATATAACCTGGTGACCTTTAAGAAGTCAAGTATTTAATTTTATTTAATCAAAGATGTTCCTTGAGGACACATAAATCCTAAATCCATTGAAACTGGAATTTCAGGAGAAAAATATTGGGCAGTCTGTTGTGCTGTCAGACCCATTTATCAATGGTTATATTTTAAGATAACCTTTTTCTATAAAAAGCAAATTGGGTGAAAATTACCCTTCAAGAAATATCCAACATAAAAATAATTGCTTTGAATGCTGTAAAACTTAAAATACTACATAAGCAAAAGAATTTGAATCAATGGCACATTAAGTAATTTTCTGTAAATAATTAAAATTCCAATCCTTTCAAATCTTTGCACTGATTTGGCATTAGGGAAGTATTGTACCGATCTTCATATCCACACATCAGGAGTGCAGCTTTTCATGGAGTTTTCTTCTCCTGTCATCTGAGGATCAAGAGTTCAGTTTCTAGTTTGAAACAGTCCTTAACAGCAACAGCAAAAGTATCAAACTTTTGATTGATTACTTCAGGCTTTTTTGGTTTTTTATGATGGCCATTATAGTAAAAGTGGGGGGGAAATGGAAAAATGATTAATTCCCCACTCTGTAGTGGGGTTTAAAACTACATATTTCCCCAAACCTTTCAGTAATAGAAATGACTAAGATAAATAATACACCAAAACCAGCTATCTCAAAAGAGCTTTGTCCATGAAGTCAGCTGGGATGAGAAACTGAGGAAGTCCATGATGTGTACTGGAAGAGCTTGAGCTGAACTGTGCTTGCTCCACCTGCATCTCCTACTTGATTAAAAAGTAAATATGCAAAGGGCTCTGAATCACCTAAAAATTATCACAAATCACTCACTTCCATCTACAAATATGTATTTTTTTGGATGTATTTCTATTTCTCTTCAGGTAAAAGACAAAGCTGCTGTGTTTTCTATGCCACCTTTGCAGCACATTGCAAGAACCAGGATTAATGGAAAGGAAGTGAGACAAGTATTTCTCTGAGCCTTCAGGAAGAGTCAGGAGAAAAGCTTCAGTTTGAATTCCTAGGGGTATTCACCTCCCAGAGCAGTGCCTTTAACATCTGCCACAAGGTTTGTAGACAAAGACAGAAAACGTCACTCATTCAAGCATTAAATTTTGGCCTTCTCGAGAGGGGAGAGCAGCCTGGCTCAGGGGCATTGCCCAAGACTTCTCCTGATGCCTTGGGAAGGCTGACCTGAAACAGAGATTGGGCAGAGCCAGAGAATAAAGCAGGGATTTATTGAAAGGCCTTAAAGGATACATCTTGGGCAGGACAAGAGCCTGGCCAGGAATATGCCCAAGGTGGACTAAGAATGGTCATAAAATGGGTGATTGGTCACGAGGGCTCACACTTTTACAAGTTTTGGTTCATTTGCATTTTGAGGTTTAATTGTCCAGTTACAGCTTCAGGTTGTGAGGTCTCATCCTTCTTGTTCCTCCCTTCACCATTTTTTGTGCTTTTGGGCCTGAAAGTTGTCCTTGGTCCTCAGCAGGAGCAGGATTTGTTTTGTCTCCCTGACCTCTGAAGAGAGCTGAGTGACCCTGAATGTGAGGCTCAGAGCTGCACCCCTGGGCAGCACAGAACGTGAAAAACATCAAAGCTCAAACTTAAGGCATCACTCCCAAGACTCCAGTGCCTAACAATTGATAGGTTGAACCTTCACATCCCCAACATGCAGATTCCCAAAGGAGATGAATATTCAGAACAGGCCAACAATTCACCTGCAGGAAACCGGACACTGGTGGGAGAGGGACAAACACAGATAAAATCTCTATGGACATGTGTTAGCAAGTGCATGTTTGGTGCTATATGGCTGCCAGGTCAGAGGCAGATATTCTTTCCAAGCTGGAAAGGCAAAAGCAGTGCAGGAAAATCTGCTCCAACCACATTAACATCCTACCCATACACCACACATACACTGAATTTAAGGAGGCCCATCAGGGCTGCTCCCTCACGCCCCAGTGCAGTGATAACTGCAAATTGCACAGCTCCAGCAGCCAGAGCTGCCTGCAGCACAGCCTGGTTGCCCCTGCAACAAGTTGATTTTATATATCTGCAATGCACTAAACATAATTATCTGGTAATTTTCCTAAATGGAAAAATGAATTTAAATTACTGAAGCACAAAATGCCTTCTGCACACCGGCTTGCAAAGGCCAAGCCTGCCACATCTAGAAAGCAGCAGTGCTTTATTCTAATTATGCCTAAAGTAGATGATACAATTTCAGAAATAAGCTTTTATACTGGTAAGACTGAAGAAATGGCTTCATAATGTTTGTGGAACTTGTTTTCTCCATTTCCAACCCCACTGAAGCCAAAATTTAAACAAATAAGCATTCCCTTTGAGAATGTGCAGGGCAGACCTCAATTCCACACACACTCTATTCTGTTTCTTTATTCATATGGATAATTCTATCAGAGGCCATGAAACTGCTCCTGTGAACACACCACAGATCAAATCTTAATCTGAGTTGACAAGGTGGTGATCAGTCAAAGGCTGGACTCAGAGCTCTTAGAGGTCTTTCCCAACCTAAATGATTCTGTGATTTTGTAATTTTTACTCATTAATAACATATAAAGATATATATATATAAAACAATTAAATGGAAGTGATATCTTGATTTACAAGCAGCAAATGCAGTTAATGCTTAAAGGAACTAAAATACCTCAGCCTTGTGCTGCAAATGTTCCTGTGCATTCTGATCCCACACAGGAATAAGAGAGGAAAGTGAAGAGGCTGATTATGTGCCAAGTGACACCACCCTGTCCTGCTGCACAGTGAGAAGGACACCTCGAGTAGCAGCAGATCCATGAGAAAAATGTTCAGAGTTAATCAGGATTGATTCACTATTGACCCATTCCAAACACAGCTCAGCTCCTACACAGCAGAGCACAATGTCACGGATAAATCAGGGGTAATAAGGCTGCCACTGTCAGATTTAGAACAGTAAATGCAGTGTGAACAAAGAGTCGAGTCCACTAATCTATATTAAAAAGCCACTTTCATTTTGTAGAAATAGAAATCTAATTTACTTTATGTAAACTCTGCAAAGAAAACAAGGATGATGGGTTTAACATATGTATTCTATTTTAAGATTTGTATGATTTAACAGAACATTCATGCATTTGTAAGGTTGGTTTTAAAAACTGGAAATTTAACATACTCATGCCTTGTAGCTATTTTTCAATCCTTTTGGTTTTTCAGTTGTTTCTTTGAAGCATGCTGACTTTACATGAGTATGTAATTGCTTTACAAATTAATGAACAGACATAAAATCTACTCTGAACACTGGATGGGTTACTCAGCATTCAGACTTTGAGAGTGTGTCAGGGGAATTTACTTCCTGGGGACTCTGCCAACATCACAGCTAAATGGATGGGTTATCCTTTCATATTTTGGGATATGAATCTGCTAGGAGAGGTTCTCAGGAACCAGGGGCTCTCTGTGGCAGAATAGGTCTGGATCAAACCAGACATCTGAAGGAAGGAAAGCAAAATGACCCTTGTGACTGACCTGTGGAATTAACAGATCCAGCCCTGCAATAGTGACCCTTCAGCCCTTTGCCCCTCAAGCCAACACACAGATGAGCCCAGAGATCAAGAAGAATAAATTTAGAATATCACATTAAAATTTCAGGTGGAAAATGGAGCTAAATGCCACCTTAGGACTAAATCTTGGGGAGATGGACCACATCCACACAATCCTGCTCTAATACAGTGTGGAAAGCAAGAGGTTTTCATCCTCTTTAACACAACAGATATAGGAAGTCTTGTGTATGTCCTAGAGAACTAAACTAGGGACCTAAATTCAGAATTAACTCTTAAAAATAAAACAAAGAATTAGATTATGTAAAGATTAGGAGAATTTTCCCACCTTCAAAATAATTTGGAACACTAGCCAGTTTTAGGACAGCACAAAGCCACCGGATCTGTCTCCACACTTGAGTACATCTGAAAGCTTCTCTTTCCTGGTTAAAAAATTGGACATACAGTTTTTCTTTCAAGAAAACACAAGCCTGGCTGTTGTGCTCACAGCACACACCAGTGCAGGAGCAGTGTCACCACAGCACTCCCTCCTCCCTCTGTCCTGCTGGGGAAAGGCTCTAAAGCCTGGTGTCCCCACAGATCAGATGTGACTTCTCTTTTCCAAAGGCCAAACATGAGGAAAGACAAGGCCTTAAGACTCCACATGAAAAGATTCAGCTTCAAAGACAACTCCAAGCAAAGGAAATGTTGAAGGAAACACTTCTGACAGCAGTGATGCTGCTGGGAGCTCATGCTTTGATTTTGGTCTGGGTTAAATATCTGTATGTTTAATCATTTACACTCATTTCTGAAGGGCAGAAATACAATAGAGACAAGTGTGGGAGGGTGTTGTGGGTTTAGGTTTCCTCCTTTGCCTCTTCTGCCTCTGCCCAGCATCACATAGGAGCAATTCCAGATTTATGGCTCTCAGCTTCAATCCCAGGACAGGACTTTGCTCCATTTTTTTCCTTTTTAAAGCTTTCAGGCTTCTGCTCCAGTTTCAGGTTTATTTTGGTTTTGGTTTGTGGGGTTCTTTGCTAATAATTCACATTCTTCATTCCTCAAACATTCAATGAAACTCCTTCAGCGCTTTTCACTGTGAATAATCTCACCCTCTAGCTCTTTCCTTTTAACATAATCCATTAGGTTTGCATAATTTCTTGTTCTGGACCTGGATTTATTCAGAAAGTTGCATTTTTAAGTGAATTTTCAATTACCATCTTGTTTTCTGGTAAACAAAATGATTGCTGCTGGCAGACTCAAGAGATCTAGCAAAGGAAAGCATTAAGACAGAAACGTGGGGTTTCTTGATTAGCTAATGTCACTGGCTTCCCCAAAACAGCATCTCTTATGCTGATCTTACATCTGCTTGAATCTGAATTATCTATTTCTTCTATTTCTCAAACTTTAAAGCCAAAACACAGCCTGCCTGCTGCTTTCTCTGATGTGTCCAATGAAAATGCCACATGAAAAATTAAAAATAAAAAGAAATGTCATGCTGCTATACTTTGATGCTTGGTTTATCTGTTCCCTAGGAAATTGAAATCATTTCTTAATAACAAGGAGAAGCAATTGTAGTTTCTTTTTTTCTTGCAATCAGCTTTTAATTTGTTGAAAAAGAACTGGGGTTTATAGGAAAATTATAGGAAATTAGTGGGAAATTCATTTATTTCTTTTTTTTTTTAGGGGACTACACTAGGTTTAGCTTTCATCATCACTTGATTGTTTGGGTTCCTTTTGACCCCACATTCACTCAGCCCATTTTCCTTCTTCGTTGGGTTAAGACAAAACTACAGAATCATCATTACATCCTGTTCTTAATTAGCTACCAGAGCAGTCTCACACCTTTTCACCCAAACAGAATGGACACCTTCCTGTCTATACATCTGCAGGAGTCCAAAAACTGCCACAGGAGGCAAATCAGAGCAAAGCACTCCATGGTTCTTCAAATGAAAGTGTTCACTTAGGAGAAACCACAGAAGCCCTCCCAGGGAGGAACTCTGATCCATCTTTCCTCCTCCAGAATTTTTCCTCCTTGAGTTTGGTTTTATTTCCAAATTCCATGCCAGCTCCTGTCATTAGATCACTGTTACTTCCCATTTAATTTTTTTTTTGGCAGAGTTGCTGTTAACCAACCTCTGCTCTCCAAGGAGTCAGGATTTTCCCCAATTCCTTTAATGTTTATTTGCTCAGTTGCTTCAACATTGAATTGTCTTTATCTTCCAGGCGAATTGTCTCTCTGATAGACATCCTATAAACCTGTGGGTCATCCTTTGGCAATTGTGATGTGTGTGGAATTATCTCCACCTTCCTGAACATCACAAGCCCATTCCTTTAGTGCAGGTTGGGATACAGCTGTGAGCAGCTCTCTCTTTTTATGTGTTTTTGTACTGTTTTTTCTAATCAGTATTGGTACATACTCCATTTCATACCCAACTCCATAATTCTTAGCACTTCTCCTGTTCCATTTAATGCTCATTTTCTTATTCCTATGCTCTGTCATAGCTGATAGTCTCTCAGACAAGCACAGATAAGGATGTATTTTTAGGATGCCATTCTGTGACTATCATAGAATATACTTATTGCAAATCTCTCTGCAGTGAAAACAAATAATTCAGGATCTGTGGCTGTTTAGTCTAGAGATGAAAAGGCTAAGAGAGACATCATCAAGTTCTTGAGAGTGTTAAATCACACTGTAAAGAAAACCAGGGCAATTTACTCCCCATATTTATAATGAACAAGCATTTCTGTTAAAAGCACAGGAAACTTTTTTCTATTTGTTTTTTAAAAGAATAACATTAGCACAGAGCATGCCTAGTCTATCAAAAAGGTAAACACCTCTCCTCAAAACACTGATTGTCTCTATCTTTCATTAATATGGAGAGATACCAACAAAAAACAGGAGGTCTCACTGTATAGGAAAACTGGAAAGAGAGAAAAATATCATTCTGCAGTGAGATTTTTTCCTTTTGCATGAGGTATCACTTTTACTCCACCCCGAAATTTTCTTTTTCTGTAGAACACATTAACTGATTTTTGTAAGGAAGTTAGATGCAGGACTTTGATCTGATTGGATAATAAAGTCAGGGAGAGACTGCACAGGTATAAAAATTAATCAACATCAGTAGTTATTATGATGGGCCATGTAATGATAAATAAAACAGTCATGTCAAATGTTTAATTTAACTTATCACAAAGGCTTGATTTAGTAACACACTGTAGGCAAAGTTCTCCTTCTGACCCCACTTCTACTTTTAATTTCTGTGAAGAAAGGGTTGGGGTGAGCCCTTCTATTTGCAGGGTTGATCCTTTCACCTCCAGGAGAGCAGAACAACCTCCTGCACTCAGTGATGCCACGCTGCTGCAGCTGCTCCAGTGACTCTATAAAACCACTGCATGAGGCTGTTCTGCCTCACCTCTGAGGGTAACACTGTGCCCTAAAACCTCCAGGGCTCCTTGGAAATCCCTGGCACAGATTCTTCAGGATGCCTTGACCCTGCACACTTGCAACATGTCGATTAAAACTTGCCTTTGCTTTTTATCTTTTTGTGTTTTACTAGTGAGGCTGCTTGTAAGTGAATCTACTACTTCTTGACTAATAACTAATCCACTAAGCAATCCACTGTGCTGGCACAGAAAGGGCAAGGGAGAAAATGAAGAAATCTTAAGAAAAAGTGAATTAAGGAATCTTTAATTTACACAGGCTGCCTAAGAGATAATGAGATGATTGGGTGGACTGTGCCAAACTCACTTTTCCCTGGACACAGAGAGCCTTGGAGGCACCAAGATGGGCTTAGCACCCACCAGACTGAGCCAGCTGGTGGCAGTTTGGCCTTCAAAATATTGATTTTTATATTTCTTTAGCTAAAAAAAAGCCTTATAATGATGGGTTAAATTGGTAAGGACATGACAGATTCCAACCTCAGTAAAACTAAGAAAAAAATAGCAGAGAACTTCCACAAGAGAATAAAACTACTCACACAGCTTTCAATAGGGAAGCATATTACAAGAAACCATGTTTGTCAAGGAATTATTTTTAAGATCTGTCTCAAAGCATGAGTATTCTGAATGAGGTCTTAATGAGCAGTGCTCTTATTCTGATTAAGCTACTCTAATGACAGACCAGCCTTATTTTTTATTTGCACAGTTGAACCACGAGCTTGATGTAGAATTTTTCATAATCTTGGAGTTTTCTAATGCATCATTTCTTTTACTTTCTTCAAGCCAACTTTTTATCTTCTTCAGAACAGTAGAAAATTAGAGAGATACCAATCTTCTAAAGGGCCAGGCCCACTCCCTGAGCAAGAGGCTAACCCTGCTGTGAATGCTAGCAGCAAAAAAATCCTTGAGAAATTGTCAGCTGTTGTCTCAAACTCCTCAGGGAGTTGCAAATAACCATTATACACAGTTGATAGATGCCTCTGCAGGAGTTACCTATCATGAAGTCCACATTAAAGACTTATTTATGTCCTTAACAGGAGAAGCCTTGCTGATCTGAGTGTCTTTAAATGAAGGATTAATTGCCTCTCCCTTGAATATCTGATTTTGCTCCATCAATCTGATTACATCAGCTTCCCTGGTCTACAGCACAAAATTTCATTGCAGCCCAAACCCCTGCAAGCAACTCTATTACCATAAGAGCAAAGCCAGCTGTGATTGCAATGGAGCACCATCATTCAAGGTGATTTTGGCTCTCTCACCCCATCCCTCATGTTTGCTTACCCCTGGGGTTTGCAGCCTTGCAAACAGGGTTTAAATCTTCCAGGACAGGGAGTGTGAGCAGCAGTCAACCCACATAACATCAGGTGATGTGTCTCAAGAAAGGGGCATCAGTCCTTTTCCTATGTCTGGTCACTCATTTATTAAATGTGGGAACTGGGCTCTCACCCAGATCACAACAGAAAAAGAAGAGTTCTGTGTGAAAGAAGTGCTCCAAAAGCCCAGCCCCTGCCTACTCACTGCACAATCCTCTAAGCTGTTCAGCAAAGAAAGGATTAAAGGTGTTCTGAGCTAGAAACAGCCAACAGCAAGCCTGCTCCATGAAATTCTGCTTCTTCCTCTAACAACTGATGAAATATTTTATGGAAATATGTTGAAAATATGTGGAAATATGTTTAAATATGTTCTGTCCCATCCCTGGAAGTGTCCAAGGTCAGGTTGGATGGGCCTTGGAGGAACCTGAGGTAGTGGAAGGTGTCCAGGTTCCTCCCAACCCAAACCATTCCATGGTTCTATGATATCATCAAAGTTCTGCCTCTCACACCTCCAATTCCCTTCAAAATCAACCTCCTCAAGTTCAGTAGAAGATGCAAGAAACTAAGATCCTTCCTTTGCTTTCCTGGTAAATTAAAGTACATTAATTGCTGTGGACATACCTAAAATCTGATCATTCTAGACCTTTATCCAAAGTTTAGCCAAAAGTAACACATTTCTGTAAAAACTTTCACTGTGAAGAACCAGTGGCCCTAATCAGTTAAATTGGAACAGAACACCCCAAAAGGAGAGGTTTCAATGCCAGAATCTTGCCTTAACCTGACCACCCTTTTAAAAGCAAGTCCCAAAGGACGTAAAGACAGAAAGGTGGAAAAGCACATTTATGCATTTTTAGAAGCACAGATTGTACAATTCAAGCTCCAGTGCCCTGCCTGACATTTCAAAGTGAAGAGAGAGAGAAAGGGACTGATTGCTGGCAGGGCCAGTGGCTAAAATCCAGCACCTGCCCCATAGCAGGTCCCCAGGACACCCCCCTGCTCAATCCCTCCTTAGGCTCCCTGTGAGCATTATCAGCAAGAACAGCAGGAGCAATTGCTGAGAACCACATGAAAAGAGTGCCAGAAAATGCACTGCAGCTCCTTGGAGAGCCCTCCAGAAGGGCTGCAATTAGACACAGCTCAAGTGTTCCCTCTCAGGCACGTCCTTCAGCTCCCCTGAGCTCCCCAAAATCACAGTGCCTGGTCAGCCTGGACATTCAAAGGCTGATTGCAATAATTTTAGGTTCTCTATCAAAGATAAAAAAAAAAAGAATTCCTCACTGAAAAGCAGTCTGCTTTAAAAAAAAACCTCACAATAAGTTCTTCATCAAAAAAAAAAAAAATAAAACAATTATGTGATGTCAAATTTCCCCTGCTCCCTTCTCATTTCAGGGAGCTTTTTTTTCTCCCCAATAGCAAAACTAAAAAGGGAAGAATGCAATTAAAAAAAAAATACAGTCAAAGCAAAATCAATATATCTCTTCCAAAAAATTACAAGTAAACAGCTCTTTCACAAATTCCACAAAAAACACTTGCAGTTTTTCACTTTTGTTAATGAAAATACAACTTAAAGGTTTACATTGATCTCTAACCAGTAGTTTTTAGGAGCTGAGAAGACTACACCCTACACATGTACCTCCTACCCACACCTGAAATGTGACAAATACTTTGCTGAAGTACTAAAAATACTTTGCATTTTTAAAATGGCTCTCTGCTTTTCCAAAGATTTTTCACACACACCCCCCAAGCCCCAACACTGTTTGAAATGGTCCAGTTGTATTTTTGGAAACACAGCACTACAAAGTGCCCTGCAGTGATATCTCCACCCAGATCCTAATGAAGGGTCATCCATAAAACAGATTACTGACAAGTGGCTATAGAGCCATTAAAATCAGACAAGAAGGCTGTGGTAGTTAATATGTAGATAAATTATATTCAGTAATTAGCAGGGAGGTGCAAACATAAGCCTGACAAGTATCTGACAGCATAAAATGTAGCAGGAGCCTCTGAGAATGAGCAAAAGGAGGAAGACACTCCAGAAAAAAAATTGCCTTATTTGTTAATCTCAGAGAAATGTCTCCATCTTTCTACACCTCCCTATTAATAAGGAGAAATGTAAAAGGTCAAAAAGAGGGAGAGGGGAAAAAAATATCAGCTGAGGTCTGGAATGGCTTGGCTTAGATGCAGCCAAGCTAAGCAGGCTTGGAATTGTCACCCTGGGGTAGAGATATTCAGGGGAGATGTAGCAAAGGGATGCAGAAAAAGGAGGCAAAATCTGGAATTCCAAAGAGAACAGGGCTGTTTGTTCACAGTCTCTTCAGTGTCAGAACTGGAGACACCAATCAGGGTTCACAACAAGAGAGGCAGTTGGTCATTAAACCCATTGGTCATATTAAAAATTGCACATCAAGAAACAGATGAGGACTAGCTGAGGATTGCTAAACACACACAAATATCTGCTGGGGGGTTTTGGGGGCTGCCTCAGAGCCTGAAGCTGCTTGGAGTGGTGGGAGCCAGCCTGTCCTCCAAGGAGCACCCTCCTGGCAGAGGCAGAGCCATCCTGCCTAATGCCACACTGGAATATTTCTATTTTCTGCCCTGGACACCTGGGGTGATGATGAACACCACTGCATGCCCAGCCTATTTCCCTGCTGTTTGGCACTCAGGCTCTTTAAGCAGACACACCTGAATATTCAGCTTTTATCCCAATTTGCACTGAAAGAGAGCAGAACAAGGAGGCTGACTACTTTAGAAAACTTCATCCCAAATTCTGACAAGAACAGCAATCCCAATGACTGTTGTCATGCCTTTATCAAAGTATTCAATGTACAGAACTCTTCAGAGTAAACACTTGCAATTTTTCACTTTGAGTTCCCTCTGGAAACTATCATCTAGATAATGGTGAGAAAAGGATATTTTTCTTTTGAAGCATTTACCTCTCCTCGAAGAAATTCCACTTCTTCCTCTGGGGGACCTAAAGCAACTTGAGATGGTTCTTCTTTATTTGTATAAATACAGAGAGCTGGATGTTGTGCAGGAGCAGACCTACACTTTATCTTGGCTGGCTAACCAATGTGCCTATTTATCCTCTCTTTCCACTTACACAGGAGTTCTCTGAAGCCCAGAAAATTGCTGCCCTAAGGCAGACTAGATATGCACAGCCCTGAAAAGTGATACAAAGAGCCACAGCTCAAAAAAAAAAAAAAAAAAAACCAAAAAAACCAACCAAACAAACAAACAAAACACCAAAACAAAACAAAAACAAACAAACAAACAAAAAAGTTTAAATCAACAAAATAATATAAAAGCACCTACACTGTCACCACCTTCCCCACTGCAGCAGCACTCTGAGCTCAGAGCTCTTTCCCCAGTTTGGGCAGAAAATATTCTTCTCCTAGAAATCCCTGAAAATGGTTAGTGCTAATCAACCACATTGAGCTTAAAATATTCTATACTAATAGCTACACTGTGATACTACAGAATGTTTAAAGGATTGACTTAAAAGGCAGTTTGGTTGAGCCTGAACTTCTTTTGCAGGTAACAAAATACTAAATAAAAAAAAATTAAAAAAGAAAGAACAGAAAAAATAATATTTGGGAGATTTTACATCTTACTATAAGGTGATTTTGTTCTTTTGTTTATTTGTTGATCTCCTCACCTGCTGCATGGGATTTGTTGTACCTGCTGTACACCTTGTTCCACAATGACAAAATTACTGACTGTATTGAAAAATTCTTTATGTAAACAGAAAAATAAATAGTAAACTACAATAATTCTGGGTTATATTTGTTGCTTAACTTCTATCTTTAGAGGGAAAGTGAATGACATTTCACATTTAAGTTCCTCACTATCACATCTTCCCTGGTTTACATCATTTGAGGACCTGCCTCAGTAAAAAAGTAGCTCCACTAAGAACCATCCACTGTTAGATTATTTTGATTAAAATAAAATAGTTAAGCTGAAGATCAATTTGAGAAGCAAAAAAGAAAAGAAAAAATCTAAAGAGTTGTGAAAATAAAAAACAAACCCATTGTGTTATAATTATGTTTTTAACAGATACATTCTGAATCTAGTCACTTCTCTAATAAAAGTTGTCACTGGGAGAGAAACTTTAGAATTTTTGCAAGCAAAAGTAGGGCAAGTCAGGAAAGCAGTCAACAGCTGTGCCATTTGGTCCCATTTCTATTTCATTGCCTATCAGCCTCAAAGCTAAATTCCATGAGTTTATTAAAAAAAAAAATGAGACAATACAACAAAGAAGAGATTTAGAGAGAGGTTCTAAAAAGCACCATAAAGTAAGTGAGGACATTTACAAGGTCACTGAAAAAATATGAAACCTTGGGAAAAATGCATAAAGATATTTGTCTGAGCTTGTAAAATGTAGATGATTGAGGCTGAAACTACAGCCTGGACAGAGAACCTAATGTGACACTGAAGGAAAAACACTTTAAAAAGGTTTTACCCAGATGTGCATGGTACAAACCAGTGGCTGCCTTTAGCCACTTTACCTGGTTAAAAAGTGATTTTGTTATATTTCCTGTTCTTCTTTCCACAGGGGAATTCACATCCCGTTTAGGGCTACCTTGGGGGTGTACGAAAATTTATTTTGTTGTCTCATCACCTGTCTCTTCAGGGATTACCTGGATTTTGTGCAGTGACTTCAAAACAGTTCAGTACCATGGTTCCAAACCCCACCTTCTGTTTTGTGAGCTGCCCCTGAGATGGGCACTTCTCACACCAGCACTGTCCCCGTGCAAAAACAACATTAGCAAGAGGAGGAGACACAGCCTACGGGTCTTTTCCAAACTAAATGATTCCCTGACTCCATGAGACCCTGGAAGAGCCAAGCCAAGGGTGTTGTACCTGCCAGGAGGTGAAAATAGAACAAACAGGAACCACTTCCTCAAGGGGAGGGGGAGCAGAAGAGGGGAAATGCCCTCAGGCAGAGCAGGAGGCTCCCTGGTGGTACCCAGCACTGAACACATCCTGAGAATCCCACCAGAGGCAACAACCTTCAGTTGATTTGACACAAGAATATCTCACTTCAATTTTTATACAAAATGCTTAGATGCCAAAGTAAGGTAGAGGTGAAGAAGCAGATGCAAATATCTCAAGGTGGCTGAAGAGCACAGGAGTGGCAAATGTATTGTTAGGGTAGTTTTAAGCAGTGTCATCCCTCTTCCACTCCTCCCTCTACTCAAATATTTGGTTTTCTTTTGATTTGAGCATTGGGCACAAGAGATTTGGTAAAAATCTGTGTGTCAGAAACTGGGGGGGAAAATTTCTGTCTCTTTTAAGTCCAAGGGCAGCAGGACATGAGCAATTGAGATGATCAATGGCTCTTGAACAGGTACCCTGACTGTGTTCTATTATACAAAATAATTTAAAAGTTGTATTCTCTGTTCTAGTGAGGGGCACAGATACAATTTTAAAACTCATTTTCCCTTAGATGCATTATGTGGTCCCTGTGGATGTATAACTCTTGGAGTCCCAAAATTTTGGGTTCAAGTGAGAGTCCAGCACAGAGCAGGCCAATACCACAAGGAAGGGGTCATGTCTGGTTTTCATCCCTCCTGTTGGTGCTCAGCAGTTGAGTTGCCTCTGCTGGAAACTCTCCAGAGCTCTGCAGAGAGACTCCCACCACTCTGCATATGCTGGGTAATTATGAACTGCAGAGAGTAATTACTGAAAATACATTATACTCCCATGGTTTGAGGCATCAGTGGCTGCAGGAAAAAAAAAATGCCTTTTTGAACTCAGTTGCTGTTTGTTTCCACCATGAGCCATATGTTGTTGGCAGTGTGAAAAGCTTTGTCCCCAAGATACACAATTTTAACTATGGGCAGCCTCTGGAAAACAACACTAATAAATGTGTCACAATGAAGTACCCTGTAGATATGACCATTTATAATATTTGTGGCACACACTGTTCTTCCTGCATCAAGCATCTTTTTCCTGTATTTTCACATTTATTAAGTGCAAAAAAAAGAAGTTGGAAGAGGTTTCTTCCTAGGAGCTGCACTGGCCTGGTCTTGTGTGGAAAACTACTCACATGGAGCTGGGACTGGGAACAGCTGAGAAACTTCTGCATAATCCACAGCAGGTCTTGTGGCAATTGTTGCTTGAGTTAATCCCTGGAGTACTTTTCCTTCCCACTGATCTCAGCAAAGCTTCCTTCAGAGGATGTCCTCCCTTTGCTGAATTTTGCTGTTCTAGCATGGCCACAGTTACAAGAGAGGCCATGAATAAATCGATTTAGGCTGGATCATGGATCCTGATCACCATCTCTGCATGTCCTGGGTAGAGGTGCCCTCAGCCTGGTGCTCTGTTGGCTTACAAAAACAACCCCAGGGCTGTTAAAAACCCCCATCCAACCAAATTAACTTGCTTATAAACCAGACAGGCACCTCTGAGATACATTAACAAATTCACATTTGGCATTGCAGTAGCACAGACATCAATATTTTGGTTATGTGTAACAACAACCACTGAGAACATGGCACAAGGCACCTTCCCTCAGACTACATGACAGTGAATATTTATTTCCTTAAAATTTTATTATAGATATAATGGGATCAGACTCCTCATTGGCCTTTAAACCCTGGGATGCTAAGCAGAACTGATAATGAATAAAAACAGCAATATTTTCATGCACATGGTGGGCTTACAGTTGTGGAACATTGTTCTTCTTACTAATAATTAAATCTTGTTCAGCCAAGCTGAGATTATTAAAATGCTTGACATTCAAGCTCCATAAACACTGTTGCATGGCAATTGCCTGGAACAAGTATCCTGAGTGCTACAACTCTCACCTTCTTCTCTGCTGCAGTTTGAAAATGTCAAGAGAAAAGCCCAGAGGAGGCACAAGAAAGGGGAAATCTCTTCATAGTGGTGGGTCAGGGGTGCTCTGCCTGAGAAAATCAAAGTCAAAAGGAGAGCAAGCAGAGCAAAGCTGCTCCTGGCCAGGGCTACAGAATCAGCCTCAGTGCTGGGCTTTGACCAGAACATTGACTCTGGGAAGAGTTTGGTTCTCACCAGGGTCTGTGAAATGCCAAGGTCAAAGCTCACATCCCCCTAAGCCTGGAGGGTGCTCAGACCCAGGCACGACCCCTCTGTGGTCAGCAGAGACAGCTGGAGACCCCAGAGAGGGAAAAGAGAAGGCAAGACTGAATCCTGGGAACAGAAAGTGAGGCAGGGGACAGATCCCCCTGGCAAACACTTTATTTCTGTGTGAAACAGAGACAGAGATAGATGTAGGTACACTGCTAGTCACTGTCAAACCAACATGTCCTACTAGAAAACCTGGAATTTTGTTGAGACCTTAAATAAAAACATCTGTAACATGCATGGCTTTAAAAAAAACATCTGTAAGCTATTCCCCAAATGCTTAAAATATATTTTCCAATACAGAAACGGACAGCTGTCACTGTAAGTTCAATGGAGTGATGTGTGTTGAAGTGTGGAGGTCTGAGTATTTCTGTGATTCCTCAGAATCTAAGAACAACTATATTTGTTGTAATCTTCCAGTAAATTAAACCACAAAGAATTCTGGTGGAGTAGAAAGGAATTTTTGTATCTAACTTTACACTATGGTGGGATATTTAGTGGGATTGCTAAATAGCAATAGAATGCTTTAATTGGTTTTGCATCAACTTCTGGAGCAAAAAAGAAAAAAATCCAGTTAAATTAACACAAGGAAATATGGTTATGATTTCATTAGAACAGCATCACTAAAGTTTCTGTGTCCTAATAAAAGTGATCAAAGAGAGGAGATGCAGATAGTTGAAGTATGTTGTCTAAAGTCACAGGGATGTTTAACAAACAAACAAAAACCCCCCAAATACCAACTGGTTTCATGCTGTCCACAGCATTTGTGGAAGTCCAAAAGGCCCCTGTGAGGTTTAACAGCTTATTCAAAGGAACAGTTCAAAATTCTGTGCTGCCTTTCAAGTGAAGTAATCTCCAAAATGAAGCAAAATCCTTTTCTCCCCTCGGAAAGCAGCAAGAGATGCACAACTTGCTCACACATTTGTTTGCTCCAGGTGCTGCCCTCGAGCTCTGCTCCCCTGCCAGCAGCACTTCCAGCACCCAGGGACACAACACTCAGCTCCCACACACACAGAGCTCGTGGTTTTGCCTTGTCATCTCTAATTAACAACAGTTAACATTTTCTTCTCACCCTGCTCCTTTCCTTTCAACTCATCTTTGCAGTGAAAAGAGATTTTTGACCTGTTTCATCCTGTTTCATCTTCCCTAAACCTGACTTACAGATTTTGGAGAGCTGGCAGGATTTCAAACTAGGATGTGTTTAAGGTCTGGCAAGAGCAATTAAATGGTAACAGGCTATTTCAAATACATATAGATAGATAGATAGGTTTGGCATTGCCCCAGCTAGGACAATTAATAATGTATAAAAAGCTGAAATGCTGAAGTTTTCTGCCATTAAATTCCCATCTCCAATCTCTTCATTGCCTTGGAAAGGATTTGTGTTTCAACAACCTGAAAACTCCACAGTGTTCAGACCCAATTTTGTGTAAACTGGTAACATACAGGTTTTGGGAGAAACATTATCCTCAGAGGCCATTACACAGACTTTATCCAGTGAGAACTGAGGAAATAATAGTTATTGCTGTGGATGTTGTAATTCTAGTTGGGAAACACAGCACAGCAAGGCTCAGGGGGAAAGGCTGACAGAGCAATAAAGCAAAATGAGTCCATCATGCCAAGAAACAAGTCCCTGATTCCACCCAGGTACTAAACCACTATTGTCACCATCAACAGCCTCAGGATTTATGCAGACATTTCCTTCTCCAAAGCCCTTCATGCACATGAAAGCAGTCAACACTGGCAGAGCTCCTGTGAGCAAGTCATTCTGGCCATCACTCTGTTATAAATGCACATTTTGGAGTTGGCTTTTCTCAAATATTGAGGTGAATGTTATATGTATAATGTAAGAAGGTTGTACTGTATTTCCTTTTTTTTTGTGGAATTTAAAAATGTGATGAAGGTATATTTTCTAATTGTAGCATAGTGTAAAAACAAAAGACTAAGATTGTTTTTCTTTGTAACATCTAAATTGACCAAGCCAGAATGCAGAGGGGGATCATCCTGCATTCCTGCTGAGAGAAGATTGCTGATAAAGAACAATTGAACCTTTAATGGCCAAGAAGGATTTATGAGACCTAGCCAGACCAAAAGGAGCCCTGCACAGATAAAGAAACTGCATACTTGGGGGATTCTTGCAACTTACAAAAGCAACACACCTGAAATGAATGTTTGAATCATGCATCAGCTTCTGATTGAATATGTAACACAGAGATCCTTAAACACCAAGGATCTGAAATGGGCAGTGTGTTGGTTTGCACCCTCAGCTGAGCAGCTTTGTTTTTCTGTCTCCTAATGTTCTATTTTTATTTTATTTCTATTAAACTTATAAACTTTTTATAAAAAGTGAACGTCGTTTTTCACAACTCCATCCCAAGGAAAGGAAGGGAATTTTTTTTTTTCACAGGCTCACCGTGCTGGCCCCATTCACACCTGAGGGGTCAGGCTACAACGCCATCCCACAGCCATAATCCCCTCTAGTCACACTTCATGGAACAGCCCCTGCCCAGCACACGCCCCACAGGCTGCACCAGAGCCAAGATTTCCTCCCCTGGTGCTTATTCTGCAGTTCTCCTGTGCTATTGCCAGGGAAAACTGCCTCACACAGCCCATAAATCTGCACCAACAGGAGCCAGGGTGCTGTGCAAGAGAGACCAGGCAAGAGTTACATCCCCAGCTCTGAGAGAGCCCCCGAGCCAGTGTTTTATTGCCATTGCTCCAGGCTCAGACTGGCAGCGAGGGGGTGGATGGAACATTTGTCTCTGAACCAATTGCACTCAGCAGAGCTGTGAGCCACAGGCACACAGAGCCTGCCCTGAGCAGCCCGAGGTGCAGCTGGGCTGCAGCTTCCCAGCAGAACCAGCAGAATCCATGGGAGTTGGCCTGCAGGTGGATTACATGGGCTGCAGGCACATGGGCTGCCTGGAAAATATAAGGAGGTGGGTCTGGGTTGTGCTTTTTTTGTGGGTTTTTTGGGGGTTTTTTTGGTGTTGGTGATTTTTTTGGTTTGTTTGGTTTTGTGGGGTTTTTTTGTTTGTTTTTGTTTTGTTTGGGTTTTTTGTGGTTTTTTTTGTTTAGTTTTTGTTTTTGTTTGGGTTTTTGTTTTATTTTGTTTGGGGAGTTTTTGGGGGTTTTTTTCTGTTTATTTTTTTGGTTGGTTGGTTGGTTTTTGGGTGGTTTTTTTAGTGTTTTGGTTTGTGGGGGGCAAGGTGGGTTTAGTTTTTTTGGGGTTTTTTTTATGGTTTTCTCTTCAGGCACACTCAGTGCCAGCAGAAATACAGTCCCTAGTTGGGGATCTGAGTTCATACCACATCAACCTCCACAGCTCCGTACCCATGGCAGGCTGTAAGGTCTTGCCTCTCTGCTCCTTTTAAAGCAGCAAGTCCTTGACCCCTGCCCCTATTTGTACCAGGATCACTTGTCTGTGTCCTTGGGCAAACAAAGCTTTGGGAAGCTCCTCAGTGAAAAGTGTGGCTCCAAAACTGAGTGCCCATGCCCTGGTAGCTGGGGCAGCACAGCCTCACCTGCTCTCTCCAGCTGATGGAGACAGGTCAGGTGAGCACACACAGCACCACAAGCACAGCATGCCACACCAGCTCTGTCAGATGCACGTTCCTTAAACATTCCCTTTCCAGGGCATTGCAGTTGTTCCTGGAGAATGCAGCACTAATGATGTAGGCTTGAAGGTGACAGGGTCAGGCAGGAGGAGCAGGCTTGCCTCTAATTTGAGGTTTCAAGGGTTTAAAGTCTCATTAGAACACAAGTTTAAATGGTTATTTTCCTCCCTCTTCTTTTCAGCTTCTCTGTGTGGTGGGTTGACCTTGGCTGGCTGCTGGTTGCCCATCAAGCTGCTCCATCACTCCCCTCCTCAGCAAGACAGAAAATAAGATGGAAAAAAAAAAGCCAAAAAAACCCCAAAACCCCTCATGAGTCAAACCAAAAGCAGTTTAATAAAGCAAAAACAGTGCAGAGGAGCAAAGGAAAACAAAAGGTTTACTCTCTGCTCCCCAGCAGCAAGGAATGTCAAGCCAGTTCCTGGGAAGGAGGGCTGCAGTACCTGCAGAAGACAAATGTTGTAATAATGAACACACACACACACTCCCCTTCTCTTAGCTTCCATGGCTGAGCAGTATCCTGTGATAAGGTAGAGCCCTTTGGTCACTTTGGGTCAGCTGTCCTGCCTGCGACCCCTCTGAGGAGTTTGTCCATCCCCAAGTGAGGAATGTTGGAGGGAGAGCCTTGACACTGTGCTCCAAAACACTGGAGTGTTCTCAGCACCTTCCCAGCTCCCAGCACTGTGAGGGCTGCAGAGGGGAAAATGAACTCCCTTTCAGGCAGACCCAATGCATTCTGTTCAGCCAAAACCCCATCCAGATCCCCAGGATGAGGTAATGAGATAAGCACCAACCCTCTCCCCAAAGTTTGTCGAGACTTTTGTCTGGAAAGCAGAGTCCTGCCCCTGGATTTGAGGCTTTGTTTAAGATCACAATGCCTCAAAACAAAAACAATGTCAAATTCAAAAAGGATTTGGGGCTGAAATTTGGCTTTGTCAGAAGAATTCTGAGCAGGTTCCCTCAGGACACAGACAGTGCTCCCTCATTTCTCCTTTCCTCCCAATTCACTTCCATTCCTCCACACACTTTAATTCTTCAATTTTTTTCTGCTCTGGGGACAGCAGGGAAAGAGCATCTCAGGGCTGATTTTTTCCCTCTCTTTTTTTACACTGTGCAACCAAACCAACAGCAGCTTCAGGACCTTGTAAGACCGAAATAATAATTAACAACACTGATCAAATATAATTAACAAAGAGCTAAACACCAGTCTAAGAGGCAGGAAGGATGGATGTTTAACACTACCTTTTTCTAGCCTAAAGACAAACAGATTGATTTTTTAGGATTCACCCTCACAGTACTTCAAACAGAAACTTCATTAGTATGAGACATTGATCTAACAGCCCGAGATGTCTCTATTGTTTGAATTCTGCTGGCTGAGCCACCTGGGTGTAACAGCTTATTTCAAAGCTCTGTACTCAGAGGGAAGTCAATATATTGCTTTGCATCTATAATTTCATATGAGCTTGTGCACTGAAGACAAAAGAAAAAGAAAACAAAGCCTAAAATACAGTGGGCTGCAAAGGATTAACCCCTTCCAAATTCAGGGCAGGAGGGTTAGAACTTTAAGGATCTTTAAGGTTCCTTCAAACCCAAACCACTCTCTGAGTCTATAATTTATCTCAGGTGTTCCCATACTGACATTTTCTGACTAACTACAGTAAAAATCTCTGTCTTAATTAAAGAATTTGCTGCAAGCTCAGCTGATTCCCTACATGCACTCACATAGCAATCTTTTTGGAATTCTAGTAGGCATCCTATGGTTGGTTTTTAGAAGGATTATCTGACTAAGAAAGCATATTCCAGAAAGAAAACTGCTAAGTCTGGTTTGGATTGTAATACCTGCCCTGACTGATGTCCTGCTGTGATTATTCAGAAAGCCCTATGCCATGAAATAGATAAAACAATATATAATTACAATTTTTCTTCTGTCTGAAATAAAGCTCCCCTCCAATCCCTCTGATGTAATCCAATTTGTTTCCCTTGCAGCTTTTGTTTTCTGCCCAAATATCCAAATTAATCATCCTCCCTCAAACTTGAAAACATTATGAAAATCACCAAAAAGCGGAACCCGAGAAATTTTCCTGCTGGCATTTCATCCTCAAGATAAATTTAGCAAGTCACAATGTGAAAAGCAAATCCACCCTGCTAAGCTTTGCAAAATGGGCTGCACAAAATACGCAGCAACAAACCAGAATCACTGCAAATATTTATACATGTATTCTTCAGGAAAATGCAGTGTAGCTCCCAATTTCACCCACATTCATTAAACTTTTTTTTCAGCTGATGACAACTGGAGAACAAATTAAACTAAAATATGGCTTAAGCTGAAATCAGCCAGTACCCTGAGCCTGCATAGTCCACAAAGAACTCTCTAGTTAAGAATATTGTGGGAAATTTTTAGTAATCCAAGAAGAAATTTGGGAAGTTTTTATTAAATCAAGAAAAAAATTCAGCCTTAGATTAATACAGACTTTTGTTTCCCCACTGCACCAGGCCACAAAAGAAGAAATTTATGAACTCAATCTCTCTACTTACCAACAACAGCAATATGGAAACAGGAAAAGCCATCAGAAACTCTAAGTTTTATGCACTAAGTTTTGTTTTCAACCACTCAGAATTGAAAGGGAAATTAATTATGGGGCTTTTTCCTTCTGGTTGTGTTCTTGTTTGAGGATTTGTTTAGCAGTGTAATCATTGCTTTATCTTTTCTGGAGAGCAGGGTGTGCTTGCCTCAAAGGATGGTTGAGGATGAGCAGCATCTAAACCTCCATGCTAAGCAGTAGCATGCCAGGAAGGAATGGAGTATTCAGGACATTAATATTCATCCATTAAATATGGATGGAAGGGGTATCAAAATCAGCCTCTTACCTGTGGGTCAGGTTTGAGGCACTTGGCAGCACAATTTGGGAAACACACACTGCTGCTGCTTGGTGGAGACACAGAGACCTTCTGTCTCCCCAGAGCCCATCTGGCATCTCCCACAAGCCCTGAATTCACTTACCCAACACAAACAAGTGAATAAGCCCTGTGTGCTTCATACTTCACAGAATTTCATCTTAAAGGGAGCTGGGGAAAAAAACAAAATAGGAAGGAAGGAATCAGTCTGACTATTTGTACAACAGACTACACACTGTTCCTCTTGGTCAGGGCTAATTCCATGCACTGATATCATTATTTGCATGCTTTGCTGATTGGCATTGGAAGAGAGACATTATCTCATACAAACTGAAAACAAGTAGATGAATATGGGTATTTTTTCACCATAAAGTAGAATAAATTCAAGTGGTTTATTCAGATGAACACTGTAATTCTGTCAGTCCCACCTCAGTTACTGAATACTGTTATTTGGGAAAAAATACACACATAACTTGGTCAACAAGCCAGGATTCCTTTAAAAGAAAAAAAGAAAAGCTAGATTTTTATTTTTTTCCTCCCTTTTCCTTGAGTGGTAAGCAAATGAGCTGTGAATTCAGCTGCAGAAATAAACCTTGCTAATGTATGAGGTCACCTAATTTGAGGATGCATTTAGTCAGAGGTGTCTGACAGTCAGATCAGTGGATTGATGTCCTTCTCACTCAATATTTAGGAGTGTTGAGACACAACGTGTCATTAAGGGCACATTTCTAAATGCCATGACAGCTGCATCACAAGACTAAGGAACAAATTTATTTATTTATTAAAATCCTCAGCTGCTCAAACCAGATTGCTCTGTAAGAATCTTCATTTTGTTCAAGGAATGAAAATTTCAGTCTTGGGACTCTCAAAAACAGCTGGTTTGAGGGGTGATGCTCCTTTACAAGATTAAATCATCTTCCAGGATCACAGATAAGCACTCTACTAACCCTCCTGTGAGCCCTCTGGCACCTCCCAGCATCACTCAGAGGCATGGGATTTACAGGCATAATACTCACTTCTTTGTCTTTAAAGTTTGGGGTTTTTACTCTATTGGCATGAGACTGCTCCATGCAGTTTGGCACAAGATGCTTCTTAAAGCATAAGTGCAGTGATCCTGTCCCAGCTGTTCCTGATGGTCAACCATCATAAAGAACTGGGTGAAGTCAAGTTATTATGCTCATAAAAGTGTAAAGAGAAATGAGAGTAGAAGATCTGGTTAGGCAGGGAAAAAATTTGGGTTTTAACACAACAAAAAATAATAAAGAATAATAAACACAAGAAATATATATTGAACTGCATAAAAATGTAGTTGGGCTCAGGTTAGCAAAATCTTTATCACACAAGATACAAAAGGCAACTCAGCTGAGGTACTTGGTGAGTCTGAGGCAGTTTCATAGGTGAAATAACTCATTCCTCCTGTATTATAACTGATCAAGCTTATTTCTTTGTACCTTATAAAATTTCCCCTTCCCTTACTCACATACCACCATCATTAAGTGATTACACTTAAAACTTCAGAGAAAGAACATTGAACATCATAGCCAAAGCTCCTCAATTATATTTATTTGTTATTTGCTATGCAACATCAACTATAATCTGTGTCATGATCATTCTTCTTTAATGAGGAGGCAATTTACTGACAGCAAATGAGCTGGGACTAACAAACACATTTGTAGTGCCTATGTCCAAGTCATCAATACTGTTTCCTATGGCATAGTAAAAAAACTAAAATAAAATTAAAAAACCAAACCAAACCAAACAAACAAAAAAAAAAAACAAAACAAAAAACAAAACAAAAACAAAAACAAAAAAAAAACACAACCACAAACAAACAAACAAAAAAACCAAAACAAAACACCCAAACAAACAAACAAAAAAGCCCACCAAAATTAATTATTGGACTATTACAATCCTCAGTTCAGAACTGGGTACATGGTAGAAGCCAGAATCCAAAGTGTTGGGCACAGCACGGCATTGACACACTCCTGGCTCTGCTTTGGGTTCACTGTTTATCCCAGTGTGAATATAATCAGCCCCAGCTCTCCTACATCCCCCCCAGAAGAGGCCAGAGATCCTCATCAGGGTCAGATTTTCCTGTTCTGCATTAGGCCACACAACTCTTACCACTTGGTTTCTAAAGTTTTTTGCTCGTTTCTCTTAACTTACAACTTTCAAAAAAGAAAAAAACAGCTTTAAGGAGCTGAAGCTCTAAATCTCACATTTCATGGAAAGCTGCCCAAGTTGATACCTCAAATCTCCTTAGAAATCCCAGGCTATATGTTATTTGACTTTGTTTCCACAGCTCTGCCCTATTCTCTGTTGCTTGAGTCCATCCCTTCCTGGAATTTCTGATCCAGCTGCAGGGGGCTTAAGAAGAAGCTCCATGGAGTGGAGCTCTGGAGGGTGAGTGGGCAAAGCTGGTGAACCCCAGGTGCTGGGCAGGGTCTGGAGGGCTCCTTCACCAGGGGAGGCAGGTTGGAGAACCAAATGTGTGATTGTGTCTGATAACAGCACCACACAATGCAGTGCATCAGCATTCACTCTGTGCTCAGCTGGGTGCCTGGGTGAGTTCACAGGAGACAAGGATGGCCCTGCCCTGTCCTGGTGGTCCAGGCTGCTCATTTCCCACAACAAGAGCTCTCAAGTGGGAGAAGCAGAGCCTTTGGGACACCTGGACCTGGGGTCAGGCCACACGAGTTGCACAAAGGTTCAAGTGCAATTTTCTGGCTCTGTCACTTCCATGTCACCTCAGACTTTTTCCTGTGCTTTTTCCTAATGCACAGTTTGCCTGTGTTGTCTATAAATCTGAAGCCCTTTGGGGCAGATATTTTTTCTGATTGCCTGTTTGTGCTAGCAGAGGCCTCAGCTGGATTCTCCAGAGCCTAAACTCATAATTCCAGGGCTGCCTTTTTCTGCCTCAAGCACTGTTTTTCTTTAAGTCAGTGAGCATTTCAGAACATGAATCTGAAAATCTACATATTGCTTTATTACAAAAGTGTTCATGCTTTTAATCCTTCCTTCTCTCTGTATAATGAAATTACAAAGCAGAGATCTTTCATAATAAAATTTGATGTAGATATGCCTGGAAAATGAAATCAGAAGGCAGCAGTGATGGGAAAAGCCACCATCAATCACTGCAGGCAGACTGTTCCCCTTGACAGCAGTCAGACACAGAGGTAGGAAGCTCAGTAATTTGATAACAGCTGCAGTAGAAAACCAGGAATAAACATTCTGATGCCAGTCACTACGTATTTAGCATCAGATCTGACCTGCACATCGGGCCCAGGAGCCATGGGTACCACAACACTGCACTGAAGTTATCAAGCTCCTCATTTAGGGCTGAATTGTTCTTGTTCTTAGCTCCACTGCCTGAAGACAGTAACCCAGTGCTTTTCTCTCACCTCCTTCCTTCCATACCCTGTCGTCTGGGTTTTTGCTGTTCTCCTCTGCCCCTTTAAGGAGTTTTGTAAAGTCTTATTTTTAGCCTTCTGTGTTTACTTTTTTGTAATGGAGTCAGATACAATTTGATATAAATAACCTTTTTTGTTATTGTAAAATCTAACAATGTTTACATTCTTTTCATAAGGAGTAGACTGTTGATGGACTGTTGGGTTGCCCAGTGTGGTTGAGGAGGAAGATTTTCTTCCTCCAATCCATGGTCACTGCTGGAATTGGATAAATGTTGAACCTGTAAATAAACTCTCCTCTTTTCTGCTTGGGACACTGCATTGTGTGTGTGTGAATTCTTTGTGTTGTGTGTGACAATACCCACCCAAAATAATCCAGGGGGAGAGGCACAAGCAGATGGAGTTTCCCCCACCTTGCTCCTGATGAGCTGACTTCTCCAGGGTCAGTTTTTCTCCACTGCCTGTAGAGATGCCTGACATTAGAAACCTGATTTTAGAACTGGGGTTTCAGACAGAGAACCTTCCTCCAAACGTTCACTTCACTTAAGTCTCATGTGGATAAAATGTTTTTTATGGAATTCACACCACAGTGCTTGAATAAACACAGCCATTCACCTCCTCAGCATTTATCAAGCAAGGGAGTGGAGGTGGCCTCCTCTCCCCTGCTCCACGAGGAGCATCTGAAACAGCTCTTTCTCCAACAGAAGCCTTGGGTCTGAACAGAAACCCTGAATTTTTTTATGATTTTACTTTCATTAACTCTTGCATAAGTTTGCCTGCACATTTTTTCAGAGACTGGGAGATGTGCAATGTAGGAAAGTGCTCTAAATGCCCAAATTTCTCCAGTTGTCTTCAAACACAGAACCAAAACTGCATGAAAGCTTCACAGCCCTCTTTCATTGATGGGAGAGAAAGAAAAGATTATCAATTTCAGCCCCAAATTCGGGACTTACCAAAAAACACAGAAAAAGTCACAAATCATGGTTTAGACAGGCAAGAAGATTCTTGTTGGAGTTTCCAGTTCTATTTGCAGGTTGTGCGGGTTCTTTCAAAAAACAAAGGATAAAGACTAACTGATATTTTTATAACAAGCCAAAGCAAACTCTAGCATAAAATACAATAAAATTGAACAAAAATTATTTGAAGGCAAACTCAAATTCTAATGTTTTTAATTCTAATTTACCCTAGTGAATAATGGCAAAGCCTACCAAAAGACAGCCTCAGAAAAGCTTCCAATGAACAATCCTGCCTACCAGAAGTATTCAAAAATCTAAGTATCAAACCAAAAAAATATTTTGCTGCCATTTCTTGGGAATTCAGGCAGCTGAAATCATTTCATTGAAAGATAAAATACTCACAAAACATATCACACATCTTCAGACAAAAAAGTCAGCCATAAGTTATGACTACACATTTTTTTCTCTCCAAGGATCTCTGCAGCTCTTATTTTCAGACTTCTTTCCTTCAGTGAAAGAGAGAAAAATATGTTGGGACAGCACTGTGTTTTTGGAAGAGAAAAACAGATTTCATTGTCAGTAAAAAAAACACCACTAGGGTCATAGGTAATCTCTTGAGAGAGCACTCCTGAAGCTTTAAGTCAACAAATGTGAAAGACAAAATACTCTTGTGGAGAAAAGGCATCCTGAACTGGGTCCTGGTGCATTAAGGGCCATCAGTCAGGACTTGCTAATACAGGCAGCACCAACACATTGGAGCATCTTTCCTCTTTGTCACAGGCAGATCTGAACCTCTAATCTAGGAATGAAAGTAGCACCTCCTGTCATGCTGCTGCAACAATTTAATATTTAACCACCCCTCATGACAAAGTAGATTTCAATCAAAAAAAAAACAAACCACAAAGGTTGTATTAAAAAGGTATTATTCCTCACTAAAAGGAAAAAAATCAACCCACAATGTTTTATCTGATATAAATAAATATGGAACTGGCAAGTTCGGTGGTGTAAACTGAGCTCTTTTTAAAAAAAATAACAAAACAATAAAAAACCCAATGGACACCAACTCAGGCACTCCATAAATAAATCTTACAGACCTGATTTCAGCAGAAGCCAAGGAAAAGAAACCAACTAGAAATACATTACAGGAAATTTTGCTTGACAGAGGAAGTGAATTTGCATTTTACGGCTGTTTATGTATATTTGTGATACATTTAATATGCTGTGACCTTCAGAAGTAATAAAATTTGAGCTTTCATCCCATCAGAAACTGTTTGGCATGCTGCACGTTGCTGAGGCAGGCCATCACTCCAGCCTGGGAAGCAATAAACTTGTTGGACTTATTTCCCTGAAGCACCCTGACTCCTGGCTGACACTTGGAGCAGCCCTGACTAATTATAATTGCTCCATAAAAACAAGACTTAGGCAAGGGCAGCTTTTTAACAAAGTATTCCCTTAATAGCTTGGCAGAAATATATCATTTTCTCTTAACTGCTTGGAGATATCTTTGGGTGAAATCAGGTGAGTTACCTCTAGTTTCTCTACTAGAAAGTCTGCAATGATAAAGAACAATATTTCTGCTCACCTTTGCAAATCAAAACAGAGCAAAACTGCCATTGCTGTGAACCCACAAACAACAATAAGAAAGTGAAAAAAATAGCATTGCAAGCAGTGTTTCATGATAAATAATTTTATTTTTTTTTTAATTGCATTTGTAACGTCTTGGCCTAGAGTGGTACTGTTAAATTGCACGTGGTTTGAATACCAGTCCTCTGGAATTGGCTGGATATTTATCACACAGGGTTCCCACAGTGGATGTAAAAGGCAGTGCCTTCCCAGCACGGGGCAGGGACAGCAGGTAAGCTGATCACATTTACCAGAGCAAGGCACAAGTGGTGGTTGAGCACAGCAGACTGTTTGAAGGCACAAATTACCTCCTAAATTTGCCTTATTTACAAGGATTCCCTAGATGAGGAAAGTGTTTCTACCCTTTCTCCATAAGATGCTGGGTGCAGCACCTAAGAAGAGACAAGTGCTGAGCCTGGGAACCATCTGGCTGGATCAACACAATGCAAGAAGACATTGATAAACTATTCAGGGACAGAGCAACCAAATGTTTTGCTGGAAATTCCCCAAAAAAACATGTAACTGACTCAGCCTGCTCATCTCATTAGGCTCCCTGAGTCCCACAGTGGGAGCTGAAATGCCTCCCTGATAACTCAGCACCAAAGTGTGGCAACTATGCTTCCCACCCAGTTATTTGGTTATTTACATCTATTTGTACAAAACCACAGGAAAAAAAAAAAAAAAAAAAAAAACAAAAACAAAACAAAACAAAAAAAAAACAAACCACCCAACCCTGAGACACAAGTGGTGGTTTGTGTTGTTTCAGCAGATGACTGAGCCTTTAGTTTGTACCACCTTTGCCATCCCAAGTTAGATTACTTTTAAGCTCAAAACCCCTTGAATAGCTTCTCTTTAAAAGAATGGACAGTATTTCTTACAGGAACTGCTTTTTCTCCCCCCATGAGCCTCCTCACACCTTTGCCAGCTCTAATTTGATCAAGGAGACAGCAGAGAAATTAACCTCTCCATAAAGGCAGAAATACCTCTTTTAACCCCAATGGAATTTATCCTCAGTTTCTAACAACACACTCCCATTTTTGAAGCTGTAACCAGAAACATTATAACCTGTCAACTTCACTCAACAAACAATTCATACAACAATCCTGTGTGTTTTGAACAAGATTCACTGAGAGAGAAACTTTACACACAAACACACATTATGTTAAAATACTTTCAAAGTCATAGGGCAAGGAATAAATTGCAAGAATCTCAAAAAAAGCTCCAGAAGGGCTCAGCAATCCCAATTGTGGCCGTTGGTGCTGTGCTTGTTCTCTCAGAAGCACATCTTTTCCCCCAAAGATGATATTGTTTTAAGTGTATAAAGAGTGAAGGCAGGAGCACTGAGCAGTAGAGGTCACTTTGTGGCCTCAGGGGTTCCCTCTTGACAGCATTAAAACTTTGCACCAGCTCTGTGTTTGCTCACTCAGCTCTCAAGAGGAGTCAGTTTTCTCTCAGCCATCCCCACGGTGTGGGGGCAAGGCCCAGAGGCAGGAGCAGAATCTGAGGGGCACAAAAGCAGAAGGGGTGAGGGGACAAGCAAGAAACACTGCTGAGAGCAGGGTAAGCTTGAGGTGGCACTGCTGGCTCAGTACATCCAAGGTCTGAGGACAGACAGCTACAGTCTGATGCTCTGCTGTCTTTACTTGACAGTGATTTGAAGGGCTTGGCTTAAGAGGCAAATCCCTCAGACACTTCAGGCTGTGGGAAATTCCCGAAACCTGCAGTTGGCATCGAGCTGAGCTCTAAATGCTTCCAGCTTCTCAGGGGGCAGCCTCTGGAGCTGTGCAATCACAGCAGAGCACTTGGTAACCCAGGGGCTCTGGGGGACACCACTCCCTCCCATCCTTTCATCTCTGGAGCATTTGCCCAGACTCCAGATTTTTTTATTTTTCCAGACATTTTGTAAGAAAGAGCTCATAAACAAGATAGAGGAAATTAAAGGCGTGCAAGTTTATCAGAGGTCAGCCTCCACACAATTAACATTTTGTTTTAATACAGTCATTTGGGAAAACAGGAGCTGGATACAGACAAAATAAAAGTGAGCAAAGGAATTCATGATGCTGAGGATTAGTTTTTCACAAAGAGGGTGAGAGGAACATTCCCTCAGCTGGAAGAACTAGAGAGGAAAGGTTCTGTCATTTTGGGAGTGTTTTTACCAGAACCTGATCTATTTGAGTTAGACTTCTTGATTTACAGGAGACAGAGAGAAACAAGTAACACCACACCTGCTAGTCCTTCTGTATGGGGTTATTTTTCACCACCCACAAATTTCATTCACCTACTCAAATAACTACATACCCTGGAATTAAAAAAAAAAAATGCATCTCACTCTTCTTACAATAAAAGTTCTGATCAGCTGTCTAAGGTATTTATTTAATAACTGAGATTAGGAGTCTTCAGTCCATCAGCATTTTGTTTCCTTCTGTAACCAATGTGTTTTTCTACAGCAAAAAAAAACATGTAGCTTGTTGCTTTGGGAAAGGAACTTTGAATATTATTATCATTGCAGAAGAATTTTCCTGCCTATTACTGGACCATGTCCCTAGATCTTGAAAACTTGTAGATGTGGGAGCACAGTCAATGTGCATAAATATATATAAATTGTTTGCACTGATTTCTGTTATAAAATTAACTTCTTTGAAAAGCACCTGTCTTAGATTCCATGCAATACATTGTGAAATTTTCACAAGGTTCATTTGTAATCTCTCTGGAAATCCTGGGTCATTTAATAGAGACTAAACACCCTTAGCTGCTCCTCACAAGATGTGTTTTCTAGACCCTTCCCCAGCTTCATCACCCTTCTCTGGACAGCTCCAGCTTTCAGATAAAAGCTTTTAAAAAAAAAAAAACCCCTAAAACTAAGCATCCTCCTTTTAGAAAATAGCAAATATCTCTCTTAAAAAAATAAATAAAAACAGCCCTGAATCACCAACTGCAAAAACTGTGCATTTCTGGTTAGTCAGAGAGCACAGCCTGAATTTCATGCTCCTTTCTGTCAAGTCTATGCTCACTGACAGAGCTCCAGGCAGGGCACAAAACCTTCCCATTGCAAAGTTAATCCACAAACATTCCTTTAAACAAAAGTTCAACCTTCCAAGCAAGTTTTCTCTGATCAGGGCTTTGTGTCAGGCACTCAGAGCATTTCTGATCCTCCATCACTGATTGAAAAGCCAGGTTTATCATATCATCAAGGCACAGCTCAGCCTGCTGCTGAGCCTTCCCACCATGCAGCTGTCTGAAGTCTGGCTGGTGATGAAAACATGGTTTGAGTTCCAATTTTTACCTCTTTGATCCCCATTTTGTCCAGAAATCAATTTTCAGCGCAGAAACGCTTGCATCCCAGACGTGAGCTGCCTAAATAAGGCAGGAGATAAATCTGTGACCATTTTCAGATCTTTTGTTTTTTTCCCCTCATGACTAGGCACATGAAATTTTAAAATAGGAAAGCAATAGTGATTGGTTTGTTCCAGGAGTTGCTTATACATTTGAATTTCCCAGAGGTCTGATGGTCTATAGCAGGTGCCAAGAGGAGGCTGAATAGTTTTATTCCCATAATCCACACTCATTCTTTTGTCAAATTTGTGTTGGCAGTGCTCCCCTGGTACATTTTCCGGCCTCTGCGTTAATATTGCAAAGAAATAATTCCTCCAAAGTCCAAACTTCTTGTTGTTGCAATTTTTGCCTTATTTTACTGGGAGGAGAAGGTATAAACAGTTGGTCTGTCAGGATTAGTTCATGAACCTCTGGCACAGGCTGCCCAGAGAGGTGATGGATGCCCCATCCCTGGAACTGTCCCAGGTCAGGTCAGACAGGAACCTGAGGAACCTGGTCTAGTTGAAGATGTTCGTTGCAGGGGGCTGGATGAGGTGACATTTAAAGGTCCCTATAACCCAAACCATTTTATGATTCTAACTCACTGAGCTGGAGACACCCCTGATACCTCTGATCATCTCACATGTGTGGTCTCCCAGCTTTGAATGCTCTCACCCTTTCACAGCCCTGTTGGGCCAAAATTTGCTCTCCTGAGCCCAGGCATGACTGCAGATCCCAGGAGGCACTCCCTGAGCTCCATTTCCATCAATCCATGCACAACTGCTTCTGTTCCAGATATAAATTGTGCATCCAGTCTTTTTCCACACTGACAAAGGTATCCCAGCAGCAGCCATGACTTCCTTGGGTGCCCAAGCCAAGGCAATCAAATCAGAGGAGCACATTTCACCAGCAAAGCCCAACAGCAGGCACAGCTTAATTAATCACTACAAACACATTTTCTCTTTGTCTGGCTGCTGAATTCTCTCATACAACCTCCATGCCCATACACAACCCTTCCAAGACTGATGACCTTCCAGTTCTTGTGACACATGAGGTGCCCTTCCCTCAGCAGGAGCTCTCCACTGCTCCAAGATAGGCATTAAAAACTGATAAATGGCTTTTCACTGGGCAGGGCATGAATAACAAGGGTTCACAGGGGAAAAAAATTAAAGCACAGCCCCAAAAACACCTCACAGAAACTACAGATCCCTTTGCTTCCTGGAGAAGCCATTGAAAACTGCAGCACAAACTTTTCTACACCTGAAAGTGACTTACCAAGAATACATTGCTCATATTGAGTTATCAGCAGCTCTGCATGGGGGTGCCTTAATTAATTCTGGAAACTGGCCTGTGGCAAAATCCCCACTCATTTTAAGCATACAGGTGAGCCCCCTGCAGCCAGGCTGTAATTTGGCTTTAAGTCTGTCAGGAGTGGGCATTTGAAGTCTTGAAGGTCACGTTGACACTGCCTGCTGGATTCTCCTCAGCAAGAGAAGGACAAAAGGGGGAGAAAAATAACAACAAATCCGTGCTGCAGTGGCCACTGGATAGCAGAAACACAGGTGTTTGGGGGATTCCCTTCTCTTTTGCAGGTGTTTCTGGGTCACAGTCCTGAATTACAGCTCTTTCTTTGCTCTCAGATGAGAGCAGCATCCCAGAGCATCCCCAAGGAGAAGCTAGATGACTACTCTCTTGCTGCCTCCTGAAAAGAGAGAAGGATGTGCAGAAGCAGATAATTTAAAGCCTCTCACATTAGTTTGTTATTCAGGACCTGGGCTGTGCAATGCAGGGTCCCTCACCAGAGCTGCATTGAAAGAGAACCTTTGGAAAAATCCCCCTGCCAACTCAACACCTGTACAGACAAAGGGAGCTTGGAGACATTGGAGGGAAATTGTACAGAAATGCCATGGAGATTGGAGCAATATGCTTCCATTTGCATGTGTGCACTTTATTTTTTTTGAAACAAGAATCTACGGGGCAGAACAAATGTATCCTGCACTGAAGCCAGCTCAAAAACTGTCAGCAATTAGTTTTCTTCAATAGACATTATGCTTTTCCTGTGACAATAAAGCCCTGTGACTATTCTGCCTCCCAGCAGATTGCAGTGCAGCTCATCTGTAAATTCCCCAAAGCATCAGGACTATGGCTGTGTGTGGTATTGCAATTAGGACGTGGAATATTCTGAATGCCTCACTCTACCTTCAGCCATCTGGAGCCCCTCCTTTATTAAATTATTTCGAGTGCTTATACAGTCTCCTGCTAATTAATTTAAGAGAGAAAGTAGATTTGAACTCTCCTTCTTCAGTTTAGTGGCAACTTGAAAGACTACAGACAGAGCAATAATTATATCAAGTGTATTGATACAAAAATGCAAGGCTGTTAACTTAAACAGCAAACACACACCACCCACTGAACAAGAGCTTAAATTTCTGATCTCTGTGTTTGCTGTAGAGGAAGGAGGTGATACAGATTTATCCACATCAGGAAGGAGCTCTAATGCAGAAAATCTGGGCACAAAGCAAGGTCCAGAGAAGAGCCAAACTGCCACCCCATCATCCCTTATCACACCAGGTCTGTAGATACACAGCATACAGAACCCTGAAGGAGGCCTGAACCAGCTGCTCCCATTTCCAGAAGCACAATGAGATCACAAAGCTGCAGAGGCCTTGAAACCCATCTAATACCTGTGGGTTTAATGCTGCAATTACCAGTACCCCAAATAAAGCATGGAGATATTGCATTTTTGGGGCTGCTGTTTGCCCCAAAGCTCTGTAGGATCGTGGTTGGAGCAGCTGATAAACCAGAAACAGGTGTAGGGCTTTTAGGGTGGTTTGTAATTGTCCTATGATTTTTTTTTCTTCATTTCTTTTTAACAGAAGCTTGAACTGCATTTAATCAGAGAAAGGGTGATGCACATAATTACCCCACAGCATGGATGTGCCATTATGGACTGGGTTTGGGTTTTTTTCCTTTTAATTTCAGTCAGTGATTTGAAGCACTGATAACCTTCCTAATTTTTCCTAACTAACACAAGCACAGATGCTAATCTTACTTACATAAGCAGCTCCTCTCACCACTGTTTTCCAGGGACTAAATCCAGTTCAGCAAATTCACTAGACTGCAAGAGGGAACTGATGAATCTGTCTGTGAACATTTGATCATTCCAAGCTGCACCCCAGCTTCCACCACTAAACCCTGCCTGAAGCTGTGTCCAAACTGGCCTGTGTGTTCCTTGCTTGGACAGCTGGCACTCTCACGGAGGATGTTATTCCCCTGAGGAGTTTACTTTCAAACCTCCAGAAATGTGTCTATCCAATCCTAAGGTACAATTAATTGTGGAAAATTAATTATCAATCAATTGCCATAAAACGTAGGACTAGATGCAGTCAAGTTGCCTGCACAGAAGTGTGTCACTACACACTCTCTAAAGAATTTAGGTCATGTGTTATGCCATTAAATTTTAATTTCCTCTTAATGAAACTAAACTTGCTCATCACTGCAAACATCCCAAGACCAGTCCCTTATTAAATTATTTTCATATTGATACAGCTTGAGAAAAATAGAATTTTAGTGGGAACTGCCTCATATCCTTCACTGGTAAGCTACAAGAATTGAGATAACGTTACTAAAAGGATTTCAAAAACATTTAATAAAAACGTCATTTAATAGTGGAGAGGTGTGAGAATTAAAAGAATTTACTAATTGCACAATTGCCTCCCGTAGGGAGGAAGAACATCTGTAAGTAAAAAGAATTAGATCTAGTTTTCAATATAAGAGACCACAGTAAATGTTTGGATTCTCTCCTAGCAGAATTCCAGGTTTAATTCTCCCTAAAACCACAAGCACATTACCTTGCAAAGGCAGAAGAGCCATTTGGGTAGGAAAAAGGATGCTTGCAGGCTATTGTTTGTTTTTCCAGATTTAATCAAATGAGGAAAACTCTCCCAACCCTTTATGGAGCTGCCTGAACAAGATTCTTCTAATCTAACATATTTCTGCCCTCAAATCTAATTCCTAGTTCGGACTCACTCAGGAGTTTTTATGGGCCTTTTTGAGGAAATACACTGAGGCCTGAATACTAACAAGGCTAGTTTTATTTCAACTTAACACTATGAAATATGCCTAAATACACACAGATGATTGGAAAAGAAAAAAAAAAAATATATGGCTCACTGTTCAGACTTTTGTACAAAACCAGAATAAACAAAAGAACACCCCTGAAAGCCACAATCTCGTGGAAGGCTGGAGCAGAGGCAATATTTCCAAGAATTCCAGAAGAACAGGATTAAACTTGTGGGGATTCTGATAAGTTACTTTTATCTTTTACTTCCTACAGATATAATCACACTACATTATGGTCACAGACACTTGAACACAGCGATTACAGCACAATTACTCTTTACCATCAATTTATAAGTAGTTTAGGCTCCAGAAATCACAACTGTAGTTTTGTTTGGGGTTGACAGGAGGTGTGTTGAAGGTTTGATGTGGCAGCATCACCCTGCCCTTACACATCTGTGCCTTAGTTCCATTTGCACAAGTTGTACCCAGGTAAGGACACAACCACTGAGCATTGGGACACGTAAAGGACATTTGCAAAGCACCAGCAGAGCTTCAGATGAGAGGTTTCATTGCCAGGAAAAGTGCTGGTGGTGGAATCCTGCAGGAGATGTGCTCAAAAGCAACCCTGGTGTGAGACAGCCCCACAATTAAAGAAATCCATCACCCTCCCACCTCATGCCACCTCTCTACCTTAATGCAATGCATAAGGAAGACCAAGGAAAGTAGAGCAAGTGCAATTTTACAGTTATATTTATATACAATTTATTGTGCAGAGTCACAAGTACGAGTGACCCTGTACAATAAATTATATATAAATATTTTTATTTATATACAATTAACTGTATAAATTACAAGTACAGCCTGCACACAGCCTGTCCTGGGGCTGGCCAGTAGCAGCACAACAAATGCTCTAACAACACAAACAAGGCAGAAAATGCCCCACCAACTTCCTCAAGGCACTTCAAAATTAACTGTTGAGGGGTTTTTTTTGTTTTGTTTTGTTTTTTTCCCGTACAATTGGAAAGGTTAACAGGTAAGATCAACACTGACCTCATCTGAACTGAGCCATTCAACTTTCCTGCTCCTTCCAAGCATGCAGCCATTCCTCTGCTTGTCTAAAAGGCTTTTATATCAGTTTTGAGGGGTCAGAGGTGATTATTGATGTCTAAGCCTCACCTGGCCAGATCAGGCACACCAGACAAGCACCAGCTGGGATGGGGATTGTCCTTTCTCTCAGTTTGCATGGTTTTTTTGCAATCTGTGGTTTGGCTTTTGTTTTCAGGATTGGAAGCTCCTCTTTTGTCAGATACCTCATCCCTCATAATTACAGGTTCTGTATGTTTGAATCAAGTTTATTAAATTTACTGTGCCATTTCCTCTCAGAGATACTGGCCTTTACAGTAGGAAAGAAACTCCCAAACTCTGGTGCCACAGACTGAAGGGTGACTGCACTGCACTGAGGCAGATGCACCACTTCTCCACTTCATGAAATTCTAATGTTTTTCTCTATTCTGACCAATAAATAGGAGGACACTTGCTTAAAATAATAACTATTCACAAAGTTGTTGCTAACACACATCATTGCCTTCTAAAACAGCCATTTCCTTTAAAAAAAAAGAGAAAGAATAGCATCATTACTGGAAAAGCAAGTTTCAAAAAGATTTCTGTATTTGGCATGGCAGACACACTGTGCCTTTAATTTGGTTTTGACAACCACACAAACGAGTCTGTTAAAAAAAATGAAGCATAAAATGGATGGTGCTCTCTTGAATCAAAACTCCCAACAAAGGTGGTTTTTAGGTTTCAATTTCTCCTGTCACACTATCAGCTGTGAGCCTTTCCAAGAGTCAATCACTGGGAACTGGAATCATTGGGAACAATTTCACTGCCAGCCCAGAGCACACTCACCAAGGTGCAGGAGAGGGCAGAGTCTGCTCTGAAGCAAACAACTCTGAAATTATTCAGAGTTAAAAGGTTCATTATGGCTTTTGAAGCACTTCTGCTTCAAAAGTAACAGGAAAAAAAAAACAACAATAAAAGAGCTGAAGTCTTCCAGTAGGCTCTGCCCTTTTATTCAGTGAATCAAAGTGGATCCCATTTCCTGCTTCTTGGAACAGAAAATTACTTTTTGAGCTGAACTTCTTGGCACTAAACAGCTTTATAATTTTTTTAATTATAAAAAAAATAATTTCTTGTTTAGAAACAACTTTTAGCAATTTTGTTGAACAGCAGAAGAAAAATAATTAAAACTACTTTATGTGAAATAACCTGGGAAAATAATTTTTCTGTACAAAATTAATCAGAATAATACATTAAAAATAAAAGACAAAACCCAAAAAACCATCAGCCTTGACATCCAGAAAGTTTGAATATTTTTTATTTATTTAAGTTTGAAATCCAAGCTTACAAGATCATCATTGTAACACTGTGATCCTATTTATATAATGTGAGTAAGAGACCCAAGGGTTTTTTTCTAGCTTAATTTCTTGTCATTATTGAAAAAAAAATTCTGGCAGTTTTGTATTTCAATTATTTGGTGATATATTTGGCACACAGATGTTGCCCTGTGTAAAATTATGACACTTTCAGACAGGGATATGTTGAGTGTTTTCTTGGCTGGGCACAGCGGCTGACAAAATCCAATTAAGTATTAAAGACAAGTTTCCCAACTCATTTTGAATGCTTATATTTGTCATTCAAATCCCTTTGCTTCCAGCATTGGAATAAAATATCAAAGAATGCAAGGTGCAAAGGTGTCCAAGAATCTCCAACAACAAATGTATCCTGAGCTGTCATAAATAAATAAAAGAAAAGCAAATAAACATTGTGTAAAAAACATCCCTAAAAGTGTTTCATATCTCATATTGCATTTGAACAAATGGATGATGATGGAAAGCACAGCTTGAATATTGATGGTTATATCTGAAGGAGTTGTTTTTCTGAATAAAGTAATTTTTGTCTATTTTAAGCAAGCAGTTCCATCTATGTTAGGTATTTTTAAGTGATTACCTTAAAAGACCATGCAACTTATTCCAACTTCTGCCTTGAATTCTGCTGATTGCATAAATCAGCAGTTATTTTAATTTAAGGGGAAAAATATTCCGACTTGAGACACAAACAGGGCAAAATTTCTGTCTGCTGAGCCACCTAAGCAGCTTTGAAAGCCATGAGTTATTCAGCTTGTCATTTCTGTTTCCCTCAGTGGGGAATGTTGTCTTTAATCCCATCAGCCCTGCTGGAGGAGCAGCCTGGAGCCTGCACCCTGTGGAACCAGGCAGAGCTAAGTGAGCAGCCCCACTGCTGATGGCACCAGAGCTTCCCAGGGCCTCTCCCTCACCTGCAAACTCTGTCCTCAGGAGCAGCAGCTGAAATAAAAACCTTTTCCCAGGATGGGGTGGCCACCAGCACCTGAAAGCAGCAGGAGTGTGCAGTGACCCCTGGGGAGGGGGTCAGGAAGGGTTTGGGACCAGGGGATGCAGGTTTGGGGGAGGAGGGTCCATGCAGGGAGCTGAGGGCAGTGCTTGGTGTGGAGAAGCTCTGAGGGTACCTGAGAAAGGTCACAGAAACATGGAATGGGTTGGAAGGGACCTTAACACCTCCTTCCACCCCCTGCCATGGGCAGGGACACCTCCCACTGTCCCAGGCTGCTCCCAGCCCTGTCCAGCCTGGCCTTGGGCACTGCCAGGGATCCAGGGGCAGCCACAGCTGCTCTGGGCACCCTGTGCCAGGGCCTGCCCACCCTCCCAGAGGAGAATTCCTTCCCAATACCCAGTCTAAATCTGCCCTCCTCCAGCTTGAACTCATTCCCCCTTTGTTCCATCACTCCATCCCTTGTCCCAAGTCCCTCTCTGGATCTCCTGGAGCCCCTTTAGGCACTGGGAGGCTCTCCAAGGTCTGCTGGAGCCTTCTCCAGGTGCACACCCCCAGCCTCTGCTCACAGGAGAGGTGCCTCAGCCCTCTGAGCATCATTTTTCACCATTTTCCCAGATGTTTCACAGGCCAGCAACCAGCTCTTTGTTCTCTCTCCACAGGCTTCCAAGGTTTTCAAACGAGGTAGAAAACCAATCCTCCCCGCTTTGCAAATAATTTTCCTTTCTGTTGCCTATTTTTGTCTTCTAAGCAACAAATGAAGCTTCCAAGCTGGTGCTGAAAAAGAAGCAGGAGCGTGGAGGAAGGGCTGGTGCCAAGTCCAGAGCCTGCATTTGCCTCTTCCTCTGCCCAGTGCATGAGGAGCCTTTCCAGAGCTGTGATTTGGATATTCACACATTCAATTCAATGCCATGACCCAACTCTCTCCAGCTTTTCCATTCCAGTGCAGCAGGCTCCTCACCCCATCTGGGTGATTTAGGCTTCAGTTGCTTTACTTTTTTTCCCCAACCAGCTGGGTTTGGCCACTTAGTCACCAATCCTGACATGGTACCTGGCTATATTAATTAATCTGTCTAGTAAGCCTAAGGAAGAGCAAAGTTTTGTATTTCTCTATTCTATTTCCTAATGAATTCACTGTGTGCACTTCACAAAGTGTTTTATAAGGAAAGAGATACAGGCTGCCAAGTCTTCTTCCCCTGTAAAATCCGGGCTCTGCTGATTGTATTGGAAATAATTTTAGCAGGCTGAAAAAAGCCAGAGTAAGGCATTGGACAGAAATAAGCATTCACACTGAGAGATTAAATATATTTTGGTTCAGCCATAGGATTTTGAGCATTTCATTTCCACCTGTGTCTCATTTTATGAGCATGTAGGTAATTTTGCCACTGCATGTGACTGAGCTGATTTCATTGCTGCATTGTCTCAGAACTGTCTAAATTCCCAAGTAAGGAACAGTGAGCTGTGAACAAGAGATTTCCTTTCCCTCTTTCCTGTCCCATCCACCATCCCTAAAGAGTCCCTGCTTTGCTGTCAGCCACCATCATGAGTTGGAGCAATTTTTAAAAGTGAGGAAAAAATGTTGAGGTTATTTGGTTTTGGGACCCCTTAGGGAATGGGTGAGGCTGCACTGACACTCCTTTGGGGATGGGTTTATTTCATTTATTTCAGTTTTCCATCATTTCATTTTGCTTCCCTGAACTTATATATGACATTTTTCCTTAGCAGATATCAACCTTAATGCTGATAAAAGGTTAATGTAAATGTGATCTAATTTTGGGAATTTATCCCTTTTTTGAGTGAGGGACTAAACATTTTAGGGTGTGTTTTAGTGATTTTGAGGGGTTTTTTTAAAGCTTTTGTTTCAAATAAGACATTTGATGTGAAGAGCAGAACAGAGGCAAAGGAATTCTCCCCTTGCAAGCAAATGTCATGCAGGAAGGCTGTTTTTATTTGGCACAAATAGTTTTTAAAAGATATATATTTATTGGTTGACTCCAGATTTTATCCCATTGCTTCAGTCAGTCTGCCTTAAATAAGCTTTCACAGAGTAAGGAAAGAGTTGGGCACAAAGTTAATTTGGAGCAATTTTGATCTATGTGATTACACATTGCTGACAGGAAAGACAATGGTGCAGAACTAATAAAAGGAGGGGAAAAAAGCTGGAGAATGGGAGAGAAAACAAAGGTAAAAATGGGTTTAATGCACTAAGATCTATCATGCAGAGATGAAAAGCAAGGCTGTGAAAAGCCAATTAGTGCACCAAATATGAAAAGCACCTGAATTAAACAGAGAGAACATCATCAAAGAGAGCTGAGATGGGGATGTTCCCAGCATGCAGACATAAAGACATTTCAGATGAGGATATAAGAAAATGTTTTTAAAAAGAAACGAAATGCAGTGGGAATTCAGTAGAAACAAGCCTGTAATGGGCAAATGATAGGCTGTGAAATAAAGTATAAAAGCCAAATCTTTATAGTGTCTAACACTGACAAAACATTTAAGGCTGAGTTTATGAGGCTCTGTGCCATAAACATCAAAACTTAGAAGGCACATTTGTGCCTTGATGCATGTTTTTATTTACTCTCTTGGAGTGTTAATGAGCAGAAAGTTGGATTCTAGTATAATGCTCATGTTACCAGAACAAAAAATAAGGACCAACATTATCACTGATGTTTTAAATGATTAAAAAATGTCTTGAAAATTGTATCTCCCATTAAGCATCTTGGATGCTCCTTCTGGTCTGAACACACTGAGAACTGCTTTGATATAAAAATCAAATCTATAAGTAATTTTTCTGCATTTGGAGTGGTCACCTGATGGCTTTTACCCAAAGGAGACCAAACAGAAATGTTTTTTCTAGTCCTTTTCCATTTGCATAAAGAAAACTATTTAGGCAGCACAATAATAAATAAAAAGTTGCTTGACTTTCTACCAATTACTGACAAAAATGGGTTTAAAACACCAAACAGAAGGAGAAAATATTTTGGCAAAGTATTTACACTGAGATATGAGAACCCTGAGTGAAGGAATGTGGGGGGTTCCTGCAGGCTAAATGAATCCTGTCTCTGTAACCTTGAGTATTCTGTATTTCTGGAGGCAGTCAGTACCTCAAGCTAATGCCAACACCCAGGATTCTCACTGAGCTCAAGTCAATATTTTAGTTCAGTCACCATGCCAAGATGATTTGCAGTGCATGTGGAAATTGTGCTAAGCCTGCTCTTCATTCGAGGATTTTTTTCTTTCAAATAATAAATTCCCTACAGTCAGAGGTTAGCTTTGCAATCAGGACAGTAAATACTGAATTGCTGTGAAAGCTGAGCACTGCCTGAATCTCTGGGATGGGGGGTTTTGGGGCTTGGTGGGATTTTTTTTTTCTTTTTTTTTTCCTTTTTTTTTTTTTTTTTTTTTGGTTGTTGTTTTTTGTTTGTTTGGTTTGGGGTTTTTTTGGTTTGGTTTGGTTTTGGTTTTGGTTGGTTTTTTGGTTTGTTTGGGTTTTTTTTTGTTTATGTCTTTGTTTTCTTTGGGTTTTTTTTGTGGTGGTTTTGTTTTTTGTTTTGGTTTGTTTGTTTTGGTTTTTGTGTAGTTTTGTGTTTGGTTTTTTTTTGTTGTTTGGTTTTTTTGGTTTTTTTTGTTGTTGTTGTTGTTGTTTATTTGCTTGTTTGGTTTGGGTTTGTTTTTTTTTTTTGTTGGTTGGTTGGTTTGGGTTTTTTGTTTTGGTTGGTTGGTTGGTTGGTTTTGGGGGTTTTTTTTGAATGTTTTAACTTTTTTAGATGTGACTGCTACCAGAAGGTTTTGCTCAAGCTTCAAGGATAAGACTGACCTGTATCCACAGCAGGGGCTTGGAATGAGATGATCTTTAGGGTCCTTTCCAACCCAAATCATTGCCACAGCTGTGAATGAGCTGATCTCACTGATCTGTCCCTCACTCTGACACACCAGGACCTGTTTTTCAGTCCTGGTTTAAAGATTGCATCATGAGATACAGTGAGAGAGCTGGCTGGCCTTGGGTTGCTGCTTTGCACAGCAAACCACGGGGTCACAACATGCTGGGTATTTCACCTCCCAGTGAAAGCAGCTCCATGAAGATTCCCTAAAGATGATAATTCCAGCTTTGAGCTGAAAGGACACAGCTGCAGGTGAGTGCAGGTTAGCAACTAATTTGTTACTCAACAGGTAAGTATTGCTGGAGGAATGAACCTCCTACAGCTCAGCCTTCAGGAAAACACACCCAAAGCTGCAGATGAACCAACTTGGACTGTGTTAGAAATGCCAATTTTGCTGCTTCACCATCCCTGAAACTTTGAATGTTTGATTTCACAGCTCTTCAAGTGTTATTTTAAAGCTGTTGACTGAAGACTGTGTTTAAGCTCCTGCTGACGTATTTCAATTTATTCAGTGTGTAAAATTCAAACTTTGCCTATTTTTCTGTGACTACTTCTTTAACCCACTAGAGCCAAACAACCTAACCAAGCATAGTCTAGAGGTCTTGATAGTTTTCTGAAGAATTTACATATATATGTGTGTGTGCATGTAAAAAAAATAAATATATACATAAATGTATATACTTACAGAACTTCCATGCCTACAAATGTTTATGGGGTGAGGGAAATTCTCTCTGCTCCTGGAAGCCTGTTTTGCTGGCTGAATTTTCAGACAGCACAATTTTATTTTTCTTAACTGAGCATTAAATTCACTCTATTTTACAGAGCAAATAAAGCCCCTACCAGATGGCCAGCCAAGGCTATTACAGGCTGCCATTACTTCCCACACCCACTTGTCCCTCCAGATTAGGAAATAGGACTGAAGAGTTGCTTTTCCTCATGCACTTTTTCCTATTTCCACTGCCAGGGAACAGATGATGCCTTGCAGATATCTCCAGCCCTTCCCCAAGCACTCTGCTGCCATTCCAAGGGGTTGCTTTGCTTTCATGTCTCAGAGAAGGAAAATGGAAGTTTTGAAGAGGTACACCTGCTGCCTGCAAAAAGGGAGTGCAGCATTTCACCACACAAATAAAAATCTGGGAGAAAAATCTGATTTATGTCCAAAAACAGGTGCTTTCCCCAGAGCCATCGGTGTAACATGCCCACATCCAACAGGAGGACTTTTGCTGCAGAGTGATCATTCACAAAATAGACACACAGGTTCTTGTAACCAGACACAGGAATTTCTCACAAACCAGATGTTTATTTCTTCATTTCCAGTTCCTTGCTTCTCCCCTCTTGCCTTGCAGGGCACTGAGGCACAGCAGCACTTCCAGCAGTGCAGGGAATCCCTGAGGCTGGGTGGGGATGGATGTGACACTTCCAGCATTGCAGGGAATCCCTAAGGCTGGGTGGGGATGGATGTGACACTTCCAGCAGGAGAAGGAATCCCTGAGGCTGGGTGGGGATGGATGTGACACTTCCAGCAGTGCAGGGAATCCCTGAGACTGGGTGGGGATGGATGTGACACTTCCAGCAGGAGAAGGAATCCCCAAGGCTGGGTGGGGATGGGTGTGACACTTCCAGCAGTGCAGGGAATCCCTGAGGGTGGGTGGGGATGGGTGTGACACTTCCAGCAGTGCAGGGATCCCGAGGCTGGGTGGGGATGGGTGTGACACTTTCCAGCAGCAGAGGGAAGTGGGAATGGATCTGACACTCCAACCTGTGCAGAGCAGCTCTCTTGACTCACGATTTCCTCTCCTCACCTGATCACAAACGGATCCACACCCAGCTCTGGGGGCTGTGGCTGTGCCCAGCTCAGTTAATCAGTGTTGAGTGGGGTGTGTGGAGCTGCCTGAAGGCAAACAGCAGCTGATTTCAGTTAGGATGTGTTTGTCATCAATTACAGAGATCCATTTCTGGTCAGGTTTGCCAGGACTGTGTTCCCGGGCAAGTGCTGCAGATGCTGTCACCTTCCAACTTGTCTTTTTAGGGACTGGCTTCACCTGGCTTTTTGTCTTCATGTGCACAGGTATTTATACAGAGCATAATTCAGTCCTTCTTCTGCCAAGTTCCCTGAAAGTTGTTTGTTAATTTGAGCACACACAGCAGGGCTGTGGCTCTTGGGGATGTTGGAGCTGCTCCAGCTCGAGTCTTGCCCCACAGAAAACACAAACACTGCTGTGTTCAAGCAGACATCAGCTGAGCAGCAAGGAGCAGCTCAGGGGAGTTCCTGAAGATGGAATATTGTGGATGCGAGTGGGAAAGGGAGTTTTAACACCCACAGTGGACTGTTGCTCTTGTGAGGATGCACAAACCTCCTGTCACAGGCAGAGTGGGAGCTTCAGACAAAGTTTGTTAGAGTTTAAGTAACATCTTTAAATCCCACGGGATTTCAAGATGGCAAATCAGCTATGCTTCTATAAAATTCATTATTTATTATGACAAATGGTTAGACAAAAGACCTTTATCAGAATTATTTACTACCCAGTATAAAAGCTGAAACTACTCCTAGGGGAGCAGGGTGGAGTCAGGTCAATAGTGGTGATAATCTCTGCTGCCCTCAGTTTGCTGCCTTGCTCCTGCACCACCACTCAGTAATTCATTATTCATTAGCAGGCAAGAGCTGCCAAATTGCCCTCAGGTTCTTTCTCCTCCTTGTATTTACCTTTTCTCCTTCAGAGAGACAGTTTTAAACTCCAAGGTACTGTGTCACTGTGATGGGTTGGTGAATGAGGGGATCTCTAAATTTTCTAAATTAATTTTTCCACTGTTGTAATTCCAGCAACCCTGCAGTGATTCAGTGGGGACATGGGGACAGTTTCACTTGGGGCAATGGCAGCTGTCAGCAAAAAACTGAGCTCTAGAGGGCTCAGATGTGTGATGGAAATTTAAAATAATTTTAATGTTTGTTATGTCTGTCTCTACATTGCCACCCTTTACCTGTCATAGAGCTCATATAAATGAAGGATTAGCAACCTTCAATTTGGCCTAAACCTTAGATTTATGCTCTAAAGAACAGCCTTTGATCCAAAGAAATGCAACAGTGTATTTAAACACAACTTATTTCACAGAAATTAATCCATTTTTCACTCTTCACTGCCTGCCCAGTTTTGTCCTGTACCTGCAGGCTACAGGAAAAGCAGAGTGATGGAAGAGCCAGGGAGAGCAGCCGTGGTGCCTGATACAGCCCAGGCACTCAGCACATCCTGAACCCTCACAAACTCCCTGGATCCTGGGACCCACTCTGGTTCAAATCATCCATGAACAATTCTACTTCCACCATGGCCACTGCTCTGGTCCCTGTCCCAGGCACAACAGCACAGCAGAGGTTCTGTGTGACCCCCTAACCCTGCACAGCCCCATGGCCTGGGCTGCAATGTGAGATGTAACCAGCAGTGTGTATCCTATGGCCATCTGTTGATGGGAAGGGTTTTTTTTTTCTTTATCCCTTCCAGGACCCATCCTCCCTCCAGGGGTATCTGCTGTTAATGGGCCATCCAGGCTCAGTGCAGGGCTGATACAATTCCATCAGCCCATGGGGAGAGGCTCCACCCAGGGGAGGAGCCCAGCATTCCTGCCTGGATAAAAACTGAGATTCAGAGCCCCAGGGCAGCCTGTGTGCACGGCATTCCCAGAGGAACCCAGACCCATCTCACCACCACTGGACCTTCAGAGGAAAACTGCACCCTCCTACAGCATCATCTCTGCTCCAACAGAGCCACATCTGTCACTACAGGAGGACTTGGTTGGGCTGCTCCCAGCATCTTGACCAACAGAGTGTCAGGTTTTGTTCTGACTCTGTCAGGGTTTCCTTCTTCTGTTTCTTTGCTTTTTTTAGTACTACTACATTTTTATTTTTAATATTCCCAGTAAAGAACTGTTATTCCTATTCTCAGATCTTTGCCTGAGAGCCCCTTAATTTCAAAATTATAATAATTTGGAGGGAAGGGGTTTACATTCTCCATTCCAAGGGAGGATCTGGCTTTCTCTGACAGACACTTGTCTTTCCAAACCAAGACACCCCTGGGCCAGGCACTGCTGATTTTGTTTTCATTTCTATTGGTTAAAGACCTGCAGGACACTGTGCAAATGCTTTTTGGTGACATGTCCTTGCTCCTGGTCATGCTTTGTGACCTTTTTGTCAGATTTTAGCATAATGTCTGAGGCTGGAGCTCAGACAGTCTGTGAGGGTGCTTGTGCACACAGCAGCTTCAGGACCTGGGCCTGAGACACAGAAAATGTCAGAATAAAAAGAAATGTGGTTCTTTTTCTTTTTTTTTTTTTCTTTATTTTCCCCCCACAACATCAGTTCTACAGCTAAAGTTTACATTCAGTGGAAAATGAAAAAGTTGGCATAATCAGTCTAGATGGGGCTTCCACTTGCTGACAGTGAATTTTTTTTCAGCATGAGGATAAACACTTTCAGAATTAGCTTCCAAACACCAGATGGAAAAGTAATTGGAGTTAATGTAGAAATCTGTATTCCAAATCACTGATGTATCTTTAATTCAGGGTTACAACAGGTATCTTTCATTTGCATTTTTTTATCTCAGTTCTGATCTCTCTGGGCTTTATCATGCTCAGTGATGATGAATCACAAGCAGTGAAGGACATGGCTGAAATTCCCTTTCAAAATGTCATTTACAGGGCAAGCAATAAGGCAGAAGAAATGTTTTTGTGCTTTTTTTTTTGTTTATGAACTGAGCAAACTCACCTGGGAAGGCTAACATGACAAATAAAAGTGCCATTTCCCAGTGCCACTCTCAGAGTGACTTTCCAGAACAGAACCATACTTTAACTTGAAAGCAAAAATTACCTCTGCCAAGTAATACATAGTAAACAATGTGATTTTAATTACAGCTCATTAGGTTTTGTTTACTGTATCAGAAAGTGCCTGGGAGATAACAGCCTGTCCTGATGTGCATCAAACCCTTTGAGTGGATTGCCACCCAAATCTTTTTTGATACTAAAGGAATCAAAACCCAATACTTACAATTTTAAATGCACAAGGGGTCCCTTTAGAGGGGGTCCCTTTTATCCCTTTAAGATTTCCTACTTGCATGTTTTTGCAGGCCCCAAAGGCTTGAGAACAATCCTAATGGGGCCACTGCTCGCTGAGTTTAGTGTCAGGTACTGCAGAAGCAATTAAAACCTTGAAGTCTTGAGCAGCTGAAAGAAAATTGTGACTCTCTTTCTGTCTTGTGCAGAAGGTCACTAAAGTGAATTTGAAGCTGGTGTGATAGCACTGGATGGCTTCTAAAAACCTGACATGGAGTTAGCTGAGTTTGACAGGGTGTGTCAAATGATTTCTGTGGAGCTCAAAATACTCGTTTCTGATTATTTTGAAAGAAAAGTGACACAGGAATATGGAAGTGCTTCTTCAGAGTTAGATAGTGAAATAAGCTTTAATAATTTAAACTCATCTGTGTCATAAATACCAAGCAACTTCCACTCTGGAATTTCTAACCCAACAGAGGAGGCCAACACTAGCTCAGCAAAAGATAAAACGAGTTGAAGAAAATGTTTTTGATCATGGTAGTGGCCTCTAAAGCTCTGTGGATGCTCAAAAAGATAACATCAGCTTTTAGGAACTGTTTGACTTCAAAGAAATTGCTGTCACAGAAAACTGAAAATTGATGATCCCATTTCTCTATCTTACCCAACCAGGTAGCTCAGAGCTGCTGTTGCTGTAAAGGGAGCACCACTCCATAAAATCCTAAAGTCATATTCACAGCCTCCCAGTTAGGAGGGGGGGAAGTGAAATATTGCCATGGCAACAGAAAAAGCTGGAATTAGGAGACAAACCACTTTTACACAGGCTGCCCCTGGTTCTGGGTCATCCTCAACCATGAAAGGCCAGTGGCTGCAGAAGGCTGCCATGAGCAGAGCTTTTTCCTCTTTCAAAAGTTTTTTTCCTCTTTTACTTGCTCCAGCTGACTGTGGGCTCTGCCACAGTGAGCTGATGCTTCACCAGCCTCGAGGGTTCTCATAATTATTTTAGTTTTATTTTCTGTGAGTTTTTCCTTTCTTGTTCCTTTTACTCCAGTAGTTGGGCAAAAGTTAGAAGGCAGGGAGAACTCAGTGATGGAATAATGCAATAAAACCCTGTTACATGCAAAAAAAAAAGAGTGGCTTCCATTCCAGAAAGAACATGTTGGAATTTTACTCTTTATTCAGGGCTGCACTACTGTTTCTATGATTAGTGCTATATTTGGTATAAATTAATCCTAGCTTTTGTCCAGCTGCTGCACTAAAAAGTATTTGTATTGCAAGCTGCCAATGCAAAAAGGCACAGCATAAAACAGTCAGTGTGGAGATTGGAAGGAAATTGATTCTTTTTGTCTTCCCTCATTTATCAGTGCTCAGTGATACTTATCAGTGCATACTTCATTCAGAAGTATGAAAGATTATTTTACAGTTTTCAAAACAAACTTCCAGGCCACTCGAATCTGTGTCTTAAAGGATGTAAGCAAACAGGAGGGGATCAAACAACAGGAATTACAAAAGCCCAGGCTATTAAAGGGCTCTTTTAAAGAAAACAAAGCTTCTGTGAGCATCACCCTCCTTTAGAACTTTAATTAGGTCTCTGTTCAAAGTATATCAAAGAGCAGATGGTTTTCACAGTTAATAGGCAGCTTGGAACCATTCAGTATCAGTCATCTAATTCTAACCAAGCTGGAACTTACAGCTTTTTCCATCCAGAGGCCATACCTGTCCTTTCCTCAGTGGTCAGACATTTACAGGGGCCAGTATCAATCACAAGGACAGAATTCATTCCTAGTTTGAAAGTCAGTGTCAGATGTAGGACTTTGAAGCCAACTCTACCTGAAGCACAAATCCTTAATTCCAGGATCTTTTTTTGGGCCCTGAATCTCATCCATGTGATGGAAGAAATCCCAGAAGCAGCAGCCAGGTTCAAGAAAAGGAATTGCAGTTTGGTTCTGCTTTTCCTTAATAAGTACAAGTCACATTGCTGAGCTATAATAATGATCCTCTGGGTTTAATCCCTGTATTATCTATTAACTTCTCAGGAAAGTTCTGCTTAAGTTTAATCACTGTCTGGGTTCCCTCAGGTGAATATTTTTACTCCTGAATTCTTTATTGGGCTCTGAATTAAGTGCTACATAATAACAACCTCTCTCTTCTTCCCCTTAAAATCCTTTAGACCCAACTGAAGTTCTCAGCACCAAACAACTTTTCCCAGCACTGATGAGATGGATGACTGAGAACTGGATGCTGCCAGAAACTGAAAAGGTTCAAATCAAAGAACCAAAAAGAAGGGACCCTAAAAATCATCCAGTTCCACCCCCTGCCACGGGCAAGGACACCTCCCACTATCCCAGGGAACCCTGTCCAGCCTGGCCTTGGGCACTGCCAGGGATCCAGGGGCAGCCACAGCTGCTCTGGGCACCCTGTGCCAGGGCCTGCCCACCCTCACAGGGAACAATTCCTGCCCAAAATCCCATCCAAACCAACTCTAAAAGCAGATTATTTGTTCATTTTAGTTCATTGTCTTGATAGGGAAATAGGAGCAGGTTTTGGATGAAGACACTGACTTACAAAAAGATTGATTGCACCGTGATCAGATCCAGACACTCAGCACGATGTGGAGCCTCTCAGTGCCTACAGGAACTCCTGTATTCCAACAAGTTCATATTCTGGCCTTAAAACAGTCTCACATTGTAGCAGAGACAGGCAGCAATAATAAAGCTGCAGCTCTTCATGTGCAGTTTGAAAACAACAAAAGAAATTGGATTTTTGACTGATTTTCCTAAAAAAATAAATCTTGACTGCTTGGAAATACAACAGTATACAGCCTTGGAACTATGCATTTATATAACATTTTTTGTACAAAAGCAGGCTTTTTATCCTTTAGAGGGAAACAGAAAAGAAAATACTGTACTTTTCAAGGTGAACTCATTAAAGGCAGTATTTAGGACTGGAACATCTAACCTTTATTGCTACAGTAATGTCACAGTGATGTTTATCAATGTTTCAGTTTGTTCCATTACTTTTATCTCTTTTTTTTTCCATAAGCTATGCATAGTGCACCATCTTAGAGATTGGATTTTTATATACAGATAGAGGAAAGTGAACTTATACATATTTGTGGGGTTTGGCCCTTAGTCATCTGTCCCAGAAAAGCAATGACCAGGAATTCCTGTGAACGAAATGCACCTTCCATTTAAAAATAAACCAAATTGTAGTAGCTGGCTTCTGACAAATTAACAATTCCTCCTTTTAATAGCTAAATACTCCAGATGGGCATTTCCATTCTGAGAACAGAGACCATGACACGCAAAGCTCAGCTCCAGTAGCCTGGTGATGCCTTGGTGAAGTGGATTCTCTGCCTTTCTGAAGGCTTGCAGGGAAATGCTGATGTTTGGAATGAAAATCTGCCATCAAACAGCTGAGTGTTGTCCCACATACCTGCTCTGCTTAGAAACGTTCAGCTGAGTTGCATTTCAAGGTCACTTGTTGTCTGAACAGTCTGGGTCTGTGGTGAGGTGAGGTGCAGAGCTCCCTGGTGCTGCTGCACTCCTGGGTTCTGATTTCAGTCACAGCCAGGCTGCACACAGGCAAGGCAGCCTTTCCTGCCTTCCTTCCTTCCTTCCTTCCTTCCTTCCTTCCTTCCTTCCTTCCTTCCTTCCTTCCTTCCTTCCTTCCTTCCTTCCTTCCTTCCTTCCTTCCTTCCTTCCTTCCCTCCCTCCCTCAGCTCTTTGCTGTGGCTGTGTGGATCTGTTTATGCTCTTGATGGGAGGGTTTGAGGAATGAAACTCAACAGGTGGTGGGATTGCTACTGGCAGCCCATTTATTATCATTAGCTGGTACAAGGAAAACTGTGTTCAAGCAAAACATTAAAAAAATAAAATGGAGCGAGTGGCGGGGCTCTAATCCCTGCATTTGGCATTATTTTTAATTTCAACAAAGCCTCACAGGAACTATTCATCAAGTTCTTTTCCTGGAGGAATTTTTTTTTTCTCTGCGTACATTCAGAAGACAGAATTTACAAAAATTATGCTGATATGGTATCTATTTAGAACAAAAATACTGGAGAGTGATCCCTTTGCTTCATTCCAAAGTGCATCAAGAGGAAGGCAATCATTCCCACTGAGTTACATCAGGCTGAGACCAAAGACACACAACAAACACATCAGTATTTAGCACAGTGGAGTTCTACTGATGTTAACAAAAGACACTGAATCCTGGGAAATATTACATAACATGCTGAGCCCCAGATCAAATAAAATCATATTGAACCAGTCTTCTAGAACATATTTTTCTCTGAATCATGCTACGGCTAATGAGACAGATTTTTGAGTTCATTTTTCTTCTTTTAAGAAAGAGGAGCTGGTGTGGACAAGCTGAAAGCAGATTCCTGGTGGGACACTGGCCCAGTACTGTTCCTGTAATAACTCCTGCAATTCCAGCAAAGCAGGCAGCACAAAAAAGCAACAGAAAAATGCTTTTGGAAAGGAGCCACCACTGCATAATTCTCCAGCTGAACCCCAAGCCCTGGCTGCTGCTCTGCAAAGTGCCAGAGTCACCTGTGAATGCAGGCTGGAGGAGCAGCAGGAAATTTGTTCCATGTCCCAAATCCACTGCACCTGTGAATCCACTGCTGCAAACTTCTCCCCACTCCTGGGTCCCTTGGAATGCTGCTGTGCCTGGGGTGCCAGCACAGAACATGCAGGATGTGAGGAGTGCAGAGAGGATTTTGGAGAGTGAACTAAAATGAGCTGTCACAAGTGGCAAGTGCCTTGCTCCCAGTGTCACAAAAAGTCATTACAGCAATCCACCAGCTCCCTCAATGTCTCCCCCCAAGCTCTAAAGACTTATTATTCAGGATGCTTTGCTGCCACTGCTTCATTTTAGTATTTTCTGTGGTGTTGTCTGGGCTTTGGGGCAGGGCCCCACTTTCTCATGTTTTGGGGCAAGACAGTGTTTTCTTCAGTGCTTAAAATTTTTCAGAGCTTTATTTATAAAGGATCCTGAAGGTGCTTATTTTATTTTTATTTTTATTTTTATTTTTATTTTTATTTTTATTTTTATTTTTATTTTTTATTTATTTTTTTAATTTATTTTTTTTATTTTTTTATTTTTATTTTTAACTACTTTATTCTTTCTTATGCACAAAGATTGCTTTTAACAGTTTAGATTGTCAGTTCTGACACATGCATAGATGAGTTTATAGTTTTATGGACTGGAGGGAAAACATCATCCTATGCTGGCTGGTAATAGCAGAAGCTGTACTTGTCTCATCACTGTAAATGTATTTGGGCAAGATTTTTTTTTTCTTTAAGTTTAAGGATTTTATTCTAATTATTTTGTTATATTTTAATGAGGTATTTTGAATGAAGTTCAATTTTTATGTATGTTGAGTTTGCTCTGTTAATTAGATCACTTCCATCTATTTTATATAAATGTTTTGGTTGTAGGTTTATACTTTCTGCAAGAACACATTGCAACCATTGCTTCTTATGAGATAATAGAAATATCATAATTTCATGTTCTGTATTAGATATAAATGGAGCTGTCATGCAATATTCCATTTCTGACAAGAAACCAATAAACCAAGGGAAGAAAGAAGGTAAAAAACATTAAAAATAAAAATCCAAATGATTGATGGGCATGTAACTGAGCTAGGATCCCCATGAATAATGTTAGTTACACCACATGCCAAAAGACAGAGTTTCCAAAGGGAGTGATTTTGTGATTAGTTGTAAATTGTAATCAGGACCAGAATAGTTCCAGGAATTAAATGCTGCTAAGCAGAGAAATGAAGAAAATGGAAAACCATTCTCATGTTAAACAGAGCTTTGTTTTTCTTGGCATCATATTTTGTGGCAGCTGTCCTGCCTATAAAGTATTGATTTGGGAGACTTTTTTAAATAAGAAAAATCTTATTAAAACAAAGCCCAATGTGTCCTGCTGATGGTATTCCATGTTATTAAATCTGAAAGAACTTTTTAAAATCTGATTTTCTCTTCAGTGATTTACCATTCACACATTAGATGTCTTGGGCAATAAAAACATCTGTCATTATTTTGCCTTCTGGAATGCCATGTTTTAACAGGGGTTTGTAAGATGTGAAGTGCTCAGAGAGGTTTGTAGGTAAAAGGAAAACCATTCCTTTCATTTCAACAAAATGAAAGTACAAGAATATTTGAAATTTGATAATATTTGATCCTACAGAATGAATTTTACCTTCTCACAAATCATAAGTTATCTGACAACATTAGTAGATACAACTGAAGTGCCTGAGAGAGAAAACTTCTGAAATTTGGTTATTCTGACATGACAGAATAATTAGCACAGGCCATCCAGGCTGGTAGAATTTCAGCCTGTGATTCTTTCCTTCCTGCTTAGAGTTAAAACTAAAGGAAGAAAAAGAATTGTCAGCGTTTGGTTTCACGTCTTGCACACAAATCCTCTTACACAAGGTCAACATTGCGTGTACTGTTCTCCCATGGATTGTCTGCACTTGCTGATAATTCATTCATTTTCTGGCTCATCAACTCTTCCTTCCAAGAGATTAAATGGCCCTTGTGTCTCCTTTAGAAATATGAGAGAGCTTGATTGCACAGGGATGACAAGAAGGATGAATGGATTGAATTTTGACATGGCTCTTTCCTTTGCTTCTCTTATTTCTCTGCTTCTTGAGAAAAAAGACGCCCTGCTGCCAGTGGAGGAAAAGCAGGATAGATCCATTGGGAAGTTTTGCTTCCCAGAAAACCACTTAGGCCAGGTGAAATTTCCCTGTGAAGGAATCTTTCTGGACAGGATGGTGCTGTTGGCTGTGGGGGACTGGCAGAAACAGGAGGCTCTCACACCTATTCATTTTTCTCTGGAGAAATTTTTGCTACTGGTCTTTCCTTCCCATGTCAAAGAAGAAATTTCAATTAATTTCCCTGGCTCTGTTTCCCTGCTGCTGAAGAAAAATATGAATGAAGACCCCCTCTGAAACATGCCTTCTCAGGAAAAGTCTGTGTGAGCACAATCAATTTATGCTGCAAGACAAATTATTGTCTCAGAGCAAGATAAAGGTATTGCATTTTATTTGACCTCCTGTGTGTGACTATTTAATGCAAATAAACAATTATATACCCCTTTACATCTTGGATCTTAAAAGGAAAGGCCCATCATGGGTACTTTCACATTCAAATAGGACTTTTGGCTTTGCTGCACGTTATTGTAAACTTCCTTTGCAGAGGTGTGGACTGAACTGGCCAAGGAGAGAAGGGCAAGAGGTTGTCAGCAGGGCTTGCTCTCCAAAAACATGTCAAGCCACATCGAAATCCCACTGAACCACTAACAAACTCCCATTCTCTTTCAACTGGCTTTCCGTTTCTGATATGATTAATCCTCATTTTATATAGTACTTCCCACATTCGGTACTGGGCATGAAAAACAGCTAATTCTGCTCAAGCACCCTCAAAAAGATAAAATTAAAACAAGTTCTGCAATGTGTGTGTATGTATATATAATATATAATATATATATATATATATATATATATATATAGGCCATTACTAACAGGGCTCCTAAAAGCCATAATTCCCCTGCAGAGGGAAATATCAGGGCTTCTCTGCCACAGTGCAGGGCAGCACCTGGTCAGTGTTTGAGCAGAATACACACCAGGCTGTGTTTAAAGCAGCTGCTGTTTCTGCAGGGCATGAGCACACCATGGACACAGAGCACCAAGGTCTCTGGTTTGCAGCACAGGTTGCCTCATGGGCACCATCCCTGCCTGAGTAAAGGCATTGTCATTATCTCTAAGAAAGGTACTTAGAGTCATCCTCTAGTCTATATTAATAATGATACACTAATTGAATCCTGAAGCTCATTGCTCAGAAGCAATGGATTCGGGGCTGATAACAGTGTTTTATAGTTTTGGATAGAATGCAAGAGAGAGTGTAGCCAAGATAAACTCAAGATTTGCTTTTATTGCTGGCAGGCATTGCTGGGGCTCCTTTGTTAGAGCTGGAGTTCTGCAAAATCTATCAGCACAAAGCTCAGCCCCAAGTCCTTAACTCACTGTGCTGAAGGTGAAGTCCTTAATAATCCGTGCTGAAATTCCCTTACCAAAGAGAATTCAAGAAATTCCTTTTCCTCCTGAAGGAATTCTTTCTTGAAACTCAGCATGGAAAGCTAAAGACTGTGGAGTTCATTGTTGTCTTAAAGTGCCCTCAAGAGAGCAAGAAATGAGGCATTTATTACCTTTGCATTGCAGGTTGCCACTGGCACTTGAAGTTTACCACTGGATAATGGGCAAGGCTGGACAGGAACACTTTTTATCTGCAGCAAGCCCTTGTTAAAACACTGGCAGCATATTTTGGACACCTGGTCAGACACACCACCAAAAAACTGCATGAAAGGAACTGCACTCTTCTTGTTTGCCCTCAGACGTGCTGTGCATGACTTGTGTGGTTTATCAGGCACCTAGAACAGACTCTTTTCACTCCATATTCCAGTGGGATTTTCTGATCACTCTCTCAGGTACCTAAAAAGACAATTCATCCAGAGAGATGTGCTCTTCACACAGACCTTTTCTGTGCAGCTCTGGAGTCAAGGGATTGTGGAGCTCTGCAACAAATCTTGGCAAGTGGCACATATTCACTGTGTTTGAAAGTTGGTACACTCCTAAGGGAACTGCTTACAAAGATGACAAGCCATCTGTCCCTACTTCTGGTGTTTTCTCTGCTTCCACATCCACAAGTTAAGGTAGAAATAATGTTTTCAACTCAAAAGCCTAATTTGGGCTGTAAATCATAGTTTTGTAATGATCAAATCTAGCTTAAGCCAGACAGTGAATATTTTTGCATTGCCCTTTGCTGGTAGGAATTTCTTCTGGCACTGATGCCTTGCAGGTTACTGCTCTGTTATTTGTGATATGTGGTGATAATGGTGTCATATACCATTGAATATGGGATATTATCACATCACCAAGTCCACCTTCTGGGCTCCTGCTTGTTTCACCCAGATCCAGGGTTATTTACAGTAACCATTCTGCTGCACTGGCTGCTCTCTCCCAGTGGATATTCTGTTGTAATAAAGGTGGGCAGTGTAAGAAACCAATGTTGCTGAATATTGCTTTGATTAGCAAAGGTACTGCAGGGCTGCATTGGAGAGTTACATACACGGACACCTGGAATGAAGAGCAGTAAAAGGAAAAGATGATTTCCTTTCTCTGCAGACACATTGTGTGGGCAGAGCTGAGCCCTCCTGCAGGCTCTGAGCCCTCACAGCTGACTCTGTGACCAGCAGAAATGAGCTTGGGCTGGATGCAGCAGGCAAGGAAGGGTTTTTGGAATGAGGCATTTTCCTTGGGCAGGATAAGGGGATAAGAAGCCCAGCAGAGGCTCAGTCATGCTCCCATCAGGGGCATCCCAGCTACTGTGCCAGGTAAAGACCAGGAGCTGCTCAGCCACAGGAGGGTCCAGCTGCCAGCACAGACAAGTTCTCTGCAAAAGGTTTTCCTACCTTGCTCCAAAATCCATTCTTCACACTGATTTTCTTAATAATTTCCAGCAATTAAGGTTGTACATACTTTTCCTTGCCTTCCCTGCCCTACCATCAGCTTTAATTTTAAATAAATTTGGTGAACTTCAAAATCCTGACCCCTGGCACTGAAAGCACAGGATGCCTCAAGCTTTCCTTAGGGCTGTGGCTGATAAAGCACCAGTGTTAAGCTCATTGAATTTATGCCTCATTTGAAAGAGTTTGTCCTTCCTACAAACTTCCAAAGTTTCCCTGCTGGCCAAGCCCAACCCCACAATGTTTTTAGCCTACAGATTATTTTAACTTCTACTGAACTAATCCCTGATTGCTTTACCCTCAGTGCTTCCAGTACAACATCTGATATGATTAGCTAGGCCATTAATTATCTTGTACTTTAACTATGAACCTCCTGCTGAAATCCAAGGAAAGGTCAATGCATATCTGCAGAAAATGATACCTAACAAGGTACATTTATCAGCAAATTAGGCACACTGTGAGTTCAGCACACACAGACTGTCCAAAGGGTTTTTTGCTCCTGTGCTAATGGTGTTTGAGATTTTTTTTGCTAAGGATATTTGCTTGTAGTCGACAGGAGACTGCCTGGCTAAAAACCTCCCATGGACATTAGTGAACAAAAAGTCCTTTATACATTATAAAAATGACTCAGATTAAAGAATTCAGAAGATATTTGTTAAGTAGTCCAGCCTGCACAGATACCAAATGACACCTGAGGAGCTGTTGTTGCAGACAGTCAGTCTGTTATATGTTTTCACCTCAAATAATAAAAAAAATAGTTGTTGCCACATCAACCTCCCAAGAAACAGCTTGACAAGCATTTGCTTCCAGCAGTGTTGCTGGCCTCAGTTCCACAGCCCCAAGCTGTTGCCTCTGCTGTTGCAGAGAAGTTGTCTGGTTCACCAGAACCAGGAGCTGATCCAGAGGAAAAAGCTCTTTTTTGTTTTCTTCTGAACTACTTTTAACCCAAGTCCAGGTCCCCAGGCAGCCTCACAGCTGCACAGACACATCCAAGCAGGCAGCTGAGTGATCAAAACAGGGAAAGAGGCTTGTAGGGTGATGTTACTACTCCAAATATGCCAAAACACCACCTGAGTGATTGCAGAATTAATGACTAAGTTCACATCAGAGTAAAAGGAGCCTGACACAAGCCCTTTGAACACAGCACAGACACATTTGCACCCCTACCTTGAATCTGCTGTCAGTGGCCTGCTGCAGCTGGCATTTTGAACTTAATGCCATTTAAAAGAAGGGCAACAAGTCAAGGTCATATTAAAAATATATTGGGGATACATTAAAATAACTCAAGTGTATTTCAGTTCAATACATCTTCGAGGGTTTATAACTTGTATCATTTCTCCTGGAGGAAGGGATCTATTATCAAAACAAAGGACAAAAGGCTGAAGAAGCTGCCCACAATCTGCACAAGTATTTGGCACTTCTTCATTTCCTCTTCCAGTTTATGAGTAATAAAACACCTGGGTGCACATGGCAGTTTTGCACAGATGGCTGAGCTCAGGAGGACCTGGGAGCCAAACCCAGTTTACTGCAGCTCCTGCTCAGGCAGTTCTCTGTGCCCAGGCACTGAGGCTGCAGTGAGCTCCTGCTTCAGAGATTCTCTGCAGCACAGAGGTTCTTTGCAAATCAAAGAGCCTTTTAAATCAAGCATTGATGTTACAGGAGAAATCCCTCTTCTGTCCTCAGGACTTTTCAAACAGGTGCCTCATTTCATAAACACATAATACATACATATGCATTTATTCCTAATTGTTAATTCTATCTCAGTTTGTAGTTTCTGTTAATAGCTCTTTTGCTGCTGCTGTCAGGCACCTCTGCTTTCTAGGTGTGTTATCTCCTGAGAGGATTTCACAAATCATTCCATATGAGGTGTCACCACATCTCAATCAATAAACTTGTATCATGACCCTGTTAACAAAGGGGTTTCCAGTGGCTGAAACCACATATATTTGTACAAAGGATGGCCTGAAAAGCAAAACTAATCTTGTTTATTGACAGAGCTCAGCTCTGAGAAAGAATGGTCCCTTAACAAATCATTTAGCCAAGATATTTTGCAGAAATGCTGCCACCTCCATGAAGGAGGTGATTTATTTCTGATCTTCAGCTACAACTCCTGATTTTAACTGTCAGTATTTTCCCCTTATGAAGCTTCCACTGAGAAGGCAGGGGGAAAACCAGAGGAAGTATTTTCCATGACAAGGCTGAGCTCCCCTTCTCCTGGCTACTTTATACGGACAGAAATCTGAGACCCGACCCTCCCTCAGATCCCTTCTCCAGCTCCCTTCTACACCACTTTAGGCCCTCCCTGGTGGCTGCTAGAGCTAGAGCTGATTATTTAGATATTCAGAGCTGTATTTTCTTAGTCCTTTGTGCAGACAGATAAGTGGGGACAGAACAATCACACCTGAACATCCTGCAATGCAGAGAACTCCGTGAATCCCCCACGCTACCAATGAATAACCAAATGTTTCACAACAAACCTCAGCTTAGGAAAACTTGGCTTCTCACTACACTCAAGTGAGCTCCTGGTTTCTGAATAAACCCTGTCCTACTCATGCACTCAGTGCAGTCTCTGGTCTCAGAGCATAAACATTGCTTTGGTTGTATTCATGAGGCCATTTTAATGAGATTACATTAAAAATTTTTGAACTGTTTTTTGGTAAAAAGTGAGCTACAAGCTCAACTGCTTGAGCTGTTCTCCTCTCAGGCCTTTGCTCTCTATAACCATCTCTTAAACAGACACTCTTCACTTTTGATTGCCTGGATTTATATGGATCTGAAGCTGGGTTATAGACATATAAAAGATGTTTCTTTTACAGCCTCCATATGTAAAGGAAGCCTGAGAGTCCTGTGTTTTAAAAGCCATCGAGCTGAAAGCACCACTCCTCCTGCACTTTGAGGAACTGCATTTCACCTTCAAGGGGGTGCATTGGGAGGGGTTCTCTGCTCTCCAAACAGCTCAGCTGAGCAAACCCTGTTCTCGTGGCCACCTCTGCTCAGGTCACTGAAAATTTCCACTGTGGAAAAAAGACAAATACTTTGGGATCTGCAACTGAGGGCAGAGCAGTTTATGTTTTTCTGTCCATAGGCTGCTTTGCAGTTAGGAGTAAACCCTAAAAGGAAGTGCTGGGTGATGGTTGTGCTGCCAGCCAGGGAGACCTAGCAGGCTGGAGAGATGGGGGATGCCCAGCAGGAAAGCAGCTCTGCAGGGGCAGCCCTGGGTCCTGGTGACTGTGGGCAACCTCTGCATCCCTGCTTTTCTTACCCCTCTTTGCATCACACAGCAGAACACAAGGTTCACATATTCCTGTGTTTTCTGGTCAAACCCCACAGGCAGGGCCAAGGATGCTCCAAGGACCCTGTTTGGATGCACCAGATCCCAGCTCACTGCTGCAAGGCCCATTTGTCCCTCAGCCTCCTTCCTGGCAGACCCCCAGGAGCTGTGTGGTACCCAGAGCCCATCTTCTGCTTCCCTTCACCCCACTCCTGTCACCAAGAGCAAATGGAACTCTTTGGAGGACACCCCTGGTAAATCTGCACCTGAAGCAAATGAACTTCCCCTCAGTGGCTCTGTGGAAAGGCCCTGCAGGCTGCCTGTAATCATATTTACACTGGAGTGGTTCCATCAGCTTGGGGAAGTTAATCCTGATTTACAGTTGGGAAAATGAAGTCTACAGCCAAGCTCAGAGTTCAAGAGTTGCTGTTAGAACAGTGTGAAAAAAACCCCTCAGAGTGCTCCTGTTAAATCCAAGTAGTTGCCAGTGATTCCACCATTTGGATTAAGCACAGGTTTGCCAAGAGCACTGAAGTGGAACAGGCATGTGAAATAATATTTCCCATTATTAAACAGAAATTAATGGGATTTTTTATTTCAACTCCAGGGAACATACCCTAATTCAAAGGGATGATTAAAATAATAGCCATTAATACAGCTCTTCCCCAATCCCTGCTCCTGTTTGAACATCCAGCCTCCACCAGCAGCACCCTGGCACTGATCATTTTGTAGGAAATATGAAATGCTAGATTTTATTATTCATCACATGTTAAAAAAAAATCACATGCAGGGAGGAATCAGGGAGAATATTATTATGGAAATAGCATTTTAGACAGAGTTTGTAAAACATTTGTCATATTGCAGACACAAAGTTATAAATATTAATTTAACGTTCATTGGGAGAGGACCAGGAGAACTCCAGCACAGCTACTGGAAATTTTCTGTGCTAGGCAAGGCATCTCCCAGCACAAAGAGGAATTATTTGACTGTGCTACTTTTATGAGCAGCTGTGTGAGGAGGTGTTCCCAAAGGACAGGAACATTCCTACTGGCAGACACAGGGAGTCCTGGAACAGAGAGAGAGAAGCAGTGGATAAAAAAACTTTCCAAAAGAAAAAGTTTTCAATGAAAAATTACTTGTGTCCGAATGAGATGTTTTTGGGAAGGTACCAGATTTCTTAGAAAGACTCTGATTTTTTGCTTGCAATTAAATAATAAAAAATTCTACCTCCTTTCCTGTTCTACTACGCCCTGTTCCATATTTTTATTTTTAAAACAATCTTCTAGATAATTTTTTATTATCACTTACAATCACTTCAGCACAGATGAAAATATAGCAGGGAAAACTTTAAATTTTTGTATATGGATTGTCTAATTAAAGTGTAATTAGCCTTATCTGTTTAATTATGCATTACAATAGCTACAAAAATAAATGAAAATTTACTGGATATACTGAAAGCTGTGCTGTGTATGGTGTGTGTTGCAGCACACAAGGAAGATTTCTGCTGAGGAAGTAAAGTATTCATCTGTAGCAGATTTAAAATCACCCTATAAACTCTATTTATTTTATTTTTGTTTTATGTAACCGTAGGTTACAGTCATTTTTCCTTCCTTTATGTCTAAACTTCATTTGTTTTTAAGAGGCAAGAATGGCTTGTTACTGTAGTTGCAGCCCATTTTTTGTTTCTATAAGTAATTTTTATACCCTATTCCCAAACCAACTTCTGTACTCCAGCTGCTCCTCATTCCTGCAGCATCCTCCTGTTCCCTCTTCCCTTGCAAGGGCAGCTCCTTGCCAGCCAGGGTCCCCCTGCAACAACTCCTCACACACCCATAAAATCTGTTCCTTGGTGCTGCTGTCCCCTCCCAAGGGGATTTACAAATTTATTTACAAATTGCTCAGTATGGCACAGAGTTGATAAATACAAGTGTATATAACCCCTCCACTCTGGTATTTAACATGAAAATGAGTGGTCATGAGGTTTGTGTTGTGTATATATATTAAAAAAAAATTGTATTCTAACAAAGGACATTGAAAAGATTAAAATTTTCTGTCTGACAGGTTAACTTGTAAAGCTGCAAAGACATTTATCTGTTTTGAATAAAAAGTTTCCTTTGGTAAACTTGCTCCCCAGAGCAAGAAGGATTTTGGAAAGCCAGTTCAATGGGAAGCCCCAAGAACCACTGGAGGGTCACAGCCCCTCCAGGCAAGGAGATGCCAAGGGAAGAGTTGGGTCTTGAGAAGCCAAACAGGAAAATCTCATTGTTGTCCTCACCTGTCAAACATGAGAGTACCAGAGAAGACACAGATGTTATTCTTGAAGATGCAGAGAAAGGACAAAAGGCCACAGATAAGAGCTCCACCCAGAAAATTTCAACTGTGTATTAGAAAATAAACTGCAATCCCAGTAGTCAAACATTACAACATGGCCAGACAGGCAAAGGAACTCCAGCTTTGAACCAGGCCCCAAGCAGGCAAGTTGGACTAAGCAACCATCCAAGCAATTTTTTGTGATTAAATACAAAACCTTGTTGTAAAGACCCACTGGAAGTAAGGTAATTTTAATTACAGCAGTCGATTTATATACACAACAATGTGTATTTTACATATATCAAGAAAAAAATAACCATACTGCATTTCAAAATTTGTTTACTGCAATAACAGAGGCAAATAGTCAGGAATAAGGTTAAGCCACTAATATTAAGGAAAGCCACAATGTGTGTGTAAATTGAAGGCAGAAGAAAGCTACAGAAGCTCAGTATTCAGAGAGATGAATTCCAAGGGTTTCACAATACCTAACTCACCTCAAACTCATCACATGAAAATAAAGTCTGGACTGCAGGGCTGGATCTAGATTATTATCTAGCACCCATAAGCTTCAGGTTCCTATTTACAGTAACTGTTTTGAGATGTTAAACTGCAAGGTCAAGGTAAGTGTTTTAGTTCTCACAACTGCAGCCTAATTTCACTAAAATTGCCTTAATTAACCTAGAATAGTCTGTGATTCTATAATTATCAGACCAAAATGTAATTTTTAAATAGTTCCTCATTTCAGGATATGTGAACACTGAACTAGCTGTAACAAACTTCTAATATTTTCAAAGTCAAAGGTTCATTTTTACTTAAAAAAAAGCCACAATAAAACTCTTAACAGAGGCTTAAAAAGGTCTTTATAAAATAATCTCCATCACACTTACAATAGTAAGAAAATGATTCTGGTTGCTAGTTTTTAGTAAATATGAACTGGTTTGTGTAATCTGTATTAAAGGTGGTCATAACTACAGTTCACATTTCATTTCTTTAAGTGGATGAACAAACATGGCAAGAACAGTAGGTTATTGCTGTTTCTCATCAAGTCCTTTTTACTAAGGACACACTGCCTTGGTAGGCAAAGCATGTCTGGCAGCCAGCTGAGACAGGAGAGCTGAAGGAGAGAGTTATGATTTGCATGCCAAAAAAACCTTCTTCAATCACCTTGTATTTGGCAAAGGTACAACTGAACTGATTTAAGATCACAACTCTGCCATTCCATCCATCTCCTGAATGACAGTGCTGATCATCTCATAACTTAAGTTTGCTTGAAGTGACACAAGAAGGTAGAATCCAAGCAAGTTCTGGAATGGCAGGGAAAAAAAAAAACTCTGATGCTTCTCCTGTCATCTGCAACTATGAAAACACCAGATGTTCTTCAGAGAGTTTTTCACCAGGTCTGCTGGGGCAACAGGTATGGCTGTGCAGAGAGAACAGAACATGGACATATTGGAAACAGGAAATCTATCAGGTTTTCTTTTCCTGCAGTAGTACTAATCAAATTAAACATGCCACCATTCAATTTCTAGAGGACTCAAAAAGATCTACAAATCCATACACATTTTTAATCAAACTTTTCATACAGTAAGCCTCTGAAATGTACTTTCTGTGGACACAAATTGGCAATTACAACTGCAAACAGGAAAAGCTCACAACTGCTAATAGGGTGTCATTCATTATGCATTTTAACCAGCTGTAAGATTCTTTAGCTTTTGGTAATAAATTATCCTGCTGAGGATGTTGATAGTTTATATGTCCAAGGTTTAATCTGCTGCTGCACTTCTTTCTATTGTTTACAGGAAACCTTACACTACTGTTTCACAAAGAGCAGCTTCAAGATGGTCTAGAAGAGCTAAATCAAGTCACTCATACAAAATAAAATGGATGTTGCTGTCAGAGGCACCACTGGATAATCCATTACTTTCACACCAACACTCTTCATGTTTGAAGGTCTTATAAGAACAGAAAAAAAAGGGAAAAAACCCACATGACTGCTCACACTGGGGTAGAATTTTCCACTTCTTCTAGATCCCTTGTAATAATATTTTACACAGCATATGTAAAGACATTTCTTATCGTGTGGAAAAGATCCTGGTGGTGTGCAGCCTTCCCAAGACATCACTTCAGTGCACTCTGCCCTCCCATTTAAGCCTCTGGTACCTGAATCCCAATCTCAAACTGTCCAGTCAAGCCATGGCTGAGGGACATTCTGAGCAATTCCTAATGGAATTACAGACTTCCCTGACTGTGCTTTGCTGTGTGACATCCTGCTAAACTGTCCCCCAACCATGCAGTTCTCAATGAAAAAAACACAATTATCCCAGTGTCTGCTGCAGCTGAGCAACAAACTCCTCTGAGCTTTGCACTGATAAATCATCACATCCCACTCCCCCCTGCAATGAGGCTCAAAGGCATTTCCCTTGCAATGAGATTCCTATGATTTCAACCAGAGCCATCATAAAGAAATAGAAGTAGAGAAAAAATTCTGCAACTGTGACTTGAGACTCTGATAAGCCATTGTGATGACTGATACACCCCTGTCAGAGCTGTGCAGCCAGCTGGTGCCTTTTCCTTTTTATTTCTCCACGCTTTAAAGAAATGCATTTGATCAGCCTTGACATTTTATTTTAAAAAAAGCTGCTATCAACTGACCATCAGAAGCATTCTGTAACAAAAGAGTACTAAAACTGCATGGTGGCAATGAAAGATACCTAAAATATTCCCCTGAAATGTCAAGCATTTCTCTTCATGCTGGGTATTTATGTACCTTGACATTATCAGTTCTTCTGAAAATGGAGAAATACATCAGAAACTATCTTGTATGATTCCAAGAAGGCAAGGTGCATATTATTTCTTCCTTGCCTCTCAAAAGAAAGTATTTCCTTTTCTGTAACATCCAGTGATGCAGACTGGTACAATACATATGGTCAGTTTGGAAACCTACATCTTAAAATAAAAATACCTGCAAGAATATTGCAGGTCTAAGGTACTCAATTATAATGTGTGTTTAATCTCTTTTCAAAGCAATCTTCCATGCTGTGTCATTTCACTTGTTCTACTGAAATTCTTAATCTATACAAAGATAATAAAACACTGACCTATATAAGGGTCTCATTAATTTATCAATAGCAATGTTTAACACCTTCTTTGGAGACAAACAGCTCTTTGCTGGCAAATGTGCACCAATGCTCAACCAATCCACCATGGACATTGCAACAGTGAAACACTGTTGGGCTTCTTTCATCTACTGCACTGTAAATAAAGTTTCATCATATCCAATTTCACCAGATTTTCCTGTTCTTGAACATTCACTGACTGAACTGAGGGAGAAGCATAACAAAGAGATCATATTTTTGTTGTATTTGTAGTGGCAATTATTATCCAGTACCAAAAGCACTAACATCAGATACCTCCTGAGAATGAAAGGAAGAACTCAAAGACTTCCTCTGCATTCAGGTTTAGAAATTGTTTTTGCAATCAAAATGACATTTTATGGCTCTCTGCTTCATAATTTAAACTTCAGAGAAGAAAGGGAAAGTAAAGACATCTAAGCTCCAGCTGAATTTAATATGAGCACAGAAGTTACATTAGAGCAAACTTACAAATTCATGTTTTTATACATCAATGCTGTGGCTGCTCAGGATTGATATTCATGGTCCTGTATATCTCTTTGAGAAACAGCAAGGCAGTGTCTTCAGATCCCCTATGAAAAAGGAAATAAATAAAACAAAAGGAAAACAGGGAAAGAAGAAAAAAAAAGTTAGTTCAGTATGGTCCAGCTTCTAATTCTGCTAAGTCACATTCCATCCTAGTTCAGCTCTCTGAAGTTTGCACAACCTCTTGGCCTAGTATTTATTTTTCATGAATATGGCCTGACCTCTATCAGCTTCCTTCAAGCTATAATTCTACACAAGTTTTGAATTAGTTCTGCTATCAAACTTAGCCTATACATTTACCTTTTTTTCTAGTGCATTTCCTCCTCCTGTCCTCCCTAACTTCCTATGCTGCAACTCTAAATCACCTCCTCCATCCACTTCTTTGTCCTGAATATATTCCACACTTCATTCTACTCATTTTGTCCCACTCCAGTAATTAGCCCAGTTCTAGCAGCTATATTCTAATTCTTCTCTAACTGGCAGGCCCTTAATTGTAAATGGACTATGTTAAATACCCATAGTCTTCCTCTCTTCCTTACCATTAAAATGTCAGATAGCTCTCAAATAATTTAAAGATTGGTATCATTCAAGTGTTCCCAAGTGGCTGTTTTCCCTCCTCTTTTCAAAAATCAAAGCTTTGGGCTATCTGAATTTAAAGTTAACATGAATAGACTCAATTTTCTTCTTCATCTATAAAATGCTATTTGAACACACATAAACAGTACCAACATAAAAAATAACAACGTTAAACAGGCAAATTTTAACAAAGTTCCAGAGCTGCAGGAGCTGTTAGATGAGAGCAGCTTCCTGTGCTTTTCAAAATAAATGATACAGGGAGCCAGTAAAGGAGATTTAGATGGTTAGAACTGTGATCCTCCAAATGTGAGGATAATTTGCAGAACACCAGTACAGAACTAAACATGCAAGCCAAGGGACTACATGTATTTCCCACTATTCAGCACAGATATTTCTTGATGGTCTCTGCATTAAATGAGCAGCAAACAAGCAAGCAGAAGGTTCAACACAGAAGCTCCAATCTCTCCAACACTCAGAGCATTTCATTTAAAGCTTTTCCCACCATTCCTTAGGAAAAAAATGCTCTCCTATTTGGGTCATTCATCACTGTGCTTATCTTCCTTACTCAAATGACAAAAATGACAAAAACAGCTCCAGGTACCAAGTTTTGAAAATCCTGTGATGGGCTGCCACCCTGTGGAAAGAATTCCCATCCCTTCAGCCCTGCCTGTGGAACAGCACTGCCACCACCGGGTCACCTCAGAGCTCAGGGCTCACACAGCCCCGGGAGCCCCTCCTCTGGCACGTGCTGAGCTTCCACGGGGAAGTGATGATGGAACTAATGAGACCCTTCAGGTAACGCCCTCAGAGCTGGATTTTAACCTCTGGAAGAAATGCCTGCTGCTCAAATTACCTACTGAAATTCAACACCTTCAATAAGAACGTAGAGCACTCTATGTCCAGCACCTGCTGAACTCTAAGTGACAGAGCAGTCACTCCTCCCTCACCAGCACCACTTTGCACAGCTCACAGCTGACACCCAAGGCTGGTGTTGTTAAATAGAGTTCACACATCCTTTGCTCTGCCAGAAGAAGCAGTAAAGTTTTACCACTTACTGCAGTCTAGTAAAAACCCTCTGTGAACAGTTTTATTTGAAAAGCTACAGTTGACAAAATGCTTCCAGAGCTCTCCTTGTTTTGAAAGTGACAGTAGTTAAAACTCTGTGCTTGAAGTGTCAGAGGTCGAGAGAACAGTGTTCAATGTCTTTATTGCAAAAAATTTGTTCACTGTGTTGACACAGGATTTTATGTTGAAATTGGATTATCAAATAGTGACATCCAAGCACAACACCCCGAGCCTGACACTCCTGGACACTCACATATACTGTGGACCTTAAGCAGGAGTTCTGGAATCCCAGGTATTTGCCCTTACCAGTAGCACAGGTGGCTCTGCAAAGCAAACAGGTACTCATTGAAGCTTTCTATTGGTTTCTCCTGCAGAACGTAATCAATGCGACGCCCTCCATTCAGCATCCCAACCTTCACTGAAACATCTTCATCTTTTGGAGGGTCTGGGCTTTCAGTGATCTTCTCAGCTGAAATCAAGGAGTTTCACATTTAAACTATTTTCAAGCCTGCTTGACTATAATTAAGAAATATTACCTATTTTTCCTGCTGTAATTTCCAAGTGTTTGTGATTAGACAATAATAAGAATCTGAACTGGCCAGCATGGTTCATGGTTACAGAACTATAGGCTTACTTCTTTTAAACAGTTTTCTTAAGATGTAACTGCAGAGTGATCTCTCCCACAAAGCTTTCATTGTAGTTTCTCTCCCACACCCAGCTGAGGGCAAGAGTGACAGAGCAGCTTTGGTGGGAACCTGACTTTTAGCAGAGACCTTCCTTCCTTAGGGTCAGGAAAATCAACAGCAGTCACTGGGATACCCAAGTGTCAGCTTATTTGAGATAAGTAAGTTACAGGGAAACCAATAATGTGTCCATGTACCTTCCACCACCTGCTTTTCTTCCTCCTCTTGAATTTGGTTAGCTACTTTCTCCAGTTCTGCTTGCAGCTGTGTTGAAGATGTGTGAGCACGTGCAAATTCATTAAGGGTCTGCCACGCACTCCTCAAAGAGCTAATAAAGCCCTGCTTCAGGTCAGAGCCCATACGAGACAGAGAGTCTTTCAGCTCTGAGAAAGAAAACAAATAAACAAACAAAAAATTGAATTCAGAAGGATTTAAAATTACCAACTAAATCCAGAATGATGAAGTTCTCTTCAATAAACATCCCAATTACCAAGGGAAACAGGCCTGCTACGTCCTAAGTGTGTATAATGCTATGCCATACATTTCTTGCTTCTCTATTCCATTTAAAAAGATTAGGTGAAATGCAATTAATACACAATTGACTTCTTACTGAATGGGTCAATGGAGCCACCTACATCAAAGTAAAAACAGTAAGGAGCCACAGACCATATTTTTCTCCTTTACTATACACACTTTTACAAAGCTGTAACCTGAAACAAGTATCTTGTGTAGTCTAGCAAAGCAGACTCACTCCAATGGATAATTCCAAAGGACAGATGCTGCAGAATCTCTCCAAGTGCCTGAACAGAGGCTTTCAGGAGGGCTCACAACAGCAAATCTGACCTTCCTTATTAGATGTGCAAAATTTAAGTAGAGCACCTTGGTCTGATGTGCACCCATGAGCAACAAAATCAGTCCCTGCCCTCCAATGGCTACAGAAGCTCCTTTTCCCTCAGGGTTTCCAACACTGAACAGACTCTGGTTAAACACATCATGGTGGGCATTAGGGACACCAATAAGCTTCTTAGAAATGAAGGTGATCAAGCAATGTACAGCAATTTTTTAATGGAACTTTGGTAATGAGAAGGTTAAATCTGGAGGAAATATGATTACTTTTGAATGAAACTGTGAATGCCCAGCTTGTGGGGCTGGGTGGAATCACCTCTGATGTTTAGGAAAATTAAGGAGTCAGGTATCCAGGGATATTCATTGATCTCTTAAAATCTTACAATATTCTAATGCATCAAATGAGTAAATAATGAATAGGATCCATATGAAATAAGTTTGCTTTTTACCCAAATGAAGTCTTTTTCTGCCTTTATGATGTGGAATGAGAACTGGTTTTAAATCCATGTCTTCAATGATCATTGGTTCTAACCTGTAAGCTACTGGATCAAGCTGTTAAGAGACAACACATGGATGTTTAGTTATCTTTAAAATTATTCTAAATATCACATTTCAGTGAAAAAAATCCCTATTTATGGTTTATAGACAACCATTTATGAATTCTGCACTATTTGAATTTACAGAAATTCAGTTCACAACATATTAAGCAGGTTCATGAACTACTTTGGTCTTGCTCTCCTACAGAAGGAGATTCTAATGAGGAAACACAACAGCAAGATTTCCTTGCACTCAATCTCTATCAACTTGTCACTGTTGAATTGTTAAAGAAAATGAGACAGAGGAGGACAAACAGTGCATTTAAAAATACAAATACTCCATAAAAATCTACAAGAGTGACCTCAAATTAATGAAAAAAACCCAAACTCCTCCCTCTCCCCAACCTCCTTAATTCTGAAAATAAACAAGGCAAATATTATCAAAACAATCCATGCCTGGAAATGTACACAGAAGAACAAGAGGTGTAATGCTCCAAAGGTAAAACTTAATATTCTGCCTTTTTTGTCATCTACATCAATTAAAATCCAATCTCAAAAGTACTGCTACTCACTGGGTGATAGATATTGAAGAACCCCTTGCAGGTAGGGAGCCTGTAGTTTTCATCAATCTTCTCCACACCCCTCACAGTCAGGAACACACCAATAGGGGAACCAAGAGCAAAGAAAATATCTGGTTCAAAGTCCAGGGCGCTGTAAACCACAGAAACCTACCAGACAGAAACCAGACACATCATCTCAGCTTCAAAGGAAGCAGCAAAAGGTCATCAACATAAAAAAAATACATAGTGAAAAGAGAGGATTGATCAAATCCTTTAAATTGTTCAAACTATTTAGATCTATGTAGTCTCACCTGCCCAGTTCCAACTTCAAAATACTCATAGTCAATGTTAACAGAAGACACGGATGCACCAACTGGGAGCTTCCTCTTTGAGTGCATCTGACCAGACTCTGAAGGTGAGACAGGAGAAACTGCCTCTTTTGGTTTCTGAGTGTCCTCTTGAGTCTGGAGTGTGGCAGCCAGCACTGCTTTCTTTTCTGCTACTGCCTTCTTCTGTTCCTTTTGAGAAAAGTTTTAAAGTTAGGGAAAAAAGAAGTTAATTTCACAATTGTAAAAATTCCTTTAAGTAAAACAAGAGTGTTCAAGAACAGAAGCTACTCCACAGCAAGGAAGTCAGTTACATTTGCTTAACAACTTTTAATTTCAATCCTGAAATATATATTTACCTGCTTGGCTGCTCTGTCTTTTACAAAATTAGCTATTTTCTTTCTTGGTCCAAGAGGTATCCCCATCTCCTTCAGGTCATCAACTGTACACATGAGCTAAAGAAACAAACACCAAATACACACATCAAAGGTATTTTTTTAGTAGAAAAAGTACTTACGACTTTAGTAAAATGAATAATTTGTTACTGGCAATGACTTCTGAATTTGTTAAGTCAATTTATAAAGCTACAGAAAATACAAAAAATTAAAAAGTCATGACACAGAGTGCCGAAACTGGGAGGATGCACCACACCAAGAAAAAACAACAAGAGCTGCAGAACATTCAGTCTTCAAGTCATGCATTGATTATCTTATCTTTGCAACTGCTCTCATGGCCACAGAACTGAAAGGAAAAACAAAGCAACAAAATCCAAACATAAAACCTCCATACCCTGGGCAAGCCCTACAAGTCAAGTGAACATTTCTGTACCAGAGACTCCATGTCGATCCGCTCCTTTTCAAAGGTGCTCGCGTACTCGGACAAACTGAGCAGTTCCAGAGTCTTCTGCAGAGTAGGAACCTCTTCCTCTGCTTCAGCCTCACAAAGGTCATCAGCAGAAGTAGCAATGGAGGAGCCCAAGGAACTGGTATCTTCAGTCATCTCAACAAAACAGAAACAGAATCACATCCTCTAACAGCGGGAAACCAGTAAGCAGCAAGCAAGTTTAACTATTTTCTCTTAAAAACATTATCAAGCAAGCTCTGTAAATATATATCCATTTTTAGTGAAGCATGACACACATTTTCCACTAAAACAGACCTGTAAAATAAACATTTAACAATAAAAACATTTATCTCATTCCTATAAGAGAGGAAACACTCAAAAACGCTTCCATTTCTTCTTCAAACAATTGGTCACCATTTCTAGTCTAAACACAGATTCTTTCCCTTTTATACATCTCCCCCACCACTCAGATACTGTTAGACCAAGTTACACGTTCACAAGGGTCAAAGCTGTTACATGTTTACCATCGAATCTCATTATTGGCCTACTTGAAATCTAAGAGAAATCTAATTAATTTGTCCTGAGAAATGACAATATTTACAAGATGGCACCTTTCCGTTAACATGTTTAAATGCACTATCAAAACCCATAAACTTGGTTCAGTTTAAGAAAAAATGACTGAAAATATCAGATCTATTGGCCTGGAAATACTAGCATGCAAATTACCTGTTTATCATGAACAGCCACGTCCTTCACACTCCCATTAACACCAGTGAATGGTCCAGAATTTACTGATGAAGCCAAGTCCTTCTGGTTAGACAATATGTCAAATAGAATTAAGGAACCTGCAAACAAGAATTAGAGTTGATTTGGGAAAAATATCAGGTTTTCCTGTCCTTAAATCTTAAGCAAGATTTATATGCAATAATGTCACGGTATAGTTTGATCAAAAGAAATGGCTGAATTAAATATATTAGTTTGAATATAATCACTCAGCTAAAAGAAACCCCTTTTCCTCCCTCTTCATGTAGTTGTAATGACTAAACTATTAGTTCATGTAGTTGTAGTTGTAGTTGTCATGACTAAACTATTTTTCCTTAAACTCCTGAGACTGCTTGATGAACTGGAGGAAAAGTTCCAGTCCAAACCAGTATGTCAATATGTTGCTCTAACATTTATTCTATCTTCTAAAAACTGCTTGTACTTTTACTAAGTGGAGGTTCTGAGACACATAAATCACCCACCTAACAAGACAGGAGATAACCTGTTAACATTTAAACACACACTAAACACTAAGTTTTCATGAAGGGAAGTACTAACTTTCTCTCAAAGCCTGATAAACTCAGCTGTTGAGAGGAGTTTCTAGCTCTTTTCTGAAAGACAGCCATGCCCTACCAGCTAATTTGAGTTTTACGCATAACAAAGGGGCCATTTTCCTTTAAGGAGGAAGCGATTCGGGATAAAAGCAGCATTCCTCAATCACCTAAGCTGTGCCCAGCCACAGAGACGCCCCCTCTGAAGTCGGGGTTGCGGCTCATGAAGAGCGCGTAGAGGCGGTTCATTTCCATGCCCACTTTATCCACGATGGTCTGGCAGTAGGTGGGGCTGTTGTAGAACAGGATGTCGAGCAGCGTTTCGTTGGTGAAGTGCCTCAGGCGCCCAATGCTCGGCAAAGTGATTTTCTTTATGTTCCTGGTAACGCAGAATCGTTAGAAGCGTGAAAGGCTTGAAAGAAACGCTCGTGAGAACTTTGTTAGCTTTTGAAATTAATGCAATGTAAATGCTACAGAAAGGGTCTCTAAAGGGATTTTAAAAACCCAGACAGCCTTCTGGCCTTGTTGCATATTCACACATTAATGCTACCTACTGATTGTCATATTTGAGAAAGATACAGCTCCTTTTTTTTTTCTCTCCAGGCTGAAGGGATGCCTGAAATAACCTCTTCTCTATTCCAAGACTGCTCTCATAGAAGTACCAGGGAAGTTTGGTGAGCAGATTGAAGTGGAAGAGAAAAAGGAACTAACATGTAAAATTAGAATCATAGAATGGTAATGCTCTCCTTTTGAAGGAAAAGCTTGGCATCACCATCTGCTTGCCTGGAGTCAAGACAGCTGCAGTGGAATTGCTACAGACTTGGAACTGCCTGGTTTGATTAACAGAATAAGGATGCCTCCTCATGCAGTGCTCAAATGCAAATAAAACACCAAGGCTGGGGGAAAGCAGTGTGATCTGACTGAGCTGGAACAGTCTGGAGAACATCAGCATCACTTTAAGTGGCACAGGTTGCCACCCTTACAATTTTTACTTGCCCAGCTTTGAGCAAGGGAAAGAGCTTGAAATGTCAAGTCACAGCAAAGGGGTAGGCACCGAGAAGGGATTTTAAAACAGATTTTTAAATGCTGTAACACTCCCACCCAAATATAGATACTTTGCTTCAAAGAAAGAACCCCCTAGCTAAAGTGCCTAATCATAATTCAGGCACTCCTCTAGGACTGGACAGAAGGCTCAATGCCTTCCTCACAAATAACTCCTAGGGTCAAACTCATCAGACTGCATGAAAGAAAATAGAAAACTCTCCACTCTAAATTGCCCACACCACATGGACAAAACATCTCCAGGCTCACCACCTCACCCTTGTGATCATAATCTCTACACACTCACTCATCATCAAGTATCATGAACTCTGATGCCAATCCAGTACTGAAAAGTTGTGTGCACGAAAATAAACAAGAGAAATAATCCTCACACCCTTCCAGCTTTCCAAATACTCATCAAAACGTTAATTTAAAAAAATCTGCAATTCTCTAATCCAGTCACACATTTACTCATGGAGCCTGCAGAGCATATGAACTGCTCTTTTTCTCCACTTCCATAACCCATTCAAAAGCAGCTTTTAAGATGTTTTCAACATTAAAAATGCCCTCACCTGTCTACACCTGTTGCATCTCCATGCAGGGCGCTGTGCCAATGAACTGGAAGGAATTCCACCCTGCTCACTTTGCGTTCCTCCAAACATTTCTTAAAGTGAGTCTGCAACAACTTCAGAGAAACAGTCCTAAAATCATCCACTGTGAAGAAAAAGAATAATGAAAATCTGATAGCTGCAATACTCAAGTGACACATAAACAGTCTCTCCTTCCCCTTAATTTCATAGATAGTCAGAATACAAATGATGGAAATTGAAATTGAAAACTGGAGAAATTTTTTCAAATAAGTACAAATTTTTGTTAGATGGATTTTCTAGCAAGCTATTTCTCTCACAATTCCTGCCAGTTCATGCCATAACCAGACAGTGCTTTCTTAATTTACTCAGTTGTACTGGAGTCTATTTAAAAAAAAAAAAAAAGAAAACACAAAACCACACACACAAACCACACAAAGCAAACACATCCACTCACACCACAAAAAGAAAAAGAAAAAAAATGAAACAAAAAACCCCTCACCACACATCCCCAGACCTAAATCACCCTGCAAGTGTGATACTGAGTACTAGTAGTAACAGCTAAAGCTTCAAGTTTAACAGAATACAGATTCTGCCTTTGGAAAATAATCATGAAAAATTGAACTTCTTATCATTAGAGACTTTTCTTTAAAAAAATTATAAAAACATGCTGATCTGAATATGAGCTAGAGAGAGCTACATTTAAACAGCAAGAATACAACTGCTCATTATACAAGTCCAAACTTACCACATTCAACAATGCTTCTAAACCTCAAGTCACATACAGGACCTATGCCATGAACCATAAATACCAGATGGTCAATTTGGGGCATTTCCCCTGTAGAACAAAAAAAAAGGAAAACACTCAGACTACCAGTATGTACTGCAGGAGTGAAGTTCAGAGTCTAGGAAGTGTAATAATACACATTTGTTTTATAAAGCTTATTATATAACATGGTTCAGGACATAACAGAGCTCATAGGACTCCTTTGATTAAAACACCCCAAAACCAGTTAACCTCTTCAAGCAGCTGAGATGAAGGAATAACTTTAATCTTTGGACTCCACCCACTATTGTCCAGCTTCTGCACAGATCCAAACTGACTGCTCCCAGTGCAGACCCAAGTATCTCATCACCAGGAATCTCATCACCTACCATCAGGAATCTCATCGTGGTCATCATCAATCCCCCGTTTCACTACCCTGGGCCTTGCCTGCCCATCTTGAGTGGTGCCCCATTCATCTGGTGTGGCAGAAGGCTGGAATTGAACTATGACCTGCAACAAATACAGTGTCCAATTCCAACCACAGAAAACCCTCATGACTCATACTGTTAGTCTGAAAGCACTGCGTGGTTGAACATATTCTTTGATTGCTTTACCTTGCATCTGAAAATCAAACATTTTCTTCCACAAAATCCTCATTAGTGTGAAAAGCAAACAGATGACTCAAAGTAACCACAAGGTGAGGAAGCTGGGTCTGGTCAGTGATTCTGAACCATTTTAACTCCTCAGCCAAGCATTATTCAAGCTCCTCCTTCCTAGTCTCCAGTATCCACTCCTCCTTAGCAGATTACTGCTAATGTGAGGAAATTGAATGCTACCTGATTTACAATAACTCTATCACAAGGACAAAATGGAAAAAAAATTTTAAAAGAAAGTGCAGTGCTTTTCAGAGAAGGAAGGAAGGACAACAGCATCTGAAGTAGTCCAGAAACCCTAAAAAGTGAGGAATTCAGTAGTACAGTCTTTTATAGGACTAGTCTGAACTCGTATTTATGACACCAAGTGGTTTAAATGCTCCTTCTCTAGATTTTTATTGGACAGAATTGCCTAACCAAGATTATTAAACACTTTAAGCAGGAGCAACCATGATCCTTTCTGGCCCTTGGATAGTTCTTAATTACTGCATCTGTGATATGTGAACAGTTAACAGCATTGATCAATAAGGCTGAAGTCCATATTTTAATCACATGAGACTGTACACAGAGTAGAGTAACTTTTAAAGCTTGCCTTGCCATACTTTCTTATGGCTTGAAAATAAGCAAAAACCTTCTCAGGCCTTAAAGAAACTATTTACCTTATAGCTAGGTGCTTTCCTCCACATGAAAGCTCTTTGTTTTCATTATTTTCATTTGATACAGACTGAGGTTAAACTAATTCAAATTGCTTACCATTTGCTTAGCCAAAATATTTACTATGCAAACCCTAATTCTCTTCAGGTTTCAGAAAGCACTGTCTTTTAACCACAGGACAGCACATTGAAGCAAGCACAAGTTCAGTGTTTTGTGAACTTGATGATCTTTAATGCACACACACCCAGAACAACCAACTGGTAGGTTTCATGCAAGATTAAGACTGCATTCAGTTTATGCTTCCATCCATTTGCTCGCTCCCCCTTAATGAATCCTGCGAGATGCAATTGCCAAAATCTCTTACCTTGGGATTATGCATAACAATTGTCTCCCCATTTGGAAATTCAAGTCGCCGATGCCATTGATTTGTAGTTACAGCCCTTTTGTATTCTGCCTGAAACAGTAAACAAGTTACACAAAAATCAGCATGGCAACCTTCTCAGTATTTTGCAGCCTCATGTAATGCTACAGTTCAAATTTACATAACTTTCTTTATATAAAATGTCCCATGAAGAGGTACACAAGCAGATTTTAGGTCAGAGCAAACACACCCACTACACACAGTGCAGGACTTGTAGAAATTGTGGTGTTGTGGAGTCCGAGGAGAGATGTCCTGAGACCGGGGTGCTCTCAAGACACGTGGTTTATTAGTCATGGGGGGGGCAGCCTAACCAGGGGAAGGGAACAGCAGCAGGAAAAGTCTAAAGGGACCGGGATCCAGGGGAGCGAGAGAGCAATTTACCTGTTACATTCCATTTTAACCCTTTCTATCATGAATATTCTAATTAGCACCAACCAATCACCTCAGGATACAAAACCTACAGAATTTACATACAGCCTATGGGGACTACTATATTACCATACTAATTTACATATTAAGAACCTGAAAAATCACTTTTTCTTTTGATACCTGAGAAGGTCCAACCCCCTTTTGTTTGGGGAGTGGAATGCACAGGTGATTCAATCACCGTCTTCCTGCTTAACATTCTACAGTTCAAATCTTGCTTTCAATTCTATATCTCTCGCAGGATTTACACTCTTAAAATCTTTTACTAATAAATCATCTCTGCAGGGGCTTCCTGCTTCATCCTTTCCAACAGGACTGATGCAGGAGCAATGGGGCCTCCTAGACACTTACGCTCCAGAAAGTGCATTCAGAAAATCACCTTCATGAAACAGAAAGAAGAGTTTCTGAGGTGATTAGCACAAGGAACTGACGAGGTCTCTGTGGGTCACTGACCTCCAGCTTGTCACTGAAGTCCTCAGTGTAGGGGATGAAGCGGCTGTCCTTGTCCCCCTTGTAGAACCACAGGCAGCGCCGCACCTCCGAGGGCTCCTCGTCCCAGTACACGGCTTTCCTGACGCGCTCGTACAGGAAGACGTCGTAGCGGCCGCCGTCCGTGCTCAGCACCACGCTCTCGGGGTCGGGCTGGACTGGGACACACAGCCACACCTGGTTACCACACTGGCACAGCTCTGCTCTCCCTGCCCTGCTGATCCACTCCTGGGATCAGCATCAGGCCGTTAGGGGTGACAGTCACACCAGGGCAGAGAAGCTTTGTAACGCTGTGATAATTCTAGAATGCTTCTGTATGCTCTGTACACAACAAGGAGCTTGGAGAAACTCCCAAATACAAATATTTACTCCAGAACTGGCAGTTTAACAACAAGGCAACCCAAGACACCAATAATGGGAATTCTGTATGAAAATCTGATACCTATTTGGGATGATACATCTCAACACTGACAGCATAAGGCAGTGATGATGTCAGTGAAGAAAATTAAGTGGCACAAAATACATCTTCAAAACCTTACTTATTACTGCCACACACATGAGCGGCATTACCCCAATATTTTCCTTTAGTCCTTCTGCTCACCTCTGGGTAAGACAGGACTTACCAGAATTATAGATCTCCTCTAGTTTTGCAGAATCCAGAATGCTGAATGGCATCCATATTTGCTTGTCCTCCACCTCCTTACAGTAGAACCAGTGGGGCTGAACGGGCTCGTACTGGTTCTGCAGCAGCACAGGAGAGGCTGGGACCAGGGGCCCTGCAGGCCTGGCAGGCTGGAGCTGGGACTGAGACTGTGGAAACTGAAAAGAGACAGGCTCAGCACCTCAGTCTCACAGGGTTTTTACAGAACTCTTCTATTCTTTGCTATAGGGAACACTCTAAACCTTTATTTCTAACATGTTTTCCTCCCTAAGAACATTACCTTCCATTTTAAAAATATTGTCCACTTCATCATGTGTTTGAGAGTTTACACCTTCTCAAACTGAGAAAGAATGTGAATTTCATTACCTCAAACACTGTTAAAAACTGCCATGGTTTAGCATCATGATTTCCTAAAATCAGTGAGATTTCAAGTAGTCTCTTAAATTTTCAAAACTTGAGCTGAACTTGTTTCTTACAGCCACAAAATTTGACATGAAAATAAAAACACATTCTCCTCATTTTTCATTTACACGTAGGTATGCTTTTGCATAAAGACTCCTGACTTTAACAAGTGGCCACTTCAGCAATAGTTCCCTTCCTGCAAAGTAACCAGAACAGGCAGATTTCAAACTCAAATGTAGCATCAGTGGCACAAAATAAGTAGTAGATTTTGAAAGGGTCTACAGCCTACATAAAGCTGATTTCATACAAATTGTACAAAAATCCCAGTCAGTACAACTAAAAGCAACTGATGTCAGCAGTAGCAACTGCCTTGGTTGATGATACATTTAAAGGGGAAAAAAAAGGGCACCAAAACATTGTACAATATATAAAATCCATCAAACAGAAGTTCTGAAATTATATAATCCAAAACTCCAGACTGTTTAGGTTCTACTGCCTTTGCTGTGCTTTGTCATTATACAACCTTCACACTTTTTATTCATGATAACAGAAATATAGCAATAGTTCAGGCAAAAATAAAAACAGGTTTTGCTGTTTTCAAGGTGCCAGGTTTTATTAACCCATTGGCATTGCTTTAATAATGCTTGTAAAAAAAGAATGAAGATTATTGCTTTATATCACACAAAATCCTCAACCAATGTGTTTCAAAGAGTTTGCTGACAATTTTATGTGACTTAATTTCAAAAGGTCTGGCTTCACCAACAAAGCCAGCTTAAAAAGAGATTTTAGCCTATATCTTTGAAACAGCTGAATGACCTGAATTTAAAGCTGAGGAACAAAAAAATGCAGCAGCACAGCTGAAACTCATCAAACTCAGAAAGCCACAGAAAAGAGCAACAGAACTTCACAACCTGGCTTTGTTTCTGCTGCCCAGAGGCTCTCAGAGCTACAGCCTCAGGGTACACTCACTTCAAAGATCAGGAAGTTTTCCTGGAACAACAGTTCCAAGCTACTTCTAGTGAAAAGCTTTTGCTGTTATAAACGGTTCAAAACTTCTTCTGGTTTTTTTTGCTTTTTTTTTTTGCAGAGAAGAAAAATCTTCCAAAGATGAAATACACAGACATACCTGTGTCAGTGGCCCCGGGGGTGTCTGGTACATCTGCACGGGTGGCACAGGGGACGCTGTGGCAGGGGGGTGGCTCTGCTGCAGCTGGGGAGGGGTGAGGTAGGGGTTGGCCCTGCTGCTCAGGGTGGTGTGCCTGTAGGGGTTGTAGCCCTGCTGCTGAGGGGTGCCCGTGGGCAGGGCAGTGCTGGCAGGTGGGGGACAGCTCTGCTGAGGGGGCTGGTAAGGTGCCATTCCCACCTGGGAAGTGGGTGGTGCACTGTAGGATTGGGATTTGGGAATGTGTGGTGGAAAGGTGTTCTGCCCATCCTGTGACCCAGACACGAGGGGAAGAGAAGTGGGAGCTCTGGAGAAGGCTGGTGCTCCGACAGGTGTGGAAACAGTTGTTAAGGGTGGCTGCCCAATACTTCCAAAGGGATCACTGCTGCTGGGAACTTGAGAGAAGTAGCTGAAAGTCTGTGGTGGGTTGGGGCTGGCTGATGTCTGACCCAAGAAGCTGTCCTCTTCCCCAACATCTCCAGAATCATCTGCAAAAACAGAAGGATCACCAGAGATCTTGTAAGAGCTTCAAATCACTGTATGGGGTCAAAATGTTCTGTAACACCATCAGCTATGGCCCAAACTGTTGGTCCTCATAAAGCTTACACATCCTTGATTCAGCACACCATAAAATGAAACAAAAGATACCAAGTCTTCAAGAACACTTAAAATGGACCGTGAAAGTCACTCAGTGTACACAGAAAAAAGCAACAAATATTAAATAAGAAACCAAAATATAATTGGAGTCAGGACCTTCCCAGGGCAATCTGGCAGGCACTAAAATCCCTTCCAACTTCACTTATCCCTCAAATGCAAGAACAACCTTGGTTCATATCCTTTCACCACAAAACCAGCTACTAAGCATAGGACTTTTATGCTCCAATTTTTAGGATAGAGCTTAAAAACATTCCTGAATAGGCCAAACTTACAGGTTAAACCATCCATTCTTGCCTGCTTCTTCAGCAGAGCCTTCTCAAAGTTTCTCCTCTGACTTGCAAGGTGGCCATAACTCATGATCCCAAGCCACTTAATGGACAGGACTTACTCCAGCTCTCCCTAAAAATCCTACTCTATACTTTTATAAAAGCCACATCTCTGATGCAGAAAATCAGTTCCCATTATGCATAATTGCAGGAGAGGATTTAAAAAGATGCCAAGGCCATGAATGCCCTTTTGCATGGAGAAAATAAATAAAAGAGGTCCTGATCAATCACAGTTTTCTACTTTGCAGTGATCTAGGAACAAGTGGGGAAAAAAGGAGGTTTGTCATGATTTGAGGTCTCACAGTAAGCTCACCTAAGGCTCTGATGGCAGAGTGCCTGCCTGCTGAGGGAACAGCACCTTGCAAGGAGTCAGTGCCACCTGCAGACACCAGCAGAGTTTCACCTGCCTGGCAATTAAATGTCCCCAGGCTGTGGGGAAGACACCACAGAGCATCTCTGCTGCTCAGTCCCCAGGCAGAGACCAAGAGTCTCTGCAGCTGCAAGCAGCCAACAACAAATGCCTTTATCCACAGCCAACACAAGGGTAACAGGGAGCATTAAGAGAGTACAGGGGAATCCACAGAGAAGTCTCCCTAGGAAGCTGCTGTTCTAATTAATTAATCATAAAAGACTCAGCTGCCAAGATTAAAAAGAACTATTTTAACCATCTTTTATTTAGTCTGTGCAGACGGTGTCAATTTGAGGCATCACCTGCATTTATCAATTCCTCTTGCTTTCACTTACACAAAATCTCTGTGTGAGCCACTGTGTGGAGAAAGCTGAAACCACTTAGACCCAATGACCACTCTGCAGTCAGCCTGGGGATCATCCCCCAGCTGCAAGCAGTAGCCACCTATACTAAATAAAAGGTCTCAGCTTCTAAACAATGAAATCCACCCTCCTTTCACATTTCACAACGGTGTGGGACAGTGAGAAGCACACTGCAAAGCACACTGTCAACTCTCAGCTTTCCCAAACAACTGGCAGCAGAGCAGTCCCTCCACCCCACCGTGCCAGCCACCATAAACATGCAGCAGTGTGCTCAAGAGCTCTCAGGGCCTTTAGCAGATGAACTTTCACAAAACACCTACTATTCTCCAGTTTTAAATAGGTTTTGGAGATTTAGCCTAAGTGCAGCTTTCCTTCCAAAATGAGGTTGACAAAAGTTCTGCCCTCAAAAAAACCCCATAGGTATGTATGTACACACATGCAGTTTTCAAACACAAAACATTACTGTTTATCTTGACTTCTTCTAATTTCGCAAAAACTATGTTGGAAAAACAAGCACGTCACAAAAATGTAAAAAAAATGAGTGTACAGCACAGCTTTGATGTTCTCCCCATGCACAGAACATCTGTCCTCACCTGTGACTGTGCCAACCTCCTGTACATCCCCCCCTACACGAGGCAGAACTTTGTCAATCACAGACTGTCACCAGACAACCACAAGTGACATCAGTCCACGTCCTCACTGGGAACACTCCTCCCTACCTACAGTAAATATACTGGTTACAACACCCACCCGTGAGCAGAAAATGCATCTTATTGTCAAACTGCATAGCTCAAACCGCTAACTACTCACCCTTGGAGACAGATAATCAAATGAATGAGCACACATATAAACAAATAAGCACACAGCTCCCTAATGTTGGCTGTCAGACAAATCCCTGGATTGATTCTTATTACACTTCACACAATTTCAAATGATGATTCCAAACACAAAATATTGAATGCAGCAAGAAGATCCCCACAACACCTGGCTGGACAGATGGTGAGTACACTTGACTGTGGAAATAGAACATTTAACAGGACATGGGCCTCACTTGGACTGACACAGAATGTGGCACAACCTCTGACACTGAAATTCACTCCTGCTGCAAAAACATGAATCCTCACCTGATCAAATCTTAAGTCACATGGAGAGCATAAGATTCACCACATTAATCAAATCCCATCAGATTTTATCCCCAGCTGGCTTCAAAATGTTCAGGAAATTGCCAGGACAGTCATTTGTGTAAAGCTACTAGCCAGATCATTTAAAAATTACTTTATTTTCTTAATAAAGTTAATGTATATTTGCATGAAAGAAAAAAAAAAACTATGAAGATTGCACAATGGAATCAGTAAAAGTATCAACTATCTAGATACCACAAGTAAGTAGGAGTAATATTTTAATGCTTTTATCCCTCCTACCCAAAAAAATGTAGTTGATCTAAAAAACTATTCTACAGCCATACTTGGCAAACATTTCATTAAATCTGCAGAGAAGTACTGCACTTATTTCCAGCTATATTGATACCTATTTTAGCTAGGATACAGCAGTGTTGAAATGAAGCCTTGAAGACTCAGCATAAACTAGTTTGGGTTAAAAGGGACCTTCAAAGGTCACTAGTCCAATCCTAACACACACAATACAGTAAAATTTAAAAAACCTAGTCTCTAGATGCATTTATAATGTTTTGAGCTTTAATCTCTGACTGAACACATTCCCAGAAAAATCCATTCCTTTATCTTTGCCTAAGCATCAGATTTTAAGTTGCACACCATGTGTTGGGAACACCTTTAAAGCTTTAGGAGAGAAGGATATTAGAACCAGGATTACGTTAGCAAAGATATTTAAGGTGGCTGCTTAACGTGCTATTTTCAAACCGGGAAAACAGAAAATAACATGAGAGAGGGGCTTAAAAAACGCGAAAACATTAAGTACACACTTGAATGGAAGCACTGACGCGTCAGTGAGCTGAAAGAGCGATGATCAGCGCCCGTCCTTAGACACAGCGCTAAAAAGCACACACACAAGCAATAAAGTAGGGGGAAGTAGAAAAAAAATTTAGTCCCGGAAAGCGGAAAATGTAATCCCGAGCAGTGTCTCTCCTGAGGTACCACCAGAGACACCCGGCTCGGGGAGCCCCAGCGCCGGGTCGAGCCCACACGTACCGGGCCCCCCAGGCCCGCAGACCCCCTTGGAGCCCCGGCTCGGCTCTGGGGGCTCCCCGGGCCCCACCGCCCCTTCCCGGCGGTGGCGGGACCCGGCGGGACCCCTCACATCCCCTGCGCTCCCGGCTGCCCTCCCTCCCTATCTCCCTCTCTCCCGTACCGGCGGGCAGCAGCGCGGGGCCGGGCGGCGCGGCCGGCGCTTGGCTGACGGGGATGAAGGGCACGTTGAAGCTGAAGTCGGTGGCGGAGGAGGAGAAGAGCAGGTTGGTGCCGGTGCCTCCCCCGGGCTTCGCCGCCGCCATAGCCGCGCCCCGGCCACGTCCCTGCCCCGGCCCCTTCCGCCCTCACCCAAGATGGCGGCGGCGGCCGCGCGCAGCCGTGAGGGGCGGGAGGCGGGCCCGGCCGCCATTCCCGCAGGAAGAGGAGGAGGAGGGCGCGGAGGAGGAGGAGGAGGAAGCGGAGGAAGCGGCGGCGGGCCCCGCGCTGGGCTGGCGAGCGGGACTCGGCGGCCGGAGGGTACCGGCAGCCCCGCGGCGAGGCGCGACCCCGCCATGCCGTGCGTGGGCGACTGGCTGAACAGCCCCCTGAGCATCGTGCAGGGCATCTTCGGTGAGGCGGGGCCCGCGGCCCCTGGGCGGCAGCGGGAGCGCCCCGAGGGCGCCCGGAACCGGACGGCGCTTTTCCCTCGCGGAGTGGTGGCGGGGGAGCGGCGAGGCCGGCTCCGTGTCTTATATATCTGCCTTATATCTTATATATCTTGTATATCTTGTACACAGCGTGTGTTCCGTATGTCTCGTGTATCTCTGGGTTCCGGCAACAACGCGTGCTGTCTGCGCGCGCTGCCGAGCGGCGCTGGTGTTGCCAGTGCGATCAGCCGCCGCTGTTTCCGTGCTGGGCTTGATCTTAACTAAAACAATGCCGAAATAAAAAAATTTCCGCAGCCGACACAGCGCGGAAAGCAGTGCCTCGGCTCCTGCCCTTTCCCGCTGGGGTGTTGCGGAGCTTTCCCTGGCTTCCAAGAATGGCTCTGTGCTTCTTGGTTGGCCTGAAAGGGTTTGAAGTGGGAAGTCAGTGAATTGCGAGGGGAATAAATTAGTTGAAGATGCACTTACTTCCCTAAGATAGAAGTGAAAGTTGGGTTTGTTTGATATGCTGGAGAATCCTGGATAAAAGTCTCTTATGTGGTGCTAATAGGCACATAAATCTGTTGGTTTTTGTAGCCCAAAATGTTCCAAATTCTGATTGGGAGAAGAAGGTCACCGAATACTTCAAGGAGAAATTAAAAGAAAATAATGCTACTAACTGGGTAAGAGTATTTTATTCTCTTAGAGTTACACTTCTTCTTAAGCTTCATTGTTATTTACATTTCTTACAGTGGCTCGCTTTTGATGAGTCCTGCCTTTTCGTGATAAGGGCGCAGCTGCATTTCGGGCCCAGGCTTTGGGGTGTGAATTTACACCTCGGCTGCTTTAACCTGGGGTGCAAAGCCGGGATGTGAAATCCCAGCCCATCCATCCCCTTACAGCACCCCAGGCCATCCCTGCTGGGTGCTGCCACTCTGGAGCACAGTCAGTAGATGGCAGGAGATGACAAATATTGTCATTTTTAGGGGGTGTGAGTCCTCGGTGTGCACCACGAGCTTCTCAGCTGCTGGTTATAAATCTCTCAGGAGCTTTTATCACGATGCTGCAAACTTGTGTGGGTTGAATAAATGGTTGCCTGGACCTTCAGGTTTTAAGGAAAAAATGCTTTTCCTACTAAAACTGTGCTTTTTTGGGCTGGGTCGGGCCTGGTTTGTGCAGTTTAGCAGGGAAGCTGTGCTTTAGGTTTTAAAAATAAAACGTGCACAGTTGAGTTCAAAAGCTGGTACTTTTCTAAAAGGCTGTAGCAGAAATGACCTAATGGGACTGATAAGGGGGAATAGAAACTTTCATATGAAGTCTGTTCTACTTATGACTAAAAACAGGTGAAAATGATCTGTTTTCTTTCTCAGTCAGTGAAACTGTTCTGCACTTAGTATTAAATTATAGCTTAAAGCATAAATGGCAAAACTGAGTAAAATTTACAACATCAGAAGAATTGAAACCATATTTTCTTATTCAAAAAAAACCTATGAGGGGATATACTTTTGTTTAAATGCCACTTCCTATAAGGCCACTTACCATTTTTTTGCATTTTAACGTTGAATGTGGGCTTTTTCAACAAAGATTTTATCTTCAAAATTTGGAAAACTCTATTCGTATTGCAAGTCTCGTTCTTTAAAGTCATACCACATGCTTAGGCATTGATTTTTTTTTTTCTTTCTGTTTTCCCATTGTCATGTAAAACTGTGTGAAAAAGACTTCCCCAGTGTGGACTTGGAAATTAACATACAGGTTTTCCAGGACCTTTTGTTATGAGAAATTGTGTATGCAAATTGCTCTAGTACTGCTGGCACATTGCACGTGGTGGAAGTGCTGTTAAGTAGAAATAAAATAAGTGATAAATTCTATTTAGTCCTGCAGCTGCAATAGTACTAAAATTTAAAAGTTGGTTTCAGATGTTGCACGGTTTTCACACAGTTCTGGTGACCTATAACCACTTCTTTCATAGCCCAGTATTGGGACTGGAAGAATTTGGGAACTGTTAAGTGCCTGATAATTGTAACAATTATCTTTAGCAGCCATTGCAGAGAGGTGTTGGGATAGCTACACTTTGTTACTGCTTAGATTAGAATGGGAGAGGCACTCAGAAAATACCAAGTGTGCTATATACATAGGGGTTTGAGGAAGAGGATATACTGGATGTTCAGCAAATTAATTTTTTGTGCTGGTTTTGGTTTACTTCAGAGCACTGCTCAGTATATACCAGTTGTATGGAACATTCTCTTTTTTCACAGGTTCCATCACTGAATGATGTTCCTGTACATTACCTAAAACCCAACAGTTTAGTGAAATTTCGCTGCATGGTTCAAGATATGTTTGATCCTGAGTTTTACATGGGAGTGTATGAAACAGTTGACCCAAACACAAATGCACGTGTAAGTGAAATGCTGATTTACTGTTTTAGCAAATGTTTGTCACTTTACTCATTCTGGTCTTTGTATTTCTCTAGTTTGTGAGTTAAACCTATGGGGTCTGGACACTGATAGTAACTGTTCAGCTCCAGTGGCATCAGTAAAACATAACCTGTTACATTTCTGTTGAGGAATAAAAAATAATGTCTGTGAGGGACTTTGGACTGCAGTGATTTTGGTGTAATTCATGTTCAAGATGCTCTCAAAAACACAATGATTGCATTGCCTTTTCCCTCTTGACAGGTTTTGCATTTTGGTAAATACAGAGATGTGGCAGAATGTGGGGTAAGTTATATCAATTATATAAACTTAGAGAAGAAATATTGGCTGGAAAGTTGCAGTTTTATAAGTGTGACAGAGCTTCTTTGGTACTTGGCAATGGATTCCTGAAGATACTGCTTTAAATGCAAAATTAATCTTTGGTTTGGAAAGCAGAGCATTCATAACTTCTCACTGGTATTCTAATTTCAGCAGGCTTCCAGCTGTTTCTGTTGTATTTAAAATTTGTTTTGGTTGAGTGGAGGGGGGAGTGCCCATGACCTTGAAACTGTCTGCTATGGAGAGCAGTTACTTTTGGTAGTGCAGTGCAATTTGAATCAAAACATTATATATTCACTTTTTCTTGAGTTAGGTAGTCTTGCATGTTAATTGTAACTTCTGGCTGAGTAACTGAATCTGTGGTGTTAGTTAAAAAAAAAAGAAAACAAACAGTAATCAGATTTTTAACAAAATTTCTCTTGGGATTCCAGCCTCAGCAGGAAATTGATTTGAACTCCTCACAAATAGTCACCTTGGAGAGACAGACTTTCTACTGTGTTCCAGTGCCTGGTGAATCAGCATGGGTGAAAGAAATATCTTTTTTGACTGAGCCAGTGTTTTGTTATACAATCAGTGGTCACCAACAAGTTAATTAGATTTAAGGAGATAAGTTTCTTTAAAATTTGTTGTGGTTTTTTTGTTAGCAGATCTGGAGAGGTGATAGGTGTAGAAAGAGAAAAAAAGGAAGTTGATGGTGTGTAATATGCACAAAGAGGATGCAAATGAATTTAGGAGCATTTGTTTTGATTCAGTAGACATTTTTGCTTGGGAGAGGCTTGAAAATTTCTGTTAATTTCTAGTTGCAAATGCTTAGGAAAAGAGAAACTTCAGTTGAGCCATTGGCATTTTCCACAGCAGGATACTGTTACACAGTGAGAGTCTCCTATAAAACACTTGTGTCCTATAAAACAGCTGTAGCTGAGCATGTTAAGGTTAGCATTTTGTTAAAAAAAAAAAAAACAACAAAACTCCACTAAACCTCAGTGTGGTTGAGTTTTCCCTGCTCAGTCTGTGGGTTCCTTGACCTGCCGTCCCAGGCGTACGTCAGCGCCAGCCAAGCCCGAGTGAGCCCTTCCACCTCCTACACCCCCAGTCGCCACAAGAGGAGCTATGAGGAGGATGAGGACATGGATCTGCATCCCTCCAAGCAGAAGGAGCAACACATGGGTAAGAGCTGCTGTTGATGAGTGGTTACAGGATCACAGAATTTCTAGGTTGGAAGAGACCTTCAAGATCATCGAGTCCAACCCATGCTCTAACACCTCAACTAGACCATGGCACCAAGTGCCACATCCAGTCTTTCTCTAAACACATCCAGGGATGGTGACTCCACCGCCTCCCCAGGCAGGCCATTCCAATACTTTATCACTCTTTCTGTGAAAAACTTTTTCCTGATATCCAACCTATACTTCCCTTGACGCAGCTTGAGACCGTGTCCTGTGATTCTGTCCGTTGTTGTTCTGATACCTCTTCAGGATTTGGCAAAAAAATCATTGCTAAAACCTCAAATAGTTGCAGCTGTTTTAATTATTAGTGTTGTTGCCTTTGTGATTTGGAGGTTTGGTTGAAGTCAGTGGTTTGATTTGAAGGAGTGTGGGAGAGCCTACAGTGTTACATGTGCGTTGTATGACTTGCTGACAGTCCGGAGAGATTTTTAATGTAAACTGGTTTTTATGCATATTCTGACCTGTGTTTTTTAAACATGAAGTGCAGAAAATATTATCTATGCAGTCATATGGACTGTAGAAAAAAAAAGTCATTCCCCTGGTTTAAACACTGCATTTTGAAAATCACATTTCTGGCCACGTTTGGATTTCCAAGACACACAGATCTTTGCCAGTACTCTCTCTCACACTTAATTTGATTACATAAAATATGCACTTGTGAGACTTCTAGTATTAAGAGTATAGTCTGTCAGGTATATTGCATTATTAAATATTCTTGTCTCAGGTGTCTTGTTAAATTAGTTTTATTCTGTGTTGCTCACTGAAGAAACTTGTTCAGTTCTGCATTTCTGTTTAAAAAGCTTTTAAATCCTGTGTTTTCCAGGCAGTGGAGGTGATATCCATGGATGTGTGGAGCCAAAGAGATTAGAAACAGAAGCTTCTGCAGGTCATCATGTCATTTCTCCCAACTGCTCCCCTCCACTTGACCTAAATTTTCCCTTGCCAGGAGAGAAGGGACCAGCCTGTCTTGTAAAGGTAAGAGACAGAGAGGTGATGAGCAGGGCTGTGCTCTGTGTGCCAGGCAGAATCAGCCTTGCAGGGGTTTGTAGGCACAGAAATTTTGTCTCAAGTCCACAATTTTGTTTCTAGAGATAATTGCATGCTCTCTCTTCACTAACACAATGTTTCTCTTCTTGAGTGCTACATTTGAATTGCTGGAATCCTTCAGCAGTGTTCATTAGAGCTTGCAACTTCTCACCCCACTTAGTTTAAAAAAAAAAAAGATTCCAGTAGTAGATGCTTGAGGGTGTAGCTGGTATTGAGCCCTGCTATTTTTCTTTTAGGGTATCTCCTCTAATTGAAAAACCAAGCTGGAAAACCAATAAACTACACATTTGTGTATTGAATTTGAGGCAGTCCTTGATTCACTGCTATGCTATATTGCTATGAAACTTCAACACAAAATTCCTCTGCTGTTGCTGTATTGACTTCTCTCTTATTCAGCAAATCTTGATGAATCAGGGTAGAATACAATTGTTTACACTTGTGTGGCAAAGAATGCCAATAGAAAAAGCATGGAATCAGAGAAACTCCCTTTTTCAGTGTAAGCTTACTGACCCCCAGGGCGAGGGGAGACCTCTTCACTCAGACTGTTCTCAATCCACAGCTGAGTCTCCTAAATTGCCTTTGTGTTTTTCTGCTGTCCTGCATGTGGCCCATCTGCCTCTGCATTTTATTTTCTGTTTGGGGCAGGTCTATGAGAACTGGGAGAGCTTCAAAGTCAATGATGTGCTGGAGGTGTTTGGTGTTCTGTCTGTGGACCCAGTGCTGAGCATAGTGAACAGTGAAGAGAGGTAAGGCTGCCCTGAAATGCAGGTTTTTATTACAGTGAAATGTGGAAATACATGATAATTATGCTTAAGGAGTGAATTTTGTTGCTTTAAAATAGCTTGATGAGGAAAGTGTTACTTCCAGCATCCTGGAAACTGAAGCTCAGTGTGCTCTGGTACATCCATATCCTTGGATACCCAGTGCATCTTTTTTTAGGTGGTTGTACTGTCTGTAAAGCAGAAAATGCTTCTATAGCTAAATGTCTTATACTTTTTAATGTGTACTGAACTTGCAGTGAATAAGTGAACAGTGCACAAAGCTTTCAAAGTGTTAAAATTATAAAATTACCTTTTGAAGTAATTTCTAAGTCCATGAAGATTGTTACCAGAAATGTAAGTATTTCTGAAGAGTATTAAAAAAAGCTTGCATGTCTGCATGGAGAGTTATAGTGACCAAAATGAGTTGATTTTTCATTAATTAAGGTATCTCATCTTCTTAATCCACTGATAGAAACTTCCCATTTCACCTGCTGTTCTGCAATTCCTTGCCTGACAAAACACAAAATAATTTAGGATGCAAGAAGTCAATTTTCAAAATAAAACTCTTGACCAAAATCTAACATAATTACTGCTGAATGTCTTGAACCATTGCACTCTGAATCATTTCTGTTGCTGAGTTTATCTGTCTGGCAAGTACAATACCCAGAGGGCAATGTGAATCCTTTATAGTGCCAACTTCTTAAAAATTAACTCAGCCGGGTCAGCTGCTTTTTGTTATCATCTGTGTGACAGCTAAGCCCAGACTGACAGCTCAGTTGCTCTGTCACAGGTGCTTGTGGGTTTTTTTCCCTGTGTCATTCTATAACAAGAAGACAAAATGGTGGCATTTAACAACATTTTGAATACAAACAAAAGAAATGTCTTTTAATGGAAAGAATGGATAGTGTGAGGGTGAACTGCTGAAGTGGCTTTGAAGCTATAAAGCCTGACAGCTTCTAAAACCAGTACAAGAAGATGAAATTTGTGCTAAACTTCACTGTCATCTGATAGAGTCACTTTAGGGATTTTACTTTCTAAAAATGAAAATGAAAAGTTAAAACCACCTGGAAGGAATTTTGTAAGACATTTCGAGGAGAGCAAAGCTTGTGTATCTGAACTCTTAAATTAAGAAGTAATACCTCCAGGTTCCAGCAGAGGTACATTAGAATTTATTTATTCACAGTTCTCTTAGTCAGCCAGTGACAGAGCTGTGATGTGACTGTCTAGAAAATCTTGTCAGCCTCCAGAGCCTGGTGGGATATGAAAATCCCACATGATCACAGAGACAAATGTAATAAATGACCTTATTTTTTTGAAAGCTGCTGTTTAGACTTCATTCAGTACAGGCTGGACAGAACAGTGTGTAATATTCTACTTGAAGCTACAGCCTATTAAATGGTGCAGCAGATAATAAATGTGGTGATGTATGAGAGTTTGGTTTTATGGGGTTTTTTTTGTTGGATTGTTTGGGTTTTTTTTCTTCAGAAAAATATGACTTGATTATTTTCTGAAAATAATAGAATCCAGATATTTTGGGTCAAGCCTGCTTTAGTGTTAATATGCCATTATGAAATTGTGATTCAGTATTGATGGTGTTTATAAAGATCCTAAAGAAGGTAGTTTGACTGTGGGAGGAGTCCCCAGGAGCTGGGAGGGAGGGATGTTGTTTGTTCCTCTGTTCTTGGCCTGGTCCCAGCTGCTCTGGGTCAGAGGCAGAGCAATTCCCCTGGAATGTTTCTGAGTGCAGCTGTGCTGTGCCCTCTCCCCAGGGACAGCTCAACCCTTGATCCCGTGGAGTGCATGGACACGGCAGAGGAGCAGAGAGTGCACAGCCCCCCAGCCTCACTAGTGCCCAGGATCCATGTGATTTTGGCACAGAAGTTGCAACACATTAACCCCTTGCTGCCTGCCTGCCTTAACGAAGAGGAGAGTAAAACCTGTGAGTGTCTGAACTCTTGAGCACTTGCCAGGACATCTGAACAAATTCTGCTTTGCTCAGAGGCAAATGCCTCAATAGCAAGGTTTGAATGTAAATCTTGTTAGATGGAAGAACCATGCAATGCTGCACAGGATGCAGCATGTTTGTGTTTATGTGATGCTTATGTTTTTATTTGGCTGAAATAAATGTGATTTATGTGGAATTTGGTTTTGCATTCTGTGTGCCCAAGGATTTTACCAAGTTGTTCAGCCATAAGATTTGTTTTCAAATGGAGTTGTGAATTGCTGGAAAATTAGATTTCCAATTTAGTGTGATACTGGAAATAAGAAACATACAGATGATATAGAGACTAATAATACTGTGCACAAAATAAGGCCATTCTGCTTTTAAGCAACTGTGCTATTCCTTGTTTGACTGTTATTTTTTTTCATTGCATTATTGCTTGCAGACCTCTGATATTTATAACTTTCTTCCTTGAGTGCTTTGTGTTGCTTGTTCTGAGCAATATGTAAGAGGTTTTTTCTGCCTTTAATATAAAATGGAGCAGCTATGGATTTTTAGAAATTTGACTCTACACTTTATAGCTTGCTGCAAATTACGCAATATCTAATTTTTTAAAAAAATCTTTTCCAAGGAAGTATTGAGTGATTCAGGTTATCCAAAGCCAGTTGAAAAAAACAATGAACATTTGTTTATTTTTCCTAGACTGCTTTGGAATAAACATTTTTCTTCATCAAACTGTGACAAAAAGTCAAAATTATAAGAGAGGGAAGAGGGTGGGAAAGAAGAACATCTTCTGACATTTGTCTTCTGCTCTTTCGCCAGTTGTTTCCAATTTCATGTCTGAGCTGTCACCAGTGAGAGCAGAGTTGCTGGGCTTCCTCACCCATGCCCTGTTGGGAGACAGTTTGGCTGCTGAATACCTGATACTGCATCTCATCTCTACAGTGTAAGTATTTACATGTGAGCTGAGAATTCATGTATTTATCATTTAAAAGCAATCTCCTTCTATGGGGTTCTTCACCAGTCTGCAAATAACTGGCAGAAATAGCTGAAATAATACTTATTTCAGTAGTACTTTACCCAGGTAGAGTTGTCCTGTCACAATGCACACAAAGGCAGATGTCAGTGTCTGAAATAACAGTAAACATTGATAAAAGACCAGCTTTATGGCAGTGTATCTTTTCAGTGCTGCTTTGAGAGCTGACAAAATCTCCAAGACACTTTTAAACACAGGTGTGAAAACATCTTTCTGCCTCTGGCTTCTTCTAATGAGTAGGACATGGCACTGACTTCCCAAAGACAGCATTTCCTGACTGCTAGGTACTACAAGTTACATTCTGGGAATTTGTTTAATTAAATGTAAACCTGTTTAATGGTAAGTTCAAGTGACCTATTTAGCATGTGATAGAAATTTATTCTTATATTGATTTAAATAATCTCTGGGTGAAAGAGCAGCATCCTTTGACTCATTAAAATTTTAAGTGTGAGACTTCAGACATTGTAGTTATCAGGCCCAAATTTAATCATTTTAGTCTTCAAAATCAAAATGAGTTCTGTTTTCATTCTTTTTAGGGGGACTGTGAGTGTTCCAACACTTAGACCAGAATGTATTTTCTCTCTTAGCTGGTATCACAAAAAGGTTGAGAGTTGTCAAGAATGGGGAGAAGATACACAGTGAGAAGAGGGAGAGGAAAGCTGAGGGCAGGTAAAGGAGATGAACAAGTGTGATAAGGAGGGAAATTGAGATTGGGCACCAGAAAGGAAAAGAATGAAGTGTGTTCAGTGAGTTAACAACAGAGTACAAGGAGAACAGAACGTCTGGAAGGCCATTGCAGGATGCCAAGCACTGTAAATTACAGCTTTTGTGTGGTGCTGCAAAGCCTTGGGGAGCAGCTCCAGCCTGGCTCAGCTGCTTGGGCCCTACAGAAGGAAGGGACTTGGCTGATTTTGGTGTGTGTGTGTTCTGAAATCCTGCTGGCTGCCAGAGACACCCCACAATGCTCAAGCTGAATGACACCTGTATGCAGTGTTGGCCAGGTGTTTGCCTAACCCCTGCTGCTTTTGGTGCAGTTATGCCAGGCGGGATGTGCTTCCTCTGGGAAAATTCACCGTCAACCTGAGCGGCTGTCCCCGGAACGGCGCCTTCACCGAGCACCTGTACCGCCTCATCCAGCAGCTGGTGCCAGCTGTAAGCACTGCAGGGCAGGCCCTGGGGGGCCATGGGGCAGGGCCCTGGGGGGCCATGGGGCAGGGCCCTGGGGGGCCACGTGGGGAGCCTGGGGGCTGTGGGGCAGGGCCTGGGGCACGTGTCTCACTGATTCAGCCTGCTTTGAGCTGAAAAGGAGAGCAGGAAATGCTCTCCTGCTCCCCCATTTAGAGGGCAGGTAACAACAGAGGTGTGGCTGGGCCTGTGTGTTGAAGTCTGTGTAGCCCATCATCTAGGATGAATGTGGGATGAAATCCTCTCCTCAGAGGTATTGAACTGACTGGCAGATGCTGCATGCTTTGTTTGGTCTTTCTGGGTTGATATGTTGAGACATTTGGGTTATTTAATTATGGTGTCATTAGGGTTTACTTAAGTTTCTGGATACTGCTCTGTGGAAAAGCCACAGTAATTCAGTTTGGGGTCACACTAGCAGTATTTATTTATTTAACCAGCAGTATTGCTGCTAGTTAAATAAATAAATAAATCGTTTATTATTGAGCTCATCCTAGATGTGCAGAACAGGTGATAGGAATCCAGCAATATATTTATATATTTAACACATATAATATATTCAGCAGTATTTTCCTTTGGGAAACTTTCAGGTATACAGCACTTGGATATTTGGGATAAAGTGTTTCAGTGCCGAGTTTTGTTTGACTGTGCAGGTCCCCAGCCCAGCTGTAGCTGCAGGAAGCAGCATTCCCTGGGGAAGCTGCAGGACAGGACAGGACAGTGCTGAGGGTTTGTTTCTCATTGCAGTCCTACCACCTCCGCATGAGCATCGAGAGCATGAACCAGTCGCGCTTCATCCCTCACAAGGACTACACGGCCAACCGCCTGGTCAGTGGGCTGCTGCAGCTGGCCAGCAACACCTCCCTGGTCATAGATGAGACCCAGCTGGAGCAGGGACAGCTGGACACAGCAGGTACACAGCTTTGGGTGTCTGTAATCTCATTTGGAGGTTAAAAGCTGCTGTGTTTTAAGGCAGCGGTGATAATCGTGTCTTCTGGTAAGGGGTCTGTTGAAAATTGTTTGTGGTTTCTACATCCTATTTCATTGCTTTGAAGCAGCTTTCTGCAGACTTCTCAGCCAACTTAAAACAATTTGGGAGTACTCTTTATTACTAAAATAACTCTGATTCAGTAGAGTGGCCTTTCAGTTTCCTGTGATAGCACATGAAGTGGGCAAAGCATATGCTGATGCCTTATGCTCTACACTTCTACTGTATATCTGGAAACCATCCCTGAGAACACAGCTAAAAACTGGAGAAAAAAGACTGCTATTACTGTGTTAAAAATAGTAGGGATTCTATCTTACAAGCTGATGTAGCACTGTGTAGCCTGCTTTCAGCAGAGCTTCAGAAATTAATTCAATTATAACTCACATAAAAGAGCTGAGTTGCATGTTAAAAGCTCAGTACCTGGAGAATGCACAGTACAGGTGTCTTTGGTGAGTCCTGGGGCTGCCCTGTGCAGGGCCAGGAGTTGGAGCCCAGTGATCCTTGTAGCTCCCTTCCAACTCAGGAGATTCTATGAAACAACAACAGGAAATCACTGCAAGTGACTTAATTTTAAATAAAAATGCTGTCTTGAGAAAGCTGCTTTGGTTTTTTTAGTTAAGGCTCTTAAAAGTTGCTAATGGAAATTGTTCAGTTGCTTTTGAGTTTTTAGTATTTTTTTGTTACCCAGCTTTGGTAAAGCTGCAAAATTTTGGTAAAGAAAATAGTAAAACTAGTAACAGGCTCTGCATTGTCTGTTTCAAAAAAACAGTTAAAATATGACAAAGTCCCATTTAGAGAGAACTCTTGATGTGCTGGTATATAGGTTTTCTAAAATGTTTGTCTGAAATGTCTAAAAATCCTTAGCATTTAGTGAAAAAATAATATTTTAGGCATTAAAAGTTGCACATAAGAAGGCTTGTTAATTTTATTTCATTTTTGCTGATGTGATATTGGTTTTTTGCTAAATCTAGAGTAAAGAAGTAAAAATTTTTCATTTCTTACAGCAACATTGGGAACAAAATTTAGTCCTAGAGAAGAGTGTCTTCAGATGTAGTAGTTGGTTTGGAACTCTTGGAAGCTACAGATTAGAAATTTCAAATGGAAAAATGTCCCAGACGTCAACCCTAATATTAAATTTGCCTTTATTTGCTAACTTTGCCTTTATTTACAATATACTAAATTATTACTAAGTGTTTAAAGGCAAAAGCATAACAGTAGTTTTGTCATTTGATGCAGTAACTGCTGAAGAGAAATTCAATTTGTCAGGTACACGTTGGAATTTCAAAGAGAGAATTCCAAGAGTCAACCAGTTAATTTGTCAGTTTTAACATTTTCTATTTTAAATAACTTAATTCCAGGTAAGGTGAGTGATTACTATAAAAAATGGCAAAATTAAATTGGTACTGTTTTTCTGCTTTTGAGGAGAGATTTCTTTTTTGGTGTTTCTGTGTAAATAGATACCTGTCATTGTAGGGCCAATGAAAACGTGAGCTGTAAACTCATGTATTAATGTGCTAGGCCAGACAAAGTTTAGGCCTGAAATCAAGAGTTCTTAATTTTGACTCACATTCAGAAGTGGTTGTCTCTGTCTGGAAGGCACCTCAGACACAAGAAGGAGCAGGATGATTGCAGGAATCCTTCTGCTGGCTGCTCCTTAAAGACAAATGGGAAACAAAAATCAGGGCTGACATTTGTTTTGGTCCAGTGGTCAGGGAATTTGCTGTTGCTCTTGCAGGTGTCCATAACGTGACAGCACTGGGTAACCTGATCACTTGGCAGAAGGTGGATTATGACTTCAATTACCACCAGATGGAATTCCCATGCAACATTAATGTCCTGATCACTTCCGAGGGCCGCTCGTTCCTGCCGGTATGGGAAGGGCTTCCAGGTTCTGCTGGGGAACTGTGGCTGGCAGCTGCTGCTCAGAGCAGGCCCTGCCAGGGACAAGTGGGGACAGGAAATGTGTCTTGTGACCAGGGAGGGTGTGACACTGGAAGTAGCTGCTGCCTTCTCCCTCGTGGCCGGAAAGCTGTTCATGGGGAAAACACTGAGAGGGAGCTTCCCTCCTCCTTCCGAGCAGGGGTGGTGAAGGAGCCAGGGATGGGTAAAGCTGCAGAGATGTGCCACTCTCTCACCAAAAGCCTCCCTCTGGCATGGTTTGTTCTGAGGTGATGGGCACAGATGTGGCATTGCCCCTGCAGCAGCCTGAGCTTGCAAACATCTGCTCTCTGACATTGCAGTTTGTCCGCTGAGCCTCGGCTCTCCTGCTTGAATCAGGAGCTGTTCAAAATGTGAGCTGGGGAATGTTTCAAGAATTGTCTTACCTTAGTTCTGGGAAATAGTGACTTCTGCTGCTTTTGAGAGTAAATTAGTCTTGGAATAAAAAACAGTGGGATGTGGAAAGAGATGAAATGTAAATTTCTCTTTCAGTCAGATTGCCAAGTCCACTTACAGCCGCAGATAATTCCCCCAAACATGGAAGAGTACATGAGCAGTCTCCTCACTGCAGTGCTGCCCTCCGTGCTGAACAAATTCCGAATCTACCTGAGTCTATTGAGGCTGCTGGACTACAGCATATCTGATGAGGTGACCAAGGTAGGGACACTTCCTAGTACGTTTTCAATGGTATATTTGGATAGAAAGCACCTTAGTAGGCAGTTACTGTACTTTCCCTGTCAGTGATTGTCCTTTAACTTTTCCAAAACCCAAACAGAAGCGTTTTCACATCCTGACTGTGCCTTCAAGGATTTCTAAAGTATATACTGAATTTATTAAAGATAAGAAACAGTGCATGGAACCTGCTTCCTAACACACGTTTTGAAAATGGGTTTTTTTTGAAAAATGAGAAATAGCCTGGTTTTGCTCTGGCTCACTTCTGGCCAGCAATGAGTTGAAACATTGAAATCTGAAGGTTGTTACAGTGTTCAGCTCCTCAAAAGCTTCTCTCAGGGGGGAGATCTGTTCTGCTCCATAATTGCACGCTGTGTTGTTCCAGGCAGTAGAGGAGGACTTTGTGGAAATGCGCAAGAACAACCCCGAGAGCGTCACGGCCGATGACCTGCACAAAATGCTGCTCGTGGCCAGGTGGGTGGTGACCTGCACAAAATGCTGCTCGTGGCCAGGTGGGTGGTGACCTGCACAAAATGCTGCTCGTGGCCAGGTGGGTGTGGGGCTCTCCTCACCACTCAGGGCTGCCCAGCAGGCTGCAAACAGAGCCAGCACTTGGTCTGCAGCTTAACTGAGCTGTGCCAGACTAGCCAGATAGAATCTCCTCTGCCTTGTTCCTCTTAGTTAGGCAAAGTATTCCCTCCCTGCTTTCACCCTGTGCTTTGTTATTCTCAGAATACTGCAAGACAGCTGGTTTTGAGCTGTGCAGGTTTCTCAGTGGCTGAAGGAGCTGTTCCTGACTGGCTCTTTGTGCTCCCCCAGGTTCCTGTCGCTCAGTGCGGGGCAGACGACGCTGTCGAGGGAGAGGTGGCTGAGAGCAAAGCAGCTGGAGGCCCTGCGGAAGGCCAGGCTGCAGCAGCAGCAGCAAAGTGTCAATGGCAATGAACTTTAACACCTGCTGGATGTCACCCTGAAAATTCCTCTAATCCTAGGTGGAACCCATACTAAGATTGGAATATTGTTTATACCAGTTTTTGTAGATAATTTATACCAAAAAGTTACGGATATTTACCCCTGTGGTCTGAACACGCTTAACTCTGTTCAGCCACCTAAACGTATCTCACGGAATTTTTTTGGACCCTGTTTTGTAATTGAAAATTGGTAACATTGAGCAAATTGTTTGATATTAAACTTTAATACTGAGCTTGTATAAACTTATTTCCTTTAATAAGAAGAAAATTTAAGCCAGAGCCCTTCATACCTAGCAGTGGTAGGCTCTGTTCTGGAGTACGTCTGTTCTCTAATTTCTGCTTGGCTGAATTGTGAGGCTCAGAGCTCTCAGCTGGCCAGCAGCTGGAGGAGGTGCTGACTTCACTCTCTGTGCTGTTCTATGAGCTGAGGCACATCTTACTCAAAGGAGCAGCAGCAGCATCATTGTGATGGTATCACAGAGTGGTACCAAGCAGTGATTTGATCTTTCCCATGACCAGCTCAGGTATGAAATATATTTGCCTTGTGCTTAGAGCAAATCATGACTTCTCAAGTTTCTCCAATGAGCTTTATCCTGGTACAGGTTCTTAAAAAACCCACAGTGACTGGATGATAGTCCTGTGCTCATACAACACATATCTTTACTTTCCACCTCAGCAGTGCTGCAGGGTGTTCAAATGGTTTGGGTAACTGAGGCATTAAGAATGGTCCCTCCATCCCTGAATCCTACTGTACAGTTTGAGCTGGGCCTCAGAGGATGTGCTGCCCCTAATGGGACTTGAACTCACCTACCAAGGGTGGTTTGAAGAGTGAAATACTGGGAGTAATCCAGGGAGGCTGGTGGTGTGAAAATATCCTGCAGGAACCTGTGATGGAGCCACTTCCACACTTTGCTTTAATTAATCCTGTTCAGAACAGGATAAAAGGCTCCTGCCAAATTTTCATTAAGCTCAGACCCCCTTTACTTCGTGCTTTCTGCTGATTGAAATCACAGGGACAGGAACCCCCTTTTTTACAGCATTTTCCTGTTCTAAACAGGGATTTTGCTGTACAGCCAATCTGGAGTCTGGAGTCTCTTCACACTAATAATGAGTTATGAGAAACATTTTTTGTGTATCCTAAACTTGAGCCAAGTTTGGTGCTGTTTCTAATCACTTAGAGCTTCTTTCTTTTTTTTTTTGAACACCACAAATGAATATTCATGGTTTCATCTGACTTGTGCTGCATTACTGTGAAGTGAAGCAACTGAACAAATGAGGAAGGAAATTAAGTCTCTTCAAAAGGCAGCTGGGCTGGAATGCAGGCTTTGGTTCTAAGATTGCCTCAGGGGCTGGTTTTGTGCACAATGCCATCTCCAGTATTTCAGCCAGAGATGGGACAGTTCCCAAGCTGGAACCACATTGAGCTGGAGAGGGACAGGGGCAAGACAAGGGGTGATGACTTCAAACTAACAGAGGGTAGATTTAGATAAAACATAAAGAAATTCTTCCCTGTGAGGGTGGTGAGGCCCTGGCACAAGTTGCCCAGAAAAGCAGCACCATTCTAAGAGGATTAAGAACTGAAGTCATGGGGGATCATGTCTGTAACTTTGAAACCCCCAGAGCCCTGCAGTCCCACATCCCTTAACATCACATACCAAAAACCCATCTTTTGATTCCACTTTTTTTTATTAAAATATCTCATGTATATTGCTCACATTAAAATACAGCAGTAGTTTAATTTTAAATAGAGCCACAAGTATAGACAACTCAAAAAAAAAAAGAAAAACCAAAAAACCAAACCCACATCACTTTAATAAATAAACCAAATTTGTTTATCAAAGTTTCAGGTGATAAATGATTTCAGACACAGTACAAATCCTAAGACACAGAGCTACCCTAGCCCAGGACACAACGTTGTGGGGACACCACGTGCAGCCTATCTACAGTACAGGGACGGGGACAGAGGCACTGGGTCTGTCAGGGTGGTTGCAATCACAAACCACAGCACAGGAAGGTCCTGCTTCACAGCAGCTTCTGGACAATGTCCTAGACTAGAATGGCATGGCAAGGCATTCCTGGGAAGGAGGATTGAATAGATGTAATCCTTTGACACACAGAGAGAAGGGGATTTTTTATCCAGTTCCCAGCATGAGCGGATGCTTCACCCTGCGAGGTGCAAAGCTGGAGTTGGTCACGAATTTGGTCTTGAACAGATGCTGACAGCTATGCTCTAATGCAACCCTGATCTTACAAAGCAGTGCACTGGCCTTCTGCTTTAGATGTTAGTTGGGACTTTGCATCATTTTTCACACTGAAAGAGAATCCTAGCACAGAGGGACGCAGTGCCTGATGGGCAGGTATCTGGCCCATGTTGCTTTACAGAGACAAAAAATTAGAGCAAATTGGCAGTTTGGAATTAAAGAAAAAAAAGGAATTGCTTTAACACGGGCAAGGCAATTCAAAGACATTTGCTTCATTTCCCCTCACCTCAAAACAAGTGAGGAAAAAAAACCAATCTACAGAAGAAATCTGCACTGCAGGATTGTGGGTGTTTCAGATTGGGTCTTTAAGCTTTATCTATAATGAAAGTGTCCCAGGACATCTGGAAAGAAAACGATAGCAAAGAAATCTTACTTGCTGGTTAACATACTTAAATTCAACACAAACACATCGGTTCCCATTGTAGAGGCACAATTCATAGAGAGCTGCATCTAGAACTTCAATGAAAACAAGTAAAAACACTAGTCCAAAAATAAATAAAATGTAATTTACCGGTACTTTATTTTGCTGGTGTAGTGCAAGGTAAGTAAGGTCAGAGAAGTGGAGTATCATCTTTTGAGTATAAATACTTTCTACATAATTCAGAAGAGCTACAAAATTAGTCTCAAAAAAATAACTGTGCAACACATCTAAGATAGACAGCATGCTTATTGAATCCCAGTGTCTAAGCTACCTGTTTAAATATGGTTTATACAGGTTCTGTCTCACCTGCCTGAGGGAATTGTGAAGCTTGGTCAGAACCAAATTCATTTGCATCTCTCACTGCTTGTAAACAAGTTACCTGTTATCAATCCCAGTATCCAGTAGCAGTTCATGCCACAATAGTCCTGATGTCATTGTGTTATTTTATTAGAAGCCACAGCTAGAACAACACTTCCCGAATGAGCAACTAGATCTGAATTATCCGTGTCTGGCATTGCGTAAACATTTCTCTCAGTTCTTTTTGTTTGATTTCATTTAAAGCTTCTGGTTCCGCAGGGCTTTTTTGGACCTTTGCCACAGCAAAATTAATCCCTTGAGTCAATCCTGCCTGGGTGATGTTGGCAACCTGGACCATGGAGCTGCGGATTTTCGCGAAGGGAGACACGGCCCTGCTGCTGCTGCCGTCAGCGGGGGAAGGAGTGGTGTGGAGTCCTGGCTCGTGGTTCCCAGACACAGATCCCGGGCTTCTGTGGGATTTCCTGAAGTCAGGCCCACTGACAGCCAAGAGCTGAGGATTTGGCTCAGAAGACTGAACATCCAGCTTCGACGGCCTGGAAGGAATGTCTGCAACAGCTTCGCCCTTCGGTTCTGCCTTCTTGGCCACACTCCTGCCGCTTTGGGCCGGCGTGTGATGGGGCTCTTGAGAACCAGCCTCGGGCTCCACAACATCACACTCCTTGCTCTGGGCGTCCTGCACGAACCTCTGGCAGTACACATCCACGGGCTTAGCGAACTGCAGCTCTGCGCTGTCAGCAGGAGGCACGGGACCGTCCTGGCCCTCGGCGGGCACGGCAACGCTGACGCTGACGTCGCTGCTGCTGAGGGACTGCGAGCGGCTGCCCAGGCGCGGCGCCGAGGCGATGATGCCGCAGCTGGGCAGCACGTAGTCTGTGGGGCCGATGTTCTCCAGGGAATCGGTCAGCTGCGCCTCCTCGTCCGATTTGGAGTTGCTCAGGAAGTCATCGGAGTGGAAGGAGTCGTTGTCCGAGGCGTCCGTGTCAGACTCGCTCGGGGCTTTCGCATCCACCCCCGGATTCTCCAGAGTTTCGAGGCTGCTGTCTGACTTCCAAAGATTCACTTTCAAATTTGGCTTCAAGAAATTGACTTTCACTTCGGGTTTGGCAAAGCTGCCCAGCTTCCGAAGGTTGCTGATGTTCACGTTGGATTTGGTTTGTTTCACCTTTTGGTTGAGGGAGGAGAACTTGCTCAGTAAATAATTCTTGCCTTGGGCAAGGGACCCTCTGTTCTGAGACCGAATGCCAATGATGTCTTCATGAGGTTTGCTGCTCCTCCTGGAAGAGGAAAAAGATCTTTAATGTACAATCAAAGCACCAAGTATTCACTGCCTTCCAGTCTATTTCCATAGTAGAGGACATTTTAATTCCTAAGTTACCCTCTCTTTACATAAATAATAAATTTAATCCGCTTTTAACATAATAATATTGTACCCATATAAGCCAATCAAGTTCAAAGAACAAAAACAAAGGAGGGTTGATGCAGAACAGTAGCCAAACAAGGGGAACAGGCAGTTTCTGCAGGCACTTTTGTTTTTGATGCAAAAGGATTTGAATTCTCCAGTTTTTTAACCCTGACTTTGTGTATGCTGTACTCACTAGCCAGTTTTAGCAAATATTCAGTCTGCAATACCTATAAAAGAGAACCAAGGGTTTTTTTGCTACACTTTCTACTCAGATGGGAGAAGCAGCTGAGTTGAGAGCAAAGCTGGGATACAGAAGGTTCACATCATTTAGGTACTCACCTCTCCAGCTTCTTCTCAATAATGGGCACATCCATTCCCATTGCCTGCTTGGTGATTCTCAGCATTTCTGCAATGCACTGAAGAGTGTCTGAAATCCAAGCAGCAGCCTGTCAAACCCTTACAAACACCCTTAAAAGCCCATATTCCACAATCCACAAAGAAACAGGTCTAATTTTAACATAATTACGTTTGTTTGGTTTTATTGGGTTTTTTCTTTCACCCACAGAGCAGTTGTGCCCTACAAGTTGCAGTTCTGATTTAAAGTTTACAAAACAAACCTAATGAATAAACTCTCCTTCAGCCCTAAATATTCAGCATTAAGCAAATCACTGCCTCATTTGGGGAAGGAAGAGAAGCAATTTTATTTATTCTAATCCTTGTTGACAAAACTCAGTGCTCCAGGTATGAAGTGGTATTTTTTCCCTTGTTAGTGTTCATTAATCTAGTTAAACAACAAGGAAGAACATTTCCAGACATTGATTTCACTAAAGAAATCAATTTCTTTACCTCTTTAGGAGCTAGTTTTAACTTTATTTTCCAAGTTTTTAGAGCAGTAAAGACCTGGACAGGGAAATCACTCTAGTTCTAGAGAGATATTTTGCTTTAAAGCTGTATCTGAAACTTCTTTTTCTTTCTATTAAAACAGTAACATCTGAGTGTTTTTTTTTTTTTTTTAAATTGCTTTCCCACTTCACACAGCTGGATTTTATTGGAGTGATTTCTGAAGAATAAATGTTAAGAGCAATGGAAGAAGCATTTTTTAGAGAAACACTGATACACTGAATGCACTTCTATGTCTAAAACTTTTACATACAAACCTTTCCCATCTTCTTCTGGGCTGCGAACCACAGCCCTGAGAGTGTGAAAATATCCACTCATTTCTTTGTATTTGTAATGCAGCCTCATGCAGGAGAACTTGGGCTTGCCAAAGAGAGTAGGCTCAGGCCCTGAGAGAGAAACCAGGAGAAATCTTTAGAAATTTTTAACCAAACACTGAAAGAGATACTGCAGAGCCTGCACCTAAGGGTATGTAAGTGCTGACAGTCTTTTTCAGCCTAAAAGGCTTCCTGTTTTCATCAGAGCAGGATATACACTTTAAATTAAAGATTTGCACTTTAACTAAACAATCCTTAGCTTACAAAAGGCAATTAGATTCTCTGTATGTCTGTTACAATCCAGCCTGATTGTTTATTGCAGATCACCCTTTCAAATAGAAGGAGAAAAAAAGCTTTACACTTTTTACATCCTGTGGTATTTTTAGGGAATGCTCCTGCAAGGATTAAAGGGAAAGCTAATATTTTTATCAGGAGGATGTAATTGAAATTTCAAGATTTAGACCAAGTACTTCAACTCCTCAGTGCACTGCATAATCTGTAGCATTAAATGAGGTGTGGAAGTAGATGTTTCACTCTGTTCTGTACCTCAGGACAGAGATCTCCACAATACACAAGTGAGTGAGGCCTTTCCCCTGAACTCTTAGAAATTGCACAGACACAGTGAAAGTTACAGTCAGGAGATGATGAAACCACTGTGTGTTGTGTAATGGAGGATTAAACTCCATCAGGAGGCCACACACTCCCTTCTCTCCAACTGGATCACCTTTTCCATGCTTCAAAGACATCACATCTTTAATGCTTCCAGCAGAAAATACTGGATTTAGCCTGCAGATGTGACATTCTATGGCAAATAGGTTAAATCAGCACAACAAGGTGCTTTTGTAACAGCATGTTTGTTATCAGCCCTGGAGAAAGAAGTTTTACAAAGCTATGAAACTGATCTGAAGTACAATTCTGAGCCAGTTGCTGTGTTTGGATCAAAGGAAGAGAGCACTGAATGCACAGACCCGTGACTCATTACAGAAGTTGACAAAATTGTTGCTGCCATTTGAAAAACAATGAAATCTGTTTGCATGACTCTGGTTCTTTCAGGAGTTTGAAAGAGGGAAAATTTTAGAACCCTTCCAGTGATCAAAGCTTCCATTTCCAGCAGTAGGGAGAGCCTGGCATCTGTTATCAGCCAGAAGGGCCATTTCTAGGTGGGCTGCCCAAAGTCTGTGCCACACTTCAAGGACTGCTGCTTCAATACATTTGTAGGATGCTTTGGTAAGTGCTCAAGCCATTGTTAAGAGCATTCAAAAAAAGACACAGAGTGACTGTTTTCTTACCTATTTCTATTTTTTCCAGAGCTTCAAGACTTAACCTTTGGTACTGATTCACTTTGTCGATTTCATCATCGTAACTAGAAAAAAGAAACAGAACTTAGTGCTTCCTGCTCATCTAAATCAAAGCTACTAAAATAAACTACACATAGGAAGGGAAAGTGGGAACTTACTAGGCCACATAGTAGGCAGAATTTGAAAGTAAAAGCAGCACATCCACATCCCTATGGGTGGCATCGATGAGACTGAAGGGAAGAAAAAATAAATTCAGGGTAGAAGGTTTTATTTGCAGAGCTGTAACCCATGCACAGCATGTTCTGGGGACACCCTTTAAGAGCTGAACACAAGCTACAAGAAGTTTAAATCACGGTGTGTTATCAAATGGATCCATGTAAGCAACACACTCTCTCAAACCTGAAGTTACCTAACAGCTCAAATACGTCAGCAGAAGGTCCAAAAATAAATAGAAAGCCCACAAGCTATTAAAAATGCTACCAGAGAAATGGAAAAATACCTCAGACTCAGTGAGGGTGATGAGTCTGTGCCCTGAATAGCTGTCATAACAACCTGCTCTGCTATTTTTAGATGCTGAAGTTTAACCTGCAGGAGATCTAACCACTATTTTTCTCTGGCAAGCTCCTGAACTCTGAACTTGATAAGGAGTGAAGTTCAGAGTTTATGCCCATTACTTTCCATGAACAGAAATCCAGACTGTCCAACTGCTGACTCATTCCCCAAGGATTCCATCTGATCAGTCAAGTTACTCTTTCCCTATAAAGCAATAAGGAACAAGAGCTCCCCAAGCACTCCCTTTTAACCACCCTTGGTTCTACAAGTTCTCTTCATGGTACCTGCCACATTTTGGCAATATTTACCAAATGCATCCATTTCCAGATGATGTCTTAAAGGTAACTCCAGCATGCACCATTTTTATGGCACTTTGGGAATGGCACATGTTTAGAGGACTTTTCCCTTTACAACTACAAGTATTCAAACCCTTCAAGCACTCCTGTCCTTCTACAGAACTGTCCAATTGATTTCTGTTCACACATCAGCTATCAAAACCTTTTAACATCAGCTGTAATTAACAGAGGTGTCAGAGTAGCAGCTGATCAATTTTAACTTTCTCCAACAAACCTTGGATCACAGTCAATGAGTGCCCAACCTCCATGGAATTTCTCATCATCTGGCAGGAGCAGTTTCATGTAGCTCTGCAGCAGCTGGCTGATCAGTTCCTGGTGGCTCCTCAGGTTCTCCTTGTGCAGGGCTTCGTGCTCCTTCTCTTTTGTAAATATGGAGTACAGGTCCTCTGTCACAGGGATACCCTGCATCAAATCTAAATAAACCCCAGAAAAGACCAAGGAAGAAACAGTTAGGAGTGATACATGGCAAGAGTTCGTAAATTCCTTCCAAATGCTGCATTTTAATGATGCTCTTGGGTAGTCTTTCTGAAGAGAATGTTGCCTGTAACTGAAAACTCAGAAAGTATAACCCTACTTTCAGTGAAAAACCAGAGGTCCTCATGATTTTAAGAGATACTTGCTACATAAATTTAACTTTGTCTTAAAAAAAAAAGAAGAGATGCTACAAGGCATTTAATGCTAAAATGAAGTTGGGGCAAAGTCTCCAGTGAGTCACACTGCAGGCAATCCCTCTGAACTGAGGGCTGTTTAAATTCCAAAGTGAGTGAGACTGTTCCTCACAGTGTCCAGCACAGACATGTACCCACTCATGTTGCTTTTAAGCAACAGGAAAAAAAAAAAAAAAACAGTCAGAAAGATGAAACCAATGTGATTTAATAATCTTTTGTAAATACCACAGCTCAGCTTGGTTGAAACTGTGCTCTTACCTATGACTGCTTGCCTGTAAGCATCCCTGAAACGATTCAGGTAGTATCTGTTTGCAGAGTTCACTCCATCCTTCATCACCCCTGCCAGCTTTCTCTCACCAGTCCTTGTGAAGTCACCCTGTCACACACAACATGCAAATCATGCACACATCAAACTTTGGAGCAGCAGGCTCAGCTCAAAGGATTTAGCACTCTGAAACTCAGAACAGAACAGAGCAATTCAGGAATTATCTTCAAGTAAAGATTTCGTAGAGAAGTTGAAAATACTGATTTTTTTCAAAGAGCATCTTCTGGCATTGACTGCAGAGAATCCTGTGTTTTTGACAGACTTACAATTTCAGTTGGAAATTCCAATAGAAAACAAATCTGGACATATAAGCCAGCTACCATTGAAGCAGGACTTTCAATACATCAATCACTGTGATGCTTCAATATCTCCAAAAGAAAAAAATCCCTTTACTTTTTTGCCTTTAATGTAAAAGGAACACTACTGGAACAATAGAGAAGACTGAAGCTTACTGAAAAATGGTTTTCATCTCCCTGCTCTTGCTACCAAAACAAGACAAACATACTGGGGGAAAGCAGCACATATCCTCACAACCTCAGAAACAAAAGAAAGTTTCTAGGCCATGGAAGGCTTAGAATTTGAATAAAAAGCTGTTTTGGTAGTTACACATCATTAGAGGATTCTATTTTCAGAGACACCCTGAACACTGGCACAGAGCATTTCTAAAAGCCACATCAACTCCTGTGAAGAATATTTCAAGTGTGTTTCACTTTCAAATTAAAAGAAATACCACAATGAAAATTTATTAATTTAATCCATGAACCTCAACAGTGCGTGGAGAAATCTTCCAGCAGAAGGCCTGAAAATTTAGATCTATAAATCGAGGTCTGCACTTTAGATTCAAAGTTTAATATCCTCAATGAAAACAAGCATGTCAGGCTGTTTTTTGGGGTTTTTTTAATATTAGTGCAATCAACTAATCAAAGCTCAGTAGAGATATTTAAAAAGAAATTTAAGTGTTAGGCATTTCCACCATAATGATTTTTCCTATGCCAAATGCAAATACTACTAAAATTTGTTCCACTGGTTACATACAGCAAATATCTCAAATTCTATGACTTTTCAAAGCAGTAGAAGTACAGAGCAAGAAGTTTCATGCTTGACCTTGGTAGACAGAGTGCATTACAGCTAATTAAGAAGAGTCTTTAGAAGATAGAGCTAATTACCATCACCCTACTACCTACACAGCCTGATCTCCAGAAACTTTAGAGTATTTTTAAGTATTGTAACTGCTTAGAAGTACTATAACCAAGATAAAACATAAGTGGATGTAACAATTAATATCTCTCTCAAACTCTTAGCTCTGCTGTGCTTTGTCCCCAGACACGAAGAGAACAGAAATTGCAGGCAAAGTGCAGGCAGCACCCAGCTCTGCTCCCATTCACACGGAGTGAGACACAAAGCATTCCTCCTCTGCAAAGCCTCATCTCTCCAGAACAAAACCACACAGGATACTGGGTGAGCTGCTAAATATCCCCTGGTTTTCCAAGCCCTGTAAGACATTGCTGAGGGCAGCTGAGGCTCTCCCCCCCTTACCTTCAAGGCTGCCGTGCCCGCGTACTGCCGGCTTATGGCATCGCCGTTGTTGGCCCACATGATCTGGTAGATCCTGTTGCATTTCACTGGCAGGGGCTGCTCTGGTGGCATCACACCCAGCTTTTTGAGCTGCAATTTGACAGATGGATTGATTCAGTGCCTGAAGTAGAAGTCATTCTCAGTGTCAGAGCTTGGTAAAGGAAATGGAAGCGCTTGCCAAGCGTTTAATTGGTGGATTTTGTATGACGGGGGAAAGGAAGCCATTGTGCTGATTTGTCAGATTAAATTAATGAATTGGGGGTTTATTGCTAAACATCGTACCACTGGAGGCAGCAGTAACATTAATTATGGATGTTAAGTCAATCATCAAAAAAAATAGCTGAAGGCAAACAAGTTACTGTAGATTCTCAAGATACAGGAAAGTTTTCAATAGAGAACCATCAAAAAAACAGACACCACAATTTTAAAATAAACAAGTTAATATGTCTTCTATTGCAAAGGCATTCATGACCTCAAGGGTCTGAAAAGAAAGAAAAATAACTTCTTCTGTTGGTTTATTATTAGTGCTTGCACATTTTGGACAGTTACTGTTTGTCACTGATACTAGAGTAAGAGATCTCCCTCTCAGAACACCCAGCCCTTCAGTTCTCCTCAGATAAGCCTTGGGTACAGTACCAGTGTCAGGCTTTGTACACACACAGAGTGGGCAGACACACATAACTGCAAGGCAGTCACTCAATGATGGGGATAACTTGGAATAAATCATAGGAAAACTTCAATTTACAACTGAATGCTCAAGCACTCTTTGCAAGTTAGACGAAAATTAACACAAAGCTGCTCATTAACTTTGAAAGCCCTATCAAGTTTCCAGATGAGAGAAAGCAGATCCAGTGGCTCCAAGGAGAAGTGTGAGGTACATGTAACCCTCAGCCCTTCACTCCATGCCACTGACCCTGCAATGCTCAGGGCATTTCTCAGTCATGAACTGATTCCCAAGTACTTCAGCTCCAGGATGACAATGATGCAGCACATCACAAGCTCACACTTTAGCACTGATTAGTGAAACCTCTTCACAACAATCTGTAACGTTCTTGTTTTTTAAAGTATTGCCTTGGAACTCAAGAGTTACCCTGGATAGAAACCCTGTTCTAAAATAATGACTGTGGGATTGCTGATCCCTCCCCTGGAGGAGTTCATAGTAACAAAGAGAACTGGCAGGTACAATGGCCAGATCCATTCACTCTTCACCCTAATGAAGGACCCACTTCATCCTTTCTCCTGCACTTTAACCATAATCAGGTTTGCTCATTTTGGGCTGTGACTGCAGCATTGATGTTTCAGCCACAGGACATTAAGTCTGCATTATGTCTGTAGCAGTACTGTGGCAGTGAAGTCTTCACAAGGGAACAGAGTCACCACTGAGCTTCTAGAAAGCAAATGAGGGCCAGAGCAAAGAGGAGAACTACAGGAAAGTACTCTCAGTCTGCTTAGAAATCCCTCCTCTGTACAGGGAGAACTATTCCACAGCACAACACTCACAGCCACCAGGGTTATTTACATCATGAATTAATTATTCCTGTACACACAGAAGGGACAATTAATCTCCCTACTTGCTGCATCACAGTATTTCACTTCAAAGCACCTAAAATAGCATCCAGCTTGTTAGATTTTGATCCTTTAACATCATTTCAGTGACGGACTTTGGGGGGGAAGGTGTCTTGTTTCTAAACTCTCTATTTCTACATAACTTAAACTGAAATTACTAAATCCACACAAAACAATCCTCTCCAAGTTGTGGACAGTCAGTCCTTTCTGAAGGAGGGCAGAAGGAGGCATCATGATTTCAAGTTTTACATTTGTATATATTATCCCTCTCAGCTTCATGGCTCTTCAGGTATTTCGCAAAGATTTTTTCGTAGAGGTCAGCTGAGCATTTTTCAACCACACAGATTTCCCTGTGAACAACAATTAAAGTGTGAGGCACTCAGTACTTGGCAGAGCCCCTCATTTTCACGTGCCTGCTGCTCCATGACCACTCTGGCAATAGCAGCCTGCACAACGTTGGTCCGATCCAGGCAGTCCATGCAGTTCACCCGGAAAATTCCCTCCTGCTTGCAGATCACTCCAGCTTGGTCAACCCTTCCAACAGGAACAGAACAAGAGCACACAGAGACACTTAAAACCCAGTGTAATTCATCAGCTCCTATAAACAGTACAACATTTTACACATGGAGCACTGTTCATGGTTGCATTCACACCCCACCATGAATTAACTCCTCTTGTCCCAACTTATGCTGCTCTTTAATCCAGGCTGGATATCAGACACAAATCCTACTGAGGCCACAAACTTGAGATGCAATCAGATGCTGAATTCAACTCATGCATACATAATACAAGCTTTCAAGAGCAAAGGTATTTAATTTCAAGAACAGAGAAGCCAATGATAATGACAGCAATACTGAACAACACAGAGCAATTGACTGAGGCTGCAGCCACACTTGTGACCCAAATGTATGAACTTTAATCAGTTCAGACTAAAGGTCAAACATGTCTGCTTGCTGTCAACAGTAAGGCTGCCACTGTAGGGTTTGTGAGTGTTTCACATTAAATGTGAGTGACCCTAAAAGTGTGAAATGCACTAAACCTCGGGCAGGAAACAGCACTTGAGAATTTTTGCTGTTACATGTATAGAACACCAACACTTCAGAAGACAAACACTCTGACAAACAAGCTGGACACCAAAAGAAAAATATAAAACATATTGGTTGGGAGAAAATTAAGGCCTCTGAATATCAAACTCTTTGTTGGTGTTTTCCTCTACAAATGTTTCCTACTAATCTAAAAACAGTTAAGTACCTACCAGCACCACTTCATGTCAAGAATAATATCATGAATGGCATCAGTCAGTGTTTGAACATTTTCAAACTTCATTCCTCGGCTGAAACACAGAATTTCACAGAAGTTAGTTTGAACTAGAACAGTGACTTTGCTTAATGTAATGCTAACAAAGACAGTGGTTTGGCTAAATGAGAGAGACAAGCATTCCCTTCAGCAAAGAGCTTTAAACAGGAGCCAATATTCAGAACTATTTTGCAGTACAGCTCAATGTCCAAATCCAAGGCAAGAGGTTAAAAGATCATTAAATTCTCAAGACCTCACATTTTAAATGCTGCTTCCATTAGGAAGAATAAGTGTGCAGCTCTTCAGGCATGTGCAACATTCTGTTCTCATTTTAGTCTCAAGAAAAGCAACTACTGTAGATTTGGAACTGGGATGGCGAGTCCTGCTTTGCCAGTGATTGTGCAGAGAAAACCACCTAGAGACACATAACCTCCTCCTCCCCCTACCCCTCTGGTTATTTTTCAGGATTGTTCTCAATTCACTCCTGCTCAGAATGCAGAAACAGTCCTGGTCCCTACAGCTGTTCCTAAGAGAAAAATGAATGAAGGAAAACGGAAATTCCTCCAAACAAAAGATAAATTACCAAATCAATCCAGGGTGCCAACAGTGTTCTGAGAGGGGTTTCCCTTTCCACCACCCCCTCTGACAATATCTACTAATGCCACACTCAGTCAGCCTGTAATGCTCTCCCAGGCCAGCTGCAATCCCTAGATTAAGTTTGGAAGTGAAGATTAAACCAGTTTAGACCCCAGACAAATGCAGCCTGCCTGAGGGGAGCAGGAGGAATGCATGGCTGTGACAGATGACACGCTTGGGCATGTGAGCACTGCTCCAGAGCATGGCAGCATCAGAGGGCAGCCATGAAAACAGCAACTACTCACACTGGATTAGGATAAAATCCATGTATTTTATATCGAAATAACAGCATCAGGGTCCTGAAAGAACCCTTCATGTTTTTATAGAAACAAGCAAGAGTAACAGAAGTAGAGAGTTAAAAGCAAAACACTACATAGCTGGAAAAAGCAGGTCAGGCAGAGCTTTACATTGATGGCATGTTTAAGGAAACTCTTAAAATGTGTGACAATTGAGCTCTGCCCAATTGAACTGCATATTTAACAGGTCAGGGACACAGCATCACAAACAGCAGTGCTTGGTTACCCAAATTGTAAGTTTCACTGTGCTTTAGTTTAAAAATTGTATTCTTGTTTAAAAGAACAGCATTCCATGCAGAAGCAGAAATGAGTTTTCTCCTTCTTTATACTCTCCTTTCATGCCAATAAAAATGATGCAAAGTGACATTTTTAAAAGGTTTCTTACCAGTGCTCATGGAAGTCAAATGAAACATAAGTCAGATTTGCATTGTTGTAGAGAAGAACTTGTTTAAGGTAAGCATCTCCAATAATCTTCTCTCTGCCTGTCTGATCCACCAAGTTAATAATAACCTGTACAAAGTTTAATTATTTAACACTCATCATCTGCTACACAACTTGCTTAGATTTACACCATGCAATAACAAATAGCTCAAGAGTTAAAGATTCCTAGCAATCTTGCTGAAGTAACAATGTTTGACAGATTGCACCTAAGACAAATAAGCTCCAACAGTTTCCTGCCTACACAAATTTAAATCCACAGAAGCTCTGAATGCATGGGACAGGTATACAGAAATAGGGTTTACACATTTCCCTAAGTTATTCCTGGGCTTTACTGGTTACTTACAAGGATAATTGAAAAACCTAAAGTAAAATTCTATTTATGTACCAACCTTCCAGCTGTCAACAAGCAACCCACAACACATCACCAAGAAAAACAACCTAAAAACATGAACTTTCAGCCCCTGCATTTTCATGAGATTACTGTTTTGTCATGTAGCACTCACCTGCTTTTTGTAATTTTTCAGCTGCTCTTCAAAGTGTGCACGAAAACAGGACACGGTTTCATTTTCACCTACAAGGCAGAGCAGTGTTAGACAGAAACAGCCTCTTCAGCAATAAATCCTGGTTGGTGCATTAAATCATGCCCAAATTTGTACTTCAAAAACCAAGATACCTTAGCTTAAAGATAACGACACATTGTACAAAATTACTTTTAAAAGTCTTTCATTTATTTGCTCAGCTTCAACATTGCTGTTACAGTCTAGCTCACAGCAAACACGTTCTTGAATTTTGCTGCATTTTGCTTTTTGTGCAGAGAAGATGGGAGAAAAATTTAACTTCTAATAAGCCTGCCTCATCCTTCTACATATGCACCACACCCACATAAATCTCTCCCAAAAGAAGAGTTCCAGAGGACCCTGATTTTTAGATTTTTCACCCAAATACTTACTCTTGTCCAGCCGGGGCCGTGGGTTGTATCTGTATCCAACCTGGCTCCAGAAAACAGGCACAGAGCCTCGTGTCTGGATATAGGAAAGGGTGTGATTGTGGACATGGATCAGTTGCTCTGTCTCAACATAATTTGCCACGTTTCCATTTTTATCCACACCTCTCCGCTTATACCGCATTCCTGGGGGGAATGAGAATGGTCAAGTCATTATTTAAGTATTTGTCTTAAACATGAATAACTTATGCTGCTGGTTTTGACAATGCTAACCCAAGACAACAGTTCCAGCCCAAATCCATGATCAGAAGTACAAGTCACTCCTATCCTAGTTTATTCCTCAAAAGTTGTTTTGACTATATGGATGACATTTATTTACTGAAAAACTATGAGCAGCAGAACATAAGCTGACAGCACAGGGCAGTTTAAAGTCACAAATACCTCTGGTCCACCTTAAAAGACACAATTCTTCCTGTTCTGTCACACTTAGCACAAAGTTTGTACTTCAGGGCTCAGTGTTTTCCATGAACCTAAAGGCTACTTTTACTGAGAGAGGCTCCACTTCTCACAGTGATCCCACAAGCAGCCTGAGAGGATTTGCATGTTCCACAAAACAGAAGCCTTCCCCTCCTTGTTTTAACTCATGTAATTAATTCTGCACATTAAGAAGAGATAATGCTCCTCTGACTACAGTTTTGAGCTTCTCATTAAACAGAAATGTGTTTGCACATCCTTGACTCAAAGGAGAGTACAGCATTATTTCAGAAAGGATGCAGGTGGTAGCAAAGGACAGGGAAGGAGTAAGAGAGCTGGAAAAATATTCAAGGTCATGGAAATTCAGTTCCAAGTCCTGAAGTAGCACTGAACCAAACTTTTGAGCTGAACCTTGAGAGCACAGAAGGGAAGAGGTTAAAAGCAGGGAAGGGAAAGGAATGTAAAATATCTGTAATGGGGACCTTTATAAGAAATTGTCAGAGCATCATTACAGCCTTTAATCATAGAGGGAGAAAATTCTACACAGTTTATGCTCTGGACTAGAAATCAGATGAGCAGAGTGACCATTAATAGTAAGAAGGAATCAATATAAATTTTTCCCTCTAGAATTCAGTTGCTGTATCTGTTCAACAATTTAGTTGAAAAAGGCAGACTGCAAACTAGGTACTGCTCTGAAACCCTCAAGTATTCACTCCAAGTTGTTCTGACAAAGCATTTTCCTTGGAACTGAATTAGATGCATCCAAGTGAGCTGTGGTACAGTCATATAGCAGGGTAAGCTCAACAGGGTTTTTTTTCTGGGTTTTTTGACATGTTAAAAATACAACTGTGTAAGAAAGGAGTTGGAGACATTGGAGAGTATCTTCATAAAAATCAGACAGACTGAAAAGCCTGGAGTTGAACAGGATTTATTAAGCTGTAAAGTGATTCAATCTTTCTTTCTGAGATCCCAAGGGCAGGGAATAATTTCTCTTTGCCTCGCCACTCTAAGTCAAATAAAGTACAAGACCAAAGCATGGTCACATTTCACACCTTGCCCCTAATAAACATCTCCTGGGACACAGGCATGCACATGAGGCTTTTCAAGCCTCTTCAGCTGCTGCCAAAGCCCTCAAAGACCTCTGAAAATGCAACTCCCATCCAAGCCTACCAAAATCCATCAGCACAGAGTTACAAGCAAGGTCCTGATCAGGGGGATCTCTGCAAAAATGGAGCTCTGCCTGAGGAATGTGACCTCCAAGGATGCACTCAGTGCTCCTGAGCAGAGCAGTGAAGCTCACACAGCAGCCACCCCAAGTGACAGCTGTACAGCGTCGTAGGCACTGCAGCCTTCCCTGCTGGGAGGAGGGAGAGGAGAGGCTGCAGTGCAGACTCTGGCCATCTGCTGAGCAGCTCAGGCACTGTTTCCCCAATTTCCCAGCCCAGCTTTACCAGTGCACACCCCTCTGCAGTGCTCAGCCCCAGCCCCAGCAGCGTGTCCCTACCAGCCCTGTGGCGGCTCCGGCGGGAGATCAGCGCCACCAGGAACGTGGGGTGCACGTCATCCACGCAGGAGGGCTCCTGGGGGGGGGTCTCAGGGCTGCTCTTGTCATCATCTGAAGAGTCACTGTAGTTGACTACAAGTTCTTCGATCTGCACAAACCCTTGGATGATGGGGATAATCCAGAAGTCCACTTCAGCGTTCTGGAGGTTACAAAAAAACAGTTATGTTTGAATTTTTTGCTGTTCTCCTGTTTTTTTCTAAAAAGTTTTTTTAAAGTTCTGTTTCAAATTTTATATTTGCCTTTTGCAATAGAATTAAACACAACTTTACATAAACAGCTTTCTTGTTATTGTAACAGTATAACTGTGTTTACATTCTTCTCATAAAGAAGAAACTGTTGTTAAACTGTTGAATTAATCAGTGTAGTTAAAGAGGAAGATCTTCTTCCTCCAATCCTCCAATCTTCCAATAGTCACTACTAAAATTCTATAAATGTTAAAGTTTGTAAATAAACTACTCTCTTTTCTACCTTAAACATCTCAATGTATAAATGTCATTTCTTTGTGTCATGTGCAACACATTTACTTTTCTGTTGGTCCAACATTACCTACAATTATTTCTGCTGTTTCTCATGGTTATAAACCAGATGCTTCACATGCTTTTCATGCTTTAATCTTGGCCACATCTTTATTTCTGTAAGAGATACCAGCATTTTTCCTCCATCAGTCACAGGGCTTTTAAACCAGGAGGAAGAAAGAAAGTGACTTTTTGACCTGGTTTCTGCTTTAAGGCAGCTTTAAAACCTCTGTGTGGACACATACTGTATCACATTTATACAGGAAGGTAGATGTTAGCCTGTTTTCAGCAACAGTTAACAGTATAAAGCTTCACATGGGTTAATTTAGTCCTCAAGACAAGTGGTTCATGGCTCTGCACCCTAAAACATTGATTTCTTAAACAGAACTGAGATCCAAATTCCCCACTAACTCAAGGTTATCCATTTATATCTTACAGCATGAAAAATACAACTCATTAAACTTCTGCATTACATTCAACTTCTCACAGAGGTTTACCCTGCTGTGACTCCACAACCATTTGCTCATGTATAATTATCACTGAAAGAGGAGCAGGGCATAAGGCAAGATGTCTGCTGCCAGCCCTAAAGAAAACTAGACTTGGCCTAAACTGGCATACAGAAGTTAGCAACTCAGTCCTTGATCTACAAGGTTAATTTAAAATGATGGAAGGTCATAGAGTGAAGAAAGAGTGGTGGTTTGCTGCTTCTTCATGTGCTCATTAGCCAGGAAAATGTTTTATTTACTCTGAACAGATGTTCAGAACAACTTGTTCTACACTGCTTTTCCACTGATCAGCTACTGTGCTCAAGGAGATAAAACACTATCCTCCACTATGGAGGATCAAAACCTTATCTCAGGGAAACTCTGGAATTCAGAGGTTATTTCTCTTCTGGCTCCTCCCTCTTATCAAGTTCAGCTCTGTTCAGGGATAATCCATTTCACATAAAAACAGAACTCAAATTTACCTTCAGAAATCAGCACAAACACATCACACCAAGTTATTCCACACTGCTTTATTGCAGTAAATGTTTTAATTCAGCTGCAGTTCACTCCTTAGCCATGATCACAGGCTGGCTGGGGGAAGAAGGCAGTGCCAGCTGCTCAGCCTCAGGAGGCACAGCCCTGATCCTGACCTGTCTGCCAAGCAGGTTTGTAATCAAACACCCACGAGGCCTTAAGCAAACACTTCAACTAAAAAGAACTAAGGAATGGTTCTGATAATGTACGTTAGAAATCAGACTCACATCAATGCTGATGAGATCTTCAATCATGTGCTTGTTCCAAAAGAATCTGTCATCCACCTGTCCAGAAGACAAAAGGGCAGATTTTGCAGCATTACAAGTCAGGTTTGGCAATGTCTGTGGGAAGAACACCAGTGTCCATCATTTTACTCACTACCCCTGCACAGACAGGTCAGTGCCTTTAACCAAACACTTCAGCTCAGGTCATGCTGCTGCACACTTTTGTTTCCTTGCACTGAGCTGGTTACAGGACAAGGTTCTCAGCTGCTGTGAAATGTCACCAGCCAGGTTTGGACCATGACCATCACTGGACAGCAGATCCCCCAGGTGGAAGAAACAACCACAAACCACTCACTTTTCTCCACAGGGGTAGGTTGGTTTTCTCACACGCGCTCTGCCTCTGCACAGAATTTGTCAGGTCGTAGCTCAGGCTGTAGTAAAAGGAGTCTGAATCCATGAACATCTTGAACAACTCCTCCAACAACCTCTTCTCCAGTCTCTCTTTCTCTTTGCTTTCTCTGATCTGAGAGAAAAGAAATGGCTCTCATGCCTTTCTCTGTGTGAAAAGGACTCCAGTCATATTTTCCATCTCTAACATTTTCCCAGTGATGAGCAGGACCTTAAAGTTCCCAGCAGAGATAAACACAAGAGACAGCAGCCACAGAAACATAATTCTCATTTTCATAACTATTGTTTGGACTTCCTAATCCAAGCCATGATTGTGTTAAAAGCAGTTAGATGGGATTGGATGGCGTCCTCTGAGGAACCAGGCACCAAATTTTGTGTCCAATTCTGTATTATGAGAGATACTCATGCAAAGCAATTTCTGGAAGTTTAGAACCTCACTAAAAGCTCATCCTGGTAAAAACAAAAACAACTCTATTAGCAATTCTGCCAAAATTATGTAATTACAAAATGAAAAAAAAAAAATTACAGAAGAGCTGCAGCTAAATAATCAAAAAAATTAAACTGGGCATCAAGACAGTAGTTCCACATTCTGCAGTTTTTTTAAGGTCTTTGTATTCCATTTGATCATCCACCTTAAAACCTCTGAATTCTAAACTCAACATTTTGGAACAAAAAAAGGAGACAGTAGAAAACTTTACCTTCTTTTTATTTGGAGCAGACACATTAGATTTAATTTGAGTAAGAGTCTTCAGCAGGAATTTTGTGTCATCTGGGGACTGTGTTATCTTCTCTGGCTTGTTTATCCCAAAATGGTGCTTTTTACAAAGCTAAAATAATGACATTGAATTAAAGCCAACATTTAAATACTCTTTAAAAATTCAAAGAAAACTGAAAGTCTACAAAAGCAAGATTTTGATGCCCACAAACCTAGGGGAGACACTGAAATAGAGGGGGAACATGCAGGTTTCCAGCTATAGCCTAATTCTCACTCTTCCATGAAAAAATGGCATTTTCTCCTGTGATTGTGAGAATCTCTGCCTCAATTTGACATGACTTGAGTACCCAGACCCACCCCAACTTCCCCCCAAATTAAACTAGCACTACTCATTTTTATCTTTGTTCATTTATCCATTCTCTTTTGGGGAAAAAACAAATTGCAACATTTTAAGTAAGAACTTCCCTTCAAGCCAAGTTATAGAATTAAGATTTCAAAATGGCATGAAAGCAAGAGAATCCATTAAAAAAATATGCTTTCTCCTGGTTCAGTAAATCTTATTCTTGTGTGGTATTCCCAATGATCTTTATGAAATTTAGGTATTATTTTGTTGCAATTTCCCTCCCCAGCAGAATCTGTGATTTGTTTAAAAAATACTTCTTATCAAAAATAGTACTTAAAAAAGCACAAAATATTCAAGATGTTTGCTTATATCAGGAGAAAGAGATAAGAGGCATTTGAGTTTTATTTGACTGAGGCAGGAGGGGGACAGTCAGAGTTCCTTGAGGATGGCCATACCTCCAATTCCAGATCCTGAGGTTCTGTCTCAGAAAGTGGAATCACTGCAATCTTTGTTATTTTGCAAACCTCGTGATCTCCTGGAAGTTTGCCAATCAAAGCTTTCTGACGAATTAAAAGCAGCCACCATGGTAAATCTGGGAAAAAAAGAGATTAGTAGATGCTTTCATTTGTCCTGTCAGGAATTTGTTTTGATTAGTGTGCCAGAAACCATTTGACTAGAAGAATCCAGTGAATTTGATACTGTTGTGTTTTGTTATTATGCATTGCAATAAAATAAAACAAAACTAAGGAAAAAAAAAACCCTTAAAAATATTTATCCAGTCTCTAATATAACAAGGAGATAAACCATTTCACAGAGTTCCATTAAAGTTACCCCTGCTTCACATACAGCAATTAACAATCTGTGGGATGATGCACATTCCCACTAATGGCAGCAGAATTTGAGAACAGCTGGAGCTCAGAGAGCAAGTCAAGAATTTCCCTTTGTACCTCCTGTCATGTATCAAACAGCAAACAAGACAGACACAGGTAACACCTGATCACAAACTCAAGAGTGAAGAGATGTGATGAGCAAACCTGGTTCAGTAAATCTTCAGTAAATCTTATGCACCATAAAGGAGCTCACAGGTGTTTAAAGGCTCATGGCATCATTCCTGAAGAGCATAAAGTGGTGGAGAAATTCGTGAGATAAAAATTAATGAAGATATTGGTGGCAGGTGCATTCCAGGCACACATCCAGCCCACAGCACCTGCAGCTATGGCACCCACACTTCAGTGAGACAGGGAAACAGAGCAAACATTCCCACTGACTGCTGAAGAGTGCCCGGACATCCCAGATTTCAATCCCTTGGCCAGAGCAGGAGTTGTATGCTGGGCTTTCAGGAGTCAAAAGCAAAAGTTCTGTTAAGGGAGATGGGAAAGGCAGAGAAAGTCCTAGAGACAAACACACACACTCACTACTTCTCCCAGCTGAGAAGCAGCCAACTGAGTTCAACTGAAAAGGTGATATAAAGACACAAAAAGCCTGCTGTGATAGACTTAAATACGCTCCCACACTTGTGATGGCAAAATGTGTCATGTATTATGCCTCTGAATATGAAACACAGCCTTTGAAAAGCCTAGTTAGCAGCTCTAGAGCAAATACAAACCCTGTTCTCCTTGCTCAGTAAATTCCAAACAGCATTTTATCCTCTGAATGCTTAAGAAAAACACAGAAACCCCCAGCAGTTTCTTTTATCTAAAGAACAGGCATAGTCACTGCCAGCAGACAACTGTGTGCTGTGACACTGCACTCCTCCCTTTGATTCTGCACTGTGGCCTTTAAAAAAAAAGATCTATTTTTGTTCAGTATTAAGAAGCCTTTAAGAATTTTAGATGCTCATAACTACAGCCCTGCTGTGAGAGCCAGAGGGTGCCTCCCAGAAAGGCAGGAGGGGAAGGGGAATGAAGACTTGCACCACTTCTTTCATATAGATAGATGGTCCTGTACAGGGAGTGCTGAACACTGCAGCAGAATCCTGATCTCTGCAGGGTCAGGGACACCTCAGGTCAGGAGGGATCCCAGGGTGTCACCCTGATCCAGCAGAGTCAGCCCTGAGGCTGGAGCAGGTTACTTCAAGCTGTCACACAAGCACCATCTCCTGAAATTGGTCACAGGACACCAAATCAGGAGAGGAGAGGGACAGCAAATGCCACTCAGAGATGCTCACTGAGCAGGAGGTGCTTCTTCTGTGCAGGTGTAGGGAACAAGCCTTGGAGAACACCTGCCTCTGCCCCCAGCATCCCACCCTGCAGCCATGGGGAAAGGGAAACTGAGGAAAACAACAGATTCTATACAACAGCAAGATGACCAGTGAATGGTTGCAAAGGAGAAATTGAAATGCTGCCAAACCCACCAGCAGCACATAAAGATGCCTATCAGTTCATCTGAAAAGGTCTGCCCTTTCTGTGTTGATGTTTAATAGGCAAACCCAGCAGTCTGAAAAGCCAGGGCAGTCCAAGCTTTTACACCAGGGCACCCAGGCAGATATTCCTGCTGGGCAGCCCCATCATCTCATCTACTCCCACCTGCAGAAGCTTGCACACACAATTTACTCCTAGGAGATCACCCATGTGTGTCAACTAACAAAACAGACACTCTTCTAAGAAAGGCAACCATCTAGAGCTCCAGTGAATTAATCAGCAGGGTTCTATTGGAGATTAGTATAAGGTAAAGGCATTTCTGAGCAAATATGCCACAGTAAAAATCTGAAAAAGGAAAAAAATCTCTGCCCACTTCCCCCTGCCTATATTAACAAACCCTGGTAGCTGTAAACAAGAACTCAAGAGCTTAATACAGACAAGTGAGTTGAGTATCCTTTTGTTATTTTTAAAAATGCACTGAAATGTCATCTTGGTGTAGATTGCAAAACTCTTTGTATTATAGCCAGAGCCACAGAACATTGAAAAGAAAACAGGAATTCCCCAGCAGATCAAAAGCAAACAGTCAGGAAGCAATTATGCAGATAAAGTACGCCCTGAAGTAAAAGCTTCAACAATAGCCATAAAAGCAGTATATTATCATAGCCAGCAATATCTAAATAACTGAATCCCTAAATACAGAGAATGTGCCTCTGCAGTCAGAAGGAAAAAAGCAGTTCCACAGATTAGTTACTGCCTGCTCATAGTGAGAGGTATGGTGTGCACTGCAGAGCAGGACAGCTGCATGCCACTCCAGAAAAGTGCACCTTTCAAGCCATCTCTCAGGATATAATATTCATTTTTAGTGTTTTATGAACGATGGCAGAGCAGATGGCAACAACTAGTTTGCAGCACTGCATCCAAAGGAAGCTATTACCTCTCATTCCTCACTAAAATGGAAATTCACTCCTCTGTTGTTTCAACACTGTCAGCTCAACACTGCTGTTTTTCTCCAACACTTCCTCAACAACAACCTAGCATTTACTTTCCCCCAAATGCTTTTGCAGTAACTTCTCATAAACTGTACATGTGTTTACTGCAAATGCTGCTTTCTGCAAGTATTTTGATTTTACACAAGAAATTCTACGCTACCAATTCTACCAATTTCATACTTTTTGTTACTTGAGCAATTTAAAAATTGGCTGCGTGCAAAAAGATTGCTTTGAGTTGTTGACTGTATGAAATTCAGTATATCTCAGTGAAGAGATTTCAGATGCTGAGCAGCCTGCAGTTTCTATCAAGATTCAAAGGCATGCTAACAAAAGAAAAAGCTGGGGATAAGGAAGGAAGAACTCCATTTCCCTCCTGTTTACAGAGTCTGTGGACTCTTGCCAGCAGCATTTAACCTGGGTCTTAATTAACCAGCACTGGAAGAACATTCCAAATGAATCCAAGTACTGGGGTGTGCTTTGACCAAGAAACAGAAGAACTTGTGGCAGGAATGATTGTGTTAAATGGCAGTTGTTGGAACTTATTAAGAAATCCAGCTTTGGTTATAGTCAGATATAGTAAACAGCAAAATTAAATTCTATAAAGGAGATATTTTATGCAAGAGATGTGTTTGCCTCTATATGGGAAGATTATGCAAAGAATTTTAATTGAGCATCTTACCAAGAAAATGTGCAATGATCTGTCCCAGTAACATCTCCATCATACATCCTAAAACCCTTTTCCTTTTATTCCCATTGTTACTCTGCATTTTCTTACAAGTTGTTTTGGGATGGGCCAGAAAATGGTAAGCAATTATATTCTTACATTCTGATATTCAACCAACGTTTTATTGGTTGGGTTTGAGTTCCCCACACACACACAAAAAAATAAAGTACCTGAATGCTTAAGAAAATTCACTTTGGGGAAGAACAAAATTTTGCTTTAAATAGATTTGAGTCTCAAATGTGAGTGTAAGGTTATGCTCAGAGGTACAACTGGCCCCCTCATGTCAAAAATTCCTTGAAGAATTAAAAAATAAACCATGTAATGGTTTCTAGCTGGTTTCTATGAGACAGCTTCTCTGTCACAGCAGCTTTCCCACAAATTGTCCTGTATGAGGCAAGCAATAAAACCAGCAAGATTAGGAGTAAATTAAAACCCATCCCTAGTTACAGCTCATTGGCAAGGGTATTCCAATGCTAAATTACAGACAGCCCATGACTGATTACAGGAATGTTTCAAGGTCATCTCAGAGAATTCCAGCATTCTTGCAATAAGCAAATCTTTCAAGAACATATGAGGATCTCTGTCCAAGACATTGAAGTGCACACAGGTTTTGTGACAGCTCTGGAGCTCACTGGTAGCAACTCTAATACTCAAAAAGGCATTTAAAGTTTCCAGCACTTGTGTGTGCTAAGGATTTTTAAAACCTCTTTTCAACAATAGCTGGTAACAAGGCTCTGCCCAGGACAAATTCACCAAATGAGCTTCAAATTAAATTTTCTGATCTTCATAGCCTGGGGGCAGAGGAGAAGAAATCAGAGCAGCAAATCCTCCTGTTGCAGGTCAGGCATTTCACCCAGCTCCTGCAGCACAGGTCTCCTACTGAGCCTGGACAGAAAGGTCCAGCAATGTTAAATATTTATACAACTTCTGCTGATAAAGTTTCCAGGTGACAAAGATTGATACAAGAATAAGTAATGAAGACAGGTTACTGTTACAGACTGATAGATGATTCAGCCCGAGGAGAACATCACACTGCACTTGAATATGATCAAGTAGGAGTTCATTGAAAATAGCAGGTCTGAGGACACCTGTGTAGGACACCTCAGTCAGCCCCCTCGTTGTGACTGCAGCCTGATGGATGACACACACCAGGAAATGGCAGCAAATTCAAGGAGTTCTCAAAAGAAAAAGTGAGGATAAACAGCTGGAGGCTACCTTTCTTCAGACATTTAACAGGAGAAAACAAAACACCATTTATAGGACAGCTGCATCACGAAATACCAGAATATCTACAACAAAAAGAAAGGATGAAGAGTTTGTGGTGGTGTCATCTGCACCAGGCAGAGACAAAAGGAAACACTTCCACTGACCTGTGGTAAGCAGCAACTGAGTGGAATGCCTGGATGAGCTTAATTGATTCAGTAGCTCTATAGGACACATGGAAAGAAGAGATATCAGGCTTATTGCCTGATAATCTTAATTTACCTGACAACAGCAAGCTGACACCTGTTGAAGTGTCACACTCTGGGGAAAGTTTCAACTCGGATTTCATAAGCAGAGGATGCAGCTCACAATAAACACACATGCCAAGATCTTCAGTTGCCATAACATACTAAAAAACCTTCCAGAAAGCATCTGAGGTCTCCCCTTACAAAGGCTTTTATAACTAGACTCCCCAGAGAGAAGGGGGGAAGGCTTTTGTGTACCCAAGGGCCTGGTTTTCAAACAAAACACCACACCCCACACAAACACAAAAAACATGTGTCAAAACCAGTCACTGAGCATTTTCCCACAGCAGAAAAATGTCATTACTGGAGTTTAGCCATCATTCATCGTGGACAGCACATGCTGAACAGCACAGACAACCTGGATGAAGACAAAGTGAGATGGCAGGGTCTGAACCACTGCATATCACCAGATCTGAAAAGGGATGGCCAAATAAATCTGGAGAATGAGCACAGACAAAAATATCAGGCGAAGTCAAAGAAGATGAAGTGATGAACGAGAAGGAGAACATGATCATGAACTTCATGGAGAGCTGAGCTCTGAACTATTACTCCCAGAAACAGGACCAGGGGTCACAGCACCTCTGGAGCCACAATAATCCCTAGGACTTATCTGCCCTACACTCATGCCAGGGTGTCCCAGCCCCTGCTCTCCATCCCATTATTGCCACGCTGAGCAATCTGTTTCTATTCAAGGGATCACAAACATCTGATCCATTTCAGCACTTAATCCATCCTGCCCTCCTGGAACACACTTGAAACTTTACCTGTATTGATCATATTGCCAGGCACTACTTTAAATGCAGGGAGTAGGCACTCACAGAAAGAATGGCACACAGCAAGGGTTTATGGATACCTTTCCCACCTGCCAGGAAAGAGACAGCCAGAGCTCTTCTGGCAGAGGTATCTTCCTGGACAAAGCTGGTATATATCAAAATAAATACTTACTATGGCTACAGGAATTTGCAGCTGATAAAGCAAAAGGAGTAGTGAGTTTATTTTACAGGAAAACATTACTACTATCAGTTAGAGACAAGCTTATCATTAAAATAACAATGAATTCTACACCTGCTTGAATTCTACAGCGCTGTCATTTAACTGCAAACAAGTTTAAGTGTTCCTTTTGCTTTCAAATATTCCTCTACCAAGGTAGCAATTATTCTCCAGGTTTTCATATAGCATTGAGAATTCAGGCCCTATACTTTTGTGAAAGCTTCCTTTATTAGTTTTTTTTTACTGTACCACAGGAGAACAACAGGATTCCCTTTGAAAGGATTATTCCAAAAGGTTTAAGAATTTTATAAATCTCACACAAGAAAGCGAAACAGAACTTCAAATATAAGTTTCTATTTGTGAATGCAGTTGTCTATTTTTACAAGACAGTGCCTGATCACAATAGATACATCACTGGAGAGCAGAGTGAATTTACATGTGCAGCTATGAAATCATCACCTTGACAAGTCCATTTGGGGAGTGCTCCTCCACAAAGCAAAGAATACCATGTGGTTCCATTGGAGCTATGCAGTAATGTCTGTAATATCACAGAACTTCAGCAGTAAACAAATAACCAGCCCCCCAGAAGAGAACAAAGCACATACCTGTATGAAGCTGGACTTTACCAATGACTCCCTCTACCAGGCCCAGACAAATGGGGTTCCAAGCCAAAAGAAGATCAGTGGCTGCAAAAAAGAACAAAGCTCCTGTTGTTAAACAGTAAACCAAATGGGACAATTAATCCAGTGACCCTGTCCACTTTCCCCACCTTAGAAGGTAGAAAATGTACAATAATTCCAGCAACAATAAGATGGTGCACATGTCCATTTTTGCTTGCTACCAAGTAGCTATGAAAACAAGACTAAGTTACCAACATAAAGCCTTACCACAGATATTTTCCAGATTTTTGAGGGGGAAAAGTATCTTTAGGCAGTAGTAACTGAATTTAATGGAGGCCTAATTCTTCTCACATCCACTGGAATTTTAAGGTAAGTGAAATTTTACATGGCTGTAGTGAAACTGAATAGAGGTCACTGAGTTAACACAGCTTCAAAACCCAGCAGATGTTGCCTTCCACCCGCAGCTCCCTCCCATTTGTATCCAATTACTATTACTTTCACATCCTCTTTCTATAAACATGCACACACAGACACTTCCTCTTTTGTTAAACACTCTCCACAAGTACATGGAATATCAAAGCACACAGAGTTCAGGTTTAGGTTTCTAGTTCTCCTACTCTTAACAAATTCCAGTGAACCACATAGGAAGTAGAAGAGAAAGCAGGAAGAAAAGGAGTTTCTGACTGTGGTGCAGTACCTGTTCAAGGATTCGAGAGTGGGGTAAAGAATGAAATTCCTAATTCAAATCTTTAAAGTGAAAGCAAATACTTAAAAGCAAATATCCGTGTGGGAGAGAAAAATCTCAAAGGAGAAGAGGCTTTTTCTATACCATGAAGGACAAGCTTGTTATTATTTACCAAAACACACTTGTTCCAAGGTAAAAGAGTTTCTCCAGTTTTAACATCCAGACAAATTGAGTATCTTAGCTATTGGTGTAAGCAGATGAACATCTGCAAGAACAAACTCATAAAAGTGTACAAATCATCTACATAAACACTTTTATCTACAACACTTTCATTTCTTTTTATAAATCTGAGGTCTGCAGGTGACAACTAAGCATGATTTTATTTTTTACACACTTGTTTTAAAACACTGAATCCTCCTTGAAACATTTGTAATTGAGGCCTTGATATTCCAAGAACACACGTTGCTTTCCCAGCTCCCAGCAGAACATTTAATAGCACTAGATTCAGCTAATTTCCTCATTAAATACAAGCATTTCCATGAGCTGCTGCAGAAATAGCTGCAGTCAGGGTAGATCTGGAATGAACTCATTAAATGGGATGGATCACAGGTGCCTGGCCACAGACAAGCAACAACTAAAAGCCCACAGCAGCAGAATTTAAAGCAACGTTTGCAGCAGCAAGCAGGGCTGCAATTAATGTGTGTAACCACACTGGACCAAATTCCTGTTTCTTCCTTTCTCTGGAGAGTGACTTGAGCTGCACAGAACCTTGTGTGAATCATGCCAGAATAAAATGAACTTCTTAAGGAGACTAAAAGAACCTTGTGTGAATCATGCCAGAATAAAATGAACTTCTCAAGCAGTGTGCTCACAGAGCTGAGCATCAGGAAATCAGCGACGGTGGGTATGACAGACTGAAGGGTTTGACGTGCCTTCAATCCCTGCTGAAGCTCCTGAACACACCTTGTATCCTCCTGACAGATTTGTGCTCATACAGAACACTCTCTAGAACAACCTGGGCTCTGTTTCACTCCAAATAACACACAGGAGCAGGGAAATCTGCACTACCAACAAAGAGGAATGCAGGCACAGCCTTCCTCATTCCCAAACCTTCCACCTTCTTTCCCAGTTCACCCACACAATCCCAGTTTTGTCTTCCCTGGGACTCTTCTAGAGCTGCACTGTCTCACATTTCATCTACTTCTTGCTGTCTTTGTAATTAGCTTTATATTCGTATTTCCACCATGATAGCTAAAAGCCAGCCAGAGATATCAGGCAGCAAACAAAGCCAGGCACAGAAGGAATTTAAAGAACCAAATCAGTGAAGATTTACTACAGCTACCATAAGCCCAGTAATCTAGAAGACAGTCTATGTCTTCCTAAAACTCTGATTTCCTGCTGTGACAAGATATTAGCAAGAAAACCTCACTTGCTATCCAGAGCTTTCCTCTAGGAGCTTACAAGAAATGAAAGAATGAAGAAACAAGGTTTTGCTTTAATTAGAGGAATAAGGAAACAACACTTTAGACCTGCCTGTGAAAGGATACATGAAAATTGGTGTTGGGGACTGCACAGACGAGTGGATCTTACACAGATGTTCTGACTCTTTGGGTTCCTCTGACAGAGGCAGCACCAGACAATCCAAGCCTTCCACAGGGATCCTGCTACCCCAGGAGCAGAGACACAATGAGAAATGGCTCTAAACTTTAAGTACAGACAAGCTTTGGAAAAGAAGAGAATGTATTTGGAATCAAATGCATATTCCACTTTCAGAGCTTAAAGGCAGCAAACGTGGATCCACCAGCTGGGCAGCACTGGCTCTTAGCTAAGTGTGATTATCAGGCTACCAATGGTAAAGGCTGACTGCCTGAAGAGAATTTTCCATGGGGAAGGCAGGGGAAAAAAAAAAAAAGACATATTTAGCAATATATTAGGGGATTAGCATGGTTTTTTCAGTGTCCAAGAAAACCTAGATGCAAAGAAGCCTTACAGGAAAAATGCTTGTAGGCTGTGAAAAAACACCAATTGTGGAATCACACCGACTTCCTTTTGGTGACAGCACCACAAAATTTGTTTTTCTTACACTACTTCTAGAGAACTTTCTATAGGAAAGTGAGTGTGACAGCACAGAAGCAAGCCAGTTTTTTTTTTTTTACCAAATAAAACACAGCTGGTTCCAACCTGATCAGAACTTTGTTATTGGTTAGAATTCAGTTTCCTGTGTGACAGCCATATCTCAGCTCAGAGCCAGCACCCAATCATGCTGAATAAATGTCACTACAGTAAATACCAATATGAACCTCTTGCTCCTGATAAGTACACTCTGGAAATAAGAGACAGATGAAACAAGCAAAATAAAAGTTTAAATATAATTCCCCCACCCATTCCCAAAGATGGGCTTTCATGCACTGCTATTTACTCTGCATAGGAAGAAGCTGCCACCAACTTTTGTCTAACACTAAAATTGATCAAGACTCTTCCCTTGCAGCCATTTGGTAAAACTGGCAGCAGCAATCTCCAGTCATCATCTTTTATCTTTGAAAATTATAACCACTCTATATTTAAAATCATTATGTAAGCAAAGATGCAGAGATCCAGGAACATTGACTGCAAGCCTGCAGGATATAAGTATTTAACTGTATTATATTTTACAGAATTTAAGAGGCAGCCTAAGATGGTAGACAGTGATATGTGCTACAGAAGGTATCCACATCCTTTTGAAGTCATAAAAAGAAATTAACCATACAAAACAAAACTGAAAATCCTCAATTAAAGGTTTTCAGATAGCATACATGAGACTTGGCCACATTTCTGACTGCTGAATGCTGAAAGAACCCATGACAAGCTTGATTCTTTTTTCTTTTTTAAAGAAATGCCTATCAATAAAAATTAACCACCACAAAGCTCTATCAAAGCAAACTATGAACTTTGCTTACAGAGAAAACAGACAATGTTTTGAGTATAATGTGAAATACAATATATCAATAGTTCAGTCTTGCTTCCCCACACAAACTGAACTTCCTATAAATGTCATGCTAGTCCTCTTTTGAACCTCACAGAGCCAGGAATAAAGATTTATCAACTTTAAACTGCAACACAATGATGCTGAAACAAACTTCTTACAGTACTGCGCTGATGATAAAAGAGCAGTGCCTGCTCAGTCACTGCAGAAAGTCAGAAGCTGTGTCCAGAAAGAATCCCATGGAATGGGAGATTAGTCCCATGGAAGATCTTCCCTGACTTGAGGAATTCTCTGCTCAATGTGTTTAAATTTGAGAGACCTGCCAGTGTTTGACAGGCCTTAACACTCTGATGTATACACTTGCTCACCAAGGTTCCACCCTGAAGTACAAAATTGCTCATTCCTTCCCTCATCCTACTAAATAAATTCAAGCTACTGAAACAAATGCTGGGGTTTTCTGCTGATTCCTGTCAGAGATTAATGATCACTGCACTGCATTTACCATTCACAGTGATTGTATCAGCACCAGTTGCAGCACAACAGAACTTCTGTCACAAATTCAGAACAAAACCAGCTTTGATGTGATTGACTTCCAGCACCACCCTCAGAGCTCACCAGCAGCGATGCAGAGCTGTGCAGCACCAGATAAAAGTCTCTTTAATTCTTTGTGTTTACACAAACATAACCCTTACAAAGGTGATACAAAAGCAGCTTGGAAGAGCATCAAAACCCAAAACTGCTCTCTGGCTCTTTCTGCAGTCTACCACCAGCTGAGCTGTTCCAAGGTCAGGCACAAGCTCTGCTAAGAAAACAAACCCCTGGTTTGGGATAAACCACTTGCTCGACACAGAATGGCTGGAGGCAATTCTGGGGAGCCTGGAGAGGCAGGCTGGCAGCATCCTCTGGAGAAGGCAGGAAAAAAAAAAGATTTAATTTGTTATCATTTGAATCCAGCCCACACTGCTGAGCCATTGTCTGGTTCAGTCCACTGAGTAGCTGTAATTATTTCTTTCTCTTCCAATCTTGCTGTAGCTCAGAGGGCACACACACACACACACCTCTTATCTCAACTCATTGTTGGCATTTGGGAATGAACCTCAGCTAGAAAGTGTTTCCTGACAGTGCAATATAAAACATACAGATCATCACCAAATTTCTTTCTGGCCTAAGTGTATAAGCATGGACATTGATGTGCCAATTCTCAAAAAGTCTTCCTGGAGCCTGACAGAGCACTAATTCCCCATCATTTTCACCATTCAACACAAGCCATAGATATTTATATAGAAAAAAATAAAAGCAGAATGACTCATGTCATTTGACTATGTATAGCCAGAATAAATCACACAGCTCTGCTAATGTAAATTTTAACACCAGAAGTGTTAATTTTCAGGAAGAAGCTTCAATACTATTTTAAAATAGATTTCAGGGGTTATTTTTTCTTTAAATTGTGTCTGCTTTAGACCAAAAACAACCACAAGACTTCATTATTAGCATTATTTGACCTTTATGACCTCCTGTGGCTTTTCAGAAGAAAGTCTGCTTCCAAGTTTCAGATCATCTTTGCATAGTGTTCTGGTATTTTAGCCAGGATTAAGAGATCACAAATTAACTGGGAAGACTTAAGAATACAAAGTTGAACTTCTTTCTCTTGGAGGAAATAAAGTACTACTTATGCAAATAAAACTTGGGCTACTTGAATTTTCCTTTCAACACAGATTTCTAAAGCAGTATTTAAGCTGATTGCAGAAAGATGGAGCATTAAGACATTCAGTATTACGAGCTCTTAATTGTTGTGAAGTGTTAACTTTATTTACTTGAATGTTCTCCTCCAAACTTTAAACAAGTTATCCCCTCAGCTGATCACCTGCTTTATTGGGACACTTCCCTTCAATATCTCAGCATTAAAAGAGATGAACACAAACAGGTCAAGCACAATTCAGTGACAGATTTAAAGCACTGGGGATGGGAGCATTTGTACACGACATTTGTATTGCTGCTGCCAAAGCAGGATGCAAGTCCCAGAGAAAGCACCTAACAAAAATGAATCCCTACTACTCATCTGGATAAAGAAATACTTCTTTGTATTCTGGTGAAGTCAGAAAATCCCTTGAGTCACCAGGCATTGCTTGGGAAACTGGAAAACATACGGAAAGTGTTCAGTAGCCTGGAGAGTGTCCAATGTTACATGGAATTGCACAAGGAACCCCTGTCCCAGAAGTGGAAACAAACTGCTGTCACCAGTGTTTGCTCCAAACAGAGTCTGACCCTGTGCATCAGTGGCCTCCAAACTTTTTTGTCAAATGCCACACCAAGAAAAACAAAATTAGCACACAGCCCAAATATGTATATTTATTTATTAGTCCAGTAGAACACGTTAATAATTTATATTGCATGCATTATAAAACATACAAAAGATAGGAGGTTTTTAATGGATGAATAGACACTGCTTTAAAACAACGTTTCTCTTTATTAATGGTACAAAATATTTTCTTCCAACACGTCCAGCGGACTGCCTTGAGCACCCCCAAGGATGTGTGGCACCCCATTTTAGACCCCACTGGTGTAGGTGGCTAAATAAATGCCACAAATTGCTATGTGCATTGCAACCACTCGAAACAAGAATCGGCTCCTCACACCCCTTCCACAAACCTGTAAATACCATTCAGAAAACCACCCAGCAGGGACTCTTAAAATGCAAATAAGTGCCCAGCCACTGGAGCTCAGGGGGTTGGTTTTGTTGGTTGGTTGGTTTGGCTTTTTTTTTTTTTTTAGCTTTAGAGTTTCCCTTTATTCTTCACAATGCTGAACTCCGTTAGCAAACACATTTTCTCAGAAGTAAAACAAAAAAGGAAAAAATATCTTTTATCCTTCCAAAAGCAACAACTCTGCACTAATTAATATTATTCCACACCAACACACATTCATTCCCTTTTTTAGCTGATATTTCCACAAAGCTCAAGTTGTTTGAGGATATACCCTTAAAGCTAAGAAACCAGTAGGTTGTCTGCATTTCTTTAATCCTATTTACTCTGCAAGAAGGAAACTATCAATCAGGCAGGAGAAAGATTTTATTCAAACCTACTTACAAAACTGACAGCTTAAACACTATGTTCACTCTTTCTGAAGATTGTCTATTAAAAGTTTGCTCAGCTCCAGCTATACTGAAAGAAGAACACCAGAAAGCTGCTCTATGCTCAAAAATTTAAAATATAAACATTTGCTGAGCAGAAGGATTTCACAATTATGGAAATTAGTTTGTTGTACTAATCACTGAGCTGACTTATGCTAATGCTTCTTAAGAGCCATGAGAGAATTACGGTGTGAGCCAAGTCTAAGCAAGGTAAAGTTTTCCCTCACTGTCACCTGTTCTTCTGATGCCATAATTAACTTTCCTCTCTGATTGTCCAACTCATCAGTCCCAAAGCACAAGAAGAGTTATGGATTGCAAACAACCATTTCTAGCACTAAATAAGGGAATTAAAATCTTGGCATGTGTTTCAGGAATAGACAGGATTTCCAGCCACTCCCCACCCCCCATATTCCTCCCTTTATTGTTTTTTGGTTTTTTTTAAACTATTGGGGACAATTTGACTACTCAGAAAACAAGCAGCACATATTATTTAAATGTTACTAGAAGGCATGCAAGCATAGGGAAAAAGTTAACTATCACCCATGTGTGCAAAAGTTCCTGGTTTTCCTTAACTGAAAAAAAAGGAAAAAAACCCCTGAAAGATAACAATTAATGGCAGACCAGCATATTTACCATTTATATCTTGCAACTACCTCTTGGGCAAGGTCATCTACTTTTTAATTTGGCTCAGAATTCTGTTTTCCAGTTCAAAGCATGTTCAAGGGCCTTGTTTTCAGTTTTTTCAGAGCCTCAGCAAACACTGCTCCAGGGCTCTATTCAAGTAAGATTTCTGCCTTAAAAGGAAAACCTCCGTGTTCAAGTGCTATTTCATTCATTTGGGTTCAGCTTTTCAGGAAAACAGTCCTCCCCCAGGTTTTATTGGGGAAGATGGTTGGAGCAAGAAAATACCACTGAGGATTAAGTATTAATATTCCTGTTCACTAAAGCCAAGCTTTAATAAAAAACAGTTTCTGCACTATTTCCAAATCCTTCTCCTAGATACACAACCAACAATTTCTCCTCTTCTGGATACTCCACTCCCATTATTTTATTTTCTACCCCATTCCAATCTACAACAGTTGTTTTGAAAGAACACAAGCAGCATATCAAACAAGTGGCTGCCTTGTCCTGCAGAGTTTAAAACTTAAAATCACAAAGGTTTTAATGTTTCCTTACACGTACAGCTGAAATATCACCCACACCATTAAACTGTGAAACAACCCAACAAGAAGAACAGTGTTCTTCTCAGATGAAAAAACCACAAGCCCTTGGTACAGATGCAGACTTTTCTTAATTGAAATCAGTATCCTCTGTTCTAAACATTTTAGCTGCAGTTAGTCTGCAATTTCCTATTCAATATTTAGTTAATACTAACTCATGAGATCAAAGATGAGTCACCTCTGCCAGCAAAATACAAGCCACAGAAATCCACTTGAATTGGATTAATTTTCATTCTGGGGGAAGGCAACAACAACAAAAAAAGGAATAAAGAACCAGCAACACCAGAATATCAAGACATGAAGCATTAGGAGTTTTTCATGTATCTAAAACCTCAGGTCATTTCAGCACAGGTAGGAATTGCAAGATACCTACACATCTGAGCTGGGACAAGTTTGGCATTTTCAGAACTCTTCACAGAAGGAAAAGGAGAAAAAAAGAGAGAGGAACACTCTTGTCATACTCAACTCATCCTCTGCTAGGATTCAACAGGAAAGTAAACACCTCACCTCAAGGTTTATTTCATTCTCACAGGCTAGGCTTTAATACACTATCAATCCACTTAAGTCTCAGTTTTAGGTTTACTATGCTCTATAAAAAAAAACATGGATGGAATTGCAAAGATCTTACTTACAAAAAGTAGAAAACAATTTCTCTCTGATAAATATATATATAGGAAGCTCTCACCTCAGAGTCAGAAGCTACAACAGTAACTAATGTACGCAATATTTAATCAAAGGATACAGAATATATGCAATACATGCAATATTTAATCAGCCCAGCCCATTCCCCTCTGTTCTCTTTCACAAGAAGGAAGAAGCAGCAACAGGGACCCAACTGCTGAAGATTTTCCCAGCCTACATTCTCGCTGGGTTGCAGCTAATGCAGATCAGTTCTGACATCTGGTTTGTCACATACGCCACAAGTACGTGGTGCTGACAACCAAGAAAAGAGTAGGGAAAGGAGGGAACAGAATGAGCAGGCAAGGGTGAGAGGCAGTGCAGTACCCACTGCAGCTAAAAAGGTGTCAAAAAACAGCTTGAGGTTCCTTATGAAGTAACTCGAAATACAGAGATAATTTTTCTGAAGCTCCAGCCTCCTGTGGAATTCATTTCCCAGAATAGACAGGCAGTTTCCAAGACATACTACTGAAATTCAGGAAGGCAGTTTTGTATGAAATAGTTCAGTAGCATGACTTCACACTCAGGCTGTCACCCTTCAGTGCCATGTCTAGGACTGCTCTGTAGACTTAAATTTAGCAATACACGTTTTGGAAGCAGGTGGCATCACTCCTTCATTAGCTCACACCACTGGTAGCAGTGGCAATCACTCCTTACACCATTCATTAGCTCAAGGCCTTCACCTGAGCACTTCCAGACTTCCCACAAAGGAACTGCTCCTCCTCTTCCAGGCTACAGCCATGAAGAACAGCTCAGGAATTCTGACAAGTCATTTCTACATGACTCCTGAAATGCCTTTGAGGAGCAAGGCAAGCACACAGCTGGAATATTAGATGGCCTTATGATTTGTGATTCAGAGATGATTTCACTCTATCAGACTGACACCTAACCTGAAATGTGTCCCCTTGCTTCTCTGAAAATACTGTTTGGTAACACATCCCTCACTAAAAGTATTTAAAGTGCATTGCTTCAGTTGCTGACTCACAACCATTTTCAACAGATGAAAATACCGTAACTGTAATAAATTCCTGAAGTGTTTGAAACAAACAAATGCTCATCTGCCTCTAGTTTACAGTTCCAGGGGTAAAACACAGCTTAACCCATCTTACTCTTTCAGGCAGAGGCAATGCAATCCTTGAGTATGGCATCTCCGAAAGCTATGTTAGACTAATTCCAATCTGTGTACCCCTCAAAATATTTGGTAGGGTTTTTTCTCCAGAGAGGTGGGAATCAGCATAATTACAAGAAATAGTTTTACTAACAACTGTTCCCAATCTTATTTGACATTAGTGCCTGGAGTATGATCAAGGCCAGCACAATGGTAACAGAAGCTTTCACACCATAACAGTCTCATTCCTTCTTCCACTGCTAAAAAAGTGGTGAGGAGAATTCAGTGGCTTCAACACTTTTTATCCTTTACACACACAAATATACATGTATACATATGCAAATATAAACATGTAATTTATACAAACATCATCAACAAAAAAAAAAAAATTGTACTCTGGTCAGGAGTAACCACACAGAGTAACCCAAGAGTGAAATCCTGACCAAGACCTGATGTAAGGCATTTAAGGCATGGTTGAACAGCACATGTTTTTTCACTGAAAAAAGTACATCATTGACAGCCAAATTCTTTAAAAAAAAAAAATCTATGATGCCAAAGTGATTCATGGTTTTCCTGCAGGTGACTCATTAATGCTTTCACTTTAGAGAATAGGAAAACCCCAGAAACATCTTGTAAACACAGGCTGACATCCTTCAAATGAGGGCCAACCTCTGACTTTGCTTATGGCAAATATTTACCAAGATTATTTGCCTTTTTTTTTGTTGTTGTTAATTCAAGCTGTTATCTCAATGACTCAAAGAGGTCAGAAATACAGCTCTCAACACAAGCAAATTCCTGAACATGCCTTTATAGTAGAGGGAGGAGAGCACTTTAAAGCTCAGCATCAGCTCTTTAGATTCAGACCTACCCTCTCAAGCAATGATTTACAAGGTTTACCAGTATTATCTATTTCAACCCATGAATGTCCAAAGATTAATTCAGAGCAGCCTCTGTGAGACAGAATTTTTAAAACCAAGGCCTCCAAAACCAAGCAGAGACACAGAGCTAGATGGCAGCCTTTTGACAGATTATTAAACACGTCAATGAACACAAGTTATGACTTTGTTGTTTCTTTTAACACGGCAGTGACTCATCTCACAGAAATCCATTCACTCATTTCCGGGCAGTGGCCTCAATAATAAATGGTCAAATGTAATAAAATTGCAAACTTGAGGATATGCAGTTTTTGTCTTAATACAAGGAAGAGCTATTGATCCAAGAAACACTTCCTGTGAGAGAACTGGCTCTTTCTTGGGCTTACTTTCAACCTGCTAAGGTATTTCATTTCACAGAGCTGGAGTCCGCTGTCGAGAAGATGATCCACAGCCAGGGCTGGAAAAACAAAGCTGCAAACACACGGAAATGGGAAAGCACTGCTAACAATTGAGAGTTTCGAGCAGGCCAGGGGACTTCAATATCACGTTACCTTTGGTTAATCTGCAGGTCACACACAATGGGGATCACATGGAAACTGCCTGAGAATGCAGAGGCAGGCGAAGGACAAAACGCTGCTGGAACAGCAGACAAAGTGCTGGGCACTGGTAAAGCCTCCACGAGGTTAAGGGACACCAAGAAAAAATAAAACACAGCAATGGCTGCGTGAAAGCAAGGCACTGATGCTTTTAAAAGTTAAAGTTATCAAACACAAATCTCCAGAACTAGAGATCACTAACTTGTGTTTTAACTACTGTGGGTCAAGGAAGAGCTTTTAGCCCATGGAGGCTGTAACCATCACAAATCTAAACCTGAGGGGTTTTGCCTCCTGTGAAAGCACACATTGCACTGACTAGCAGTACTGCTGCTAGCTTAACACCAATTATTTTGTAAGATCACTCGCAAATCAAAGTATTGCTGGATTAGTGAAGCTGAATGGACAAGAATCAGTCATGTAATTTTGTCTAGGAGACACAAACTCCACTGAGAAGACACAACTCAAGGATGAAAACATAACACAAGAAAGTGAAGTATGAAAAACAGTTCTTTGGGAAAACACAGATAACAACGGTATTTGATGTTTATGTTTAAAGTCTGTCCAGCCTTTCACAGAAGCTCGTAAAGTCTGCTGTACTCAGACAGCCAACCTGGTCATATATATCCTTTTTTAGCATAACACAGATCCCAATTTTAGAAAGCTGTAAGTAACATCTGTGCAGCTTGCCACATGTTTGGTGAAACACCCAGCTATTTAGAGTTTCTTCAGCATATAAGCGGGGTCAGCATGGTCCCTTACATGAAAGCTACATCTTAGAATCTCAAAGAATGATGAAAACTCATAGAATGGTTTGGCTTGGAAGGGACCTTAAAGATCATTTTGTTCCAACCCTCTGCCATGGGTAGGGAGTCGATATTACGCAAAGCAGGATAATTTCCACGGCTGGCATTTTATTTCAGACACCTTTACTGAGTAACCTCCTAGGTAGGATAATTACCATTGTTTCAAAATTCCCTTTTACACAACTCCATCTCAATTTCTGTTCGCACTGCCTTCCCTTCAGCCTTATATTAACACACAGTGGAGCTCCGTGTAATTGTCACTTACACAGCCTGTAATCACTGAAAAATTTAGAAGCGCTTTAGAAGCCACAGAATCACAGAACGTCAAAGGGTTGGAAGGGACCTCGCAGATCACCCAGCCCCTACCCGGCGTAGCCACCTGTTCAATTTCTCCTGGAAGGGGCGACCCCGGGACACATCTGCCCAAAGACGCAATGCCCGTGCATGGGGAGCATCCCTTATGTAAGGCTGATACCAGCCCCACACGGCCCCTCGGCCCCCAGCGATGCTCCCCGGGGATGACCGGGTGCCTCCGGACACCGGCACCCTCTCCGGGTCACCCGGAGCCCCGGGCGGGGGCAGCGCTGCTTTATCTGCGGGGAAACGACGGCGCGGCGAGGGGAAAGCAGCGCGCCAGCCGGGACACCGGGACAGGCGCGACGTCCCGCGGCCCGGGGGACTGCGGGGCGACGGGCAGCGGGACCGAACCCCCGCGGTACCGCCGGGGACACCGCGCCCGGCCCCGCCGCCGCCCCCGGCGCTCGGGTGGGTCCCAGCCCGCCCTTTCCCCGCGCAAGCGGCGGGCGCGGCCGCGGGGGTCTCACCGGCTCGCAGCTGCAGGCTGCCGTCCCTCCGGCTGCACCACAGCGCCCGCTCCCCGCTCTGCAGGATGTAGTGGTCCTTGGCTTGGAACAGCTCCATGCTCGCACGCCGGGAGCCGCCGGGAGACAGGGACGGAGGGAGGCAAGGGGAGGAAGGGAAGGGAAGGGGCGCTCCCGCCGCTCCCGCCGCCGCGCGCGGCCCCGGGGGCGGAAGGGGGAATGGCCGGCACGATGGGGGGGGGGGGGGGGGGGGCGCGCGCTCCCGAGCGGCCGCGCGCGCGGGGGCGCGCACGCGGGCGCTGCCCCGGAGCCGGAGCGCGAGCGGGGCGGAGCGGGCGCGAGCTCGGGTTCCGCTCCCGCCGCCGCACGTGACAGCGCCCGGCCCCGCCCCGCGCGCCCTTAAAGGGGCAGCACAGGGGGCGGGGTCTGTTAAGGGGCGGGGTCCGTGAAGGGGCGGGGTCCGTGAAGGGGCGGGGTCCGTGAAGGGGCGGGGTCTGTGAGGGGGCCGGGCTGCCTTCCCGACCCTGCCCGGCAGCCCCGGGTGGTCTCTCAGCCCCTTCCCCTCAGCCCGGCTCCCCTTAGATCGGCTGCCCTCAGCCCCTTCCCCTCAGCCCCTTCCCCTCAGCCCGGCTCCCCTCAGATCGGCTCCCCTCAGCCCCTTCCCCTCAGCCCCCAGTCCCTCATTTCGGCTCCCCTCAGCCCGGCTCCCCTCAGCCCGGCTCCCCTCAGCCCCTTTCCCTTCATTCCCTCTCCCCTCATCCTCTCTCCCCTCAGTTCCGCTCCCTTCAGCCCTCAGAAGGTGATACACGGTATATAACTCGTGGCGAAAGGAAATCTCAGTACCATAGCTCAGGGCTCATCGTTATTTTAAACATTTACCCAAAATCCGTCACCTCCTGATGAAAGGGCAAATCATTCCCTCTGTCTCTTCTGCAGGCAACACTGGAAAATGTCCCTGCAAACTTGTCACTGCCACAGACCCTTCCCAGCCTTACCGAGGGCTTGTCCACGGGTTTCCAGAGCTTTTGTTCGATTACAGCAGCTGAAGTTCCACTCCCTGTGAAACTGAGGAAGAGATTGAAACAGACAAAAGCATCCTGTCCTGCACACAAGTAGGGGAGTGATGGAGTGGGCACCTGGCGTCCCAGTGAAGGGCTGCTGGCTGCTTCAGTTCGCAAATTAAAAGATTTACCGATTATTGTTAAACCACCTACAGTAGGAGAAAAACTCTACTTTCAAACTGCTCTTTGAAAAGATCAGCTTCTCTCACACTATTTTTCTCCACTGATGTATATTAGTGATGCTACAAAACACTAAGTGACTAAAGGACATTAGGAAACGAGAAATCTCATTATTATTAAATGTGAACATTCAAGAGCCAGGGAAAAGCTTGATTCTGGGAGGTACTGAGCAGTCAGTCTAGAAAAGCATTTAAGTGCAGGCATGACTTTAGATGTATCATTTAAATTGGCTTAATTGACCATTAACATCTTTTAAGACAAGCATGTACTTCAGAACTCTTCTGGTTTGGGACTAGGAACTGAACTTCTCAGTGGGTCCAAACATTATTTTTGCTCCCATGTCTTTAGTCTGCACTATCATTCACTAAATATCTCTCACTGGCAATATCATCTCTATTCTGCTTGCGTTTCCCCAATACCTCAGTGTTGTAGCACAATGCATAGGGTCGCCATTAAAATGCTTGCAGGGGTTTCAAGGACAGACTTTTGTTTTGCCCTTTTTCACACTTTGATCAGAGCTTTTTCTTTCCCCCGTGGGAAAGAAAAAGCTTTCTGTTTGCATTCAGCGTGTTTTCCATGGATTCACAGCTGGGTGCAGGTTTTATGAGCCTGTCAGCTTTAGTTAGCATAGGGGGGAAAAACTGAAAGATAATTTTGCATTTTTGCAATTCATTGTCACTAGCCAATGTTAAGGAAATGCGTGGGCTGACAATTAGTCATGCACTCTCTCGGTATTACCTGATTGCCAGCAGCTTGATTTCAAGTTTAAATGTTGATTAAAGGAAAGGGATGTGATTTAGTAACACTCCACACTTGGAAGTACAATTGGCTGGATAGATTGGACAAATACACCACTCTTCCTGAGGTGGAGGGTACCAGATTTGGAAATGGCACTGTAGACAGTGTGAGGAGCTTTATTTCTAAACATCGGTCGTTAAAACATCGTGAAATAATTTTGTTTGTTTGTTTGGCTTCAATGCTCCTGGCAGCTTCCAGAGAAACATTAGAAACATCTTGGGTCATCCATTTTGATGCCAAAGTAACTACAGAAGCCTTTCTTGTTACCCTTCACACTCCTTGCTAGTTTTCAATCCAGCTATGCTTTGTCCCTTCTATTTTCATCCCTGTGTGTCCAAGGCAGTATCTCTGTATTCCTCCTTGGCATTCCCTACCCACTTCCATGTGCTTCTGTTTTCCTTTACAGTGAGATTACTTTCCCCTTCTGAAATATGTTTTTGAGAAGGCTCTTGTGTGCTTTTTAGAGAGGGTCTGTTATGCATTAAACAGAGACTGCAGAGTCTGCTTTGAGAAGGAACCTCCTCAGAACAAGAGTAACACGAGAGGGTCTCCTAACAGGCAATATAGAAAATAAAAGAGATTTGTTTGTGACTAGAACATTTTCTGAAGTGCCTGTAAATGTACTACAGTAAAATAGTTGTGTGTTGTGTTTTATAACAGAAAAATACAAAACTACTGGAATGAACGTTAGCTTTTTGGCAAGAAAATGAAAACTCTGAAAATCCAGGGAAAGCAGTTCTGCATAAGAATTTTTGCCTGAATTTATTTTTAGCTTTCTTTTAACTGAAGTAACTTTTTGTGGCAGCTGTAGTTACCTCTAAAGGAAGAGGAACTCTGGTATTGCCTCCTTCCCCACGAAGATCTCTAACTTGCAATGGGAATATTTCTATTTCAGTGAGCACTAGGGAAAGAACAACCTTCTCCCTTCAAAGCAATGTGCTTGTGGTTAATATCTGCAATATACACTATGGCTTATGGACAAGGTATTGATTTCCCTCTGTTGCACTGGCTGTTAAGAGCAAATCAATGGGACCATTTTCAAAATCAAATTAGAATGTTTTGACTTCCTACGATTCTGTTATTCTGGAATTGCAAATTGCTCTTTGAAGACTACCAAGCTGGTGCACATAAAAAGATTCCTTACTGTGCTGTTGGGCTGCCTTCCTCAGTTAAAATACAGTTTATACTATACCAAGGCCACATTTAATTCATCATTTCTCCAAAGTAAATGGCAGGCTGTTCTTCATGGTCATTGTAATAAAATTTGCATCTCATTTAAAACAGATTCTACTTGCTTTTCCTCAGTCTGAAAAAGCTAATGGGTTTATTACTCTTTGGAAAAACTTATCTCCATTTCTTTACTTTTCATTTGGGCTGGGGTTTTTCTAAAGAGCAAAATAGCTCACATTACAAAAAGAAAAATTCTGCCTTTAGAAAGGATAAAAAGTAAAATGTCAGGATCATTGAAATATGTCTTTTAGAAAAAGAAGATTTTTAAAAGATTTTTTTTCTGATATCATTTAGCCAATTTGAATTGATTTTGCAATTAGGTTTTTTTGGAAGTTGCTTTAATTTCCCTAGGGGTTTTTTTCTATTTTAATATTACAGAAACAAAAAAAAAGAAAATCATCATCTTTGTAATATTACTGGTATCCACTGAATCTAGCTTTTTCCTCAAGATGTATCAGCAGATTAGACAGTAAAACAGCAAAAGCAACATAATATGCATATTCCATTTTTGCATAACTCACTTTATGTGCTGTGAATACTGTGGAGGCCAAGCAATCAAATGACACCTGAAGAACAGCAGGAGTTGCCAAGTGCTGAAGTGTTATACATGTCTTTTTGTCACTTCTCCCTGGGTTTGGCTGTCCTTGGAAAAGGAAATGTATTAGCTATTCAGTGCAAAAATCTGTCAGTCAGATGTGATGGAAATAAATGCAGGAAAAGTGGGGGGGAACGTTGAATCACATTCCTTTTGCTCCCTGTTCTCCTGGCACTCATTATTTATACAATATTTATGAATTCTTGTCCATTGTTTACATTCATATCATGCCCAGGAGCTCCAGTTCTCAACAAGGACCCCCACTGTGCAAGGTGCTGTGCACAGCCAGCAGTGTCTGCTCAGATTCCAGGGATTCAGAACCATTACAAAAGGCAAGGTCAATAACAGAACAAGATGTTTAAGGGATGAACATAAGATGATGAGGCATTTTTCATTGCAAAGCCAATGGTCTCAGCATTCCAAGATTTAAGCATTGCCAAGTTGTGATGGAAAACATACTTCAGTACTCCATTCAAATAATAAAGTTTTAACACTAAATATTTATATCACTCTAGTGGACTTCATTCTCTATATTGAGAATAATATGCTTTCAAAATAGCACATGTACTTGTACAGCTGCAGCAAAAGCATGTGCAACAAATTAACTTGGGGTCAAGCTCTCCTTTCCCCACCCCAGAAGTTGTTCCAGAGGGAACTTTGCAGAGTAAGGTCTGACACGCTGTGACATTCAGCAACAATACTGAAGGCTGCTAAAGCCAGCTTAAATAATCCTTTCCTCCTTCCCAGCTGTGTGTTTCTATTCCTGTCCCATGCCTGCACTGGATAGCCACGAGCATTTGTGCAGCATATTGTCAACTGGATTTGCAGATGCACAATAACCTATTAAGTACTATTTATGAAACTGGGCTCCAAATTGCACTAACTGAAGCTGGAACAAACTTATCTGGCCTAACTGAGCAGAAGGAGCCCAATTTTGTGGGGTCAGGACTCACCTTAGTGTCACTCAGACAGTGCCAGTGTCACACTGAGCACAATCAGATCATGTCTATGGTATGGACATGTTAATGCCAACTGTGCCTACAGTAGGAAGCAGTGCCATAGAATTGGAAAGGACTTGGAGAGCTAAACAGCTGGTGCTGAGGATCCAGCTTCTGAACTATGCACACTGCAGGGGCTTTATTTAAGATTAGGTCTAGTTTTGTCCTACAGACCCCTTGGCAGCTGGAGCCTGTCAGAGGCAGTTCTGAAGTTCGTCTGTTTTCTGTTGCAACTCTCAAGGAGCCCAATCCATGTGCTCACATATGGAACAGCAGAGCCCTGGGATGAGCCTCAGAGAGTGTCATCCAAAGCAGCTTCTTCAGGGACCGTCACCTTTCCCAAATGTCATGAGACAGAACAGTAAGAGTGGCCTTCTGGAAGCCTTGCTGTACCTCAGACACATTCACCAACACACAGATGAGGTGATTGTTTTTAACACTGTAAGTGAAATTACTCTGGCAGAAATTTGGAGCCATAACAAACCTCACTGACACACATACCCACAGGTCTCCAAGAGAACTCCCATTTACAGAACCTCAGCCTCTACATAATACTGCATTTACACTGCAGATACACCTCAGTGTTTAAGAGAAGTAGGGATGTGTGAAGTTCGAAGAGTGACACTCAACCCTCTCCTCCCAAGAGCAGAATCTCTAGCTGCCAGGCAACAGTTTAGGTCAAAAAATACTTATCAGCTTTTCCTTCATCTGTGGCATATGGATAAAAAAGTCCTGTATAGATCTTGCAATCCTCAAGCTCTTGATGCTCAGTTAAGCACTGTGCCGGTAATTAGAATTCTTATGACTCTCAAGGGCTAAAGCAGAAGATTAAAAGAACTTTATTTTCCTGTGAGATTATATGTTCTGTACTTGAGTGACTGGGAAAGATGATCATTGCTATATACAGGCTAAAAGTGTTTCTTGCTGGCTTTGCTCTTCTTGTGCTATGTAGGTCATTGTCAAACCTAGGGAAAGAAGATAGACATGAGGCTGAAAAAGAAGACTAAAAATCAGAAAGTGTGAGTCCTTGTCCTTGAACACACAGCAGGTTCTTTGCACCACACTTTTACATTTATGACTAAAGGTAACATTTGTTCCCTACTATGCAAAAGTGTTATAGCCTGACTATACTGACATGTATAAAATCCCATGGCAACAGTTTACATTCACATTTATATGCAGATAAATGAAAACAAGGTCTATCTTTTATGGTAATAATTATAAAATAGAATTTATGTATGGTCATACCTCAAACAAATCAGAGAAGTTTGGTATTTTTGTTGGAGTCAGGTTCTGCATTTTGTGGGGGGACTGCCAGTGAGAAGCAAGATTGGAGTGGAGCAAGGTGGAATAAGAGCCACAAGAAACATTTGGCAATGTGCTTTTCATTTTGGTATTTTAATTATATTACAACATCTATCTATCTGACCAATTTATATACTGCATTTCTGTAATAGACTTTTACCCTGGCTCTGTGGCTACGTGTGATAAATCAGAGGGCTGTAACACTTTGACAGCTATGGAGCTACACAAATGACTCAGCTTCACCTGATGTTTCTGAGATAAGGCCAAAGGCATTCCTGAACAAAATCTGAAATATTCTAGAAACTGCATATAAATAGTCAATTGCCTCTTTGGGGGAAGAGACACAGGAAGAATTGCAAGGCACCTGTTCGTTTATTAAGGCCATACACACCATTACACCATACAGGATGTAGGAGGAAATGTAGGATGTAGAGATCTGTCCCTGAGTAATTACTGAAGGGAAAATTACAAGCATGTGTTGTTGTTGCAGCAGTTGCACTAGGTCATCAGTCCAGTAGGGCCAGGTGGAGACATGATCAGCTGGGAGAAGTAAGTGCTGATCTTTGAAAACTGACAGAGGATGAGGCCCCAGAAAGAAGAAAAGTATTTGGGTTTCTAATTTCCTACTGTTTTGCAAGGCCAGTGAAACCACTGGGTGGTTATAACTTCTATATATTGAGGAATCTCTGCCACCATCCTGACATTAACAAAGGGAAAGGAGAAAGAGACAGAATTTTAGATCAATCAGACCCTTTTCTTGAATGAAGAGAAAGAACAGAAAAAAAATTATCAAAGTATCTACTTTGAAGTACCTGCAAGACAATGAAGTGTGAACAGTTAAGATAATAAACATGAGATTGAATCAACATCCTTTCTTCTTATGACAGTCTAGCACTCCTGGGCTATAATTGTGTCTGCACTTAATACAACCTTTGACCCTGTTCCTTGTGATTTCCCTATAACTACCTGAGGCAACATGGCCCACTTCTGGCACCTCCACAGTCCTAATATTTGGGAATTTTCTCCTGGAGAGTGGGTATTAGTGGGTCGCACTCTAGTTTGGTGCTATCCTGTACTTCTGCCAATGGCCCAAATAATGGAATAACAAGTGTACTTAGTCAACTCATCAGGCTTGAAGGGTCAGAGAGCCCTCTGTGTATCAGGATTCCATGATGAGGTCATTGTGGCAAGCTGAATAAATTACCTGAAATGAATGAAATGCCTGGCAAGAGGAAGAATTTTCAAGATTAATAATCATCTGTGTAAATACAAGCTCAGGAACAGTTGGTTAATCAGGAGTTCTGGGGTAATCCTAGATGATAAATTGATAAAGGAACCAGTAACAAAAAAGTGAAAAATAAATCCATTTATCCTACAATGAATACACAGGAGCATTATACATAAGACCTATGCAGTAATCCTTTTACTCTACTCTGAGTCAGACCTCAGTGGGAATTCTATATTCAGTTTGATACAACCATTTTAAGAATTATCTGTAGAGAACAGGCCAAAGGAAATCAAGAGTAATCTGAACTTAAAAAGCTGAGAATTATTATTTGAAGAATAGGGATTTTTTGGACTAGTTTCTCGTTGGAAACAGGAAAACAGTCTTGAAACACACAAGAATTGCTGGAAAGAGGACAAGAAAAACTGGTTTCTTTGCCCAGTGTCGCTGCACCACAGAATGGTGGAGGCTGAAAGGTACCTGTGGTTCAAGCCCTCTGCTCACAGCAGGATCAGTTAGAGAAGGTTCATGTCCAGGTTCATGTCCAGTGGGGTTTGGGTATCTCCAAAGACAGTGACTCCACCCTCACTCTGATATCTGTGCCACTGTTTGACCACCTTCACAGAAAAATAAAAATTCTTAACTCTAAGTGAAATTTTCTGTATTTCAGTTTGCAGTCGTTTCCTCTTGTCCCTTCACAGGATATCCATGAGCAGAGTCTAGCCCCATCTTCTTTTCTTCCTCCCATCAGGCATTTACACATGCTGAAGAGGTTCCCCCCTGGGTCTTTTCATTTTGAGGCTAAACAATCCCAAGTCTTATTCCAGAAAATACAAGTACTGAGCATAATCACAGGAAGAATGAGTTAGACAAACAAAGAAAGAGTTAGAAACAAAGCATTTGGCTAAACAGGCCTGGGAATAGGCTGCTCAGTGACATTATCTGGGCACTATCCACCCCTGGTGTTGTTCAAGAACATGTTAGGCAAGACAGGAACGAGGCAATATGATCTCTTCCTGTTCACAATTTGCTGCACCCTAATTTTTATGCATCTCAGTCTCTTTGCCCATTTCCACATTTCTTTAACCTTCTTTTCACCCATTCCCTGTCTTTCCTCTCTCATGCACGTATCTGTCAAGCAGCAGTAGAAGTTTCTGCCAAGGTGTAGCAGCCCCACAGAACTGCAAACACTTGCCAGCTGCAAGAAATTGCAACATTCATCCTGCTCAACCCTCTTTGCTTTCGGTGCCTCTTCCGGCTGGGTTCCCAGCCTTCTGAACAATGGTCTGGATGCCATGTCCTGTGTGCAGCTCTTGTGAGGTCACTGCCTCATTATCAGTATTGTGCAAGTGGAACTCAGGCATCCAGAGCCACCTGAGAAGTGGTGGGATTGTCACTTCTCAGGCCAGTGGATTCCAGCACTTCCCTGAAGGTTGTAGATACCTCACCAGAAGGTTTGGGCCACAGCTTCTCAATTTATTGTTTTCATTAAGAAAAGAAATCCTCCTTCATATCAGTTTTGTTTCTTTCTGTGACATTTATCATTTTTTTTTATTTATTCTTTCCTAGGCAGCTGTTGTAAGCTGTGCAAGGAAAACGGGGAAAAAAAGAGAAAAAAGGCTGACATTCCATTTCTCCCCCTTAGACATATTTACCTCTCTACAGAAAAAGCAGCCCTGAATGTGCCAAAAAACCCACCCACCCCAAAAAAATGAGAAAGCAAACATGAGCAAGTCCCCAAATAACTTTCCTGCTCAACTAAACCAGTTTGAAACGAGGTTTCTGAGACCAGCTGGTGCATCACAGAAACAATTGTTCTGTTTGGCTGATTTGATTTGCCTCGAGCTGCAATGTTAATTACAGTGAAAAAAAATAAACACAAACTCCAGTTAAATTTGCTAACAATCTTAAAAACAGGAGCTCCTGCCCTACTGTTAATCAAACACAATATCCAAAAACAAACACAGTTTAATACTAACAAAACCAACTGTGGTCATAGGTTGATTCTCAGTTAGAGTATGTCATTTTAAATATCAGTTTTGTTTAATATATTTGATTCAGTTTAAGAAAGATAAAATGAAAAATTTATGTCCTGCTACAGTTTTATAATAATGTCTATGGGGGAAGGATTTGGGGAGCACTGGGAATCAACACCCCTGGGTTATATAAGTGACACTGCAAATAATTCACTGTGCTCCTTGTAAACTGGAATAAAGGGCACATGACCTATGCCCATGGAGCATTTCATGACTGGAAAGCACTTTGGAATCAGGTAATTAAAAGACTACATAAGTGCACACAGGAGCATGCAAAGTTCACTGAGATGGAAATTGGGTGAAAAATAATCCCCAGCAATTGTGATAATAGGATTAATTTATGTGGCCACTACTCCATCATGCAAAGACCAAATTTTGCTCTGTGCTTTACATATCCTCTTCTTACAGTCCAGTTTGTTCAAGGGAAGTCTTGAACAGCCTCACCTGTCAAACCATAAAGATTGGAACAATCCTTAGAGTCAGACATTTGTGGCTCCCTGGCAGCTTTTATTGGTGACATAAGTCACTCTGAAGGGATGTGCAATCACTCCCTCTCAGGGAAAAAGTGGCTTATATGAATTCTGACCCAGCCTGGCTTTGACCAAGAGCACCCTCAACAAAAGAAATACTTACTGAATAGATTGACTGTGATTTTAATATCTTGCCCTTTCAAAATGGGTTTTTCAGAAATCAAAGTGTAGCTATACCGATGCCGGTCAGAAGGGACCCCTGCAGATTGCTAACCTAACCATTCACTTGAGGCAGCACTTTATTTAAAATCAGGGCTGAAATTTTATATGTTGCTGCTCCTCACAGTACATCTTCCCAGCCTGTATAAGGAAAAATAACTGATACAAAGCACTGGAGGTACTTAAATCCCGCTCTTATTTTGTAATTTTGAGGGTTTGAAGGGTTCAGGCACCTCTAAGAGCAACACCTGAGCCAAAAAATGATGCGTAGGTGCCATCAGACCGACACCAGCATTGCCTTCTCCGGCCAGACGCGCGGAGCTCAGCGCCAGCCCCACCTTGCGCCGCTCCCAGGTGGGTTCTGACGTCACGGCCCCGTTTTTCTGGAAAATCGCCGCTTTGGGTTTGGGCCGCCATCCGCGGGGCGCTGCTGCCCCCTGCCGGCCGCCGGCCGCGCTGCGTCACGGGCTCTGACGTCACAGCCTGGCCCGGACACTGCGGGGCCGGGGGCGGCTCGGACACGGGTTCTGCCTCAATGCTGATGGACCCTGTGCTTGGGTCTGACCTGTGCGCAGTCACCGATCACAGAATTGCCAAGCTTGGAAGAGACCTTCAAGACTGTGAAAAAGGCACATTGTGTGTTCGTGGCTCTATGCAGATATTTACTATATGTAATATGCTAGTTAGAAAAGTTACGCAATATTAACATTTGAAACATATAGTAAATGTAGTTGTTAACATTAAGTTTTAGTAAAAATGTGTGTGTAAGGTATTTTTTTTAAGCTGTCCCGGGAGAATGTTTCACAGAGGTAAGATTTACAACAGAAGAAAAACCCCCCTAGATTCTTCGAACAAAGATACATATCTCACCTACAGAACCAGACGCTCCCAATCCACAAAGGCACGACCCCCTGTCGCCAAAAAGGCTTAGCAAAGGACTCTTGAAAAACAAGTCTGTTTTTGATGAGGCATGCATAATTATTAAGTTGTAGTCCTCAAAAAGAGGAGGGTTTCTACCAAAAATCGCCTTTCTCCTAACTAGCATGGGTCTAGGACGGAGAAAGGACATAGTCTGGACTATATTCTTTGCCCCTTTTTATTGTCTCTATTTGTCCTGTCTCTGTAACTTTTTAAACTTATATTTGTATTAATTTTTTGTAACCAATTTTATTCTTTATTAAATTTTCATAAATTTCTAAAAATGAGTGATTGGCGTTTATCACAAAGATCATCCTGTGCAGCTGTCCTAAGCCACAAACCACATCACCCGGCTCCTCTTGGACACTTCAGGGATGGTGACTCCACCATCTCCGTGGGCAACCAAATCTCAGTGCTTGAGAACACAGAGACGGAAAAATTTTTCTTCTAATATCTAATCTGAATGTCCCCATCTCAAGATCTGTGTGATGAATGCTAAATTACCATTTACTGGCCCTGTTAGGTCCTTCCACTGAGTGGATTTTGCCTTTATCAGAGCATCATGCAACAAAAGATAGTAGTTAGGGGCAAGTTCCTCAGCTCAAGCCCAAGGAACTTCAGGAATTTAGATTTTAAATTTGACAGATTCTCAGGGTTGTTGTTTTGTTTTGTTTTGTTTTTGGGTTTGGATTTTTTTGTTTGTTTTTGTTTTTGTTTTTGTTTTTGTTTTTGTTTGGTTGTTGGTTTTTGTGCCTTCTGCATGCACATGACCTGCTTGAGTCACACTAGAAACGTCCATTTGAGCTAATACAAAAATCAACTCTTTTCTTGCTCTGTCATTTGCATAAATGTACTCGGGCTCTGTTCCAGCTTCTAGAAGCAAAGGAAGATTTGGCTGTCCAGTCCTTGAGACAGAAATTCCACCAGGGAGGCCAGGGGAAATTGTAGGTACAAAAGGCTCCTTAAATCTCTTGCCCCTGGGAGAAGAGTTAGAGAAAAGAAGCAGCAGGAGGGGATTACACCAATGGATCAGGCTCATCAACAATTACTGGAGACTCATGCAGAGCTCCCAATGGGAAACTGAGGGACAAAAATTAAAAATATCACCATGAGACACTGAGAGAATTTCACCCTCTTGGTGACGTAGCTTGGATGACACAAAATGTGAATCAATTATAAAGATAAATGCTTTAAGCCTCTCTGTAAAAATCTGAGAACATATTTAATTTTAATGTAATTAAACCAAGAAAGCATCACTTATGGTAAAGAAATGACTTTTATCAGATTTATCAGAGGAAAGTGCAATACACAAATAACAAAGATATGTCTGAATTCTACGTTCTTCATTTGATAAAAGCCACAAATCCAAGTGAGTGAGTAAAATTTGCAAACTTTTTCTGGGTGAACATTGATACAGGGCCTGGCTGATTGATTCTCTCCTACAGAAAAGCCAAGCCCATCACACCAATGCTGACCTCACTAATCTCAAAAGTAGATGTCACTGAGAGCAGGGTATTTGAAACCACACCTCCCTCCAGTGGTTTTTTCCACTTCAGTTTACCATCCTTTCCCTCAGTCAGGTTGTGCTCAGTTTCAAGCCTGCAGGAAATTAAGAGCTGCTGGAAAAATTCTGGGTTTGTTCCTTCTGAATCTGCAGGCTTGTGTTTCTTTTGAGATTGATGGTTTAGGATTGTTGGTGATTTGAGATTTGGAATGAGGATTAGAGTTGTGGTTATGGAATAAAGAGGTGCAGAAATGAGCCAATGGCTTTCTTTTGGGGTTATAAATTGAAACAAACTCTAATGCCTGTGTTGGGGATAATTATCTTCGTGTAGATCCCAGACTGGAAATGTTTATTGGTTTTATGTGAAGATCAAGAGTGTCATGTTCAAGCAGGGTTCTACAAAACCCAGCTCGGAAGCCAAATCTGAAACTATCCCGTTAAAATGCTGGATATGTCAGCGTTGTTTGTTATAACTGGAACTGCAGGAACCCAAGGCCTCCAAGGCAAACCTGACACCTTTTGTAATCTTTGAAAGGAAATCCCAGGAATGCCAGCACCCCCCAGAGCCTGCCCGCACCGCTGGGGAGCACCCTGCCAACACGGTGGGCACACGCAAGATGAGAAAGTTCTCTTCACTGTTACAGGAAACCATTTTCCACCGCGGTCCCTCAGCTTTGCCAGCACGGCCGGAGGACATTCCGGCGCTCGGGAGGCGCGGTGGCGCTGCGGGGATGCTGTCACCGCTGTTACCCTCGTGGTGACACTCGGGTGGGTGAGGTGACATCACCCGCGCCCTGCCCGCTTCTCTGGCCAAATGACATCCTGGAGGGTGCCTCAGGTTCCTCCGCTGCGCTGTGCCACACCTCTGATGGCAATCCCCAAACAGGGATGTGCTCACAGAGGGGCTGCTGGGGTCACACCGTATAAAACCGAGGCACGGGAGCAACCAGAACTCAGCGATGATGCTGTTCCTCAGCTCCATCAAATCCACGGCCTCTAATTTCACAACCGTGTCTGTTTCTTAGCGTAGTCAAGCACAAACTATTTAAGGCAGGGATTCCCTACGTAGGTAATTGTATGTTATATAATAAGAGTTATGTGTCTAATTGTTACTGAGGGGGGGGGAAAAGGTATAACAATAATTGCTATGATTCCTGCCTTCTCCAGTAGTGCCTATTTTCCTTCAAGTAATCAGGGACTTGTTGCTAGGTGGGTAATATTAAAGGTACCTTAAATATTTTAATGTGTCTATGCCTGCTGTTTCTAGGCAGCAATATTTGTTTATGATATTGTTATCCAACCCTACCTTATATCCTTTATTCAGTGTAATCTAATATATCCATACAGCTGAACTTCAGTCCTGATACTTTTGTCACAGAGCAGCACATTGAAGTAACTACTCTTTAGAATGAAAAGATACCCCTGACGTACAAGATTTAATTTTTGTCAGGGTGTGCTAGTAAACAATCTTAGGAACTAAATGAAACAAATAAGGCCATTTAAAATTTGGTAGTGCTTCAGTGCACTTTCAGCAGCAGCAGATGCTTACATCTGCCAGAGTGCAAATTTCCAAAGTTTTAAAGTAAATTGGATCATTTCACTCTTTTGGGTGGAGAGAAGCCCAATTTGGATTATTTACATTTACCTGGACCCTTGTTTTCATGCTTCCAGGCATGTTCCATCTTAAGAGCTGGCTTTATACTGGGTATGCAGTCATGCAAAAACTTTGATAAACATTTGAGTTTATTAGCTCAGGGTCAAGATCACCTTTAATTAATGAGAGAGGTTACAGTTGAATTCCCAGCACTTTTTTTGACCAAACTCTCTAAATTTTTAAGAGAAATCTCACATGCTCTATCTTGCTCTTTTTTCTAAGTGGTAATAAGCCAAGAGAAAGAAACATTTCATGGTTGTTGGAAAGGCAGCTGGGGAGAGCAGGAATGGAGATGAGACTGGAGCTCATCATCAATTGTGACACGAGGGCAGGTCCTGGAGACCAAGTACTCACTAACACCTACTGAAATGCCCAACTAGGGATGTGTTACCATTTCATCAGTCCTTTGGAAGTAAAAATTGTTGTATGTGTGGCTGCTGGGCAAAACTGCTTTAGGTTTTCCTTGCTTCATTTCATCTTGATTAATAGAATAGGAAAGCTTGCACTGGGGTAAACATTAAGGCTCTTACTAACAGATTTTACAATCTGAGCTGTGCACTTGGAGTGGCAAGACAGAGTGCTGGCAACTCCTGTTCTTTGCCACGGATCAGTATGGGCTGCAGAAAAAAACAAAACAAACCAACACATTATCTGCCTGCCAAGCCTGTGGGAAACGCGCAAGGGAATTATTCCAGACACTGCTCATTTCTGCAAATGGAAGGAGTCGAGCTTTCCTGACAAGACAGAAATGGATGAGAACTCAAAGTTCATGAAATGATGAAAAGCAATAAATCAGGGCTTCAAGTAATGCATGTGGATGATTTTGCAAATCCTATCTGTTCACTGTCAGGAGCTGTAGAAACGCAGTAAAAAACGGGCTAAGTTCCATAACCCCTTTGTTGCTAAATTCAGTGTATTTCTTTTACTCTTTTAAAACCCAGGCAACATCCCATTTTTAAAAAATTATTGTATATTTATCAAATTAATAGCAGGCAGGTCATCTATCCACTGAGTAGATATAAGTAGTAATATTTCAAAGTTTGTTACACTTTCTTGCCTGCTCACCTCATTCCTGACATAGGCACCGTATTAGAAGGATTAATTATTTTCATCTCTGGTTTATCTCCAGCCTTTTTACCACAACACTATCCTTAGTGCAAACCCCATCAGTGATTTCTGTGTTTGTTGTGAACACGTCAGAGAACATTGTACAGTCCTTGAATAGATGTCAAATGTAAAGAACCAGGATGAAGAACGCCAGATTACATTTTTAATTCTGAAACATGAAGTGTGTTCCTTACAGATCAATGCCCTTCGGAATTATTTTCTGAAATACATGTGGCAAGTGTGCTTTTCTTCTTACAGTCTGAAATTTCATGTAAGATCCTCCACTTCTGCTGGCCCTACAATTTGCTGCTGCAGAGACATATGGAAGCCAAAGGCTGGCTGGACCTGTTCCTTCCTTTCATGCAGATTTCCAGCTTCTGGAGTGGAAATTCCAGCAGGAAAAACTGAACCAGCCTCTTTATTCTTTTAAAGTTGCTTATTTATAGATCCTGGAAAGGTGTTTGACTGAGAATTGGTGTGCTCCCTGCTTTGTAACCAGCCTCTTGCCCGTCTTAAAATAACTCTTGCTCTGGATTAGAGGGGCTGGCATTCAGTTACATTGGTCTCTAGTGTTACAGACCATCCACGGTCCCTTAGCTGTTCACTGGCACTGGGACTGATCCCATGCACAATCCTATGGAAGTGTTCTTTGGGCAGAGCTCAGGAACCCAAATTATCCAGTCTTAAAGGCTGTTTCTTTGTGCAACCAGGCCAGTGTATCTCAGTGTCACCCATTTATCCTTTAGGAAATGATTTATCTTAAGAAAAAAATAGTTTAAACACACTTGTTCATTTGGCTCTCCTGCACCATTGCACATAAATAGGTGAAAGTGCCAATAAAACCAGTTTGCTAAATGCTAAAATGATTGTGTTCATATTTCATTAATGGCAGTACTCTATCTACCCAGAGAAGTTTGGCCTTAGAGTTTTAGTATTTACACTAAGGCTCCAGGAAATGGTATTTTGTATGGTTAACTTCTGGCTTCAATCTGTATTCCACAGCCAGTGCTGAGCTCAGATTAGTTTTTCCTGAAGGCCTCCTTTACCCAAGTGGCCTAGAAGGGCTGGATTTGTTTGTGTCAGAAAAACTGTTTTACTGCTGGCTTTTGTAAAAAACCCAAAATTTTATGATATTTAACTTTCATAGCACTAAGGTTTGCTTCTAGGACATTTGCATTTTATTTCTTGGACACAACAGGACCAAAAGCACAGAATTTATTGCCTATTACTAGACCTTTAGTCTAAGCCAATTTCCCCCACCTGTGCACATCTTATTTAAGTTCATGATATTGTGCCTCCTATTTGGTTACCTGAGTATTTAAAAAGATCAATACATGCACATTTAAAGAGGGAGACTGAAAATGTAGCAAATTAAAACCTTCTCATAAGCATACCTTGAGTGACTTTTGTCCTCTTCAGCAGCTGTGTGCCAGTCACCAGAAGCTATTTTTTAATTATCATTATTTTTAAAAGAAATACCCTCACTGAGGACACTGCATCAGGGCTTTCCTTGACTTACCTTGACCTGAGGTGCAGGGGCAGAACCTGCCTCTACAAACTGCTGCTTTCCTGATTTGTAGCCCTCTCCTTTCCCACCTTGCCTGCAAACACAGCTGAGCCAACATAATGCTGAAAGCAAAACAAATCCCAGGTAAAGGGTTTGTCCCTCCCTCTGGAGAGGAACTGAACACCAGGCCTGTCTCACCCTGCTCCTGGGGGCAATGTAACTGCTGCCCCTTCCTCAGGGCATGGCATGGATTGACAGTCTGTAAATAAATAGTCAAAATGCTATATTTACAGGAAACACAATGCCTTGCTGCTGTGAGGGTTTAAATATAGAGAACAGGCCACTACTGGCATTTAAAATAGCACTGGCTGGACAAGATAGTGCAATCAGAAAATAGCCCAAGCTTTTACTGTGGTTCTATGTGCAGGATTTTCATATCCCTCCTGCTACTTTCAAATGAGCTGAAGCAGTGCCTTCCCCTGACAGGGGATCATTTGCCTTTGAATAAATTGCATTGCTTGACATTTATTCAATTTTTTGAAATGGCTACTGCAAATGCAATGTGTATTTGAAAACCTTGCATTCAACAGCACAGCTGCTGTTTGTTGGACACGGCTGTATTTGAGAAGTAAAGTAACATAATTCTTATGGTATTAAACTCCTAATTACTTTCTACCTGAGTTTCAAACCAAAGTTTCTAGTTATTACCCAGGGTCAAAGCACAGAGCAGGTGGCACCATCCTGCAGAAATGCAAGTGAAGGAGGAACCCCCTTCCCCTCCTCTGCCAGCTCCAGACATCACTGGTACCAACTCAAGGAAGCAAACGGGCTTTGCAGAGAGTAGGTCAGGAGCTCACAGAGAATGGGTGGGAATCTTCAGCTGCTTCCTCCTTGGCCACTCCCTCTTCCCAGCCCGCATGCAGGATTTGGAGCTATGCTGATGTGTCAAGACATATAAGCTGGACTGGGCGCAGTTTAGTCTTGAGCAACAGAGGAAACAAAGAGAGACTATGACTCAGAGCACCAGTCTCCAGCTAGGCAGCTCCAGGGCAGCCAAATGTACTTTCCCTTATTAGGCCAGACCATGAAACCTCACTCTGTTTTCAGCTGTACCTGATTCTGCAGTAGTAGCACCGACTTTTAAGAATCAACTTCTAAAGCAGCACTTGGCAGAGTGCAGCTCTGCCTCCAGCTTTGCTTCTTAAAAGAACCCCATCAGTTGTGACTGAATTTGACTCCACCTACTCTGACTAGAGTAACATGAATCAGGCCCCATTAGCAGCAGATGACATGTATTAAAAATCTAGCACGTGTTTAACTCCCTGTAAATACTACATTTTTAAGACTATAATCCTTATTTCCATTGTGCCACCTCAGTTAATGAGGTGGTTTTGATCTGGATTATTTTAGTGATCTACTAAGAGAAACCATTAAGAGATAGAGCCTTATACCTCCCACAGAGTTTGCTTAGAGAGCTCGGTTCTAAAAATCCACACAGCTGATTTTCCTCAATTTAAGTATTTTTGTTACATGATGTCAGATATGTGTCCTCAGCTGAAATGTAACCCTGCATGAGCAATGCGCCACTGAAGTGAGTTCATGCAGGAATTATGCAGGCAGCTGAACTTTCACACCTCTTCTTCTAGAATGCCTCAAATGCTGCTCCCAAAGCTGGAGCAGCCAAAAGGTTACAAGACATTGTCTATTCTCACACGGTGCTGTTGACTATGAAAATGAAACTAAAGCATCAACCTTCTACCTACAACCAAGCAGACAATTCACAGCCCAAATGCTACACATATTGCAGTATCATTTACATGCTATATTGTTACTTTATTTAAAGAGTGACAGTTCTCAATGACCACTCCCAACCTGCCTCTTAAAAAGAAGAGATTTTCAGATTGGTTTAAACCTTATTTTGAATCCACTCTCATGATTCTAAGTGTAGTTCAGTAAGTGATCTATTGCCTTGGGCAGATCTGTTTTGGTATTCATAAATTTGGGGTTCTATGCTGCAAACATGCTATCAGGTAAAAGAAAATTTTCATTTGTAAAATTAACAAGTCAAGTGTAACTTCTGGATTTTAGTTAGGACCCCTTCCTCCCCTGCATAGACTCTGCTGCTTTCATTTCACATGGATGCAACTGAAAAATGGTTTATCTCCCTTGCTTAAGTGCAAATTGCTAATCTCTTTGAACAAAGCATTGCCTAAAACTGTTCACAAAAAGTGAGAGGAACCCTACTGACTCTATGAATACAGAATGTATTTCTAAATACAAAAAGTGTATTTCTCCATACAAAATTCCATAACTGTTAATAAAAGAATAATGACTTTGCAGAAGAAGTTAGTATCTCGAAATTTCTCTACGACAACCACAGATCTCAACATTATAAACACTTCTGTTAAATAGTGTCTTCCAGGGTGAGGGAGCAGAAATGCTCAGCCAAATTCCTTTCTCAATCCATAGATGTGACACAGCAACAACATCAGAAGGGAGGACATGAATAGAGAAAGGCATGTTTTGGCCTTGGTGAGAAAACAGCTGTCAGACTTCAACTATAATACTGCAGTAACAAATCTCTGTGTTCAGAAGCGTGTACTTAAAACCAATTACTGCCTTGACAGTTCAGCTTATAAAATGACAGGACTAAATTAGGCTTCCATATTATTTTATTTCCCTCTTAAAATATAGCATTGAAGTCCTGCACACATATAAATATCCCTACAGTTTCTTACACACTTTCTATCTGTCATTACTTAAAGTGCCCAACTGTGAACATTAAAAGTAAAAACATTACTGTTAAAGAGTGGCTATACTTGTAGGAGGACTGGTATTCTGGCAATGCAGGCCACTGATTTTACAAAAATCACCTGCAAAAGAATACACCCTAAACAACACGCATCAATATTAACCCTGAAGTCATTTCTCTTTTTTCCATTCAGCTGATCTAAAAGCAATTAATGTACAGGGTTTATTTTTGAAACATGTCTTTTACATAGTGTAAGAATAAAGGATAAATGCATCACTTTCTTTCTAGCTCCCTCCTTTCCCTACAAAGTGTTTACTGTGTCCCAAGCTGCTATGTTGATTAAAACCAGTTGAAAAGAGCTCCGGAAATGCATGCAACTTAAAATTCACTTAAACACACTTTAAGTTATAAAGTCTGAGAGATTTTAATTTCAGCACGTGGCTACGGTTCAGTTGGGTTATTGGATGTGTTTGTCGTGGTGGCGAGATTGGTAAACACTTCTTCCTTAGTTTCAGGCTGATGTCTTTCCATTTTGGTTTCCTCTTTAGCATTTTTATTACTGGTATCTTCCTTGCTCTTGACTACCACAGGTTCAATCTCCATGATTTCCTGTGGTGGCTTAGGCTCTGGCAAATTTGGCTGAAGTCCATCAACTTGAACAGGTTCTGGGACGTCTTCTGCTTTCTGTTCAAGTTTTTCCAAAATGGTCTGGACCTTCCTTACCCCATCTCTCCTCGCCTGGCGCACATCCGCGCGACCCTCAGGGTCCACTGAGTCTAGGGCTAGCAACTCTTTGGTCAAATACTCTTCAATCATCAAGTACTTTTTGTCAGTTTTCTTGCCTTCAAAGGAGTTGACTGCCTGCTCAAGCATTTGTACTTTCTCCAGAATAGCTTCCACTTTCAAAACACCAGGATGCTTTTGAGGTTCTGATTCCACCGTCTTCGGCGGCGCCGCTTCTTCAGGAGGAGGCCGTTCCTGGGGGGCAGCAGCCTTAGCTGGGGAAGGAGCCTTTTTATCAGCTTTCTCTGCCATGGCTGGAGGCTTCTGGGGTGGCAGTTTAGGATCTGGTTCCTGGTGGGTGACCTGAATTGGGATATATGTGGAGGGTGCCTCCGTTTCGGGCGGTGGGGCTGCCTTGTTGTCAGGCTTGATTTCAGGAGGAGGGGCTGGTCTTGGTGGCTCCTGAGCTGGGACTTGCTGCTGAGAAACCTGGTGAGCAAGGCAAGTTTTGTGTTGAGACACAAGGCTCCTCATTTCCCTCTAAAGAACAAGTAATGTAACATCTAATTTTCTGTACTCCTAGTAGTGCAATTTCATACACATGAGATGATTAATCTTCCCTGAGCATTGCTGAATTCTACTGTTCTAAACTGAAAAATAGCACTGTGCTGAACAGCTATTATTGTCACCAATCAACTCTCTCAAACATTAAATTTCAACCCACCAAATCCTGCCCATGCTCAATAAAATCAGCCTCAAAGGCAAGTTTAAAATACAGGAACTTTGAGCAAAGCTTCACCTAACTTAAGCCAGTGAGATTTCTTGCAGGTGACTGCAACACAGTCAGGATTTCATCCCCTGTTTCACCAAGTAAGGGCTCATCCTTCTTGAAAAGCCAACTACTTTGCTGAGTTTTAATCACATTTTGGGCTATTCTTATCTATTCCTGTTTTCAGGACATTCCTTTTTTTGTTAGTGCTTATTTTTAATCTTTAACCTATTTACAGGCAGAGGTTACTGTGTCAATCTTATTACACTGTAGCGATTACAGACTATCTTTGGGATTACTCCAGTTTTAAATCATCAAATCAGGAATCTCTTGAAACTGAGATTAGTTTTGAAATCTTAGCAGAAAACTGAAATTTATGAGAACTGCATTTTCTTCCCCCTGACACCCCCTTTACTTACTTGGGCACATAAACAATGATTTTGCAAGATACTAAATCCAACTCTCATGGATTTAAATGGCTGGAGTAAAACATCTGTTTTATTTAAAACAAGTACATAAATGGCCTGCACTGAAAGTCTGCTACTGCTTTACCTGTTAAAAATAAAATTTGATTAGGGAGTGCAAACTCTCACCCATGAAAATAAATTAGCATTGACCTAGAATATGCCATTAAATCTCAAGTCTTCCTTGTTTCATCCTAGCCTGGGTTTTCAAAACTATTAACCTAATTCTGCTCCTGTCATTTTTCATGTGAAAAATCTCCAGAGTGGAAATCAAGGCTTGTTTCTGTACATACCCCCTTCCATACACTCACAGTTGTCTAATTCCCAACAGCCTTTTAATTGCAGTTTTACTAAGAATTCTAATTTGGAAAAAATGCTCAATGAGCAGCAGGTTCTATGACCAAGAACATGCTTCAAGTCAGAAGAATAAAAAGCTCTGAGTTTTGCTTATCCTCTTTCTGCATAGCAAAAATTACTTTGTGTATCTGATGCTATCCCCTAAATGGTTGTGAGACATCAGTGAAGTGTATTTACATAGATGTCCCAAATCCCACAGACCTGGTTTTCTTCTCATAAACATAATGCAACATCAGTGACCTCAGTGTAATTACACCAAATTATACTCTGACAAGAGAAGATTAAATCGAGTGTTAAATCATATTTCAGTGATCCACCACAGTCCTGACGGGTGGAAAGGCAACTTGCTGCTTATCTCAGGATCTCCCAGTCTGTTTAAACCTAGCAGTGGAGATTGCTTTTTGCGTTTTCATCTATGTGTTAGTACAAGCTCATTTTCCAGCCCTAGCCACGCTCAGGTCCCTGGCAGGTGAATCACTTCCCCATTCTACATACCTGGGGTCTGTCTACTACTGTCTGCACTCGGATGGGAGCTGAGGGCTGCATCTGGGTGCCCACCCTGGCCGGGGAACTCTCCCGACTAGAGGAGCCTCTCTGAGCCACTCTGAACGGGGACTGCGCTCGCGCCGCCTTGGGCTCCCTCTCCTCCGGCTGGATTTTGTGGAACACCGGCTGGTGGGCTTGGAACTCGCTCTGCTGGGCAGGGTAGTGGGTCTTCTGTGCCTGGTGGTAGGCTTGTGCTGGCTGACGTGGTATGTTTTCATGGATCACAGGGATTGGGATATAACCGCGAGGAAGCGCATGGCTCCCCGCGTTGGGTCTGCCAGAGGTCTGAGGGGAAACTGTTGGAGGGTCAGATGCTCCGGGAGGTTGAGGCTGCCATGAAAACAAAAATCCATTATTAAATGTTAACCATTGTGCGCTCACAATACTTTTCATTTCCAAAGAGAAAAGAGGGGCAGTCATCATAGAAAGAACTCTCGTGTTTCCGGCATGCAAGGACTCCATTTCCCTGGTTTTTTGGCCAAGAGCCTCACTAGACAAACCACAAGTTGTGAGAGCATCATTATAACAAGCAGGAACCTGAGCTACAGCATTCCCAGCGCTGAAATGAGCAGGGAGTGGATGCTCAGTCAGAATGTTTGCTGCTTTTGCATGGCTGTTCCTGTCCAAACCTGTTAAATTTGAGGCAAACTAAAGCTAAGCAAACAAACTACGTGCTGGAGACAAACCCAAACCCCTGAGAGCTCACAACACTGACTTCTGATCCTGGCCACACAAACAGATTTTGTGTTTTGTTGGGTTTTTTTAGAGCATGTCCTTAATTTGGTAATGCAGATATGGCTAATTCCCCTCTGCCCCCTGTCCTGTGAAAGGCCAGACTGGAGCTGTGAGAGGAGAGAGCAGGCAAGGCCGGAGAGAAGGGGAACAAGACCTCTCCTTTGGTGCTGATTAACTGCTCAGCTGCCCATGGAACAGCAGGAACTTGTGTAAATAAAGGATGGTTTGCATTACAGCACCCATCAGGGGCACTGCTGATGTGCAGCGTAGGGTCCCCAACACAGGCACTGGTCACTTGGCACCCACACTGCACTGCCCAAGCATGGAACAGCAAGTTCTGAGGCCCTTCCCTGGTTATCTCCAAGCAAGTGGCACAAAAGACACATTCCTAAAGCTGCTCTGCAGACAAGGCAGAGCTGCACAGAGCTGGGAGAAGCTGAGCTTCTTGTCCATGGATAGGCATGGTTAGTCAAGACAGCTGAGAAACCTGCCAACAGGATTTTAATTACATTCTTCAAACTCCAAATGGGTTTCAGAGAAGATGCCACCGCTGTTGAATTACAGACCTGATATGTTTTCAGCTTGGTGAAGGCTGAATTTCCTGCTCATCTTACTTTGAATAAAAATGAGGCTTTTATTTCCATATATTACAAGAACACCAATTTGCTAATTCTCTACAGAGAGCAGGCCAAAAATCCCACCTTCTGAAACACAAAACAAGCAGGGTGACATTTTTTCAAAGAAGTTAATAGTCTGAAAATATTTTCACATGCCACTGAAGGACAAAAACACTTACAGTTCACTTCTACATCTGTATATACGTAAATCCATTTCATACAACTGAAATTTGCAATTAGGAGGCAAAGACCTTCTGAAGTGGACTGGGTCTTTAGCTGACTGGACACCTGGACACTTGTCTCTCCCACTCTGACTCATGGTGCAGAACACAAGAGGCTCGTCTGCATCCTCCACTTGTGGGGGAACCCGTTCAAACCCTAAAACAACCTTCCCCTGCCACCGGGCCTGCTCAGCTCTGCACTCATCTCTGCAGAATCATTCCAGAACAGAGGTGGGTGACGCTAGAAGAAACCCATACATATTTATGCTGCCGTGACCGAGCACTTTCAGTACTCTGGCAGCATTGGGAAAACACAACCCTGTGGCGAGCTGGGCTTTCCGAGGCCTGAGCTCCCCGTGTGACACTCAGGCCATAAACGCTGCAGAGCCCGCTGCAAGCAGGCAGAGCCCGCTGCAAGCAAGGCAGAGCCCGCTGCAAGCAAGGCAGAGCCCGCTGCAAGCAGGCAGAGCCCGCTGCAAGCAGGCAGAGCCCGCTGCAAGCAGGCAGAGCCCGGCAGCGCTGACGCTCACCTCAGGTCCGTGCGTGGCCGGCGCCGCTGCAGCTGCCGGTGTCTGTCCACATTGTTTATCGGCCGCCGCGGCCTCGGCCGGGCCCCTCGCCGGCGACTCGGGGCCACCAGAGGCCCCCCTGAGGGGTGGCTGAGCCTGGCCCCGGGGCGGGCACGGCCTCTGCCTTGTACCTCTGCGGCCCCGGCTGCGGGGAGAAGCAGGGGTGCTGCTGCCGGCCGTCGAGGCCCTCGTGGATGACGGGGATGGGGATGTAGCCCGCCCGGAGCTTGGGGTAGCCCATGTGTCCTTCCCGGGCCGCCGGCTGCTTGGGGCTGTCGCGAGAGGGGCCATTTGCTGAGGACTGGCCTTCCTGCAAGGGAAAAACAGCACAGAGCGCTTGTTGGTGGGTCAGTAAACATGGTGAGAGAAAGCTGCCCTAAAGGTCTGTCCCAAAAGCAGCATCAGCTGTGTATGAGGAGCTCAGATCCTCTCAGGCCTGCACAGGGCGGCCAACAGCAGGTGCCAACGCTGCAGGCAAGGGGAGCAAGTTAACAAATCTGCTCATGTGTGGGGCTTTCACCCCCACTTCTCATAAGCATTCACTCATTCTTTGAAGTACCTGCCTAATTCCACCTGGATTTCTTATTTATCATGTATCACCAGCACTCAGCCACCAGCCCACCCTCTTCAGAGGGAGCTCCAATTCGAACAAGTACCAATGGGACCAACGACATTTCCTCAGCACCTCTCAGAACACATCTGTGCTACATCTGAAAAGGCACTTGTAAAGAAGACTAATCCCAACAGAAGCACAGGTTTCTTTTGGTATCCTTCTTCCCACTGGCTATTTGAAGAGATACTGACACTGCACACTGAAAATGTATTCATTTCCAGCTAAGGAGGATCTGGTTCAGTAAATATTGAGGGAGCGGGAAGGGGAAGACAGGATAGCTTAACAGAGAACTTAACAAAACACTGAAAAGCAAGATTTAAAAATCCCTGTGTTGTCTGAGTACACTCACTGGACAATGTCAAAGCTCTGGCAAGGGTGGAAGTGGTTTGTACTAAGAGCCCTCACAAGTCCTCTAGTAAGTTCTTCCTGCATCGGTCATTCTATTTTGAGACCCCACGAGGGCCAAGTTCCAGATGTATCTCTAAGTCAGATCATATAACAAGCACCTCTGTCATTCAGAGGGTAATGTCATTATTCAGTAAGAGGAGAATTTAATAAGGGGACATATGGTGCAAGTGGTGGAAACCCTATTTTTAAAGAGGTGTTTAAGCTGCAAAAATATTTCATGTTGCTCCTGTACACATTAATATACTAATTCATCAGGAGTTCACTATTTTACCAACCAGATTGTCAGTGTTCTTCCTATACAAAAGTATCACCTGGAAAAATGATTTCTGAGAATTTCTCTTAGCAATAAAACTGCAGAGAATAGAGGCTGTCATCTATGTAAACTAATGAAGACAAAAAAACACAGAAAGGAACAAGTTCAAAGTCTGAGCCCCACTGTTCCATTTCCATTTACTCACTTAAAAAAAAAAAAAAATCCTCCACAAAGGAAGGATTCTAGAAGAGGCATAGAGGAGAGCCAGGCCTAGAAAGTTCGCAGAGAGAAGCAATCTGAAGTTGGCTTTCCCAGCTGCAGAACAAGGATGATCTCATGCCAACGTCTGCACCGGGATCCGCGGATGAGTCACTTCAAATTCTCCCTACCAGGAAACCACACTCCTCTGCTCCTCGCAGCCTGTCCGGGGCTTTCAGAACCCCCCACTCCAACAAGCACCGGCTCTTTCACCTTCCACCAGCACAGCCCCGGCCCCACAGCTCTGCCAGGACACCGAGGGATATGTCAGCAAACTGCATTTGCCGGGAAATAAACCTGAGGTGTGCTCAGCTGACAACAATGCCAGGCCGTGCTGGAGGCAGGCGGGTGTGGGAGCTCGGGCTGGGAGGGCAGGCGGCGATTCCCAGCGGGAAGCAGCAGCAGCACCTTGGGGCTGCGCTGACTCCGGGCATTCTGCGAGCGCCAGCTGCTCGGCAGTGTCCCCGCCGCGGTAACCCGAGCGGCCACCCCACCTACAGCCACGGCTCCCACCGCTATAAAAAGGAGATTCCCTCACTTCCAGCGGCTCTGCGGGAAGGCTTGAGGAGCTGGGTGGGCCAGCAGCCCCTGCAGGTGCTCTGGCATGAGAAGAAGGTTGTCAGCCGAAGCTGCTCTGCTCCACCTGGGTGTACAGAACTGCCCCAAGGGGGTAGTTGTTTTGGGGTCTGCATTGTCTTTAGTGGCTCCATTTGGGCATAAGACCTCCAGTTTTCTGGAGTAACCCACAATGATAAATCATTCAACATGGACAGTGTCCCACTGCCCCCACCCTCCATGAACCCCCCCAGAATCCAGCCATGGGCTTCCCCTCCCTTGCCTTCATGTTCAGACCCGTGAGGCTGCCCTTGTTTTGAACCTTCTTAGCAATCTGAGAAATCTGCCACTGCAACTTAAGCCCTGCTAGCCCAAACCCAAAGCAAAAATCAGGTTGGACTGCTTCTTCAAAGCATCCAGTTTATAAATGAAGTAAAGCTTCTGTCAATACTTTGGGGGGTTTTGTTTTGTTTTTTTCTGGGTTTTTTTTAATAGACTATACTCCCATGATTTCTCACATATTCTTACAGCTTCAGACAACCTGTGCTGCTCCTGTGGAAAGCTGGTATTTCAGACTGGTCCTTTGTTGCAGGCTTTTTTCCCCTGTAGTCAGGTCTAACCACAGAGGCCTCAACTGTGCAGTCATACTGGAACAGCCCTCAGTAAAAGAACAAATGCAGCGTCCTTGTTTTTCCCACCATCAATGGCTCCGAGGCACAGATCAGGTTTAGGAAAAGTGCTCTCATCACAACTGCACTTCCTGATCTACACTGTCCCCTTCAACCCTTAATTAAGACTTAACAAACAGTTGCCTACATTAGCCAGTTTGTATCGCCACATCTTCAGCGTTCTTTCTTCCCTGCTTCTTTTCTTCCCACTGTCCTACAGTGACAAACATGGACAATCCAGGTATTCTGAAACTCCCAGCACTGGGCAATGACACCACTAAGGATGCCCTGGGTTCAGGGAGACGCTGCCAGTGGTTCAGGTCTGTACTTAGTGAGAATCTGACACAGCACCGAGTGCGTGCAGATCCCAATGTCCCGGTCTCCAAACTTCTGGCCAAAGCAGTTCTGTTTTGTGCAGGAGAGCCTGTGTTTCCAGCCTGGGCAAACAGGTTCTGGAAGACTTCAGGAGAAGCTCAGATGTGCCTGGGGACACTGTGGCAATGGGGAGGAATGGAATCAAGTTCTGGAAAACTCTCCTCTTAACACTACATTAAAGAAATTCAAAGATTCCCTCCTAATGCTTTAATTCTGCAGCACAGCCAGCACAACAAAAAGTAGCCATTTTTTGGTTTTATTTGCCTGCTATCACATACAGCTCTTCCTTGTTACATTAACAAACTTGCTATGTGGAAAAAGTCCAGAGCTCACATTAAACTCCAACCTGCACAAGGAGAAATGACCAACAAATGAACGACAAGCCTTAGTTCATCATCCTTCCTGGTTTAAGCATAAAAAACAGGAACCCAGCTCAAGTTTCTGCATTAAAACAAATTGAAGCAAATTTCTCCTGCCCTCATCTAAGGAAACAAGAAGTTCCTTAAAAATTAGAGTAGCTACAAGCAGCAGAGTGTCAAATAGTTTTCAGTAAGTACCAGGACTGACTATCACAGCAATCCCAACTGTGATCACACACACTTAATCTACCTTGAAGAGACAGAATCCCTCAGAAGGAGGGAGCACAAAAATACAAATGTCTTGAGCAGCTCAGAAATTTTCACAACAGCTCTAGTCAACATTTCAGGTAGCCTGAAATACCAGCAGGAACTCAAACCCAATCCAGCACGTCAGGAGGTGGTGAGGTAAGTCATCACATCCAGGCAAGGAAGGCTTGGCCCAGCTGCAGGAGGGACAGTGGAGCTGTGCCTGAAGCTCTGCCCAGGAGCAGGGACAGCGCTCGCACCTCTCGGGACGAGCGTTTCTGTTGTCAGGCCATCACCAGGATAAATAAAGGTGCAGCCAGCACGAGTTGTGCAACTGGAAAAAACACTTCATACCCCCACATCCTACTGCTGGCTTCCCGTGGGAAGGACACTGTCAGGGCTGACACTAAAATCCTCCAACTTGCTCCCATTTTAAGTGAGTTCTGAAGCCATGAGCCACTGGAATGAAAAAAGTGACAGCAAGAGCAAAAGCACAGCGTTGCACCAGGATTCCCAGTACAGCTCTACCAGCTGGAGTGGATAATGTACAACTCCTAGTGTGCCCCAAGTCTGCTCAAATGTTATTCCAGACTCAAACACAGAAACCTGCAAATTCAGTCACTGCTGATGCCAGCAAATTGCCACTGGAGTCTTCCAGACAGCTCTATCGTTCAAATTAAATTTGTGAAAATATTCTGTATTCATGTTAAATTACTTGAATAGTTGTATCAAATTCAGAATCTCCCTTCTGAGACTCCTTACATAATACATTTGTCATTCCTCAAACACTAAAATGGTCTACAGAATAAAGTCTAAAAGCCTCCTCTGCTGCCATCACACTCCTGCATTTTTCTTAACCTGTACTGCTATTATTTGCAGTACAGTCAATTCAGTCTCTAAAGCACATGTTATTCACACCTGTAGCACCCCTGCAGCTCTTGCAGAGCAGCAGTGCAGGTATTTAAATTGCACCTGTTTTGTAAATATTATCTAGCAAGGGGAAAACATAATTTACCAACACTGCTAAGAGATTAAACAACTTTCCTGTATGCAAACAGATGGTTCCACTGACTCCAGTGTCGTTCTGAACTTGTAAGCTGCTGCCATAGAGTACCATGTAAACAATTATTCTGGTTGCTCAAATGACTGAGAAAACACCAGTACCTGACAAAATCTTACTTGAGCACACACCTTCCACAACTTTAAGCCTAAATGCTACATATTTAGGAAGAAGGGAAGAGAATGATTCTGTTCTTTCACAACCAAATACAGCAATATAACCAAAATGAGTGACATAAAAACCAAGGTTTGTTCACACACTTGCTCAAACCCGTATTTTATCAGAAATTGCCATGGATAACCAAAAAAGCCAATGGTACCAGGTAGTCAAATTAAGACTGAAGTAACTATTCTATTTATTAAAGAAGATACCAGTTTTGTCACAGAAAGGCAAGATTTCAACCATTGGGAATTAGATTCCACATCCACTTGTACTTTAGTTCTGGCCAGACCTTCTTCCCTTCTCTGTTGTGTAAACTACAAAAGTACTACACTACCTTTGCTACCAATAGAAACCAACATATCCCAAGTTATTTCTAAGAAGTTCCTCAGAGGTGCTGTGTCTTTGAACATATTAATAGCACAACATCAGCATGAGCTGGGTTTTACTAACCCTTCCCAGAGAAACTACACGAGCTGGAAGGTACCCAGTGATTTACTCTCAGTGCTGACTCCAAACTTCTTACAGCCCTGCCTCAGCTGCTGCAGACATTTGCATTCTCACCCTTTTACTCACAATTTGTGCTTAAATATATAGACTGAGCACATAGGCATTTGAGAGCAAGATATCATTAGCTAATGACTGAAGGAAACCATGAATAAGCTTAGTTGCATGAGCTGTCTCAGTAGAACTTCGTGTCAGTCGCATCATGTAACCCAATTACAGGCCAAGCTGCTTTTGATGTTCCCCTTGCTGAGTGCTGAGTTTTGTTTCCCAACATACACATGTGTAGGCAAACGGGCCTTTTGTTCTCTCTTGTAATTACCAAGCTGTATTATACAAGTATTACATTAACATTCACTCTAACCAGTGCCATTAGAAATAAATAAACACTACTAAAAACTGAAGGGGAAAACTAATCCTAAGCCTTTCAGAACAGAGAGCCTTCCCTACTGGAGCAAATAAGTTGGCTATCTTGCAGCTCGATCTTGTTCCAGGAACAAAAGCTGTCCTCTTTTAATCACTAGGAGGATTCTTTCTTCAGCTAAAATGCCTTGGTGCAGACATGACAACACCTGCCCTGCGTGCCCATGAGTGGAGGTTGGCACTGAAAGCACCTGATGGGCCAAACTGAACATGTCTGAGAAAGAAACAATGACTGCTCCGAGGAGCAGAGTGCTCTTGGAGAGCTATCACCACCCACCCTGCCAGCTTCAGTGGATGGAGTTAGAGGAAAAAAGCCCTTCAGAGCACTAACAGAAATATCCTTGTCAAAGGTGATGAGAATGACACTTTATTCAGTTATTTCTGTTCACTGCCTCATTACCTAAGAAGCAGGTGGTCAAACTGTTGCTTTCCTATTAGTTATGACCCAGGAATCTGAAATATATCAGAAAGCACAAGCCTCAAAAATTAGCAAAACAATACCTCATTAAAAAAAAAGGAGACTACTAAGCAGATAATTAAGAGTGGGCTGTGAATTTCAGTTTATAGTCATGCTCAACGTTTTCATCTAAAATTTCATTTTCTACACAGCAGTCTTCTGACTTCACTTGCTTAAAGAGCCATTTTCCAACACTCTAAAAGCACTTGCTACATTGCACATCATTTATTAATTATAAGGCTTTGCCATCAGCCATAAAAAACACATTTCTGTGCTACCTGGGTGATGTCAGACAAGTCTCTTCCTCACCCCATGCTTGATTTTCCTGTCTGTAAATCCAAGAAGGAATAATAAAAAAATCAAACCAACAGCTTCTGCAACATATTTAAGATACAGCATTTTTCTTTTTGCCTGTAATTAAGTAATGTGATCTGTGTGAGCAAGCCATTTCTTCTAATTTACATTTACCTTTACCTTGGCATGAGGAGACACCACAGCTTACCTAGGGAGTGATACTGCCTGCACACCCCCAAGCATATTGGATTGTTACCTGCCTTATCATGGTTCAAGTGGGAACAATCCTGGTTTTGCCACGTAGTCCTGGAAAAGTTCTGCCTGTGCTTACAAGTGTTAAAAATACAGTTCCCAGGTAAGAATGCTGCCACCTGGCACAAGTATTGTTCCTTTGTCCTTTAGATAAGAGGCACACGGTGCCAGGAGTTACACGGCACCCTGCAACACCTTCTCTGCTTTTCCTCTTGCATTATCTCCAGTATCATTTCTTCCTGTTCTGCTTCTTGTTTCTGATTTCCACCCCTTGTTTTCAGGTTAACTGATACGTCCATAAGTTAACTCCCTGCTCACCGTGTTCTGTCAGGGGGGACTTTAAATAACTACACCAAGCAGCTGCAGGGAATCCGGGCAACGCCAGGACAGAACCCTCCAAAAAATACCCTACTGATAATTTTACCATTGCTACCTATTGAGCCTTTTCTGTGCAGCATTTTTTAAATCCAGTAACTAACTTATTAGCCTGACAGAATGCACATCAGCATTAGGAATGTAAAAACACTGCAGGTGGAAGAGACCTTAATTGTTACTAAGCTGACCTCTCATTCCCTTCCCCTGAGGAGAACCACTGAGAGAGGTACAGCTTCAGAGAGGCTGTTCTGACCTCTCAATGCAACTTCTAATTTGGTCTACCAAGGATTTTTCAGTAAACCTGACCATGAGAAGTCAGTGCTCAAAAATAAGCCCACTGCTAAAGAGATGTGAATTGAGTGACTTCAGACTTATTTGGGGAAGCAGAGAGAAAAGAGCTGCAACAGCCATGAGGGGAGAGGATGGAAACTTAGGTGTAGTCAGTTGTTCCCCAATGAAGCATCAGCAGCAGGGTGAGATGGCTTCTTCTTCCTTTGTTTAGGCCTGTGCAGTCATTGCTGCAGCCAATACTCAGCATAAATCACTTTTATGGCTGCTCCCTGACTCGTGCCTGGCTGCTGCAGCTTTTATCTCAAACCCAAGGCAGCAGTGAGCTATTGATCACTTCAATATCCGTTAGTGAAGCTCAGCACAGTCAATTCCTTTGCTTTATTTTTAGCTGCATTATTTCCCAGGGGGGTTTACTGCATGTGGGAACAACACACAGAAGGGGCATCGATAAATACCTACACAAACCTTCTTTTGTTTTCTTCTTTAAATGCCATCTATTTTTAATCGACACTTTGGGGACCACCAAGTTAACAATTTGATGTCATAAGACAATTCTGCAGGAAGTATGCAGAGGTGTGATACCCTAAGTTAGCACAGAAAATAACTACATCAAAGCAGCATAGGAAATGAGTAATTCTATCAAAAGAAAAAAGGGGAAGAGTGACACTGCTAGTAAACACGTTTTTACTAGATGTATATAGATCTTCACAGTACTGATTGTACCTTACTCCTTAAATGTCTTACTGTTAACTAATCAGATCCTCGAAAGAAAATCATTAGTCTACCAAGAAGCTTCATTAATAAAATTTTTTGTCATTCTTTCTGTCATTTGCAAAGGCATTCCTTATTTCTCACTGAAACAACAAGATTTTTTCCTCTTTCTAGTGAAGGGCTCCCCAAACCATCCTTATGCTGCAGTGATACAGAAACAAACATGTAGAAGAACACTCATCCTTCATGTGGGTAAAAATAAAAAAAAAAGGCCAGACTGAATGAGCAAATAATAGGCAGACATCTGAATTCACAAATGCACCTAAAAGACAGAGTTAAATGCAAAATGAAGATATGGTTTCATTGCTTTAAAATGGCTTTGCCATGGGTTAAAATTTCAGAAGAGCCACTTCAACTTTTACCTGATTATGTATCTGGCACAGATTACTGCAGTCAGCATGGCTACACTGATGTTAAGCCCAGGGTAAGTGAGAAGACCAAGATCAAGCACTTGGGAACAACAGGATTTTATTATGACTCTGTCTCAGCTATACTCTTACCCAGCTAGAAAAGCTCAGTTAGCCCCTAGATCTGTGCTCCAGTCATTGTCCACTTTACAGTGTAATGCCTCATTTCATTGCCTAATCTCTCCAGAAAGGGAACAAACATCCACAGAGAGAATATTGGTGGATACAGTGCAAGACCACCTCAAGGGTAGTAAAAAAATTGCTAATTTCACTGTCACATTTCAGTGAAAGCAACGCAGTGATAGAGACAGCACAAGTTTGATCTCTGCATAATCATCCTTGAAAAGGTGCATGAAGTCTGACACATGCAGTCAGCTTTTGTGATTCTCAGATCATTTCTAAAAGCCCCAAGTTCTCATTTGAGCTAGGCTGAGAATAAAGGAAACCAGAAAGCTCTCCCCACCAAATCTCTTTTTTTGCTTTCATCTGTGGTTATGTCCTTCCTACTTGTTTAGGTATTAACAGAAGTCTGGTGTCTTCAAAAATCCTTGCTGGATTTGAAATTCAGTGTCAGTGGGTAATTTGCCTTCCTTGGCATTGCCTAGCTAAGGGAATATTTAGAAAAGACATCTTTTCCTTGGGCCTGATTGTAAGATTCTTTTGCTAACGCGTGCCTGTCCTTGTGAAATAACACTGGTACTCAACAAACTGATGATTTCAGCAGCTGTCCACAAATTCCAGCAGACACATTATTTAACTCAAGGCTCTGATAAACGGCTCTGTGAGAGCAGTTACACACAACTTCTGCCACCTAAACTGGAGGACTTTTTTAGACAGGGACTCCCAAAAATCAACAGTTCATCTCTAGAGGCATTTCTCTGTCTCCCAGTGAACAAACCCAAAGTGCACATTCCTGCTTACAGCCAGGAATAACAGATTTTCCCGTTTGGAAAATAGTGTATCCCACAAAAGCTGTTCAAAAGCAGCTTTCTGTACCTGTGACAGCCCTTGCAGTTGGCAGAAGAGGCACAGAGGCACTTTTCATCACCACAGATTTCACAGGAGATAGGGGTGAAAATTTGTTTTGTTTCAGGCACCCACTCAAGCAGAGGGCTGATCCGTCAGACAGCTTCCAACTCTGTTCACACAATTATTGAAAGCAGCTTGAATCTGACTGCTCTGTTAAATGGGTTAGTCTCAAGTGGTATTCCTGGAACAAAAGCCTTGGAGTAAACAGCACACTTTTCTTCTCAAGTACATTCTATGGTTATAAAAATCACACTATTTTTATTTTTACTACCGTAACAGCCAGTGTTAGCAGGTGCCTCCAAAAAAGAGAGAAAACACTTTTTCCTATGCTAGTCTCAATATTCTTATTATCAAATTACATTTTTCTAAGACCTCTGTGTATTATCGCTAGAATTTATTTATAGCTCAAACGAACTAGCGCGTAAAGAGCTGCAAAGGGGGTTAATTTGTGACAGAGAAGTACGTCCCTTCCTTTTCACGGCCAGCTGCTCTCACACCGAGCTTTCAGTCACGGTCCGCGCTCGCAAACCGGGCAATTACTATTTTAAGAAACGGTAAGTTCATAAAATAATTAACGCTGCTTGAGCGCTTCGCTCCTCGCGTTGTACGGAAGGCAAGGGGAGGAAAAACTTCCAACAGAGCTCCGGGGCAACCGCATCCCGCAGCCCCTTCCCCGCTGCTGCGCGGACCCGCAGCCCCGACCCGGCTGTCCCCAGGTCCCTCAGGGCTCCCACAGCCTCAACCCTTCTGCTCCCCGGTCCCTCAGGGCTCCCGCAGCCCCGACCCCGTTTCCCAGGGCTCCCACAGCCCCGACCCTGCTGTCCCTCGGTTCCTCAGGGCTCCCGCAGCCCCGACCCCGCTGTCCCCCGGTCCCTCAGGGCTCCCCCGTCCCTGCCCCGCAGCAGCCGCTGCTCCCCGGCGAGGCCCCTCCCCGGCGGCCGCCGGCCCCGGGCTCCAGTCCAGCCCCGGGAGCTCCGTGCCCGGGACGTGCCCGAGCCCCTGACCGGGAGGGACCCCTCAAGTGCACGGGGGAGCCGGGCAGCCCGGCGTGCCCGGGGTTAAGCGATGCTCCGCGCAGAGAAGCGCGCCGAGACCCCGCGGAATGGCTCTCCCAACCAGGCAAATGCCACTTGGCGCAAGTTTCCAGCACTTTCTGCCCACAGCCGCCGCGCTGTTGGGTCAGAGGGCCGTGCTCCCCCAAGGACCGGGCTGTATTCGCCGAAAGCCGGGGAGCCTGACCCGAAAGGGCCGCTTCTCGGGGCCCCGGCAGAACCCCGGCCGCGCTCCCCTCCGCGCCTCTCCTTCCATGGACATATTTGGAGTGAGATGCGGCTTTTCCCCGAGCGTGCTTCGGAACAAACCCGGAGCGGCAGCTGCCGGCAGAGTTTGGGACCAGGCAAAAGAAAACGGGGAAAGAAAAAAATAAGTCGGAGTCCGAGCCGGATTTCTCCTTTTTTATAGGCATCCAGCGTTTGGGCAGTTCACAGCTGAAAAATAAATCAGGTTCGCCTCTCCCCTGGCAGGCCGGGCGGACTTAACCAACTTTAAATAAACATTACAGGGCCGAGGTATCAAATGGTCGAAGGCACAAAAAAGGGACCGCAGTGCGTCAGAGACAAAAGGCAGCTCCTGCCCTCACTGCCCGGCCGGGCGCGGGGGGAGCGCGGCCCCCCGACCCCCCTCGCCCCGCCGGGACACCCGGCCCGGGCTCCGCCGCCCGCCCTACCTGCGGCGCTGCCCGCAGGCGCGGGTCGCTCCAGGTCGTGGTGCGGCTGTTGTGATCCACGAAGAAAGGCCAGCCGGTCTGCGGGTCGATCTTGATCTCCCAGCCGGGGGGCAGCGGCTCGGCGCTGCCCTCCATCTGCGGCGGCGGCGGGGTCTGCGCGGCGGCGCTCATGGCGGGGCAGGGCCGGGGGGGCCGCGCCGGCCGCTTTATCCGCCGCGGGCCGGGGGCGGGGGCGCGGGGCTGGAACTGTCTGGAAACGGCGGCGCGGGGGGCGGCGGCGGGGGAGGGACGAGGGGCGGGACGGCGGAGGAGGAGGAGGGCGGGGGACGGCGGGGGACGGCGGAGGAGCCGCCGGCTGGAAACTTCTGGCTGTGTCCAGCGCGGCCGGGCAGACCCCCGGGGTACCGGGAAGGGCTCCGCTGGGAACGCCCCGGGAGCCGCAGGGAGGGCTCCGTGTGCGGGGAGGGCAGGGCTTGGTCTCCGGGGTGAATGCACCGGCCCGAGCTGCCCTCCCGCTCCGGCCGGTCCCTGCCGCGCCCCCGAGCCCGTCCCCGGGCAGCCCGCAGCCCTCCGGCGCTCTGGCGAGGCAGCCCCGACCCACTGCCCCGTGCGGGGAGAGAAAGATCAAAGCTCCTCCCCAAAACGCCCTGCCCCGTGACTGATAATTCCAGGTTATTATGGTGGATAAACAACAAAAATAATGCTTCTCAAGTGAGGGTGTGGGCAGGCGTTGTTCTTCGGATTCAACCGGCTTGAACTTTCTCAGCACTTCGCAGATGCGTGTCGCGGTCCTCAGTTTCACTTAGAAATACACCTGAAGGCAAAGAGCGTGTCTGTGAGGTTTGAAACAGTGGTTTTCTCATGGGCGCTCTATCAGCACGTCATGCTCTCAGTGGGTTTGGTTTGAGGTAAGAGTGCTTCACAATTACACCACTTGTAGTCATCTGACAGTCACAGGAGCAGCCACAGATGCCTGTTGATCTCTAAGTAGTAGAGTGGATGCACGGTGTCCCTCAAACGCAGAAGTTACCTTCTCTGCCTTCTGCAGAGCTATTTGCTTAGAGGAATTCAAAGTATAAATCCCTCGGAGGTAAATGCTTATGACTGAAGTATCTCTTATTTCAAAAAGACCCCTGCCTCTTCACACCCCTGAGCACAGCCGGGATCCCCTCCTGCTCGAGGCGGGATCAAAGATCTCCTGACACTGCTTGGTACTGATGCTCATTCATCTTTTGACCGGGGGTTTTCTTTATCACACTGACAAACTAAATGATTGCTGACACTTGCTCCTTCATTCCTGCATCTCTTCCACCCTGAGTGTCCCGTGCTGTCAGAACCACACTGCTCCATCACAGACCCATTTTTCTGTCCCCACTGTTGTGTACCTTTGACTCCTCTAAGTATTATAAATGGATATATATATACTCATTTATTTATTTATTTTCCCCAGAGCATTTACTTGCAGATGTCTGTATTGCCATCACCTTTTCTGACTCACCTATTTTCTAAGCAGCAAATCCCAAACTTTGCTCATCTCACAGTCCTGGGCTGTGGTGCCTGTCCCTGGCCATGTTTCCTACCTCTGCTGCCTCTCATGCCCTCTGGTATAAAACCTCTGCTCAGCCTCCCCAATGTCAGCAGTAGCCTCAAAAGGCGTAATATCAGTGATTTATTCTGCCTCCCATCTGCAGAGGAATTTCACTCTCAGTTTTGCAGCAGAAAGGCACACTTAGACCATATGTTCCCTGTAGCATATGCCAGAGTCTCTTCCAAATCAACAAAAGCAGCTGATTCAGACACAGGGGACACAGATGTTAAAAAGGTCCTGCAGGAAAATTACTCTTGTAAGTTGAGGAAGTGATACAGATGGGGTTTGTAGCTGAGAGAATGTAAACAAAGGCACGAGGAGTGGGGGGTCTCTTATTTTGCTGCAGCTGGCAGCCAACCATATAATCAGCAGAGCTAATGAGTAAGGTCATAAAGTAGGTGAAAAATTAATGAAAGGAAATTTCAAAGGGGCATCTAATTTAAGTTAGACATTTTTGTGGGAGCATACTCTGTTAAGAAACAGAGGGGGCTGCATTTCACAGAAATTATCATGGGCTAGTGATTCAAGATTCACTTGAACCGCTGCAGGGTCGACAAGCATCCAGCTGGAAAGAGAACAGTCTGGGCTAACAAGGAAAAGCCTTTTAGTGATTGAATTTAGTTGGCAAGACATCATGTTTTTTCTGTTAATTAAATTGTCTTTCCTGACAGGTAGGATTTAGCCTGGTTTCCTGTGCAGGTGAAAGCACTGCTGGTGAGGCAGGTTACACAGGATATCTGTACAGGGACTCACTGTGTGCTCTCTGGTGCTGAGGTGTTGCTGGGCCATGGCTGTGACCCTGAGGCCATGTGGCTTCCAGTTCAGATTGTCATTAGCCATCCTTCAAATCAGAATGATTTATGAAAATGTTCGTGTAGGGAATACTGCCAAGCAAAAATCTTGGCTTCAGGAAAATCTGTTATTAAGATAAGTGAGTCTCCGTAGTGTCTGGCTAATCTCAGATGAGACTCTGGGCTCAAGGTCTATATGCTCAATTTCAGAAGGGAAAACACTCAAGAAGCATTTTCTGCTTTTTGTGTTCTTCATGTAAGTGCAAACACAGCACTCCTGACTTGTCCAGGTTCCTGTCTGCACAGTGCTTCACACTCCCAGGAGTACCAAACCAAACATTTGCTGCAGGGTGTTCCCCTACAACTAGAAACTATGTAATTGCAGTTACTCAGAGCTGATGTACTCTACACGGTCTCCTGTTTCTTTGACTTGAACATGGGCTGCAGAGAGCTCCCTCCCAGCTGCACAGCAGCTCTAGCTCAGGTTGTACAGCACAGCACTGTGTAATAGAATTGTTATTCACTGTGTTCATCAAGCAGAGATCTCTGGCGTGTCAGGAAACAACGCGTCTTGCAGTAAGATCTGAATTGGCTTTTACCTCCTGAGTACCTGCAGCACTTGCACAGCTCACCTGAGCAGAAAAGGCTCTGTTAGCCAGGGCTGGGAGTTCAGGTGTTTGTTCTGGATGTATTGCAGAGAGCTGTCATTGATGAAGCTGCCTGAGTGACGTGTCTGGCACGTGTCAAGCGCTGTGCTCCGAACAGGCTCCAGTCCAAGTTCTCTGCTGGATGCATTTGAGTCATATAAACACTCTTAATAAATGCAACAAACACAGACTTTCTCAATCATCAGATTCAAGAGACATGATGAATTTGACCTGCATGATTTCCACCAGTTGATGTTTCATCCAGACTATCACTGAATAGCCCAGGTCTTCATTGATTGTATTTTGAATATCCTGCTCCAGGTGCATGAAGCATTTCAGCTAAAAGCAAAAAGGTCTCACCTATAGGTTATAATAACCAGAGCTGTGCAGATGTTTGGCTTCAGGGTTTGTTCATTGTCAAACCAAGACATTCATAATCATGGAACTGTTTGTTGGGCCACTGATACAATTGGGGCCTGCTTTTAAGAAAATTAAACATGCAAAGTGATTGACAATCTTGTACTAATCTGCCACTTATGCTACAGACCACTTCAGACTTGATTTCCAGTGTTTGGTACCTAATTTAGTGTAACTGATGGTGGAGAGCAGAAGTAGGTGGATGAAGCCATCCACAAATGGTCTGATCTCACTCTGACTGCTGCGTGGTGCAGACATTGCTTGGCTCTTAGAGCTTGATCATGCCATCTGCTTATTGGAGTCACAGTAACTGGCTAGTCATTTGGTAGATAAATATATTTCCTATGAACTGTAATAGAAAATTCAAAATATTAATAAGAAATTAGAGTGCTAATTGTACTGTTTAAATGGAGAAAAGCTTTTTAAATGCACCTGTTGTAATCACACTGCAACTACACTAAAGCTGGGCATTCAGAAAGCACTTAGTTAGATTTCAAAATCTCAGATTTTTTTTTTTAAAAGATTGCAAGAGCCAATTCCAGCACAATTTTTACTTTCTTTTCCCTTTTTATCTCCACCTGGAATGCAATTTGTCATAAATCAGGGAGCAGATCTGGCTGTGAACACAACAAAACCAGCTTTAATTTCTGTGACCTGTATGCAGCAAAAGCAAAATTCAATTCCAAACGGAGGCAGCAGGAGACAACTTGAATGTTTAGAGCTACTCACTCTCTTAATATGTCATGAGTGGCACATGTAAGGTAAATTAATATTTCCAGAAAGGCATTATTGGCTGCTCATTCCCTGTTCTTCCAGTGTTGGTCAGACTGTGGAGGCAGCTCTTTGGTTTAGGAGTGTCTGAGCCTACCCAGGGAGCAGAACTTTGTCTGCCTTAGAAATCGGGAGGAGGAAGGAGAGTCATTCTGAGGCGGTGCTTTAATTGCCACACTGGCCAGCACCCATTAGAATTGAGAGGCTCCCACCTAGTGGATAATCTGCCCTGCTGTACTCCGGGCTGCCACGGAACAAATGTGCTTTGGAACAGCTGGGTTATTTTCCCCAAGTTTACTGCCTAATCTTGGTCCAAAACAGAATCATTTCCAGACCTGAGGGTGCCCAATAGCAGACACAGGACAGAGTTTGGAAAAAACAACTGTAAAGGGAGTTAAAAAACCCCTTTTTCATGAGCAAATTGATTTTTTTATGAGCAGAATGTGGCACATGTAAAGACAGAAGTGTTTCTCCAGTTTCTGTGGGCACTGCAGCTGATTTAATTATATTGCTGCTCTGTCCCTAATCATCCCTTCCAAATATTTTTATTCTCTTGAATCGAAGAAGCAGATGCAGAGCTGATAGCATCTCTGGCTCTCTCCCTGGCACAGTGGAGTCTCAAAGGAGGCAACAGACTGAAAAGAAAGAAACAAATGCATGTCCTTTAGTCTCTGCTCCTTCTGGCTCTCCTTGGAGCAGCGTCTGCCTGGGAATTCAGCTCTGGGAGTGCTAGCATGTCCTAGCCTTACAAAGAGCTCTTTGGGGCCGTGCCAGGAATGCAACCCCTCCACTTCTTAGCAGTGTAGTTGGCTGCTTAAGGCTGGCTCGCTGATAAGAGCAGTTGACAAGGGTTGGAAGAAGCATTAGTGCCTCCCCTCCTTTCTCCTGGAGCTGTTTCCTGCTGAGCTCTCACCCCCGGCCCCCTCCAAAGATATCCCACAGCTGCAGTGCCATAATTGCTGTTTGCCTACCTAGGAAATCCATCACAGAGGATGGGCAGATGTGAGGGGAGGGTTTCTGGACAGTGTCACTCCTCAGTGGATCAGCTATCTGATCCAGGAGGCATTTACACATCCACTCAATGCTGCAAACAAGTCAGAAAAACTGAAAACTCCAACGAAAACCTGGAAACTAAAACTCTTTTTGCACAGAACCCACAGGTTCCTTTAATGGGGAGGATCGCTGAGTCTCTGCTGAAATTTGAACTGGCCAAGAAGGCAGCACAAATCTTCACTTGCACAAGAACCTTCAGGAGATGGAGTTATAAACAAAACCGTGCCTGCAGGTATCCTCTTGCAAAAGTGAGTTTTGCCATGGTGAATTTTAATACAGTCTTCAGCAGTCAAGAGATCCAAGTGGAAAATCTTAGCCTGCATACTCCTGATAAAAAACAAAACTGCCAGAGGAGGCATTTATAAAAGACTACTTATTATAATAATTTTCCTCTAATTTCCTTGCTAACAGAGTTGAGTAAAAATCCCATCTCTGGCAGTGGCTCTGACTGGTGTTCAGGGGATGGTTTTTGTTGGGTTGGATGGCTCAGGGGCTCCTGCAGCAGGGGAAAACCTGCAGGTCAAACTGAACTGCCACTCACTTCCTTCCTAAATTAGAACTGAAAACTGCAATCTGCAGCTCCTGGTCACATTTTATCTTCTGCCATCCTTGTTCCAGGGTCACCTGGCAGGGCAGAGGGGCAGGAAACTGGGGACTCCACTTCTGCTCCAGGGGCTGAGTCACGACTGCATCTCCAGAGATTCAGAGGGAGACAAACCTGGATAATGCACAAAACCTGGAGTTCAGAGCAGCTGTAGGGAAATACTTTCCAAATGTAATCAATTTTCTGAAACAGAAGATTAGGTGATGCTTATCTGCTTTTATAGAACTGCAATTTTGGTCTGTAGTAGCTAAAAGGATTTTTTTTTTTTTTCCAATCTTTGGCTGTTTTTACCCAAAACAAAGCTGTTTTCCTTTCTCACTGCTTATATTTCTAAATAGTCCGGGGCACTGGAAAACTAGATTTTTTGTTTCTAAGGGCATATTGCAAATTTTCTCATATCTTTCTGAAGTCTCATATTTTATTTTCTTTTTTTTTTGGCTGAACATCATCTATTCTGTGGTTTAAATATCAACTCTATTAGAAAAAAAAAAATTACAGATGGTGCAAAACACAAAAACAGTGGATCTGATTTCCAGAGGGTTTTACTGGCATGGAAAGATCCTTGCTAAGCTTTGGGACAGCACAGCCCTCCTTGTGTTCCCTGGTGCTGGGAATGTGGCCTGGCAGTTAAATGGAGCAGATCACTTCCACTCTTCAGCACATCCTGAGTTGCCAAAATAGTCTGCCTTGGCAAGGTGAGGGAGCCAGAGCAGTTTGAGAAGCAGCAGAGTGCTGCCCTGGTTTCTTCTTCCATCCCACAAAAAACCTTTGGAGATTTCTAAATTGTCTCTGATCTTCACTGAGAAGGAAAAATCTTTTTTTTTTTTTTTTTTTGGCCTTTGAATAGAAAAATTAAAATATCATCCCAGAATAATCCCACGCTTAAGGCAGGCACTGGATTGTGGTTCAAGACTTGTGGCTCTTACCCAAATCAGAGCCTTTAACCTTTATTTCTGAATTATTTCTTTATTTCTATAACCTTTATTTACTGAACCGCATCTCAGTTCAGCTCTATACCAAAAGATCATTGCATGAGGATTTTTTTGTCTTTTGTCTGAGAATTTTACTAGCTCCATATCTGTGCTTCCTGTAGCCCATCCTGCATTAGGTGCAAATTTTTGCTCTGAGAATTCTGTTTTAAGCCTTTACTCTCTGCTGCTTTAATCAGCAGGAGCAGAACCCAGTTCTGGGACTAAAGTTCTCTGTGTTTCTCCACGGGTTTTTAGCTCCACATCTTCACTGGGAGCAATGCCAAGTCTGAGCATCCAGGAAGGACCTGCAAGAGAGGGAACTGAGCAGTCTGCAGCAATATCAAGCAGGCAGCAAGACTCAGCAGAGCAATAAACAGATTAAAAGAAAGACTCTTGCATGACTGAGCCCTTGTACTGAGCACCCACTGTGGGATGCTGTGATCTAGCAGTGTCTAGACAACGTGCTCCTACATAACTTCCTTTTCTCTCTAACATGAATACAGCCAGAAGTTTCCCAAAAGAAAATACATGAAGAGAGTTTCAGGTTCCAGGTTCACAGCCTCATTAGTCAAAGAATATTCAGGTGACTTTTGCACAGAATCCTCACCCTGTTTTTACAATACACATTTATCTGTGTGCATGGCTCCCCTTTTTGCTTGTTCCACACCTAAAATCTTAGGAACAAAATCTTTGTAAGAGGTTGTGCAAGGTTGTGCAGTCATAACATGGTGCATTTATGTGTCAGTAAAGTATGTTTTAATGTATAATCAATGAGAATGTTCTTGTTCATCGTTATTTAGCATAATCAAAGAAAGATGCTGAGTGATTATGAAGTATGCATAATGGAGAGAAATACATTTTAAAAACAAATAGGTTTGGAAAAACATCTCTTTAGGTTCTGAGCAGTCAAATAAAGGCCTGTCCTATAGTTCTGCTTCATGGTTTTGGTATAACAAACCCTTGAGCTGCAAGAATCAGAGTTTGGGGTAATTGTGATAAGCAGATGTCTCCTCTTAAGATGTCCAGGGTTCTCTTGGAATATTTTTCTTCAGTTTCACAACAGAAATAAAGATGCTGTGAACCTCAGGAAAGCCACCCTGCAGCAGTTTGTTTGTTTATTTGTGTGATGGTTTCATCACGTTTTATATTTTATTTGACTGGGAGAATATAAAGCGGAACAGGCTCATTTTTAAATTACAAAGATAGTTTATTTACACACACTGAAGGATGAAAATAGGAGGAAAAAAAACAAATGGAACCTTCAAAACATCTTTCCCTCCTTTTCCAAGTTTTCACTTTTCTACACTCAACATAAAAAGACATAACTTGCAACCTTAGCTAGTTTACTATTTTAAGATAATCTTTCATCAATTCTTCAGGAAAGGAGTCTCTCTGTTTCAATAGAGACTTTGTTTACAAGGACTTCTAAGAACTCAATCTTACCCACTTACAGTATTCTCAATACTGAACACGTGGGCCCTGTACTCAAATACACTGCAACATTGGGGTGTCGCTTTTTAAAGGTGTCTCATCCAAGGCAAAGGGTTTTTTTTCATTAAATCAATTTTACTCAGTCCATCACATAATACCTTTGCTCAAAAATCTACACATAAAACAATTACCTCCCCAAATTACACATCTTTCTATGGTTTAAAGGAACAACTCAGTTCAGTCTCTATGTTTCAGAGAAGTCCAGCTAGAATTTTCAGCCACTCCTCCTCCTGCACCTTAAAAGCTTCTTCACTCTCTTTTCACTGACTTTAGCTCTATGCTGTGTCTCTTTATGGTCTAATTACTGTATCTGTCTTTCGTTCAGGAAAAAGGCCGGTGCTCAGAAGAAATTTATTTGCTAGCAGAGAAAGAGTTAAACTTGTCAGGCTTGTCAGGCTGCTCACGTGATCCCGTTGCAGCGGGAAGTAAAAAAGTCTGAAGGCCGCGCTGTTCTTTTCGGCCTGAGGGAAGGGGAGGGGGGGGGAGAAAAAGCATTTTGCAGCTCTCAGGGCTTCTCCTCCCCTTCCCCGCTGCTGCTGCTGTTCCCGGGGGCCACGCCTGGGGGGGGGGGGGGTGGGCAATGGTGGAACGCTCCTCAGTCCCGGCCCCGGTGACAGAAGCTGCCGCCGGGGCTTCTCTTCCCTTCCCCCGCTGCTGCTGTTCCCAGGCTCAGACACAGCCGAGCTGCGCTCTCAGGGGGCCCAGGCCGGGCCCGGCCAGGGGCCGCAGCCTGGGCCGAGCCCGGCCAGGCTCTGTGCTGCTCGATGTTACTTGTGATCCAGCCGGAAGAAAAGAAAGGGCTCCTCCCTACACTCCCAGCTTATATGAGTATTACCCAAAAGTCGTAACTTACTTTTGAATGGTCAAACTATCTGCTAATTAAATAAAAATAATTTTTGATTAGACCATTCTTAACCCATGACAATTTGACTCCCTGATTTTGCCAGACACATTTTGCTGCTGTTGGCTCTCTGGGATCCCATCCAAAGCTTTTTCAGAGTTCAGCCCATGACCAAACAGGAGCTGTGTGACACAACAGAAAGTTTTCTTGTATTTTAGAATATGTGTCTTGCTGCAAACAAGGGAGCTGACAGATGACAAATTCTGGATGGCATTTGAACTAAACTTCCAGTAGACTGGCAGCGTCTTTATGTTTATTTTTGGTGGAATGACCTTTCCATGTGTAAAGGCTCTAGATGCTTCTTGATTAAGTTATACTTCCACATGAGGAACTTTCAGCTAGGAAGAATTAGGTGAAATTTTAAGAAAAAAAGGGTGTTCCCCTGAAACATAAAGCTGTAATGAAATTTGCTTTTTCTTGGGTTTTTGGGGTTTTTTTTTGGTTGCTGTCAGTTATTATCACCAGATTTTTGGAAGAGTTGATGGGCTTGATGAACTATGAAAAAAAGAGAAAGGACTCTTCTGTTTTTTACCTACAGGTAAGATTTATTTCTCTTAGTAAAAGGTAACTGATACCAAAATAAAAGAGTATTTTGACACAGGAAACTGATCCTCCTTCACGTTTTCTCATTTTTACAAGTTTTAGTTATTTGACAATTCCTTTCTTATTTACTTATGAATTATTATTTAATTAGTTTACTTTGCTCAGCTCCCATCCTGACCTAGGTCTGGTTTCCTGCCTGTTTGCTGTGAGGGAAGAGCTTTGGCTGTGTCTGTATTGCAAAATTCAAATAGCTGAGACTACTAGCCCTGTCTCCATGTAAATGCCAAACTTCCAGCCAAGTCAGGTAAAACCAAATACATTCCATTTAGATGAAGCATTAGGTTTTGGAGGGAGACTAAACATATAAAATAAATAACAAAGGAAATCAAGGTCAGGAGTGGAAAGCATGTTTTCAGGACATGGTTTCAGTTCAGGCTGGTTGTATTCCATAATTCTGTGCTACTTCCCAGTTAGCTCACAGGAATCTGACCAGTCTGACCAAGGGCTGGCTAGCAGTTGTGAGGAGACCTCCAAATTTTGCCCCAGGTATTTCTGTTATACATCTGAAAGCATCCATATTTGAGGAATTATTTCAAGTCTCACCACACCTGCTCTTCTTCAGAAGGAGAATTTGATCTGTAAAGAGAGAAAAAAATCAAAGTCATTAGATTTGAAAGAGACTGGATATCAAGACTAACCCTCTTGCTATTGAAGTACAGCTGATGAAGAGCAAGAAAAGGTTGTATTTAAGTCTAGTTTCCTTCTGCCTGCTTCCCATCAGGGCTCTGACCTCACTGTCCCACATCTTAGAGCATCTCTGCTGCTCTGTGTCGTGCTGGGTGAGAGCAGCTCCTCAAAGATGCTCTCCCAGATTCCCCCCCTCCTGCCCCATACCTTCCTCCTCCCTTCTGGGGAAGCAGCAGTGCCAGAGGCAGCACTGGCATCCTTATTCCTAATTCCAGCTCCTAGGGCAGCTTGTGCCACCTCCCAGGTGGACCTACAGCACCCTGAGGTAATGATTAAGAAACGTTTCTTGTGTCTTGATCTTCTTCATAAATCTGTAAAATGTGGGTTCTGTAGGGAAAAAACAATTAAAAGTGCTTTGATTTTAGAGCTGAGGTGAAGACCAGTCAGCAAACCACCTCTGCAAGATTTCACTGCCACAGCAGAGCTGCCAGAGAACAAGGTATGCAAGCTAACAATTTCCAGTAGATAAGCTGCTCTGACAAAGAGTTAAATCAAGAGACAGGTCCCAAACAATTCCTTTGCTAGACTCAATACTGAGTGTTGTAGCATCTGGGCAATCTCTGGGCTCAGCCAGATTTTTACCCAGCAAACAGAGCCCCTGTCCAAGCCATGGACAGCCAGTTTCTCCCCAAGGATGCTGTGGGAAATGGTGTTAAACTCTTTACTAAAGTCCAGATAGACACACCCCCAGCCTTTCCTCATCCATGGGGTGGGTCTCCCTCTCACAGAAGGAGATCAGGTTGGTCAAGCAGGTTTTGCCTTTTCCTGAACTCGTGTTGGCTGGGTCTGATCCCCTGTTAACAAATCTCAAAAGAGGCACTTGTTAATGGGAAAACAGAGTTGTACAGTGGAGTTGGGGTTTTTTTGGTGGTTTTTGTTGTTGTTGTTGTTTTTGTTGGGGTTTTTTGTTTGTTTAGTGGGTTTTTTGTTGGTTTTTTGGGGGGTTTTTTGGTTGGTTGCTTGGTTGGTTGGTTGCTTGGTGGGTTGGTTTGATTTGGGTTGGGTTTTTTTGGTTTTGGTTGTTGTTGTTGTTGTTGTTGTTGTTGTTGTTGTTTTCCCAGAGAATTTCTCCTGGGATCAATGCTATCCAACACTCTGAATACTGCAAATGTTAAACCCAGTAGAAAAACTTCACTCTCAGTACACACTTGGAGAAGACTCAGTCAGTGTCTAATTGCTTTGTAAAGGGCTTCACTCCTTGGATGTTGCTGTAATTAAATTTATTCCCACTTTTTGCAGGGACCTTGAGTACCTCTGAAACGGAAACAAATCTTAGGGGGTTTATTATTTTTTTTTAATTTATTTATTGTTTCATTAGACAAAAACACATTGCAAGGGACCTGGCAGTCCAGGCAGCAGGTACTGATGCTGGTCAGTACTGGGTGCCACGACACCATTCTGTCTCACAGCACCTCACCAGTCCTGCTGCATCATCTCCTGGAGCTGCAGGCTCTGGAAAATGTCACAACACTCAGAGAATTCCTGGGGTTTACTGCTTGTAGACCAAATGTGTGAAATAAGCAAAAAAAGTCTTTGATCTGTGCTGGACACGGATATTCTTTACCTGGCTGTTCAAAATCCATGCTTAGAGTACCTCACTAACTCCTTACATACTCAAACTGCTGTCTTTTTGATACATTTTTAAGAGTTTCTTAAGCCACCTCTCTGCATCCACATGCTAGAACAACTTCTACCAGAAATGTGTGCCTGGTAACAGTCTTGCGTGTTTAAATTAAAGAGAGGAAAATACTACTGTGAGAGCAGCAGGCACGAAAATGTCAAGTCTGATAACTATACAAGGAGTTTTCCCTGTGATATTACTGTTTTGGAAGAGGGAGGGGTATCTAAGACTAGTAAGTTGAATATTCAAGACGTGTGTGTTGGTTTAGCATGGATGGTAAAAAGACCGATTGGTGGCTGGCTTTGTGATTGATGGCTGGATTGGCAAATTAAATATAGCTAAATAAATAAATGTAGAGAATTGAATTAAATATAGTTAAACCAACCCAATGTGTACAAACTGGGTTTTTTTGGTTTGTTTTTGGTTTTGTTTGTTGTTGTTGTTGTTGTTGTTTTGTTTGTTTTGTTTGTTTGGGTGTTGGGGTTTTTTTGTTTTTGTTTTGTTTTTTGTTTTGTTTTGTGGGGTTTTTTTTGTTTTGTTGTGTGTGTGGTTTTTTTTTTGTTGTTGTTGTTGTTTTTTTTGTTTGTTTTTTTCCAGAGTGAGTGCTATGATTATTCTGCAGGAGCTGCATGTGGGGATGCTCATCCTCTGCCTGCGCAGGGCTACCCTGACAATTCCTAACTTGGCTTGTCTCCCCTTTCTCTGCCCCCTAAGCACCACAGCTCTCTTAACCTTCCCAAGGAACTGATGCGGTGCTTGTGCACGGCCAGGCCGCGTTGGTGCCTCCACACGTACGTGGCACACGGAATTCTTGGGAATCGCGCGATCAGAGTGGTTTGGGCTGGAAGCGACCGTAAAAAACCATCTGCCACACACAGCGGCAGCTTCCACTCGACCAGCTTGCTGCAAGCCTGGCCGTCCTTCTCCAGAGGCTGGCGCTGCCCGCAGTGACATCCCAGGGTAACCCAGCCGCTCCCGCCCGGCCCAGGCCATGTGGAACGGCCGGGATGAGCCTCGGGGCACAGCGGGTCGCGGCGTTTGTCCTTCCCACACGGTTACACCGCGCTCCAGCGCAGCCTTGGCAGCTCCGTCCCGCTCCGTGGGGCCGCGGCTGGGCCCGGGACTGGAGCTGGGATTATGGCCGCGATCGGGACCGGGATCGGGACCGGGACCGGGACGAAGCGAATCTTCCCGGGCTGCCGGCGGCCAATCGCGGCCGCCCGGGAGCGCCCCTGCGGCGCCGCTGCCGCCGGGCATGCCGGGAGCTGTAGTTCCCTCCCCGCTGTGCCGCCGTTCTGTGCGCGGCCAGGCGAACTACAACTCCCAGCAGCCTGCGGGCCCCCGCCGCGCCGTGCCCGGCCGTGCCTACCATCCCCATCGCGCCCCGCGGGGCCTGGAAGGAGAAGCGGGTCCGGGAGCGCGCGGGGCGGCGCCTGCGCAGAGCGCGGCTTCCTGAGCGTCTGGTGGCGGCCGCCATTTTGTGGTGCCGCTTCCCTCTCCCGCTCGGGATCTGCGGCCGCGGGACCTGGCGCGGGGGCGACGCGGAGCGGGGGGAGCCGGGGCCACCCGCACCCTCCTCACCTTCCCTTCGCCTCCGTGCGCCGCCGAGCCCCTCCGGCGCTGCCCCCGGGCGCGGCTGCGGAGAGCGGCGCTCGCCCACCATCATGGAAGACGACGGGCAGCCCAGGACCCTGTGAGTGGGGAGGGGGCGGCGGGGTGGGCAGCGGGCCCGGGGCGGAGCGGGGCGGGGGCAGGGATGCGCTCCCGGGGAGCGGGAGCCGGGGCCTCGAGGGCTGCCCGGGGGAACGGAGGGGGGGCTGAGCGGGACGGAGCGTGTGCGGCAGGGCCGGGAGCGGGGTCCGGGCAGGGGGGAGCGGCAGCGGAGCGCGGCGGCCCGCACGGAGATCGCGCCGCACCCATCCAAGGAAAAGGCGGGCGAACCGCGGCTGGGCCGGGGGGTGTAACGGGGTCCATCCCCGGAGCCTCCGGGCTCCGTCACCGGAGATTTGGGTGTGCAGGCGAGAGTCCCAAACCTTCCCCGAGGGGCACAGGCCGCCCCCGGGCCCCCCCTGCACGGAGGTCCCGGCGCTGGGAAAGTTCTTTGTGCTCTCCCGGCGGTGGGTGGGATGGGCAGCGCCGGGAAACCGGGGAGGGATCGCTTTTCCCTCCAGCGTGTCACGGTGTGGTTCAATAACAGGGTATCGGGCCCAGCAGAAAGAAATAACTGTGTGTTGGCCGTGTCTCTCCGGGCTGTTTAGCCACTTGGTGGCTGTCATCCGTTTTCTGTTTAAAAATACAGATTTGAGCGTTTTGGGGGGGTTGCTGTGGAGTTCTTCTCAGCTCTGCAGATGTGGTTTTGATGAATTTTCTTTGTCCTGTTGCCTTAGACGAGGGAGGCTCGCACTTGCGGTTGGGCACTTGAGAGCAGGGGGATTTTGTGCTGCTGCTGATTTTAAGCAGTTCCCGGATTTCCAGCGCAGCTGCCAGGGGCTGTGTCGGGCTCTGTGAGCGGGGTAGCGTTCGGGCTGTCCCTGGGAGAAAGGCAGGCTCGTGCTCGGGCTGCCCAGATGGCAAACACAGCTCAGGACAGCGCAAATGAAATCTTTGTCTATTTAGCTTTCGGGACAGTAGCCTTCAGAAAAGCTCTCCAAGATAGTCTCCGAGATATTGGACTGAAAGCCACCCTAAAGAAACTACTGAAACAGTAAAATGTCTCGTAATTCTCTTCTCACCACCAAAATGATGACTTGGCATTTAAGGCTTCTCAGGGCAGTTTGTGTTTTTTCTCCTTTCTAGGTCTGCAAAAGTTCCTTTAACTCGTTTACAGTGTAGTATAAGTACTTAGTCCTCGCTCCCTGAGATGCAGAGTTTAAGTAAGCAGATCTGAAATACTTTTTGTGTTGATTACCCAAATGATCTGAGTTTGCTTGGCCCTCAGAGCAGAGCTAGGTTCGAGTGTTGTTTTAGAATAGGAGGAGGGAAAAGAGCAGAGTCACACAGTGCTTTATTTTCAAGGCTCCTTTCTTCATTATTGACTCCTTTTCTTTCTTTTTAAGAACTGCTCTATTCCCACTGAGTTTTAAAGTGTTCTTTTAGTGCCAACAAGTTTGGGTACCACATGGGCCATGGGTGCTTCCCAGTAACACATTCCATCAAGGGCCTGACTTAGCCCACTTAGTCACTAATAAGAAAAAGAAAATCTACTAAGATGTCTGAAATAGCATCTCTGCAGCTGCCCCAAATGGTTTTTTGCACACGTGTGACAGTTTCATTTGTTAAACTAATAAACAGCATGCACATTAATTTCCTAGTAGTTCTGTAGTAACCACAATCACAAAGGGTTACTTTCCTGTAATTATTTGTAGGCTTTTTGCATGGAAGGCAAAAATCGTTGTAGCATTTTTTTCCATTTTACCTTCTTGTCCCTACTTTTGGTCTGAAATGTCTTTAAATTTAGAATAGCAAGTTGTATTTTCAAGATTATTATCCCGAGCACTGCTTTTCATATGGAGCAGTTGTGTGTGATCTCATAAATAAAACTCACTGTCCCCCAAGAACAACAAGTAAAAATATTGTTAGTTGAACTTCTAAGTTTTCATTGTTTGGTTTATTTGGGGAGGGGGAGGGGGGAGAAAGTGAAGAACAAATTGTTTCAGTAGCTCTTTGACCACGTGAAAAAGCACTTGATTGATACTGTAGGCAGTACTTTATTAATTCCTGAAGGAATAAATGAAATCCAAAATCTGTAAATTAGGAAGGAATTTTCTTTTTTAACATTTGCAAGCCTTTTTTTTTTTTTTTTTTTACTTACAAAAAGCAAAATCTAGGTAAGCACTGTTCACTCAATGTTTATGCCCATCTCAAGCAGCTCAGGAAGAAGGATTGTTTCAATTTGCAGCACTTACAGGGCTGTTATGTTGTTTCCAGTCATGAACCTCTGAGAATTCAGAGTATTTTCTGAGGTGTAATATAGAAAACTGACACCATTTGCTTTTATATTTGTTACATTTCTTAACTTTATAGAAAGGTGAAGAATAACCTTAGATACTTTCTGCCAAAAAACTTACCAGGAGTGGGGGCCTTTTTGTGTGATTTGTCACATGTAATTTTTTAGCTGGTCCTAAAATGAGCTGTGAGCCTCTGATTTTTTTGTTTTTTTTTTAACAGAACACTTGGAAGCTCTGTTGTCTGTGAGTACTGTTAGATTTCACAGGCTGTATCAAAGTCCTGCTTCTACTTTAAAGTGAAAACTAAACTATCAGAAACCTGATGTGTTGCTAACGTTATCAGCTCTCGCAGACAACCAGAAAAATTCCAAAGTTGCACATTCTTGTTAATGCTTTTAGAAATGTTCTGTGTGGTTTGTAGGTGCTCAGTGACTGCTCTGAGGTGAGTGCACACCTGCAGCTGTTATCTCATCAGCCTTGCCATGCTGTATTCCAGGGCTGGAATGTGGAAAAGGTGCAGGAGTAAAGCTTCACCCGGGTTCCCTTCTCCTGAACTTCCTTTCAGTTCAGCTCTTGTACAGGAATGTTTTCTCCTGGAGGAGGCTACAGAGTGGATTATTCTTGGTATCATTTTATTTCCAGAAGCTCACAAGCACTAGGCAGAGTTGCTAGAATTTCCATGGACCCTTGAGCACATCAGTTACCTTATTGCTTATCACAGTTTCCGCTTTTAACTATGGAAACTGCTGTTTCTTGCATGTTGCCTGTGTGAGGGAGAAATCAGATTTACTATCTTTCCTCAAAAAAAGGATGTGAGGAAGTTTTGTGGACCTAAAAGTAGTGGCTGTAAATGTCCCTTTCTTATGTCCCTGTCTAGGATGCAATACAAACCTGTGTACCTTCAAAAAGAGAGTTTTTCTGCTCAAGCCAGAGAGTTCCAAAATTCATTATGGGCTGATACACGCCCCTTGTGTTCTTTAGTGAACTTGTAGTTCTACAATATCTCTGAATTTCAAGTAGTTTGTTCTTCTTTGTTGTCAGCAGCATTCAGAAGTGTAATAGATAAAATTTATGTCATGGCATCTATGTGTCTGTAGGTTGTTGGGGGGTTTTTTGTAGCTGCTTATTAATTGGTATTTAGGTGCTTCAGGCTTGCAGAAGGGGGTGAACACTATTGCCTGTGTGCAAAAAGCCACAGCTTTTGCTGCCCTGTCACATCATGCCAGACCCCCTATAAAAGTTTAGTAAGTGCTTCTGCCCTGCTGGGTTTTACAGTTGTTTAAAAGTTTGCATGATATATCCTCTAGAATGTATCAGTCCAAAAAGACTGAAATACTGTACAGTAGCGTGTCAGGAGTCTTCTGGTTTCTTGGGGTGTGGTTCTGATAATTTTGATTTCATGAAGTAGAATGGAAGATGCTGTTCTGTTCATGTGTAAATGGAGCTGGAGAGGGAAAGCTGACCATAGGCTGGCCAGGGGTAGTGGGTGATTAGCATCAGCTGAGCCAAGTTTTGTGTTTCCAGAAAGGTAAGGTGTCTGCTCCTAATGTGCTGAATATATTTATTTCTTTAGTTCTGTAGTATTCAGACATTCACAGTGAGGATGTTTGTTTGTGTGTTTTTATTAGAGTGGTCTCTAAGTGTACTGAAGGAGGTGATGTTACTGCAGTCTGCTTAAGTGGTTACATGAAAGTAACCATCAAGTCTGACTTTTTAGCTTATTATTTATTTTTAGCATATTGTTTATTGTGTAGCAAATTTCTAGAGGTTTGTGTTCCCATATTTTACATTTAGTTTGGGAGATTTTGGTCTCTCTGGGTTTTGTCCTTGCTACGTGAACCTTTACTGTGCAGTATTCTCAGTGTGTGCATTACTGAAGTTTGAGTTTCAGCAACTTGGGAAGGGTGGGAATGCCTCTGACTAATGGTAATATCATGCACCAAGGCAGTATTTATCATACACATTTAGGGGATTAATGGACCAGTAGGATTTCACATCCCATCTGAATCTAGCAGTCAAGGTGGTCCTGATTTTTATGGAAAGGCAGCTTGTTTCATACAGGATGCAACATTCTCACTGCTGTCTTGCTGAAGACATGGTGGTATCAAAAAACCACTTAGTATATCTTGTATCTTCTATCAGTTAGTGTAACTTTTTGTACCTTAGTTGAATAGATTGCTGAGGAATTGCTTTCCCTGGCCTTTTTTTCTTTTTTTAATTTTTGTCAGACCAAGAGGAATTCTCTAGCTTGATTTTCAGACTTCTTGTGTTTCCCTAATACATGTTAATATTATGCAGAAGAGGATGATGATTGGTTTTTTGTTAGTGTTAATTGTACTCCTTACAGTATCTGATTTGCAGTAGAAATAATGTTAATAAGACTTCACTGTACTTAATTTCATGTATGCTGTGAAGGCTCAATGTTAATGAACACTGTTCTGCAGCATACATAGGAAACCAGTACTAGCAATGAGTTCACAGCACTGCTGACCCTTTATGTTGGAATTCCCATTGGAATATACATTTTCCTTCTGATTTTAGTAGTATCTGCAACGGTTAATATTTCCACTCAAAGCTATTAGTGATTTACAATTTATTCTTGGTGAATGATTAACAAAAATTTAGTTAATATTTCCGAAAGAAGGTATGGATAAATGTTTAACTACTAAGTTTTCAGGATAGAACTGAACAGTCAGTGAGATGGACAATTTGTCCTGTAAGGGGTCTTAGAGTCCTGCAGTTTTTAACTTCTGTGCTGAAAAGCTTCCTAACAATACAGGCTTCTGTTAATGACTTGTGTTAATTCATACGTATTTAATAAGAAACTAATGAGTACATGAAGGATTTCAGTGGATGTTCTATATTCAGGTAATACTTGAGAAACTCACTCTGGATCTTGTAGCATCGAGGTGCTGCTGAGAAAGTGCAGAATTGCCCCATAGTTGGTGAAAGGAGAAGGACATAAACAAACATCTGTTGATAACATTGTGTGGTGTTCTGATGAAAACAAACAGTGTCCGTTTTAATTTTGCTGATCCGGACGAAAGTCCAGCTGTCAAACACAGAATTTGCTTTTCAGAAATTTTCAAGGGTTGCCTCTCAGACCACACCTTTAGTTAACTCAAAATAAATTTGTCTATGAGCAATAAGAAACACTTGTTCACATTTATGTTCACTGTATTAACAGGTCAGGCTCACTTCAGTTTGCAGTTTTATGAGGTTCTGTAGCTGCCCAGAGTAAAATGAATAAAATGTGTATTCTTTCAACTTCTAAATCACAGAAGGTTCTGCTCATCTTACTGGCTGCACTTGAATTCTTTATGCCTTGGCAGGCTTATTTGTAAAGATGATGAATGTCCCTCTGCTGATGGCTTTTGACATCTGTTACTGTGACAAGCCTTTCTCTTAACTGATCATGTTGTTTACAATTTGATTACAAGTTAGTCATATTGTTAAACAGAATTTAGTTTTGCATTCATGATTTTCTCAGGCGTTGTTGTGACCTGGTAAATCTAGGACTGTTACCTAAACTTGATAAGTATTTCAAAACTTGGTATTATTTCTCAAGATTTACAAACTAACAAAAATCAAGAAGTCTGGGTGATATTAAAATAACACTGCCAGAGTTTTGGGGGGTATTACAAAGGTGGGAGCTGTCGAGATAGATGCTGTACAGTGCATTCCTATGGCAGAATGCTGCATAAATTGCCTTGTCTGTTGATGAGTGGGCTGGCTTTCCAAATGTTCAGGAAAACAGAAAAGTTGAGTTGGTTGATTGCAAGGCAGCACAGTTTGTCCGAGAGCTGCTCCTGAGCTCATGGGAGTTAGGTGTGTGTTTGTACCCAAATTCAGAAGTATTCTTGATGAGATACTCAGTGGGAAGTGAAACTTAAAATATCATTGCCCAGTTGGTTGCTTGTTCTGCACAACATTCTTGAGCAATGTTCTTCGTGCTTCTGACATCTCTGTGCCAAGGAAATGGTTGGCACCAGGTCTTGGTGTCCAGTGTTGTCCTGAATTGAGCTTCACTTCTCAGTTGTAATTTGGAAACCACATGAGTACTGCATTAAAACTAGGAGATATTTTGTAAATACCATCTTGAAGATACCTGAGATGTTTTAAAGGGAGATTCTTTATCAGTGTTAAAGTTTCTAAAACCATAATTATATTTTAAATTTATATTTATATTCTTTAAAATCTTGGTTTTTTGTTTCCTTGTGTAGCTATGTAGGAAACCTCTCCAGAGATGTGACTGAGGTTCTCATACTTCAGTTATTCAGCCAGATTGGACCATGCAAAAGCTGTAAAATGATAACAGAGGTAAGGCCTTCCACATCTGGGGGGGTAGCAGATGTAATGTAACTTTATCCTAAGTTGTCCAAAACAAATGAAGTTGAGGGCTTCTTTTGGCATTACTGGCAGTGGGTTTCTGTGGGTTGGTTGTGTTTGGCTTTGGGGATAACTCTTTGCAGGAGATACCTGGTGTGTGCAATCCTGTGCTTTTGCCTGTAGCCCTGGCATACCTTTTATCACTTTATTTAAAAGATTGCTACTCCCTCTTTGCAGAATCACATTGTTCTGATGATCAGAAACCTTATTATTTCAAGTATTATTCGTGGCTGTTTTGTACATTTTTCACTTTATTTGAACACAAGCCTCAGTAATTCTTGTCCCTCTTGAATAAATAGTTCTTTGCTATGGATGAAAAGTAAGAAATCCTTCAGGATAAGTTTGACTCTCCCTCAGCTTTTTCTGCAGTAATTCAAACACCTCTTGTCTGCACCAGTACAAATAGCTCTTGTCTGCACCTGTCTGTTCTTAAATTTATTTTTCCTTGAAACAAAGTGACAAAATTTCCATAGTATTCCAGATAAAGTCTTTTGCACAGAGTGTTGGTAAGTATTAATGCTTTCTTATCTCCATTTTAAATACTCTGCTACCTTTATGGTTGGCAGCCATTTCTGTGAGCTTTTTGACATCCTACAAAACTTCTCTCTCCCTGGTATTTTTCCTTCCTTCTGTGTTTATAACTGGTAAGCTTTGAGCAGGCAGGGACTACTCTGAGCTTCTGCCAGGTTTAAGCTTTGGCCCTTCATCTCTGGTTTCTGCATACTCTTCATACTTTTACTACATCTTCTGCTTGATGCTAACTTGTAATTACAGAGGACAGTTGCATTAGTTTTATGTCAAGATTGTTAATGAAAGTATTAAGAGGCAAGTCTTGTGACTAGACTTCTCTGGGAATGCTACCACAAACTCCCCTGTGGGCTTCTTCTCCTTTCAATGTGTCACACAGCTTGTTTGTTTCTTTGTTTTTAGCTTATCGTCAACTTGCTGCTTGTGTAATCACTCTCATCCTTGTCTGGACTAATAATTTCCCATGTGACACTTTTCTCTGCTGCATTTGCTTTAAGTTTATTGGAGAAAAATAACAGAAGGCTGACAGATCACAGTTTTTGCTTTTTCTCTGAAGAAACAGTTTTGATTGTCATGTGTTCTACAGACATAAGGTGCTGCTGCTCCCACCTTTGGCTGGGTGAGAGCTGTTAGCATCAGTTTGGTTTCTTGAGGATCAGATGAGAAATTCCAACATTTTTACCTTGGTTGAGGCTTTGTGGTTTTAAGATCTTTTCCTAAGTGAGACATCTTTGTGAAACAAGCAGATAAACAAAAACTGCTGGCAGCTGTATTCAGTCACACAGTGGTGACTGCACTGGGCTGACCTCAGCACCTGCCAACAAGCAGCCACAGAAGTGCAGGTTGGATTCTAGACTGGCACTGGCCTGCAGCTGTCACAGGACCTTGTCCATGGTGTCCATCCTTCTGCAGTTTGTGATAAACCTGTCCTAGGAGCTGAGTCATGCTTAGGTGGTTCTTACCATTGTTAATACCACCATCACCTTTTAAAAACCTTTTAAATTTTTCCATTTTAGCCAGGTGTAACAAGTCATTCTTTTTCTTTGTAGAGTATGTGACATGAATACATCAAGTGTTGAAAAATTTCAGGTGTTTCTTTTGGGGGTATATAATACTCAGGCTGGTGGCACAGTATTTTTAGATAGTTTGAACACTTAAAGGTCTGACTGTCTCCAAAAGAGATTGTTCTCATATTCAGACAAGTTCCCAGTGCTAAAGACCTTCCTCCAGTCTAAAAGTAATGCTGCACTTCAGCTGAAGCATAAACTACACTAAATTTCTTAGAGAAGCCTTAAATGGGTTTCCCAAAGTAGTGTGGGAGGAGGGGTGAATTAAGGCTTTCTTTTTTGGGACATCTGAGGTGAGTGTGCTTGTAGAGAACTTTGTGACTGAAACTTTTTTTATCATCTCAGGTACATTTTCTCTCATCTGTTCATTGTGCATCAGTTAGAGGCCCCAAGTACTGACAGTGTTCAGAAGGATGGCTTCAGACTCCATGACCATTTTAGGTGTATAAAGGCCTTGTGATCCATTCAACTGTTGCATCTGAACAGCTTCAGAAGTAGACAGGACTGTGTTTGAAGCTGTACAATCCAGTTTTAGGGAGAAGGGTTAGAATTGTTCATCAGTGTGTCTGTGAGAGTTGTCAGAAGTTAAATAGGAATGCTGGAAAAGGCTTCTCTTAACCTGTGTCACAGCTGTGTTCTGCCTGGCACCAGGTGAGATGGGTGAGAATACTGATGGTAGGGCAGTTCCTCTGTGCTACACCCTTCCCTGTCCATGTGAGAAATAACTTGTTTAGGGTAATATTAGTGTTGGTCATCTTTTGGTCCATGCATGTGCTGAATAGTTAATGGAAATGTTTTGGTTAGAGTTTTTGTACTCATTACATCTTGGAGTTAGATCAAATCCAGTGTTCAAGTTGGCATTCTCGACATCCTTTCCACTTGATCAGCTTTTCAGAAAACTCTTCTGTTCTTTGCACTTTATACTCTGGTATATTTATTACTTCAGTGACCTCTGTCAGTGAGTATTTTTAAAGGTGATTTGATAGGCCATCCTACAAAAGCAGGTTGTACTCCAGGTTTAGCAGAGTTAACAGTGAAATGATTAATAAATATCCTTTTCCCTCAGTTAAACTAGTTTGAGTTCTTTTAAAAGGTTATTTCCCAGTTGTTTGCTATGGCATTTTTCACTTGAGACTGACACTGTGCAGCTTCCAGGTTGCTGCCTGCTGGTGGTTTTCAGTCAAATAAAAGGAAAGACTTCTTAAGTAGGGCAAGAGAAAATTGGTGAAAATGTGTCTGGGGAATAAACCTTTCTAGCTTTGAGTTACATGCATGAGGCAATTTTGTTCTTATCTCTGTTCTTCCCCTTTCCCCCCACCTTTTCATTCAGTTTGCAGATCACTTTTCTGATCAGTTATTTTTAGTTCAGTAAACTTCAATCCTCATTCAAAGCAAGCTATCCTTCAGGAGCTGCTAGACCTTTAATAAAAAACCCATCTTAATGATTCTTGCATTTAAGTGTAATGTCAAAGGCTATTTCATAAATCTGATGCAAATCATTCTGAAAGTTTCTAGCTATAAGTAATATATTTTCCTGGATTTTCTTCTCAGCAACCCGATAGCAGAAGGGTCAACTCTTCTGTTGGATTTTCTGTTTTGCAGCATACAAGCAATGACCCTTATTGCTTTGTGGAATTTTATGAACACAGAGATGCAGCTGCTGCATTAGCTGCTATGAATGGGAGAAAAATTTTGGGAAAGGTAAGTTGCTCACGTGGTAATCTTAGATTTAAAGAATATAGATTTGCGTGAAAATATTAATAAAACCCTTGAAGATGTTTTACCAAGATTAAATATTGATAGAATAATCTTTTAAAAGTAGTGATATAAAAAAAAAGTAAGTCTTGTTTAGGAAATGTTATTATTTGTGATGTTCTGTTCTTGATGGTGTTTTATATTAAATGATGATTTGTAAACGTTGACCGTTGTAACCCACCCTTGAATGAACTTAGAAAATGTAAGAATTTTGTGAATTTATACTAAATCTTATACTTGTTTTCAGGAGGTCAAAGTAAACTGGGCAACAACACCAAGTAGCCAGAAAAAAGATACATCCAGTAAGTAATGTAATGCCACAGTATCACCTCTACACAAATCCTTCACAAAGTGGTAAAAATTTATTATAAATGCATTTAAACATAACTTCTCTCCTTCCCATCTAGTGTTTAATAGAACTGTGCAAACTAATTCTTCTGTTTCTGCTTTACAACTGGGGAAACCGGAGTGGACAGATTAAATTGCTGCTGCTCTTCACATGGAATCCTGAGCGTTCCTGGGTCCCAGTGCTGTGTGCAGAGCATCACTTTCTCAGGAGTTGAAACTTTAGATAGCAGTTAAATATTTGATTAGTAAATTATTTATTTTCAGATCACTTCCATGTGTTCGTTGGGGATTTAAGTCCAGAAATAACAACAGAAGACATCAAGTCAGCATTTGCTCCTTTTGGTAAAATATCGTAAGTATCATCATAAACATTTCCATTATCAGTCAGAAAATGTGATAGTGAAAATGTGTTTCTAAGTTGAAATGTTATTTCTTACCTGTTGAGATAATTTTTCTGCTGTTCATTTCCTTGTGGTGGGTGGGTGGGTAGTAAAGAGGGGTTGTATCTCAGTGTGTTTGACAATGTAAATACAATGTAATTGTGCTCTGGTTTGCTGAAAGCAATGTGCTTTTAATCTAATTTATATGTTAATGTCCTTCCACTTTTTATTAATATTTAATTACTGCTCTAAGTGTGATTTTTTTGGTGTTGAGAATGTGTACAGGGTAGTGACTTGACAATTGGTATATATTGTATCCTGGGTGTGTTTTATGTGCTTTTTTGCTGCATTTCATTGGCAGTGTGGAAAACTGGGCAATTGGAATATAATTGATAAGCAGCTAGTTAATAACTTGGGAATGTTTTGAAAAAAGCTAATACTTATGAGAATGAAATCTGTTTTTTTGAATGATAATGGGATGAATTACAATTATAATATTTTAAATGAAAAAATGGGGGCTTTACAATATGTGCACATTTCTGCCAGTTAAGAAAATGTTTCTTTAAATTTCTCCTGAACAATACAGGTGATGCTAAATTACCTGGTGTTCTAATTGAGCAAATTTAACAATACAAAATTCCTTTAGAGTGCTAAAGTATATATGTCCTAAAGAGTACTGCAAAAAAAAAAGTCTATTAATCTTTTATCAGTTTATCTTTATAAAAATCAAAGTTGCACATGAACGTTTTTGTACTACTTTACAGGAATATATTTCTAAGAACAAAATTCTTATTTTTCTCTTGTTCTGTACGCATATTTTTAAATGAATCATAAATCTTATTTCTTACCTTTGCTGTTTTGTTTACTTTGCTTTTTGTCTCTTAATGTGGTAAGTAGTACTGTTTTAAAAATCAATTTAAAAAGAATAATTCAGGTTTCTGTTTCTCAATCTATATTTATACCTGAGACCTGCAGTTTTTCTAAAGTCCAAGTCACAATTAAAAGTAATAGCATTCTGGTTATTTTGCAGAATTGCTCATAAGAATGGACAGGATCTTGAAGGCTAACTGCAAGGAACTGTGCACACTGGAACTCAGTTGTAGATTTTTTCTCATTTCTATTTATTCTTATTATACATTATTTATATATACATATTTTAGTATTTACATTTTAACATTCTATATTCAGTGCAGTTCTATATTTCCAATCATTTTAACTTACTCACTAAAATTTCTGTGTAAATTTGTTGTTTTCGTACTGGTGTGCTTAGCATTGTTGTTAGTTTTATTCTCCTTTCTTAAATTTCTGAAAATGTCAATTTTTCAAAATTTACAGCTACCCAAACTCCAAAATGATGGTAGAGAATTGACCAAGAAAAATAAAGAAATCTGTTAACAGGCCATGTATGCCTTTTAATTCCTATTTTTTCCTCTTTTTCGATTTTTTTAATATTTCATATATTTTGTATCACTAGGCAGAAGACATTTAACTATTTAGAAAATGCATGGTAAATTAGATAGAATTGTTACAGTAATTTATAGAACAGTAAACCTTAGAGGACCCTAGCCAATAGAATATTAGAAAAGGAAACTTTGTTTCTCTTATACTTCAAATTTGAACATTCTAGTTATAGCCAGTATAGGTTATGTGCATAGGTTGCATGTTTATTACATGTTATTTTTTTTGTCCTACTGCTTTTTTCTAACAGGTAAAGAAGCAATAGGGAGAGTTCAGGAATGACTGTAGTTTTAGGGCTAACTGAATTTATAAGAAAAAATTATGCTCACAATACAGTGTGTGTGGTTCCTTTTAGTTTTTATTTTGCAGGTTATCAATACCACCCTCATATAGCTGTGCTTCTTTTCACAGGGATGCACGGGTAGTTAAAGATATGGCAACTGGAAAGTCAAAAGGCTATGGTTTTGTATCTTTTTATAACAAACTGGTGAGTAATCACAATGCAGGTTTAAAATAGTTCCCATTTTCTATTTTTACTTTTGCTGGTTTATGTATTCGCTGTTTATTAGACTTCACCCAGGGAAACAAATTTACATGTACAGGAGCTGTATGTATGTTTAGGACAACGTGGGGAAACTGTGAATCATTCTCCTTAAATATTTTGCATAGGAGAAACACACAGTTCCAGGATTTGAGGCATATAAAGCCTGTTTGAGTGGTCAGAAGTCCTCCATGTCAATTCTCTTTTGGTGTTCTGTAACAGTTACCTGCAGCTGTCATAATCAGAGAAAAAGTTTTAATTTCTTCAGATTTGACAGTGCTGTAAGATATTGCAATCAAATGTCTTGATTTAGTGTATTTTTCAGTTACACTTCACTCTTCTTCTGTCTTCCAGCTGAAAAAGCAAGGAATAGCTGTTACTTCCTTGTACCCCCCTTCCTTTATCATACAGTTGTGTTTGATTCCTGTCACCAGAGGGGAACTGTAACAGTTATGGAATTAAAGTTACTGGATTCTTTTCAGACTGGGCCATTAAAACTCCAATTTGAAATTTGTATTCGTTCTACAAAATTAATGGATGAATTCTAAACATAGTACTAAAAAGTACTGTAAATTTTATGTCCTGGTTGCTGTTCATTCCCACAGCAGCTGCACCTGTAGTGTTATGGTGTGACTGTTCTGAGGTGGTAGTTTAAGGCCTGTTTTTCATCATATATCATTCTGCTAGATTTGGAAAAGTGGAATATGCTCCCAGACTTCAGGTACTCCAGCCTGAGCTCTTAATGCACAACACAGTTAAGAGAAAATTGAACTCCTGCATTGGACTGGATTAGTTATGGCTTGGGCTCTGTTCCATGTTTGTCTCAGCTGTGATCCTCAAGCAGGATAGCAGCAAGGTTCATCAGAGAGTGTTTCCTTTTCTAGTCAGTTCACTATGTATTCACCATGTTTTAGGAGCCAAGGGTGCTTGAATCAGTTGGGGTGTTTCATTGTCTGGTGGTTTGATTTTTGTCTTTCAGATTGGGTTTTTCTTATTGGTCATCTTTTGTAATTTCATTTTTGTATCTATGTGTTTTCAAAATGAGTACTCAATATAATTAAAACCTAGAAAGATCAAGGTCCTGAGTTGGAGGACAGAATTCTAGCTGGGAGCAGCTCACCTTTAACTTGTCCACATTTTCTTTGTCCCTTGTGCTTGGCAGTTTTTTCCTTAAGTTTTGTGCCCTTGGAAAAGCATTTCAAATGTGCACTATTTGCTCTGCCTGCCTTCTTCCAAAGCAGTTGGGAGACAAATTGCTTCTTGCAGCTGTTAGCAAACTCACCCTTGCTTGCCAGATGTTTCTGCTTACACTGTGAACTCAAAAGATTGTCTTCAGTTTCATGTTCAAGTTAAAAAGTGGGCCATGGGTCCTCCTGTGTGTTCATACAATGACTTTAACATGCAGAGAATTTACAAAGCATCTGTTGCACACCTCCAGGAAGCAAAATAAGCATTTAATGATTATTTATTTATTTCAGTGTTTTTACCAAATGACTTCTGAGGGCCTTCTCTGTAACCAGTTGCCTTCATGTTAATTAATGTTTGTCTGCTTGCTGTAATTGTTCAGGATTTCATTCTCCTAGTACTGCTACTGGTTTTGTCAGTGGCATTAACTGATAACCAAGTCTTGGGAGTAGATTTGTACATGGTTTTTGTTTGGAAGTGCTACAATCTCTGTTTTAATCTCTTCAGGATGCAGAAAATGCTATTGTACACATGGGAGGCCAGTGGTTGGGAGGCCGCCAGATCAGAACTAACTGGGCAACAAGGAAACCCCCAGCCCCCAAAAGTACACAAGAAAGTAAGAGCTTCATGTCATGCTGTGTTGTGTTTGCTGTCTTTTCACTGTTCAGTGGGGGAATAAAACATAAGCCAAAATTATGTCACTTAAATCACATAGTAGCTTGCCTTCCAGATCTTGATTAGATTTTTTTGGTATGTTGTATCAGCATAGTGGTGGCACTACTGATCTGTCTTAAAATATTGAATGTGTTTGTTAAATGTGAAATTCATGCTTGTGTATGAGGTAAGTGTCTGGGTTACTGTCAGCCCACTGCTGAAAATCAGCCTTCTCTCTTTATAGATAATACAAAACAGTTGAGATTTGAAGACGTAGTAAATCAGTCAAGTCCAAAAAATTGTACTGTGTACTGTGGAGGAATTGCCTCGGGGCTAACAGGTATGAAGTGTTCTCTTATTTTTTATTATTGAAACTTTTTGGACACCAAGATGATTGCTAATTCAAAAACATCTTATGTTGTGTAGATCAACTTATGAGACAGACTTTTTCACCGTTTGGACAGATTATGGAAATAAGGGTGTTTCCAGAAAAAGGTTACTCATTTGTCAGGTATGGACAGAGAAAGGAAAGTCTCTGGGTTTGTGCATGTGGTAATACTGCATCTCTCTGTAATTTCACTTGATTGAACTTGTCCTGATACAGTAAAAGTTGTCACCATATATTCATAGAGTAATTTGGAACTTGTAAAAAGGGCCACCAACGTTTTTACCTGAGAAGATGAATGTTTGTGAAAGCAGATGTTTTTCTCTGGATTTCCTGTATGTATGGAGTCACTGTTTTTTAAGTAATCAGGTGGAAGTACTGTAAAATGTAACATTAGTTTGTTTTTACATTTTTTAGGTTTTCAACCCATGAAAGTGCAGCACATGCTATTGTTTCAGTTAATGGAACCACAATTGAAGGACACGTTGTTAAATGTTATTGGGGTAAAGAATCCCCTGATATGACTAAAAACTTCCAACAGGTAACTGTACTTAATCTTTTCTTTGTATTACAAAAGCAATTGTGTTTATACCTGTAATGACTTCCCAGTTATAATGGCTAAATTTTGTGGTGGAGTTCTTATGAAATTCCATGTTCTGTCTCAGTTATGTTCCAGTTCATCAAATTGGGCTAGTGATTTTGATGGAATATCTGTTACTGTCTTCTGGATATGATCCAAGATAGGGAGAAACTTTGAGGTAATTCTAATTCTTGCTGTTTTGCTAACTGCAGATTAGGTGGCTGTCCAACCAAATAGTCTTTGGGGTTTCAAGCACGCACAAATAGATTTTTCAGTACAAGGATCTAATTAAGTCATAGTGACATCTTATTTTTCAGATCTCATTATTGCTTGTTTTAGCTCTCTGATTGATATAGCCAAAACTTTGCCTTCAGCAGCACAAATGCAATGTACACCATCTCTAGAACCTGAAGTACAATGGATTATTCTTTCTGCAGGTGGATTACAGTCAGTGGGGACAATGGAGCCAAGTATATGGAAATCCACAACAGTATGGGCAATATATGGCTAATGGGTGGCAAGTACCATCATATGGAATGTATGGCCAAGCATGGAATCAACAGGGTTTTGGAGTAGAGTGAGTAATTATATTTAATTTTTTTAGAATATTCCAAGAGTGCTGTATCTGAAGTTTCAGGCTCATTTGGGTCAAGGATTGCACAAGGTTTCAAACTTTAAAGGGAGCTCCTGTGTGTAAAGTTTATGTTCTGTGCTTGCCATGAGCAGGTACTGGGGTGAGTTGCTCTGACTTGTACCTGATGGCACATACCACGTGTGATGGAGGCACAAAGAGCACCCAGTGTGGTAAAGGTTTGGGTGATGGTCTTGTCTGGCATCTAAATATATTCTGCATTCTGACTTGAGCCAGGAGCCCAGGTATTTGCCTACAGGGAGAGAAGGAACTACACACAGACACTTTAACTTGCACAGTTTCAGAATTTGGGTGGGCTTTTAATAATGGATCTCTTGAAGACTGAAGTCTTCACAAGAAATCTTTGTTTTAACACAATTTTGAAATAACCTGTTTGCCTAGTTCTTCATTATCTGGTGCCAATTAAACATATTAAGCCCTAATAAACCCATCACTGGTGTTCATGCCCATGAGATTATTGGGTGTTTCTTGCATTTCTGCATCACTGATTCAGTTCCAGCCACCTGTGTGTGTTCATGCCTTTGGAGGCAGGTGCCATGTCCAACTGGTACCCAAGGTTTGTGGGGTTTTTTTTCTCCTTTGTTCTTAAAAAGCTCATGATATTTTCAGGAGTCACATGATGAGGACTTTAACCTGAATTACTCATTAAAAAGAATCAGAAATTGTTCTATTTTGATACAAGTAGTTGTGTAGGAAGTATGTTTGTTTTTTGTTGTGTTTTTTTTTTTTTTAAGTTGCCTTTCCCCACTTTTTTTAACCATCCTGTTTCTTTTTAAGCCAATCTCCATCTGCTGCCTGGATGGGTGGATTTGGTGCTCAACCTGCCCAGGGACAAGGTGCTCCTGTAATACCTAACCAAGCTGGATATGGTATGGCAAGCTACCAAACGCAGTGAGCTGGGACTCTGTTTAAAAGTGTGTATTTCATGATAGGCTGCAGTTTCCAGTGACATTCTGAAGACTGGAATGTAGACAATGAAAAAAAAAAAAAAAAGAAAATATTTATTTTAAAAATGGAAATGTTTGGAACCTTTAGCACAGCTTTGCTTTGGTGAAGGACACAAATGTCTTCTAGTTCTGCCTTTTTAAGTTTTTGTTCATGATGGATATGAACATGTTTTTCTTTGTGTACAAAAATTAAAAATAAAGTCAATAAAGACAATTCTGACTACAAATTTTGATATAGTAGGAGAAATGGCTAATGGATTTGATCTTTAGGTTACCATTCCTTTTTTTTTTCCTTTTTTTGTTTTGTCTTCAGTGTTTTATATCATTGTGCTTTTAAGAGAAATGACGTTGAAAAACAGCGAGTTGCTTTTATTAGCTGAACACACATCCTGAAATAAACTGTGGACCAATCACTACAACCTGCGAGGCAGTATTGAGTTTTCAAGAAACCTATGGACACAGCTCAAAGTATATGTAGGTCTTGGAATAATTTTTTTAAAAAAATATTTAATTTTTCTACATGCTTACAGAAAACAGCTGATACAATGAGTAGTTCAGTCTGAAATGGAAAACAGTACTGTCTGAGAAATTTCACATAACTTTTACTGTCCACATTCAGGCACACGTTGAAACTTTTCAGAGCTGGTTTGCTTGTTAAAACTGTAGTAGTTTACATTTAATTTTGAGAAGTAAAAGCGTTTTTACAAGTATATTGTTTGTATTCAAATCAGACAGTCATACTTGGGCTTTTACACAAAGTTTGAAGGCTACACATTGTAAATATTTCATAATTACAGTGTTTCAAAAGCATGCTCAAACATAGAAGTAGCAATGTAATTATTCAAAATAATACTTAATATACCCTACTGCTTTAAATGCAGTAGATTGACAAGAATGTGCAAGACTGACATTTCCAAAGTTGGCTATTATGTAAAGTTACATAAAGAACTATAACAAAGAGCCTTAATTTTAATTTCATAAATCTTTAATGCATCACCTTTTTGTCATTAGAAATACAAATTTTTTGCTTTACATTATTTGGTATGTAAATACCTTGGTTAACAACCTTGTAAACCTATTTCAAGGTTATTATAAGTTGTATAGTATCTTGAGTGTTTTGAAAAATCTTGATGTTTTTTAAGTCTAGAAATATTTTGCCCAAGAATTTTTTAACAAGATTGTTAAAAACATCTTATTTTAGAGAATATTCAATGTGCCATTTGGTAAATGGAGATGCAGTTGAAACAGTACACTGAGTTGTGACTTATTTTTAATTAAAGTTTTTGTCTTTATGGGTGGTTTGCATGTGATGAACTTGTACAGAGGCTGGGTTGTTTGTGTACTGAGTGTGTAAATGGATAAACCATGAAGATGTTTTAAACGGTATACTTGGGTTATTTCTGAATTATTTTATGGATACATTGATATAAACTGCCTCAATAAATTTGAAGTTGAAAATGAATGTAAGTTAGATATAAGTAATGTGTCCTCCCTGTGACAGCTAGAGGGTGCAAATGCCTCAGCTGTAATCTGGAATGCTGAGGCAGGCACGGTTGGAAGGGAAAGAGTAGGATTTGCAGTGGTAGTTCAGTGAAGCAAACTTGCATTTTAAAAGAAACAGAAAGCTTGGTTTTTAGAGGTGGTAGTTCTAAGTGAGTGTCTGAGAAGCTGTGTATTTTCTCTTTTCTGTTTCTGGCCATGCAGGTGTTGCGAGGTAGAATAGTCTGTTTTGAAATGGAGATTTGCAGTTGTGTTAAACCCAGCCAGGCTGTGCAAATAACTACACTTATTGCTGTAGCAAATCACATGAGGCTTTCCTTTCCTCCTCTTTTATTGACGTGTGGAGTAGTACCTTAACTTTTAGATCAGGTTGAAAGTGAGATGTACTGGAAGAGCAGTTTAGTCGGTTGGCTCAGCTGCACCAGAGGTACTTGTGACTCTGGGCATCTAATGCATGCAATAATGACTGAAGTTAGTGTGGAACCACGGGTGCTTGTGCTGGCAGAATTGGCCCTTGATCTCCTTTTCTCCTTTACAGTATGTGTAGTGTCTTTCCACTCAAGATAGGACTCTTGTCTACAGGACTCTTGTTTTTCTAGACATTTTGTACATATGTGTATATCTACGCGAGGATCGGCCTATACATTGTAGTTTGGAAAAACCTCACAAGTAACTCTGTGTTTTTGTTACACTCAGCCAGATTAAGAAGTCACGAGTCGGTAGAGAGATGAATTGTGAGTTCCTTAAGGATTTCTTAGACTTCACTTGAAATCTGGGGTTTCTACATCCTTCTAGGTGTTTGCCATATGGCTGTTCTGGGTGCATGCTGGTGTGGAGGCAGTTTGTTCTTTAGGCGCTACTGAAGATTTAGATGATGCAAGTACATTGCCACATAAATGCCCATATAAATGGGTGTGAGATTAAGGCAGTGATCTTTCAGGTCTCAATGTGTAGATCACTTTAAATCTGATTATTTAATATGCCTGCTGTAGAGCTGGGCCGTACCTGACCTGTATTTCAGGATGAAAGATAGGATATACCTTCTGATTTAAGTCTTTTGTCATTGATTTTTATACAGCTTTTCTGTAACGGTGATATTTCTTCGCAGACTGCTCCAGGTGTGGGGGTCTCCAGTCTCCTTTAATGTTTCTCTAGCACTGCGAGGAAGAGTTGTAAATTAGATTGCTTTTTACTCAGTAGCATTCATAAATGCATCACTGACAATTTTTTGGCACCAAAGAGCCTCTTGCACCATACTGCTTTTATGAGTGACACTTACACTGTTGTAATTTCTCTAACTACAGAAATCAACCACTACCTAACCCTTACCACTAGAATCTGGATTTCAGAAACACTGATTTATTATGGCTTAAGTTGATGCGTGCAACCTAAACCAAGGTTGTAATCTGCATTTGCAGAAAATGTTCAATAAAAGTGGAACATGATAAAGGGCTTATCCTGTATTTGTCATCTGTCAAAGCATTGTCCCTCTTTGCTGTAAAACTGACAACAGGCAGACAAGGCTGAACTTGTAAACTATGCACTTGCAATCATGTAAAAGATGTTTTATTTAAATTTTCATACAAAATCATTTTGTATTTTGCAGAGTTGCAGTAGTAAGGTTGTAAATCTGAGGTCATGAGTAGCTTCTCATCAGTCCTGCCTCCTTGTGTATATTTGCTAACAGTTTTTAGACATACTCTTCCTGCAGAACCTTCTTCTTACTAAGATGACTTCATGAGAAGCGATTCACTGTACCAGAACCATTGCCTTCATTTCACTCAAAAAAGTCTCACAGTGAATAAGGTTTAGTTTTGCAGAAAAATAGTGATTTGTTTTTCTTGTGTTTGTACACAAGGAAGCAGACTTAAACTGTATGGACATGATTAGTGTCTGATACTTCTTAATTATCTGACTGTTTTTGAACAAGGGCACAAGTGTTTGTTTTAATCACGTGAAACTGTTTCCTGGTCAGCAATAAAAGATTTTGTTGCACTGTTGTTACATTGCAAGATACAGGCAATCTTTTGTTCAGTATACTTCCAAAAAATGGATGGGGTTTGTGAAGAACTGCCTTGTTCCAGCTCGAATTTTCATGCATAGATATAATCTGGGATCTGGATTGTGGCTGTAAGAGCAAAAGAAAGTTCTCTTGAAAGTGAGTGAGAATTCATTTGTTCTGATCACATGTGGTGCCTGTCCCACATTGATAAATTTAAGGGTTTCACTATGTAATGAAGTTTCTGTTCATAAAAAGGCAACTGCAAGGCAGTAGCTTCTGGGAAGATCTTTGTCATGTTTCATTTCAGCTGACTTCTATGAATCCAGTTGATTGTTTAAAAAAAACCCTTAAAAGTTCTGCTTTTCAGTATCACATGGATAAAATCCCATCCTGCTGTACTATAATTTCAAATCAAAGAAAATGCTGAAGTGTTTACTGAATGTTTTACTTGAATAAGAAACAGGACTTCATGTTGACAAGTGAACACTGATTGTGTTGTCCTTCTGAGGCTGTGTGCTGATGTAGATCATGGATGTGTGAATGACATGCTCTGCTCACTGACATTTAAAGGGTAATGACTCAAAACGTTAATTTGACATCAGTAATGATTATTTGAATACAAGTTATTCTTGCTTAAATACACAGCTCCCTATGCTTTGATTAAAGCTGATCTGAATCTTACTGAGTATTAAAGTGTTCTTGATACGCTGTGGAAAAAACATGGCTTTGCCTTCTATCTTAGTGTTGAAGCTGTCAATGAGGCATCAGAGTTGCACAGACTGTTTTTCTTCTAAACAAAAAACACTTAATGAAGTTGTCAGGGAATTCAGTGTAAACTGACTTTTCTGTACTGATGGGTGATGGTGTTTGAATGTTTCCCTTGTAAAACAGTGGCTCAGTTACCATTCCTTGCATGAACCTGGCTCTCTCAGATCCCAGATTCTCAGCAGCTGCCTTTCCCAGCTGCGGGCGTGGAAGGGAGGAGGAGGAGGAAGGGGAAGGATGGTGAGAAGAGGTGGTAGAGCCCAGTGTGCCTGGTGCAGCAGCAGCAGTGCCAAGGCAGACTGTCAAACACGTTTAAGATCACAGCAGGTTTACACAGACACTGCAGCAGTACCCCAAGGGTTGTGACCATTCAGACACAAACTTGCTTTATCTGCTTGCTTAAAATAATGTGGCTTTAAAATTACAAAAGTAGAAACCACATAACCTCTTTGGTTCCTCAGACAGTAGGTGCATATCAGCCAACCTAGAACACTGAAGGTGACTAAACAAATAAAGGAGCAAATTGTGTCAAGCATCTGAATTTGTAGACTTTTGCTTAATGTAGACCTCTTAGCTTGGCTTTCTGTTGTGTGTCTATATTCACCTTTTTATTTGTATAATTGAAGTAGTTTCAGATATGCACAGCTGCTTGTTGAACATCTTCCCATGCTTGACAACTTCTGGAACAGGGATGGATAAGAACTGAAGAAGAATTGTAGGTCTACCATATGAAACAATGGATAATGCTCACATTTCCTGGATGGAAGTTCACTTACTAGAGCCAACTCTGTAGAAGTATAAATACCACAGGAGATGATGAAAAGCTTCTGTCCTCCATTTGAGTAGCTAGTTCTTTGACCCTAATAAATGGGGAATTACTTTTGGGCTGTTGTTCCATGAAAAATGCTCTTGATGGGTTTTTTGTTCCTTTCAATGGGGCAGATCTTTTTCACGCCAAAAATGATTTGTTTCCTTTAACGCTGGGTTGTCAAGGGTGATGGGAAAAACCAATTGATACAATTTGTGGCTTATTCCAAATCTTCCAACTCAGGTACTGACTGGGGGAAAACGACTGTCTTAGTTATAAAAGGACAATTTTATTTTGCCATATACTTTTGTAGAACCATTTCTACGTGAATTTCACTTGCACCAGAAACACAAGGAGTCTGCACAAATACACCTTGGACTCAACTGCTTCGAGCTGCTGTTCCATCCTACAGCTGCTGCACCAGATCTCGTTGTACAAAGGCTGGAAATATTTATGCCTTGCTCCTTGCTCTGGTAAATTGCAAAGCTTGTGTTCTGTACAGAATAAATCTGTTCTGTATATTTGCAAACATGCAGAGAAAGCTGAGGTGCAACATTTTCTGAACTCTTGCTATCTTGGTGTGAATTGGGCCTTCTTTCATTTCTTCACAGGTACGTGCTGTGGTTTTGTAGGAGGAATTTGTGACGTTATCTAGAAACATGGCTGATTTCAGACTAAGAAAAATAAAATGTGAATGTTTCTAGGATACTATTCCTAGGTGAATGTTGCCTCCTACTTGGATTTATGTATTCTATGGAACAAGGATATGAAGGTCCAAAAACATCTCTCAAATTACTTATAATAGATATTTTTCAAAAGGGAACAAATCTGTATAAACTTGCAGTATGCATATAACAAGATCTTGTTCCAGAAGTGTAACAGCTCTTCACATGTATTGCTGATACATTTTGAAATGCTCAATACCTGAGGTCAGAGTACCAACAGATATTGCTGAGTGTGTGCTGCATTTTGAAGACAAGGCCAATACACCAGGTGATGCTGTGTTCACATTGACTTCTGAAAGAGTTCCTTCCAGCACATGTTTTGTTCTGTGGGTTTTTATGGAAGAACACAGCAACTGTCCTACAAGATGTATGCATAGAAATTTGCCAAGGTATGTGACATTTTACTTTGAATTCATGTTCCAAGATCACAGTGCCTAGTGCCAAGTGTGTGACAAGCTGCATGACTTAGAAGTTGATGTTTCCTTGAAATGCTTCTACAGCAAAACCTTACTGAAAGGTATTTCTGGAGTCTCTCCTGTCTGTGACATCTGAGTAAAAGATGCAAGATACCTGTTAGAGGGATCCAGGTATGTCTGAGTTTACTGAGGCTGTAGAAACAGGCATTCCTTTGTAATTATTTTCACTGTAGAAAATGCCTATGGATATTTGAATTGTGAGTTCTGATTCAGTTATTGTCAGGGCCATGCATCACTCATTTTCCACACCCCGTTTTGCTGTGTTTCTCACTTTAATTATGTTTCTAGTCAACAGAGCTGTACTTGCTTTTCATGCACCAGGAGACAAGTCTGTTGTATTTGCATCTGGTTCTTAGCAGAAACACACTGACCTCAGGTATCATTTTTAATATTCCCCTGTAATGCAAAAGTCTTTGATTTGTGTTGTCTATACCTGTTTTAATATTTATAGATGGGTGTTGAAAGCATATGTTAAGTATCTTTTTTTTCTTTTTTTTCTTTTTTTTTAATCTTCAGGTTCATACCAGACTGAACAAAAGCTGGGTTTTCTTTACTGCACCTCCTATGCAGTCCTACCTATGTGTAGTCCAGAAGAGCTTAGAATGCTTTTAAGATTTTGATGGTGATTTCTTATTTCATTTCTAGTTGAATATATGAATATTTTACCAAGTCAAGATTTTTATTGCTGTGCAATTGCTTATTGAAAACCATAATTCCTCATCTCAAGACTTGATTCATGGTGCTGCTTTATTTTCTGAAAGCTGGGTTTAAGTTCAGTAGGTAAAAAATGGCCTTTTCCTTTGAAATTCAAAGGCAATATAAAAGGAAAATACAATCCTTTCTTCTTTATAGAACAAAGTTGAAGAAAAAAAGTAAGAGTGGTTTAACAGGTTGTTATCAAACCTAAATATACATTTAGCATTAATCTAATGAAACATTTTCTTCCCTGTCAGATGCAAAGAGCACAAAACTAAAAAAATCACAGTCACACTTAAATTTCAAGCTTTGAAAAAAATAAGAAAATGCAAAGAACATAAAACTGAAAGAAATCACAATCACACTTAAATTTTAAGCTTTGAAACACAAGCTTTGAAACACTTTGCACTCAGATGCAAAGAGCATATCATGCTTAAATTTCAAGCTTTGAAACATTTGGCCTTGTTTTTTTCTGGGTGCAATTTATGAAGAGATATTGGTGTAAGTAATGTAAGGTAGGAGCACTACTGGAGTTACTCAGCCTGTAATTCAGTTTCTGCATGTTTGAATTCGCTGCCAGAGTTTTGCAGTCTGTGTTTTGGCACGCATAAAGCTGCTGGAGTTGGAGGTACTGAGGAATGTTCCACAAGATTAGGGATAAAAGTTGACCCTGTGAACCTCCTTATACTAGAAAGTATTACAAAGGAGTGAGTCTAAGCTTTCTGTGAGTTCAAAGTGAGGAGTGCTGGACAAATTCCCCTGATTTATTGAGGCAAGCCTGAAATAGAATATAATTTTCTACTAGAATTCTCCTCAAGGCTGTTTTATGCTGTGTACTTTGCAGGAAGGCTATGTTTAGATTTACTTTGTGTGTATCTTATTAAAAGATTAAAACCTTTTATTATCTGTTCTTTTACTCTGGTATCTGTGAATCTTGAGGCAGTAACTGCATTTAGCTAAGATTTACAAACCTTGGTTTGAAACTAAAAATGGTTTGTTAGTTTAAGGTTAATAAAACACAAAAGTGATTCTTGGCTTTGAGCTGTGAAAAATCACCCCAGATCTTAGCATCCAGTCCCACTGCTTGTTCTGAAAGGACCAAGATTAACCACACTGTGCTGTGTTCTAGCAGCCAGTCACTCATTGCTTTGTGGTGAAACTGAAAATGTCTGTGCTAAAGCACTTGGGTAAAAACCCCATACATCTGAGTCCCTGCAGGTTCATGATACTCTCTGCATTTCAGCATTGGCTGATGTGGAAGGAAAAGCTTTCTGGCTGTGTTTGCCAGCCCATCATGAACATCAAGACGTTAAGATGAACACTGATGAAGTTTGAAACCTGCTTTTATTGAACCTGTGATACTCTGAACAGTCTGTGATTTTTTTGCACAAATTCTTGATGAAAATGCCTCATTTTCTGGCCAGCATTTAGTTTGCAGTACAGTCTTATTTTCTGCTCTTAACCTTTTTAAGTCTAAAATCCCATTTTAAAGGGCTGGGATTTTTTTGCAAAGAAAAGGGTTTCCTACTTTGGAGGCCTCCTCTCCTCATTGTTAACATTTCTAATTTTAAGTTCTTATAATCACATAAGTAAGTTCCACCTCTACTGAAATCAGTTGCATTATGTTGATGTAAATGAAATCAGGTTTAAATCATGAGTTGGGGTTCTCATAGTCTGTTGATTAATTTTGAGTCTTCCAACTGCAATTTGGCATTGAAATGAGCTGTGCATTTTATGAATTTTCTGTGGTGTTATTCATAGCTCAGCATGTTCCAGAATAGATTTTTGCAATGGCAACAGCTAAGCACAACTCCTTTCATTTCTTTTCAAATCCAGCTATTTAAATTTAAGTAAAATTACTCTTCAGAATACAAGTCAAATTTTAAAATAGAATCTTTGTCTGAAATCACATTATCAGGCGTGTGTCTGCCTTTTTGGGTGTCTTGCACATTCTCCTTCCCCCTACACACACTCACACCTGTTCCTGCTGGTGTCAGTGGGAAATCTGAACTTTATCCAAATTGAAAGCTGCCCTGGTTTGGGATGATGAACAGCCCAAGGGTTGCTCTCACACTGTGTGCTAACACGTCATGCATGTGCAGAATGGAGCAGGAGGAGGCTCACAAAAGCTTTCAGGGTCACTTTTAAGGGCACTTGACTATTTGAACAGGTTTTAGTGGTACCCAATTCCTTAGGTGTGAGTGGTAAGTACTCAGAGCCCACCATCCTCTCTATATTGCATGGCCTGCAGCCAGAGGTTATGAAGCACGTGTATGGGTTCATTTTTAAGGGAAATTTTGCAAGGAAAAGCTGGTAAAAAATTGATGCAAGGTCTAAAAATCAGTGTAAATACTTAAAGATGTGGCATGTGGACACTGGCACTGTTTGAATCAAGTCATAATGTACTATATATACGGATATTGCAGCTTATTTGTGGAAAAAGATGATAAAAACACCAGCAAATGAACCGTGCCTGAAAATCTCCACTGAATTCACCTGGAAGGAGAATTCCCTGAAGTCGTTTTGTCTGATGAAGCACCGTGTCTGGAACACGAGAGCAGAACACACAGAGCAGCGTCGGGAACACACTGAGAGGGCAGGCACTGGTGTGCCCACCTGGGATTCTGCCTCTACAGGGGTATTTTCAAGGAAAAGGGGCAGAAACAAATCTTGGAAACATTTGTGTGAAAGCAGGGAAAGGGAACAAAAATGTCTTTGATCGTAGAGGTCAGTTTGTGGCAGATCTGTAGGTCAGGTTTCCCGTTACAAGAATGGACAAGGAGTTGGACTCTCTTGGGTCTGTTGGCAACACCAGCACAGGCACCATGAGCACAGTCTGACCTCCCAACATTCTCACAGTTGTTATGTACTCCCTCAGCCCCAAATCCTTGACATTAAGTCTTAAAGCTAATCTGGTAACTTCTTGTCAGTACACTGCCTCAAAGATGATGTAGTTGTCCTAGGAGTATGCGTTCCTGAGACTTAAAATAGAAACTTTGGGCTTTGTGACCTGATTCTGAAAGAAAATAAAATCTGGTGATGTCTGTACTGCTTCAGTGTAAGTGTTCTGCCTGGAATACCTGGCACTAGTGGATATGACTAAAAAAAGCTTTGGGAAGTGCATGTCCAAGCTGTCTTCTCCCACCCTGCCCCCTGCTCCTTTCCCTTGTGCCTCTCCACGTGCTTTTATCTCTGGCAGCTGTGCCACCCGGGCCCTGCTGCTGCCGCCGTGTTACACCCTGCTCTTCCGATGCTCGCACGGAATTTCCAGTTGTGTCCCAAATGTTGTGCCTGTCTCACACATCTGCCTGGAAACACCATGTGCAGCTGCTGAGCAGTTCCCTCAGCAGAGCAGCAAACTTTCATATTTTTTTAATCACTCCAAAAGCCAAGAAATCTTTACCAGCTAACAGCTTTTGGCCCTGGTGCCGGAGGCAGAGGTCCAGGGCGTGCAGGCCAAATCCCTTCAGCTGGAAGGTATTGTGCTGTTGTTTATTTTGGAAGCACGGATGCAATTGATTCTTGTGTTCAGTCTTCTGGTGTCACCAATTCCCAGGAATGAGATCTTGGCCTTGTGCATATAAGTGGAAAATATCCATAATTTTCAGTGAGATGGGGAGCTCATCCAAGTTCCCTCTGTGAACGGAGCTTCTTAGCAATGTGTTACTGTGTGTTCAGGATGGGATTTGGCTGAGGTGGAAATAAAGCAACTGTTGACTTGTCTGCTAGCAGTGGTTTCTGTGATTTTTTTGTGTATTGGTGATATTTCCAGTGGGATTTCAGTGCTCCCATTGCCTCCCACTACTGTTTTGCTGAGGTAATTGTCTGTTTGATGGCTTGCAGCTTTGTCAGAATTACACAAACTTCTCACATGCTGGATTTTTGAGCAACTATATTGGTAAAAACATTATTTCTGAAAGTGAAAGTACCACAGTTAAAATTGTGATTACACTTTTCTGTTCAGAAATAATTGTCCTTGGAAATGTTGGAAGAGCAAAGGACTCACTCCAACACAAGAAGTTTGGCGTGTGTATTTTGGTAAGAGAACACCATTTCATGGAAGTGCCCGTCTCGAGGAATTGTTTTTGCTTCTTGCACCTGCTCCAAGGTGGCTGAAGCAAAGACAGGAGGGTGGCTGGTGAGTGGCGGGTGGGGACAGGGACACTGCCATCCGTGTCCACGAGCAGGATGAGAGGAGCAGACTGAGGAGCGGGGGCCTTGAGCCGGGCAGAGTTAGAGGAGGGATGGATGAGCAGAGCGGGCGCACGGAGATAACCGGGCTGTGAACGCGGGGGCTCGGGCTGAGGAGGGGGAGGGTGCGAGGGGTGAAGCCCCGGCGGTGCCGCGGGCGGTGCCTGTGTGCCCCGGGATCTCCGGGCAGGTGCGGGGCTGGCGCTGCTCCCCGGGGCGGGGCGGGGCGGGGCAGCGCGGCCGCCCTCGGGCTCGGCAGCGGGGCCGAGCGGCGCCCGGGATGTTCAACCGGGCCGTGAGCCGGCTCAGCAGGAAGCGGCCGCCCTCAGGTAACGGGGACGGGGGCGGCGACCCCCGGGCGAGCCCGCGGCCGCTCCCGCCGAGGAAGCGCCGGGCCGGGCTGCGCTCTGCTCCGGGCCGGGCTGCGCTGCCCGCGGCCCCCGCCGGGGGAAGCGCGGGGCTCACGGAGGTCCCTGGGCCCCGGCGGCGCTGGGGGCCGGGTTCGGGGCTGCTCGGCGGCCCCTCCGCCCCGCAGCGAGCCCGCGGGGCCGCGGGGGATGCGCGCTCTGGGCGCGCCCGGGGAGCAGCGCGGCGCTTCCCGCCGAGCGCGGAAGAGGGAACTGGGCTCTGCTCGGGCTCCTGCCTCGGCAGCCGAGTTTCAGTCGGAACTGCCGCTGTTACCGGGGCCGAGGCGATAGCCCGGGACATCAGAGCGTGCTTGTTCGAACTCCAGATTGACTTGGAGGAGTTTGCCTTTGGAGGGAGCGTTTCAAGCTGGAATGGAGATTTCCGAGGAGTAATAACGTAGGACATCGCGGATCCCGCTGTAGACAGGCGCTGTACCGCGGCTGTGTGTTCTGTACCCCCGATGCTGCCAGTCTGTCGGTTCCGGGTGGTGATGGCTGATATCTCTCACTGCTGAGGCATTTGGGGCAACAGCTGCAACCTCCAAATCCTAGAAAATAACACTGTGTTTTATGATGTGCAGGGAGAAGTTGCAATCTTTCTAAGAAAAGCCAAGTGAGATCTTTGTCTAGAGTTGTTTGGGTTTTCTGGTTTTTTTTTGGGTTGGGGTTTTTTATTTTTTTTGGAGTGGGGGGAGACAGGGAGGGGGTTTTTTAAAGGCTATATGTCTGGTGAACACTTCCAGAGATGCTACAAAAGAGGAACGTCCCTTTAGTTTCCTTCCTTATAGTTAAAAGTGGAATCCAGTAGCCATCTGTTGCTAGAGACAGTCAAAAGAGGATGTTGAGGCTCATGCTCTGAACACCCCACTCATGCAAAGGACAGCTCTGCTGTAGCAAAAAGGTCTAAAATTCAGCTGCTACTAGGAAAGAATTGTGCGAGGACTCATCCCCTGATGCTTGGATACATGGAAAGTAAGGGAATTTTCCCTTTTCAGCTGCTTGCTCATGATGTTTCCCACTGCTTCATACCTTGGATTTATTAATTCCAGACTGGTGATTGTTGCTGGGTAGGCATTCTGGTGACTGTAGGACAAGACAAGGTATTCAGAGTGCTTTCCAAGTAATAATAAAGGCTCACGGCTTGCAGATTTATGGTCCAGGTGAATGAGGGGAGGAGCGGTCAGAAGTTCTCTAAAAAGAAGTGGAAGCGGCTTTTCTTGCACATCGATGCTGAAACACGGAGTGAGGGCTGTGCTGTTTGCAGGGTGCCTTTGTGAGTGTTCGTGTGGCAGTCGTTGTTTGCCAGGGAGTGCGGGAAGGAGATGGGCAGAGCAGGCGGCTGGGCAGGGATGTGTCCAGCAGGATTCTGTGAAGGGTGTGGGTCTGTGCTGCTCGATATGGTGCCACAAAGGCCGCGGTATCAGCAGCTGGAGGGTGGCAGCAGCTTGGGAAAGCGCAGTAGTGTGCGGGGCTTCTGGGAAGCAGAGTGATCAGCGTGTCTAACTCGATCAGCCGTCTCTGAATCACTCCGTTTGATGGGCTCCCGCAGGTTTTTCCTCTTCGTGCTTGCCAAAAACAAGGGCCGGGACTGTGAGTTCTGACCTGCAAAGTTGTATATATTGATGGTACTGATACTCCCTGGGATTTCGCTCCGAGTTCCTCTTTGGAGGACGCAAATATTTGGCATTTTTGATAGCACTCTTCGGCTGATAATCAGGGCTATTAGTGCTGCACTTACCGTTCCGCCGCGCACAAAGAGCCTTTATCCGCAGCCTGCTGCTGCAGTGCCATTGTCTGATGGGAAGGCAGACTTCTGCGAGGCTTTTCCTCTAAAATAACGCTCCAGATAATGCATCTGCCCGTTTGCTGGCTTAGCATGGGGTGCTCTGAAGAATGGTGCTGTTAAAAGAAGCACTTCATCGTTTGCTGCGTGGTTGGGAGCAGCTGGCTGCTGCCTGCACATCGTGTGTCTCTGAAGCAGATTTCCAACTCAGTGGAAAGTTTGCTTCAGCAGAAACTCTCACAACTCTGCTCTGCCGTGCGTGCCTCTTGCTTTCTAACCCGTGCAAAAGGCAGCAAGCTCTGCTCTGGAATTGAATTAGCCTGTTGTAATGTAATATATGTGCTGTAGAGTAAGAAATGCTGTTAACCTGTTTAGCATCTGATGCATGTTCTGTGTGTTACTCTTACAGAAATATTGCTGGGAGAACTGCCATTTTGTAATGCCCTTTGTGATGCACAGAATTATCTCCCAGTTTTTAGCAACAGCAAATGTCTGCCTTCCTCGTTTAAATGATCATTTAAATGATCATACAAATACATGTGTATTTTGGTTATTGTTAAACAATGACATCAAGCTTGTTGTTTCCAAGGCTGTAGTGCTTAACTTTGTCAGTAGATGATTTTAGCAGGAGAAAATGATCTTTTTATAAATATCAGAAATAAATAGGTGTCAGGAGGATCATTCATTATTGCCTCCTCAAATGAATTGTTTCAGACTCATTAATTTGCACTTCAGTGAAAGTATCATTTTTAAGGTAATTTAGTAATAGAGATGGATTTGGGGATCAGATTCTAGAGTCATTTGTGGGGAAAACCTCTTTCTTGTCTTTTAAACTCTTAGAAAAATTCTGAAAATCACATTAAATCTGCTGCGTGAAACCAGCGCAAAGTGAGAAGTTGTGATTCTGACTTGGGGGGATGTCAGGTCACTTTTGTATTAGAATAAATGTCAGTGATGGCATATTTAATGGGATATAATAAAAATACCCAGCAGTTTTTATAGCCTCATAAAATTTCAGGGTGTTTCCTACTGTCACGTGCAGCCTATTTATGTTTGCACTGAAGGGAAATGCTGATGTTTTCTGGTGTTTGCAGAGGAACACTGGACATGGGGACTAATGGTGCCCAGCCTGGTGTCCCCAGCCTGTAGGCTGGCTGTAGGCTGGCTGAGCTGGGATTGCACCTCTGGTGGCACCCAGAGCTGCCCAGCACCTGGGACATCCCACAGCCTCTGCTCTGGGGACATCAGTGAGGCAAGGGATAAATGGAATCAACTGAATAAATGAGGCAAGGGGTAAATGGAAGGGTTGCAATGGACAGACAGCCCTTGTCTCTGTACCACAGTACTTTTTGGGTTGTGGGAAGCTGGTTAAGTGAGGGAATAAACTGAGTGACAGTGTCCTGTACAAGGCTCAGCAGAATGTCATGTAGGTCCTCCCTTAAAAAACCAAATTTTATTCTATTAAGGCTGTAGGAGGAGAATGCAGGGAAAGGGGAATAGAGGGAGCAGGGTTTGGAGGATGACAAGGAGGAGAGGGGCAGAACATACATGGAGGGGTAGAGTTGGGCTGTGCTGGGTGGGCTGGAAGTGAGTGAAAGATGGGGAAAATGATGATCAAGGAGGATAGAGGATGGCCAGCAGTAAAATGGGAGGTCAGACAAAGCAGCAGAAGAGAAGCAGATTGATGTATCCTGGGTTTGTGGAAGGATTTATTCTGGCCTTTTCTCACCAGAGGTGTTTTTTTTTAGTTTTTCAAGGGCCTGGGTCTGCATTGGCTCAATGAAACACATGCTTTTCAAAGTAATCATTAGTGTGCACTTCAGATTTGGCTGGAAAAGAAACACTGGGACATCCAATGTTCCCCCCTTCTGTTGTGTGCTAAATCAAATGCTCAGTGAGGGAATGGCCTGGTCCTGCACACACAGAGCTGCCATCCTGCTCAAGGTGAGCGTGAACTCAACAACACCTTCGAGCTCCTCAGAGGGCTTTGTGTTCTGCTGCAATACACTTGGCCATTCCCACCCAAATCTCACAGATTTTACTGAGATTAGATGCCCAAATACTTTGAGTCAGGTTTCTAAAATAAATTTTTCAAGTGCTAATCAGGAACCACATCCTTTTGCACGAAGGGGGGGCAAGCTGAGGCGGTGTTAGCTCGCTGTGCTCTTGTCACAAGTGAGGGCTGCAGCTGTGGTTTGGAGACAATCCTTAGGTTCTGGCTCCTGACCTTTAAACGAGCAGAGAGTTTCTGAAACAAAACCCCCTCTCCTCTCAAGGCAGAAGAGATGTTCATTCACTTAGAACAGTTGGTAAAACAAACAGACTCCACAGGTCCCTACCAACCAAAGCTCAGGAGCCTCTGCTGTCATGCCAGTGTTCTGTAGGGCTTTAACCTCAGCATTATTTCCAGTCACCAACTGGAAAGGGCATCTGCTAGTGTGTATTTGTTTATATTTATATATATATGTATATCTGTGTGTGCGTGTGTTTTTGCATAGAGAATTTTTTGAGATGCTTAGTGAGGATTCGTTTCATGGTGAAAGAAGGGTTGTTAAAAGCAGAGCTTAAGCAGAAGTGAGCCAGATCCAGATTTCCAGTAATTTGGTAGGGAAAAATGAAGGAGATATAAATAGAAGCTCTACTGATTACAGTAAGAGTTTTGTGCACCCCTCCAGTGCGTAGTGACCTGAAGTGCAGCTCTTATCCTTCTGACTTCCCTCCTGTGTTCCCAGGGCATTTTGTGTGGTAAGAGGAGAGGAGGCTGAGCACTTTATGTGTGTTAGAGCTTTTCAGATGAGCAATAGCATTCCTGTAGTTTTTTTCAACTAATTGGTTTTCTGAAGGGTAGCCAGCAAACGGGGTTTTTTTGCCATCACCAGCCTTGAATGAAATGCACTTGTTCCTGGGATAGAGAAAATAGAGAAAATAGGAATTGTATTCCATCTTTCCTGTCTGTGAGGAGGCTGGCTGGCAGGTCCAGTACACCTTATAAAAGGGGAATTTCAGGACTTGGAAACAAACAGTAAAATCACCCTCTTGCCCAAAACTGGGTTTACTCAACTGGAGTGAGGCTCTTCTGCTGGGTGTCTTCCCTCCCATTGGGCTGGGTTAATATCTTGGACTGGTTCTCCTGCTAATCAAACCGTTCTTTTTCTTTCTCTCTCTGCTTTTACCGAGCATCCAGCTCCCAGTGATGATTCTCTTCTTAAAAATAAATTTCACGTGTGTGACTGACCAGAAGTTCCTTTAAAGAAGCCAACGTTGTTGACAGTGCCAGAGCAAAATATTTGACAGTGCCAGAGCAAAATATGGACAGTGGTCATTGTGTTCCCCAGGCAAGGGGGGTGCTTGAACTTCTATAAAACAAACAGTGCCTCCTTACATGCTCATGAGTTATGTGGCTGTAAGGAATTTTTGCCTCCTTACAGAATTCAAGTTTTGATTCAAGTCTGTGTGTGTGTGTGTTTGTTTTCAGTTTTACGGTGCTTCCTTTAAAGAGAGCAGCTGAAATCGAGAGTGCAGGGGGAAATGGGGGAGACATCCCACGTGACTGATACTTGTCTTTTCTAAAGAAGATGCTGTTTTTTCCTTTTTTTGTTTTTTTTTTTTTTCCCCCAGAGATAAACGATGGTGAGGGCCACGCAAGCAGCAGCCAGCAGAGCTTGAAAGGAACCTCGAAATGGGCCACGTCCCTGGAGAGCCTCCTGGAGGACCCCGAAGGAGTGAAGCGGTTTAGGGTCCATACATTAAATATGGATATTTACAGAAAGCAAAACCCAGGTTTTAAAGCAGGATGAGCCTCAGAATGCTGTGCCAGCACTGGGGACAGAGGCACACACCCCTTTAGATACGTGCCCTGAGCAGAGCTGGAGCTGTGCCACTGGCAGAGCTTCTGAGGTTGCACCTTCTGCCCCCTGCCATGGCAGCCTGTGCTCCAAAGGCACGGGCAAGGCTTTTGGCTGCACCTTCCTGATGGGATCCAGCCTGTCTTGCAAGGATTAACAAGCTGCTGTTGGATAAAGCACAGCCCCTGAGCCGCTGATCCCTCCTGCCAAGTGTTTTTTGTCACTGGGATCCTGGGCTCTCATTCTCACACCTTGTCCTTAAGCAATGAGTTACCAGGAGCAATCTGATGACTCTGTGGCTCTTGCTCTGTGTTTAGCAGCTCTGCTGAAAATATTCCCTTTCAGTTTACTACAAAGTGTGGGCTGGTGCAGCTCAAAATGGCTTGAAGTTTAATTAGGTGAGGGTGGTGAGTTGGTGTTCCAAGGCCTTCTTGCCACATTAGATGTAAGAATAGGAACTGCTTTCCTGAAAGTGCTTTTGCCATACCATACTGATAAAATGCACTGGGATAAAGTGAGGTTAAGAATTAAAAAATGCTGATTTTAAATTCTTGGGGGAAAAAAAAAGTAACCTTGGTGCTGTTTAATTCCTGGCGTTACTTAGTGTCTGTTTTCCAGCACTTGAAAGAGAAAACTGATGATCTCAGAGCTGTAAAAGTTTCAGTCATTATATTTCATAAATAAATTGAATGTAAGTTTTCCCCTTTTAAAGCATGCCTCACTTTTGGAGGAATGTGCTGTGTTTAAACAGCATAGGGAACACAGCTACATCTTCTGCTTCAGTTTGTTTAAGTGAATTTATTGCCACTGATGATCATCACATTTAGAAACACTTGCATTTGTAGAGATTTTACTCATTACAAAAGTCAGAAAGATGCTGCACGAGAATCCCAAGTGCTTTGTGACTCTCATTAAAACAGTTCATTTTACTCACTTGGTAATGAATTCATATATTTTTGGATTTCCCTTTGAGCAGTGGCCGTAGAAATGCTCGAGTTATTTAAGGGAGACTGAAGAAACTACTCCTGTTAGTTACTGATATGATCTGAGATCAGATGTAGCCCATCCTCCCCCTGGAATGTGCTTTCAAAGTGCAGAATATCAGAGTGTTCAGTTCTGCAGATGCACAAATGCAGTGGTTCTGTGATGTTGGGTTGGGTAAACTCATGGTAAAGTTAATTGTAGGCAGCTTCTAGTTCTAGCAGCTGTAGTAGGAAGAGGGAAAAACAACTGACAAATTGGGTCCTAACCTTGTTGTATTTGTTTTTCCCTTTCCTAGGAATTTTTAAAGAAAGAATTTAGTGAAGAAAACGTTTTGTTCTGGTTAGCATGTGAAGAATTTAAGAAAACACAGGGAAAAAAGCAGGTATGTTTCCTAAATAAATTCTACTTGTCAACAAAGTTTACTTAGCAGAGCTGGAGCTAAAACATCTCTGTTGCATAACGTGCTTTGCGTGAATGCAAATTAATATATTTGAAGAAATTGCACTAAAATCATCCTGGCGGAATTGTTTGGAAACAAAGCTGGTTCTATTTCAAATCAAAACAAAGTGCTGAAATTGTCAACTTTCCTGTGTTTTGAAAACTGAACTTTTTGTAGTTTCTAGGGAGTAGCAAAAGTTTTATTAATTCGGTGATGTTGCATAATCTTGTTTGCAAATACAAGGATATTTCATTCAGAACTTTTTTAGACCACAGCAGCTATTACATGGAAATTTACACCACTGTGATATCTTAGTGGAACATAAAAATAACAAATGGCCCAAACAAAAATATTTCACAGCACCAAAACGAAACATTTTGCCTTATCAAATTACAAGTTACAAAACAAAAGGGGTCTGTTTAAACTTTTTTGCTTAAATATTTATCTAAATTGATGTACACCTGCAGAGCCTTTTCATTTTGGTGACAGCTCTATCTTTCTAGTAGGAAATATTCTTTTGGAAAATTTTTCAACCAGGCACCTCCAATAAGTTTTGTTCTTTTTTTCCACTGCTTGGATCTTGGTTTACATTTAGATGTAAATGACATTTAGGAACACAGGATCCACTTTCACATTTAGACTTTGAAGCCCATAGAGTCAGGCCTAAAATATGTACCATGTTTTGTTTGCTTGTTTCTCGAAAAGTTTTTGTGTCTGGTTTTTTTGTTTGTTTGTTTATTTGTTTTGCTGTTTCCTTGAGAAATTTCAAATTTATCTGCTCTTTAAGAGCTCATTCCGTGAGTATGAAATTAAGTAGTTTCAAAACTCCAAGTGAGTATCCCTGTCCTTGAGAATGAGTCTCCTAAAGCTCTTTTTTTCTTTTTTTTTTTAATCCCACTTTTATGCTTTTTACCTGAGTGCAGCTCTTGTTGCCAAAGGGCACATTTTGGCACCATGAAGAGTGGGAAAATGCCCCTTAAACCTCTTCCAAAAGATTTCACAGAATCACTGGGTTGGAAGAGACCTTCAAGATCATCGAGTCCAACCCAACCCCAACCCCACCTCAACTAGACCATGGTACCAAGTGCCACATCCAGTCTTTGTTTAAACACATCCAGGGATGGTGACTCCACCACCTCTCCAGGCAGGCCATTCCAGTCCTTTATCACTCTTTCTGTGAAAAACATTTTCCTAATATCCAACCTGTATTTCCCTTGGTGCAGCTTGAGGCTGTGTCCTCTCGTTCTGTCAGTGCTGCCTGGAGAAAGAGACCAACCCCCACCTGATTACAGCCACCTTTCAGGGAGTTGTAGAGAGTGATCAGGTCACCTCTGAATCTCCTTTTCTCCAGGCTGAACAACCCCAGCTCCCTCAGTTGTTCCTCACAGGGTTTGTGCTCCCAGCCCCTCACCAGCCTCGCTGCCTCCTCTGGATGTGCTCAAACATCTCAATGTCCATCCTGAGCTGAGGGGCCAGAGCTGGACACTGCACTCAATGTCCATCCTGAGCTGAGGGGCCAGAGCTGGACAGAGCACTCCAGGTGTGGCCTCACCAGTGCCCAGTACAGGGGCAGAATGACCTCCCTGCTCCTGCTGGCCACACCATTCCTGATCCAGGCCAGGAGCCATTGGCCTTCTTGGCCACCTGGGCACACCCTGGCTCATATTCAGCTGCTGTCACCAGCACCCCCAGGTCCCTTTCTGCCTGGGCACTGTCCAGCCACACCATCCCCAGCCTAGAGCATTTCAGGGATTTTTGTGGCCAAAATGTGGGACTTGGCATCTGGACTTATTAAACTTCATCCTACTGGACTCTGCCCACCCATCCAACCCTTCCAGGTCTCTCTGCAGAGCCCTCCTCCCTTCCAACAGATCAACACACACTCCCAGCTCAGTGTCCTCTGCAAATTTACTAATGAAAAACTCAATCCCCTCATCCATGTCATCAATAAAGATATTGAACAGAGCTGGCCCCAGCACAGACCCCTGAGGGACACCACTGGTGCCTGGCTGCCAGCTGGTTGCAGAACCTCCACCACCACACTCTGGGCCATGCAGCCAGTCCCTCACCCAGCACAGAGTGCTCCTGCCCAAGCCACGGGCTGCCAGCTTTTCCAGGAGTATGCTGTGGGGTTACATGTGCTTGGAGAAACCTCAGGAATGCCAAGGAACAGGAGTCAGATGGGAGAGCTGGGCAGGCAGAGGTGTTATGAAGTGCAGGTGAAAGAGGGCTGTGTCCAGATTGCAGGATTCCTCTCTTAAGGCCAGTCAAATATTGTCAGCTAAAAGAGTTTCCCAGCAGATTTTCAACAACAACAACAAAATTTTCCTTGTCTTTCCAAACAACGTATTTTGGGTAGGAGAGTCTATTTTTTGTAAATATCCTGTGTTTTGCACTGAAAAAAAAAATCCCCTCAAAACAATTTGCTGGGTTTAGCTGTGAGTATTTTTTGGGTATTGATAAATCCATAAGAATACAACAATACTATTTTTTGCCAGTTCAATTTGACTGTGAACTTTGTAACATTTAGTAATTCCAGTTTTGTGTATTCAGCTGCTTCCCTCCCTCATTAAGGCCCACGAATACAGAAAGTCTTGAGGAAAGAGCAACCAGTCAGTCAACTCTTCTGTAAAGTCCCAAGCTTTCAGTGGGATAATAATCATGTTATTGATTATTTGCTAAATAATTTCCATATTTTATCTGATTGCTAATTTAGGATGCCAGTACAGAAAATATTGAAGTGATGTACAGGGAAAGGAGCTTGGTGAATCCTTCAGTGAATTGCCAAATGAATGGACAGAGACTTAACTAGGTTCTGTTTAGGTTAATTATTCAGTACCAGTCACTCCACAGCATGGTCAGCCTGGAGTCTGGTGCTGCCCAAATTATGATAACTGGCTGAATAGATGTGCTTTAGAATGACACAGACTTACAGTAAATTTTTGTAGCTGCTGCTTATGGGTGGCTTTGTTTAGATGATTTACAGAGCTAGGAAAAGCACTAAAAATAGAAATCTTTCCAGTGTTTATGGTAGCATCCAGCGTGGATTTTTCTTCTGAAAGTGACTCTTGCAGAAATCCCTTTGCATCTCTCTATTGTGTCTTCTAAAAACAGTTTTTTACTTGTTTTGTAATTGGCTTCTCCTTCAAACTGGTTTCCCACACAGATTAGCTCACAGACACTGAGGCTCTTGGTCAGATGGAGCTGATATCAGTTTAACCCAGGCTGGAGGGAGTCCAGAGGAGGCCACGGAGATGCTCCAAGGGCTGAAGTAGCTCTGCTCTGGAGCCAGGCTGGGACAGCTGGGGGTGTTCAGCCTGGGGAAGAGAAGGCTCCAGGGAGAGCTCAGAGCCCCTGCCAGGGCCTGAAGGGGCTCCAGGAGAGCTGGAGAGGGACTGGGGACAAGGGATGGAGGGACAGGACACAGGGAATGGCCTCAAACTGGCATTGGGCAAGTTTAGATTGGGTATAAGGAAGAAATTCTTTTCTGTGAGGATGGTGACACACTGGAACTGGTTTCCCAGAGAGGTGCTCAACACCCCATCCTTGGAAACATTCAATTTCTGGATGGATGGAATGGGGTGGATGGGGCTCTGAGCAATCTCATCTAGTTGAAGATTCCCCCCTGTCCCTGCAGGGGGTTGGAAGTAGCTGACCTTTAAAATAGTTTCAAACCCAAACCATTCCATGATTCTGTGAATGGGATTTTTTTCCCCCCCTCTTTCTGAAGGATGAGATAAACTTTTCATTACTTGATGTGAGAGCCCTGGCATGGAGTTCTTACTTGGCCAGTTCAACTTGCCTGGAGTCACCACATGAGCAGGGGGTCAAGCATCCATTGTGCCTGGGATATTTATTGTTTCTTTTCATCCTTCCCCTGCCAGCCTGGGGCAGTGTTTGGTTGCTGTTCCATCAGAGTGGGTGATTCAAGGAACAGGGGAGATTTTTGGCAGCTTCAGAGCGAGGCAGCAAGCAGACTGCATTGCTGGTCTGGGCAGGTTTTAGATGGGCTGGGGTCAGTCCATATTCTTCTAGCAGGAAGGTGCAAGCTTCTCCCTCAGCTCAAGACACATCTCTGTAGCTCAAAAAAAGACAACAACAACAACAACAACAAAACACCAAAAAAACCCAAAAAACCAAAAAGCAAGCAAACAAAAAACAAACAAAACCAAACAAACCAACCAAAACCACAACCCAAAAAAACCAACCCCCAAAAAAACCAAACCCCAAAAAAACCAAACCCCAAAAAGACAAACAAAAAACCAGCCAACCAAAAAAAAAAAACAAAAAAAACCCCAAACCCAAAAACCCACAACAACAACAAACAAACAAACAAACAAAACCAAAAAAAAAAAACAAACAAAGAAAAAAGGTATATTCCTTTAAAATTGAGTTAAAATACAAATTTAATGTTTAGTGAAAATTGAGAAAGCAATTGGGTCAAGTCCACTCGTGGCAGTGAGCTCTGTTGCCACCCATGTGGCCCTCATGTTAGGGCATGTATTTAATTACTGAAATGGGAGTGGTGGGGATAAGGGAATACAATTTAACTCTAAATGTTTTGTTGGAGTTAGTCATATGTTGTTGCATTTGTGACTGTTAATGAAATAAACAACGTGTCAGTCGTGCCGCTTCCCGGGGCTTAAGTGTTTCTCCTCTTGCAGCTGAGCTTCAAAAATAAATCACAGATTGTAATAAATGCTTCCAACAACAGGGAGTATTTTCAGCTATTGCTAAAACCCACCAAAGTATCCACGTTGAAGTTCTGTAGTGAATGATTCCAGAACCAAGTCCTGTACACTCAGGAGTTTCTTCTGCCGCTTCCCGTGCGGAATGCAGCCAGGGTTCAGCAGGGCTGGGTAATGCTGCACAGCTGCTGAGTGCTGGGAGCCTGCTCTGAGGAGCATCTGGGGCTCCCATCCACCTCATCTGGGAGCCACACATGCCTGGGAGCTGAGTCTGACCTTAGGAGAGGAAGTGGGAAGGAATTCTGTATCCACTTGAAGTAGCGAGGGGGAGCTGCTGCAGACAGCGCTTGGTGCTCCAAATGGGGATCTGGCACGGGCACTGGGGAGAGCACACAGATGGAACTGGGGACTGCCAGAAATCCTTTAATGACCACCTGTGAACAAGATCCCAGTTTAGGAGCTGTTTCAGTTCCAGAGCAGGGTCCCCTGTGCTGAGGCTTTAGTTTGAGGCTGGTGCAGAGCAGAGAATGCCACCGAGTGAACAGGGACAATCTCTGCCTCCTCCACCTGAACCTGGCTCTGCCTGAGTGACATTTGGGGGGTGTATGAGCACACTGGCAGCTTTAACTGTTCTTTCTTTTTAAAGCAAATTATAGGCTGTAGCTAATCAGCTGCTGTAGTACTGAAGCAGAGACAGAGCAGAGCAGTTCTATTTGCAGCAGAACCTGTAATGTTCAGCTGTGCCTTTCCATGTTTCCCCACTGCTGTAAGGCCAGGTCCTCTGTGCCTCTGCAATGGCCTCCTCTCCCTACCACAGCTCTTTCACTTCCTTTCTTTGTTATTCTTCCTCACAAAATCCAAAAGAGCCTCCCTGTTTCACCAGCCTCCCACACAGCCCTGTTGTTCCTCTCCATGCTCTTTACACTTCCTCACAGTTATTTCTAGTTTTGTGTTCCCCTCTCAAGCCTCCCTCTGCTCTTTCTCTGTAGTGCCCAGCTTGCTCCTGTGTCCTTGGGCAGGCAGCACCTTGTGCTGGGGCTGGTGAGGAGTTACATCTGCCCTGATTAGCCAGCAGCAAAGAACATCCTGGCAGTTCAAGCAGAGCAGATAACTTTTGAGCACAAACTGCAGCTTTTCCCTTGGTGGGTGTGCTGCTTTTCCTCTCCTTTTCTCTTGCTGATTTTCCATTGACTCAGCAGGAGGGTAATTTTTTTTTCTCTCAGTCCTTTGCCCCCCTCTCAAATGTGGTTGAAATTGGACAGCAGGTCTAAAAGTCATTTAGGTGGGACTGGCAATACAATTGCTCATGCAATGATAGCTGGAGGCTCCTTTACTGTGCCTGCATTAGGACATTGACTTTGCCACTTACAGCAGTCACACCTCTGATCCCTTGGATTAATTGCTCATTTAGAACAGAAGTGGCTGAGCCAGTCCTCCCTGAGCTGTGAAACACGTTGGAAATGGTTAAAAACAGTTAATTGTGACCTAATGCACTTGACACGTAATGTTCTACCCACCAGATGAATAATGAGTTTTAAAAAAGAATACCAGAGAATAGGTGTCCCCTTCAGCAGTGAGAGAGCCCCAACTCCTCAGGCCTCCTGAGTGCTCAAACACATGCATCTTTTCTTCTACTTACCTCAGATGTAAAACATGGAAGTAATTTCTGAGCCTCCTTCATGGGCAGGGTTCAAATGTTTCCTTCTTCAAGCCCTCTTCCCATCAAAGGCACAGGCCTTTAGCTGGTGCTGCTCTGGAGCTGTGCTTGCTCATTAGAGGCACCCTGGGGACACTGGTGAGTGCCCAGGGCTGGGGATGGCCCAGAGCAGCTGCTGCTGGGTTGCTTCCACATGCAGAATTCAGACTGCAGCAGGGGGCTTGGCTCTTGCCTGGCTTGGTTCTCTTCTCCCTCTCTGGCTTCCTCTTATCCAGCCATCTGGTTAAGGGGCCTTTCACTGAGCTTCAGGGGATTGTGGCCACTCACTGCTTTGAAGCTCAAAGATGCTGGTGGGGTCAAGATGTTACTGCTGGTACTGGTTTGACAAGGGGAGAGCTCTGAAATCAGGGCAAATCCCAACAAAGAGCTTTATGCAGTTCACACCCTTATTTTCCAACTCTCAGAGGCTGCTGAGAGTCTCACCTTTGCCAATCAGACAAGCTGCAGGTGTTTTCTTTAATCATGAGGTGGGTGCTGTAGGTGAGCTGCTCCGAGGTAATGGTTAAGACAAAGTGTGTGGTGTGACAATGTTATCTGGCAGGAGCATGGGTTATACACTGGCTTCACTCATTTTTCCCTTGGAGTCAGTTCCCAGCTTTTCCTCCTCTGGTTTCTTGCCCGTGCTGATGATGTGTTAGGAAAAACATTTGTCTCCAGAGCAAAGACAAGGTGTAGATGATGATGCTGGGCACTTTCACACTGGCTGCTGAGATTGAAACCTGCTTGCTGCTCAAAAATCCAATTTTACTGCTGAGATTGAAACATCCCAACCTGCTGTAACCTACAAGCTGAATTCTGGCAGCTCCCACTGGCATCAGTGTAGCTTTTGGCCTGCAGGGGTGTTCCTCTTCCAGAACAAATGAGCTACAAGTGAGATAAACCTGATACAGAGAACATCCCCACAGCAAATAATTCTTCACATAAATGTCCTTTTGCAGATGCAGGAGAAAGCTAAAGAGATTTACATGACTTTCCTGTCCAGTAAAGCCTCCTCCCAAGTCAATGTTGAGGGGCAGTCCCGTTTGAGTGAGACCATCCTGGAGACACCTCACCCTCTCATGTTTCAGAAGCTCCAGGACCAGGTAAAGTTATTTACTTCAATAACACAGTTACATTCATTTTTGTCTGGCTTTAGTGAACTCTGCTTTCTAGCCATGGCATGGATTGAACAGGTAAGCACAGAGCTGGGTTGTTTCCATGTTGGGGATACTAATGCAGCTGCTCTGAGGTATTCCAGGTTCTTGGCCCCATCTCACTACAGTTAATTACAATAATTAATTGTACTCAATACAATCATTCTAATTCCAGCTCAGGACTTTCCTGGAAAACTGGATGGAGTTTTCTCCTGGTTTCCTGCGTGGGCAGCTTGAGAATCACCCTGACTAACTCAGTGCCTTCGTTTTCCTGTGTATTCACTCGTTCTGAGTCATTGCTGATATTTGTTTCTGTAGTTGCCACTGGTTTCCTTGAGAGCTCAAATTTCTTCATTTTGCTTTGCTTTGGTGTTTATATTGATATGAATATAACACAATTTTCTGAAAACCCTCCTCTTCTGCAACATGCAAGACTTAGAGGAGTTGGTTTCTGCTTTGCCTTTCCCTAAAGAACTTGGGAGGTCTGGTAGAAATTAGAAATTTTGCAGGCATGTCTTTAGGTGGTAAATTTTCTTGATATTTAGCTGATTTCAAAGCATAAGTTATGAAGTGAGTCATTCTTATCTGCAGCTTCCCAGCACTTGCAGTACTATTTTTAATTCCTGTACCATCCTCAGGACTACCTGTATTTTCCATTTGGCTCTTTCCTTTTGTGGAGAAACAGCACAGAGATTTAAGCAGTGTTTTCAGCCCATTTCAATCAGGTATTGAATACCTTGGCTGGGTCACTTGGAGGGGTCTGAGGAGCAAAAGCTCTGCTGTTTTTCAGGCAGATTCCAAGACATTAGCAGTGGAAATACCTGAAATCTAATTTCCATGTGAACGAGCAGAGTTCTTAAAGGAAAAAGTTCTGACTTGGGGGAAGGGAAGGAAATGTTCTGATAGATCTAAGCACTGCAGTTCAGGGTGAGTGACTGTAAGAGTGAAGCTGGAGAGAATGCTGGAGTTCAAATATTTGCTATTTTATAAATGACCTGCACGTGGAGAGCCAAGAATGAGTAATACCTGAACTGGAACCACACTGGACCAGTGGCAGAGGAATCCCACTAGTGTGGGAAGAAATCCTGTGAGCTTTTAAAAACAAATGCAGAGCATTTATGGGTCATTGCAAGTTTCCAGTGCTTGAAGCTACTGTTTATTGCTGTTAGATAATGGCTCAGAAGAGTTATGGTCTTCTCCAGTTTTCAATCCTTATAAAGTTATGAAGAGTGGTGTAATTTGTTTCTCTGAAGAGCAGTGTTAACCACTGCTGGCTCTGTGGGGCTGAAGTGGAAAAAGGCAGAGCTGGAAGGCCACTGGTGCACAGCAGTGCTGGGAAGAAGAGCTTCAGTTCTCCAGGGAGCTCCTGCTGGAGCTGGGGGCACTGCTGGGGTGTGGGATGGTGCTGGTGGGGTGGCCCCAGCTGCCCCCAGGCCATTTGTTTGTGCCCAGTGAAGTGGTGTCAGAGTGGTTCAGAGAAATCCATGTGCTTCAGATACTTGTGGGGAAAATGTTCCTGCCCCTCACAGGCAGGGAGAGGAGGGAGGGGGAAAGAGGGTTCTGCTGTGGCACCTGGTTATGAGCTCTGCTCTGTGTATTTCCCTGACCAGGCTGCAGAAGAACTTGATCTTCAATGCAGAAGATCTTGATCTTCAATGCTCCTTCTCTCTGGGAGATGCTTTAAGTGATACCAGGAACAAGAGGGGTCTAAGTTCTTAACACAGGCGTGAGGTTTTAACAGGAAATGTCTCCCTTACCTATTTTTTCCCTTGAGCTGGTTGGATAAATTTAATTATATTGTAGTTAGCCAGTGCCAGGAGGTGTAAATTGACTTTGCTTAACTCAGGAAGAATTCAGACCCTGTAGTTCAGGCTCTGCACAGAGTGGGTGTTTTGGGATTTTTTTTCATATTTCAATATGTAGCTTAAAGAATAGTATTTCCAGAGTTTTAGACATGAACTTAAATATTTAAATATGTAAACAAATAGTGGTTAGTAAAATCCACCATGTAATTTACTTGTAAGGGAGCTGTTTCAGCAAATGCACAGGCAAGAACAGTCAAGTTTTAGATGTTTGCCTGTGTCTGTCCAACTCCCTCGAGGATGTGAAATGAAAAAGCAGTTTGAGATTGGTTTTGTCCTCCTAGCAAAGGCTGTATTACCTGACTGTACTATCAGATAGAAGTGAGGCCTGTAAAGGTAAAGATGAGTTACCCACACGTGGAGTAGCCACATCTGCAGGTCAGAATCCTGAAATTTGTTTTGGAAATTCAGCTGTTCTGAATATCATAGAAGAGAATCAGTCCTGAAACATGACTCAGAGAGGCTCCACCAGTGAAATAATAGACTGAGGGTGAGGCTGACTTTGGTTTTGCCTCAATTATAGTTTTGAAGTTTACTTTTTTTCTCTCCCCCTCTGTTTCAAGAACGAGCAAAATATAGTCCTGACCTTGACACCTGAACAGATTCCAGGCTCCTCTCCCAACCCTTTTGTGTTCAGAAAACTCCAAAAGGGTTGTAGGTTTTTTTTATTGTTGTTGTTCTTTTGTTTTATTTTTTTTTTTCTGTCTGCAGTGGGTATAAATAGAAGAGCAGCACTTATGCTGAGGGATGAGCCTGAACTCAAGCCCTGGGAGAAAAAAGCTGTACTTGGGGCTGATTTCATGACTCCATGCTGTGAGAAGCCAGTGAGAAGTTCTTGGCCTAGTGAAAAGTGTAATTACACCAATTAATCCACCAGCATTTTTATCCCACATTTTAACTGGCAAAACACATCTGTACCAGGTCAGCTCTTTGTGGCAGGTTCCTGCAACATTTCTCACCTGGCCTGAGACCAGTCTTGGCATTTGGTCTGAAAAGGATGGGAAGGTTGGCTTAGGTTTAAGGAACATTGGCTAAACCAGTTTTTTCAGTATTTGTGTAAATTATATTTCAGAAATTATTCAGAGGCTTTCCTTGGTTACCCAGTGCTCTGCATGGGTTACTCTGCAGCATTCAGGAGTCAGAAAGGTGCACAAAAGGTACCTCCCTTTCTTCAAAGCTCTGCTTTGTCCCTCTGAATGCCTTGCAGACACCCTGCCAGGAGGATCTGATCATCTGACCAAGGCATGCCACCTCTCACCTTCAGTGTCAGGTGTGCAAAGTTGGCCACTGTGAAAACTACAGTTTGATTTTTAAACTGATGTGCACATCATTGCCAAGCAGTGACCATGGAACCCACAATATTGTTTGCCACCTTGGAGAGTTGGAAGTGCGTTTTTTTTAAAATGTCCTGCTCTGTAGTAATGCTCTAACACAAACAGAAGGAAAGTACATTGGAATTAATGGATGCTTCTCATTTAAAATCTCACTTTACTGAGGTCATTTGCTTTGTACTCTCTTCCCCCTCTTCCCAGATATTCAATCTCATGAAATACGACAGCTACAGCCGCTTCCTGAAGTCAGACATATTCCTAAACCATAAGAAGAGTGAGGAGCAAGAGGAGAGCTCACCAGAGGCTCAGACTGCAGCTAAAAGAGCATCAAGAATTTACAACACATGAGACACAATGGATCTCCTCAGGAGAGGCAATACAACAAGGAAATTACACTCAGGAACAGTCTAGGTTTATTTGCAGTTGCATTTAGGGCTTGGAAAGCTCAAAACCTTTTTAGGAGATACTTACCTTCTTAATTGCTCGAATGACTAATTGTTTTTGCATGATAGCTATTAACCAAGCACCCATGGAAGGACTGTTTCCCAGCTGAAAGGCTGAGGTATTCCTCCATTGCATGAATTGCCTTTCATATTTCACAAGTTAAAATGCTTCCAGTTCTTGCATTTTCTTTTGTGAGGTGTCTTGGTGATGAGAAATGGGAGATAGCGTGGTTGGGTTTTTGTTTTTGCCTTGTAATTTTTATTTGGGACTAGCTTTTCCATCCTGAACTGCTGGGAGAAGCAGTTGAGGAGTACATTTCACATTAGTTTGTGGGTGAGTCATTCATAGCAAATTTAGTCATAAAGGGACAGCATCTTTCAGGGTTAAGCTCAGTAGAATCCAATCTCTTCCTGTGTGATTTTGTTCTTTCAGGGTGATGTCTGTTTTGTTTTGCCTTTATTGCTGAATCAAAACACTTCCCTAGTCAAGATTTTCTTTTTTGTGTCTCCTAAATTTCCCCAATTTTTTTTTTTTTTTTTTTGCATTGTACAATCACCCTCTTCAGAGGATGGGATAACCTCTATTCCCCTGGGAACAAAGGCTCTAAAAGAGAGAGAATCTCTGAAGAACTCCTAACTGCCATTAGGAAATGTGACAGCAAATAAGCAAATATCCCTCTCAGGGCACACTGATCTCAGCAAAGCTTGGCTTTGTCCCTCATTCCAGTGTGACATCAGATGCTGCTATCAGGAGGCATCTGCTCTCTCCCAGGTCTCCTGAGCAATCCTGCTCTCTGCAGCAGCAGCCCTTTGGCAAAGGACCAACAAACCAAATCTGGTTTTGTTTTACTCGATGTTTTTTTCTGCTAAAATCACCCTGCAGAGTCTTGTTTGCCCCACTCAAACGTTTCAGGGTTTCTGATTGTGATTTTGGAGAGCTGCAGTGGAACAGGGAGTTGGTTTGGGGGTTCAGCCACTCTCACATCCAGCTTGAGAGCAAGGGGGATTTATTTCTGCCCTGTGCAATCAAGGGTTGGTAGAGAAAGACATTCCCAATGAGCACTCCATGTTGTCCTGGGAATGTGTCAGCCCTGAAAAGCACATTTTGGCATCGAGGTTTTCATGTCTTCATATCTTTTTTGATTAATTCACTGCAGTGTTACTAAATTGCATTTTAAGCTGGGAAAGTGTATTAGCTACTTGCTCTATTTACAAGCTTTGCAGCTGTAGTCTGGCTTTTTCCCACTCTCTCATTATTTACTCTTCCATTTTTTTGCACTGCTTCTCTTGAACTTTTGTTTATGTGCTGGCTAATCTAAATGAACAGTTAGCTTTTGAACATTTTGTACTTTTTTTTTTTTTGGTCAGAAAGGCCAGATATGTTTCATACATGCTGTCACTATCAATATTTAAAATCTATTTGTCTTTCTTAGAATGCAAACTCACTTGGTAGACTTGAGTATTTCTTTTAACTCTGAGCTGCTCTTGCAGGTATTGTGTAAAGAAAATTGTTTCCATGGGCTTTTCCCTAGTTAAAAGTGGGGATGGGAGTTCTGATTCTCCCCCTAGAGCTCCATGCCCTGTTCATTTTTAGGAAATCAAGAAGAGGTCAGTGCCTCCACATGCATGTTGTAAGGTGTCATTCTTATGCACTGAGTTAATGTCCTTTTTATGCTCTCAAAAGATTTAATGGTGAAGTCATACTACTTCAGGCACTTTCAGTGGTATTTGACCTCATGTTTAAGCTGTATTTCAGTGTTTTACTGAATAAGAATGAACTAAACATGTGCATGATTTTTTTTTTTTTTTTTTTCCCTCTGATGGGGCCTAGGAAATGGGACGATCCAGTTCTGGACTGGCCAACTATTTGTAATCTCAGGATTACCTCTTCTGAAAATCCACTGTAATAACAAACTCCTAATGCCTGCCACAGCAGAGGACAGAACTTCTGATAGCATTGAAGCCCTTGGGAGTGGGCAGCTTAACCAGTTTAGTGCCTGGGATTTGTGTTTCCCAGTGTTTGCTGCATTAGCCTTAGTGATATGGAAAAAGTCAGCAAGGGGACATTCATGGGAAAAATGCAGAATTTTTACCACATTCATCACATGGATGCACAGCAGATTCACTTTTAATCATATTGATTTTAAAAATGCATGAGCAAGGGAGAAGAGTCTTTGACTATCCTGTTTTAAAATGGTAATAATAGAGAACAAAACCAGGAGGGTTAGGTGTTAAAGACAGAAAATAAGTTTGTAGCTGCTTATGAGAACACTTTCCTGGGCAATATGCTCCCTATCAGGTGCTGCCTTTGCTTGCTCAAAGCAAATGCCCCACATGAGCACACACCAAGGTGCTTTGCACAACCATGAGACAAAAGTTACTGAGATGGAAATGTAGGTTTTAGCAGCATCTCTAATCCTATGGTGTTTATTTCAGTACCTATTATGTTTCTAACCAAATGTACCTTAACCCACACAATTCTTAATCTTTGAGTTGCTCTTTTACCTCAGAGGTAAAAAGTTGAGTGCAGCATTCTCTTCGTGGTGCCAGGGTTTGTTTGATTCCTCTACAAGGCCAACAAGTAGATTTGCAATGTGCAGAGAGCAAAGATGCTTTTCCTATTCATTAGATTATCTGTATTTTTCAGTAAAAGGGCAATCAAATTAAAACCATGCAAGCAGATGTCTTTTGTACACAATTGCAATTTGTGTATATGTGGGGAAAGTTGGTATTATTACAAGCTTGCTTCTGGAAACAGGTGACACTTGCTCCAGGTGGCACAGAACAAATCACACAGACAGAAAGAAGAACTGTTTCCCCAGGAGTAAATCCTTCATTCCAGGAACAGCTGTAAACATTGCATCCAACCTCAGGCTGTACGTGGGTGCTCAGAGTTGCTTTATGTAGAGATTAAAGATAGATTCCTCCTCACAGAACTTACACTGAAGGTATGAGCATACAGAACAAGCAAGAGAAGCTTCATGCCTGACTGCATGTGTTAAACTCTACCCTATTTTGTGTTTCTCAGCTAAAACAATAAAAATATTCTACAAATGCACCAAATCTGTGTGCTGGCAGCTCTTTTATGTTCTGAACAGAGTTTGGGTCGAGGTGGCTTCCTGTCCCATAATAATCCCATTTTCAGATCTCAGTCCTTGCTGACACAGTTTACACTCTGTCCCAGTGTGTAGGTTTTGGTTGGTTTGTTTGTTTGTTTTTCTTGGAAGAAGGAGTGGCACAGTGGGGGTCACTCCTGCCTGGGCTGTGCTCTGAACACAGTGCAGTAAATCACCTGAACTGGGTACCTGCTCCACCTCCCATTTCTTTTGTTCCTGCTGCATGTCCTTCTTTGCACTTGCCAGCCCACTGGTGTGGAGAAGGAGGGTGGAAAAATCAGAGGGAGGGAGAGGAGAAGATTCTGATGTTCCTGTTTGGATAACAGTTTGGAATGTGCTTGGGTTTTTACTGATGATTCAGGCATTTCAAGTGGGTAGCATCTGCATCTGGGTTAAAAACTAATTCAGTCTGGGAGGCAGAGAGGTCCTGTATAATTCTGTGGCTGGTCCAAAGCTGAAATGTGGTATATACTCCCTTTTATAAATTGTTTATAACTCTTTTCATCCTCAAACAGGGCGGCAAGTCTTACAAAGTCACCCATTTTTGCCAAATGACAAACCAGAAGCACAGTTTACACGACAGTGATCGTTTCCCTGTGCCAGAGGCAGTTCCTCTTGCTTTGCATCCAGCACAGCTCATGTCCCAGGGCTTTTGGCAGGGCCACAGTTCAAAGCGAGCTGTGGGGCATCCCGAGGATTTCTGTGACTTTGCTGTGCTGCCATGCGAGTGCTCAGCAGCTGCAGCTGCAATTCCCATCCCTCCAGTTGGGCTGTAATGAAGCAGAGGATGTTTCTCATCAGGGCTGCTCTATCCTGACTGATCCCTGTGCAAATCCATGGCAGGCAGGAGTGAAAAGGTGCCCCATTCCAAGGGGCTTGGGGTGGTGGGGGAGGAAACAGGGAAAAGCAGAATGTGGCTCCTGTAGCCCTGGCCAGGCTCCTGTCCTGCCCAAGGTGGATCCTGGAGGCCTTTCAATAAATCCCTACTTTATTCTCTAACTCTGTCCAGCCTCTGTTTCAGGTCAGCCTTCCCAAGGCTGATTGGTCACGAGATCTTACATTTTTATAGGTTTTGATCTATTTGCATATGGGGGTTTAATTGTCCAACTACAGCTTCAGGTCGTGAGGTCTCATCCTTCTTGTTCCTCCCTTCAGCCCACTGTTGTTTGTGCTTTGGGTCTGAAAGTCTCCAGCAGGAACAGGATTTGTTTTGTCTCCCTGCTCTGTGCAGAGCTGAGTGACACTAATGTGAGGCTCAGAGCTGCACCTGAGCAGCGCAGAACCTGAAAAACACCAAAGCTCAAACTCAAGGCATCAGCGGGAGGGATGGGACCGGTGCCAGATGGAGCAGCACCCTCTCCTGGCTCCCGGCTGAATAACTCGCGGGGATTTGGGGTTTGGAGCCGGAGTCCGAGCAGGGAGAGGTGGCAGCTGCTCGTTCCTCAAATGCTGCAAAGAGCAAGCCAGAGCTGCAGCTGGGCTGGAGCGCTCTGCTGGACGCTGGGGTGGCTCTCTCTGTTTGTCACCAGAGGCTCTTGATGTCACTCTGAACAACACTTGGAGGGGATCCCCGTGCATGAGATGAAAATCACTTTGAAAGCAGACAACCGTCTGTTATAAATGCATATTTTGGAGTTGGTTTTTCGCAAATATTGAGATGAATGTTATACATATAATGTAAGAAGGTTATGCTGTATTTCCTTTTATTTGTGGAATTTAAAAATGTCATGAAGGTATATTTCCTAATTGTAACAAAGTAGAGATGGGGGTTGTGGGGTTTTTTTGTAACCTCTAACTAGATAGAAGCCAGAAGGGTCACCTGGCATTCCTGTGAAAGATAAAGAACAATTGAATCTTTATGGCCAAGAAAGATTTATGGCATCTACCTCGACACCCAGATGCCAAGAACAGATAAAGAAGATACAATACTTGGGGACCCTTGAAACAGATAAGCTAAATAGATGTTTAAATATGCATTAGTCTCTTTTTGAATATGTAACACCAAGACTTTTAAATACCAAGAAGTCTGGAATGGGCGATGTCTTGCTTTACACCCTCAGCTGAGTAGCTATCTTTTCCTGTCTCCTAATTGTCTATTTTTATTCTATTTCATTTTATTTTTATTAAACTTATAAATTAATATAAAAAGGTGAAACGTTGTTTTCCACACCCTCCAAGCTCCAGAAGGTGCTTGGTGACACAAAACAGCAGCAAAGGGACAATGGGTGTCCCTTCCCTGCACTGTCCCTGCCCTGTGCTGTGCCCACCCAAACCAGGACATTTCCTGCCCTGGGGAGCCCTGACCTGAGTGCTGCTGCCCAGGGCACGGCTGCTCCTGCTCCTGCTCCTGCTCCTGCTCCTGCTCCTGCTCCTGCTCCTGCTCCTGCCAGCCTTTCCAGAGGTCCTGTGCCCAAAATTCAGTCTGGTGCCTGCCTGCACCCTGCTGTCACCCTCGGGCTCTTCTTTCGCTTTGCACGTGTGAAAAACGAGGTTCACTTTTCATAAAAGTGAATAAGTTATATAAGTTTAATAAAAATAAAATAAAAATAGACAATTAGGAGACAGAAAAGCAAAGCTTCTCGGCCGAGGGTGCAAAACCAGCACACTGCCCCTTTCAGAGCCTTTGTTTTAAGGATCCCTGTGTTGCATATTCAACAGAAACTAATGCACGATTCAAACATTCATTTCGGTTTTTTCTTTGTAAAATTTCAAGCCCCCCCCTCAAGTATGCAGTTTTTATCTGTGCAGGGCCCCTCTCAGTCTGGTTAGGTCTCATACATTTTTCTTTTTCAAGGTTCTGGCCATCAAAGGTTCAATTGTTCTTTATCAGGAATCTTCGTGCAGGAATGCAGGAGGTTCCTCTGCCTTCTGTCCAGTTAAGAAGTTACAAAAAAAAAAAGAACAACCTCCATCTCTACTCTGTTACAATTTAAGAATATTCATTCATCACATCTCTATTAATAAAAGAACATACAATACAACCCTCCCATATTACACATAAAGCAATCATCTCAATATTTGCTAAAAGCCAACTCCAAAATATGCATTTATAACACACAGAACCCTGCTAGCCAGCAGGAAAGGCTGGCTGAGAAGAGCAGGGCTGGGAGTGGGGGCTACCCACTGCTCCGTGTCTGGGGCAAGCACCAAAACTGCTCTCAGGGGAATGTCCAGACACTTCTGGGGCTTCTTGCCATACAAACTTCAAGCAGAATCTGTCAGTTTGTCCCCTTACAGGAGCACATCAGCCCCTCAGTGCAGGTTTTCCCCAAGGAATCCCAAGTGCAGCCTGGCCAGAGCCCTCAGCCCATAGGGGACCGTGGTGGTCAGGGGGTTTTGGGCAGGGTGATGTGCCAGGCTGCACTTCAGCTGCCAGCAGCTGAGCTCAAGCTGCATCAGCATGAGCAAATGTGGTTTTCATCAGGCCTATCTCAGCTGGTGAACCATTTGATTAGACAGATTTAAAGTGTTTTTCCATGTCAAGACTGAGACAAGGTAAGAGCTTGAAATATTTGACCATGCTGGAGCTCACCCAGAGTTACCAAAAAATACACTGGCTTGGTGATAAATTGAAAGCTTTCAGGTTCTTTTTCAAGCTGCAGTCCAGAGGAACAGCTGAACATAAATTTTTCTCAGTTTCCTGTTCTGTATTTACTGATTTCACAACTTTTCCATGGTTTGAATACTAGGTTTAGACAATTTTTACACCTCTGCACTAGACACAACATAAACATATTCTTTTTGCATACCTCAAGTGCCACAGAGATGGATCTGACAGCAAAGAGCATAGAGGAGAAGCTCATGCCCCTCTTAGTCTGTACAGAGATACCAAACAAACCCCAAAACATGAAGGACAAAAGGCAACACTGCCACAGAAGTCACCAAGACTGAGAACCTCAGTAGGTGGTGAGACCTCAGGGGCAGAGCTTTGGTGCAAGTCACTCCCTGAATGACTGAGAAACCCATCTCTGTAGCTTTTCTTGTAGTGTTCAACCAGCCACTCCTAAAAGCTGTTCTCAACATCCTGACTAGGCTCCTTGCAAAATCCCCAGGCCCAGGGAAGACCTGTGGGATTAAAATTGCAATCTAACCCCATAATGAAGATAATTGGGCTCACAGAACTCTGCCTCTGAGTGCTGCACACTCCACATCTTGGACACCATTTCTCATTAAGGAAGTATGAAATTACCAGGTTTTTTTTTTGTTTTTTTTTTAAGCAAATCTTTTATCCTGAAGCCAAGAGGGTACGAGCTGTGTGTTTCATCCTTTCATTCCTTTCCCCCACCCACTTCCTTTTCTACTGTAGAGAAATGAGTGAACTCTTTGTGATCTCTGCTTTCAGGAGGTTTCATCGCCCGAGCTGCTCCGTGGATTATCAGCCACTTCCCAGCTAACAGATGGCTGGAAGTGACAGCAGTGCTGCAAGGAATTAAGGAAATTATTTCCATCCTGGGACTGGTCTCATTCACTGTGTTATGCAGCTTTTAAGCATTTTCCATCCACTCAGATGAGTATTTGTGTATCATTTACGGAACGAGAACAAGATCTCTCTGAAGCAGAATTTCCAACCTCAAGGAGAGTTGTTGTTTTTGGAGTCACCACTGGGGCTTGGGCAAAGGCTGGAGGGAAATCCTATCCTCTGTAGCTGGGCCAACAGCACTGCAAACTTCAAGATGATCTGTCTTCTTCTGAGCTCAAGATTAGGCAGAGAACCAGCCTCTCACTGAGCCAGTAGCAGAAAAACTACTGAGCGTGGCAAATTTTTTTTGGTAATTGTTTGTGTTTGTTATTCTGACTCTTTGCTCTGGTTGGCTAAAAATTCCCTTCCGTGAGCAAGCACGGAATATTCTTCTGTGAGAGGAGAGCTGCCAAAACCTGATTCAGTCTTTTTTTCTTCTTCTTCTTTCATTTTTGAAAAAGAGAGGCTACGAGTTAGGAAAACAGAACTGGGAAGTGCTGAGCCTTTTCAGGGCTCAGCATTTTCAAAGAGGGATGCCCAGGGATGCAACTGACCCCCAGAGGGGTGGGAGTGGATGGGAAAGGAGAGCTGCAGGGCTGGGAACTGCCAAAGGTAGATTCTGTTCAGGGTTGCAGTGCTAAGGATCAGCTGTCCTTGTGTGCATCACTGATGTCCCAACAGAGCTCTCCAACTGCACAGAAAAAGGAGGGGGAAAGGCAGTTTATATTTTTTATGTTTATCAGTTTTAAAAGGACTTCATGGTGTGCTAAATAAAATTGAGAAAGGCATAGTAGTGATCAAAGTGACACAGACAAAGAAAAATCTGCATTCAGCCAAGTTCCAGCTTTTGTCTTGTGTGAAATGATTGATGAGACCAAGACTGGGAGAGCAGGGGAGCTCTAGCTATACCCTGAAAACCATTATTCACCTCACTGTCGTTTCCTAATTTGCCTCTGGGTGGGTGCAGCTGGGAACTAAGATCTCCAAAGTCATGATATGGCTATGTCCTGACAACTTTAATTTTGTTTATGTGGCAGCAATCTTCTATTAAGCAGCATTTTGCTCCAAGGCGTGTCTTGCCTCACCAGGGTGGGAGATTTATGAGCATCTGGAGTAGAGCAGAACGAAGCACCCACTTCCCAGAGGATGTGCAGACATCACACCCACCCTCTCTTTGGGCTGTGTGGTCTCCACCCTGCTCCTTCACCCTTCCAGTTTGCACAGGCACAACCTGCACCAGGATTATTATTATTATTCTTTCCCCCCTCTACATGTTCTCCTTTAAAGCTTAGAAATACAATGGGCAGGAGTGGTTGTAGCTCTGGACCACAAACCCTCATAAATACCTTACAAAAACCACCAATTTTCAACACAGGGGAAAAAAGGCAGTGTTAGGAAAGAGAAGTAGTTTTTAATGAGCTGAAAAAAAGGAAAATCACAGCTCGCAGTGTGGTGAGCATCACTGTTTTCCATGTAACCTGTTCCATGATTATTTTTTTCCCCTAACACTGGGCTGTACTACACAGTTCTGGTGCACCTCTGCTTTAAGAACAAAGAGAAGGGTTTTGCTTGGGGGTGTTTTTGGGTTTTATTTTTTTGCCAACGAGACTAGAAGCTAAACCAGAAGTTTGCTGCAGCTGTGCTGACGTGGATGGAGCTGTGGCAGGAGTACCTCTGGCTGTACCTTGCAGTGGATCGTTTCTGGGAGCCTGGAGATGCCACAGGTTGGCACTGCCCTGGCTCCTTTGGCTCAGGAGGGTTTGCAAACACATGTGCCACCAAGGCAGCCACCCCATTTTCTATTCCTACAGATAACAGCACTAATTTAAACGTGATTTAATCAGGTGACAGCTTTTGCATCTGCTGCAGGTTCATTGAATTAGCACCATTTAATAGATTTGCTTTTTGGGGACCTGTCTCAGATACCTGTTTGAACTGACAGAAGCTAGAGATACAACCTCCACCATTACATTAATGCTGAGACTTAAACAGCACCTAAAATTGCAGCTGGAGCCAGGAGTAACACTTTGCTAAGTGTTTTCCTTGCCCTGCTGCAGGATGGAGCTCTGGTGTCCTCAGCACAGGGTGGACAGGGACCAGAGGAGGCTGTGAAGATGGTCAGGGGCTGGATGAGCTCTGCTCTGAGGAAATGCTGGGAGGATTGGGGGTGTTAGTCCAGAAAAGGAGACTCCAGGAAGACCTTAGAGCCTCTTTTGGCACCTAAAGGGGCTCCAGGAGAGCTGGAGAGGGACTTGGAACAAAGGATGGAGGGACAGGACACATGGAATGGTTTCCCACTGCCAGAGGGCAGGGATGGGTGGGAGATTGGGAAGGAATTCTTCCCTCTGAGGGTGGTGAAGCTCCACTCCCAGTGAGCTCCGTGTGAGGAGGACACGGCAGAGCCGGGACCCCAAATCCCCATCACAGCTCCAGGACCCCCAAACCCCCATTGTGGCCGTGGGACCCCCAAAACCCCATCACATTTCTGGGACCCCCAAACCCCCATTGCAGCCCCAGGATCCTCAAATCCTCATCACATTCCTGGGACCCCCAAAATCCCCACGGCAGCCACAGGACCCCCAAAATACCCATCGCGGCCGCGGGACCCCCAAATCCTCATCGCATTCCTGGACCTCCAAACTCCCGTTGCAGCCCCAGGATCCCCAAACCCCCATGGCAGCCAGGGAACCCCCAAACCCCCATTGCAGCCCCAGGACCCCAAATCCCCGTGGCGGCCCCGGGACTCCCGGCCCGTGCAGGGCCCCAAAGCACCGGCAGAGGGCGCGCTGGGGCCGCGCGGGGTCCGGCGGATTTTGGGGGAATTATTTGGGATTTAGGGGTCCCTGGGTGTTATTTGGGGCTTAGGGGATCTCAGTGTTTTATTTGGGATTTAGGGGTCCCTGGGTGTTATTTGGGGCTTAGGGGATCTCAGTGTTTTATTTGGGATTTAGGGGTTCCTGGGTGTTATTTAGGGCTTAGGGGATCTCAGTGTTTTATTTGGGGTTTAGGGGTCTCTGTGTGTTTTCTGGGGCTTAGGGGATCTCAGTGTTTTATTTGGGGTTTAGGGGTCTCTGTGTGTTTTCTGGGGCTTAGGGGTCTCTGTGTTTTATTTGGGATTTAGGGGTCCCTGTGTGTTATTTGGGGCTTAGGGGATCTCAGTGTTTTATTCGGGATTTAGGGGTCCCTGTGTGTTATTTGGGGCTTAGGGGATCTCAGTGTTTTATTTGGGATTTAGGGGTCCCTGTGTGTTATTTGGGGCTTAGGGAATCTCAGTGTTTTATTTGGGGTTTAGGGGTCCCTGTGTGTTATCTGGGGCTTAGGGGATCTCAGTGTTTTATTCGGGATTTAGGGGTCCTTGTGTGTTATTTGGGGTTTAGGGGATCTCAGTGTTTTATTTGGGATTTAGGGGTTCCTGTGTGTTATTTGGGGCTTAGGGGTCCCTGTGTGTTATTTGGGGCTTAGGGGATCTCAGTGTTTTCTTTGGGATTTAGGGGTCCCTGTGTGTTATTTGGGGCTTAGGGGATCTCAGTGTTTTATTTGGGATTTAGGGGTCCCTGTGTGTTATCTGGGATTTAGGGGTCCCTGTGTGTTATCTGGGGCTTAGGGGATCTCAGTGTTTTATTTGGGGTTTAGGGGTCCCTGTGTGTTATTGTTTGGGCCTTAGGGGATCTCAGTGTTTTATTTGGGATTTAGGGGTCCCTGTGTGTTATCTGGGGCTTAGGGGATCTCAGGGTTTTATTCGGGATTTAGGGGTTCCTGGGTGTTATTTGGGGCTTAGGGGATCTCAGTGTTTTATTTGGGATTTAGGGGTCCCTGTGTGTTATTTGGGGCTTAGGGGTCCCTGTGTGTTATCTGGGGCTTAGGGGATCTCAGTGTTTTATTTGGGATTTAGGGGTCCCTGCGTGTTATTTGGGGCTTAGGGGATCTCAGTGTTTCATTTGGGATTTAGGGGTCCCTGTGTGTTATTTGGGGCTTAGGGGATCTCAGTGTTTTATTCGGGATTTAGGGGTTCCTGTGTGTTATTTGGGGCTTAGGGGATCTCAGTGTTTTATTTGGGATTTAGGGGTCCTTGTGTGTTATTTGGGGCTTAGGGGATCTCAGTGTTTTATTTGGGATTTAGGGGTCCTTGTGTGTTATTTGGGGCTTAGGGGATCTCAGTGTTTTATTTGGGGTTTAGGGGTCCCTGTGTGTATTCTGCACAGTCTGAAGCTCAGCACAGCTCGGGCACCGAACACAGACAAACTGAACCAATCTGTGAAGGGAATCAGACAATTTCTGTACCTGACAAGCAGCCACCTTGTTTATGACATTTAATTTGACTTTTGCCGTATTTTTCCTGCACCCTGGATGCTCAGCCGTGGATTTGCTGATGCCTCCCTGTGCTTTTGAAGCTGCCAAGGGATGAGGGTTGGGTAGATGAGGCACCTCGGGCTCTGCAATAACCACACTGCCTTAATGTGAAAACACCTGGCAGTGTCAGCGCTGAGATGGTGCTCCAGAATTAAGAGGGAGGAGGCTCCTTTTGTACCTTATAGAGTGTATTTTTTGTTTATTTTTTACATAGAGCACTTTTCTTGAGGATGTGCAGTGTTGTTAAAGTGCCACAAAACTGCCACAGGGCTCGGCAGGTCCGGGTGGGTTCATTTCTGACACGGAGCAGCTGCGAGCACAGACAAGGACACCACGCTCCCTCTGCTTTCGGCCCAGCGGCAGGAAGCTCAGAAACCTGGACTCAAAAACAGGAAAAGAAACAAAGAAACAAAAGGGAGCCGTGTTCTGGGGGATGCAGCAGCGGCAAACTTCAGAGCCCCACAGCTGCTTTGTTCTGCGACAAGAGGGGTCGCACCTGCTGCTCCACTGCTCACCCGGGGAAGCTTGCATGGAAGGATAGCAGGGTGTAAGTCAGAGTGTAAATCAATGTAAATCAGTGTGTAAATCAGTGTAAACCAGTGTAAATCAGAGTGTAAATCAGTGTAAACCAGAGTGTAAACCAGAGTGTAAATCAGTGTGTAAATCAGTGTAAACCAGTGTAAATCAGTGTAAATCAGAGTGTAAACCAGAGTGTAAATCAGAGTGTAAATCAGTGTAAATCAGAGTGTAAACCAGTGTAAATCAGAGTGTAAATCAGTGTAAACCAGAGTGTAAACCAGAGTGTAAATCAGTGTGTAAATCAGTGTAAACCAGAGTGTAAACCAGAGTGTAAATCAGTGTGTAAATCAGTGTAAACCAGTGTAAATCAGTGTAAATCAGAGTGTAAACCAGAGTGTAAATCAGAGTGTAAATCAGTGTAAATCAGAGTGTAAACCAGTGTAAACCAGAGTGTAAATCAGAGTGTAAACCGGAGTGCAAATCAGTGTAAATCAGTGTAAATCAGTGTAAATCAGAGCACTCATCACAAACAGCCGTAGCTTTGCTCCCAAGTCAGCTTCACATGTACTGAGAAATGTGTGTCCTGTCCTCCTGCAGCTCTGCCCCTTCCCTTCCATGAGTGCAGCAGTTACATTTTTTTAAATTCCTTTTCCATCTCTTCTTTAGCACCCACTTCCAATATTCTCCTTCCTGCACTCCTTTTCTGTACACCAATCTACAAATGACTTTAAAAAGATTCAGAAGCAGTGAGAGACGTAGCTGTGGCCAGACCTAGTCAGTGAGTGTTTGCTTCACATTCCAAGCTGGTGATTATGACTAAAATCTTGCTATCTGGGCCACCAGGCTCTGGTGACAATCCAATAGTGAACGTGCCACGTGAGGCAAGCGTTTGACATCTGCAAACGGGTGCCATCTGCTTCTCCTTTTAAGAGCATTAACTGTCTGAGAAAGAAAAAGAGATGCGTGAAACCTGGTCTGAGGTCACAGAAGTGTCAGAATCGGGGGTTTCTGATTGCAAATTAAAGGGGGGATAGGTTCACCCCCCCACATACACACACAGGTCCCCTTGGCAAGTGGAGGGGGGATAATTGCAAGTGACACCAAGTCACACCTGCAGATTAGGGGAACTCGGGATGCACAGGCAGTCATACAGCCCAGACATCTTTTTAGGGCCAGACCGAGGCCTTTTCTAAATGGGGAACTGAGTAACATCAGGAGACAGAATTTTGACTCAGCTTTTTTTACAATTCTACTTCGGCTCCCACCCCCAACCCTGGGACAGGGAGCAGGGCCCTGCTCTGTGCCAGGAACAGCTCCTTGCTTCTCTTTTCATGGCACACTTTGCTCCCCTGGCCAGCAGCAGTGGGGCTGGTGTGTTCACTCCCATCTTTTCCACTTCTGGGCTCTTTCAGACCCCTGGGCTGTCAGAGGAGCTTCAGCTCCGCAATCCTGCCTGGCTCTGGCTTATCAGGGATTTGGGACTTCTCTGTCTCTGTTCTTAGGTGTCACAAGCCAGCACTTAGCCCAGTTTCACAAAAACTCCTCACAGTTTAAAAGCTTTACATCACAATCGGTGCAGGGTGGCTGGCTGGAGAGAAGACTGCCCTGTGGGCACTAAGGCAGCTCTGAGAGGATTTGCTGAGCTCTGGGTGCTGCAATAGGACTGCTGCTGGTGTCCTGGCAGGCTCTGGGCTGTTTCTAGCACAGGACAGTGTGCTGGAGCAGTGGCATCCCTTGAACAGCACTGAGGAAGATGTTTGCTGTGCAATTCACTTTGTTCTTGCTGTGAATGTTTGCTCTAGTTTGCTCATGCACTCAGTCTTACAGGAGAGCATCCTTGGATGCAGCTGTGCACATCTTGAGTGCCTCATCTGACAGGAGGAGTGTAACTGTCCCCTAAAATACCCAAAAATTCTTTCTAGAAGAATCTAAGGGTTGGTAGATAAGGTGGGTGACTTGTATAGCCTATGCCCTACTGAAAATCGTGTTTCCTTTCCCTGGAGGCTCACAGGGCAACACAAAGTTGTGCGTTGAACAGGATGGAGAGTTTTGCTGGAGAGGGAGCTGCCTTGGCCCCGCTGTGTGCGGTGACACGGCACAAGAGGCAGCACGAAAAGGAGCAGAACTCCTCGGAGCCCGGTTTCAGCATCAGAACCTCCCATCGGAGCAGGAAGGTGAGGCTGGCTGCCTTTCCCCAGCTCCACAGGAGTGTGCAGCACCCGCACCTTCATTGAGCACAACGCGCAATTACAGCCGGAAAGCTGCTGGTGTCTCACTCGAACCGGGGAAAGGCTTTCAGGGGACAACAGCCTTCTGATAATGAGAGGTTTTAGGCTGCAGGGTTAAGCGGAGAGAGGGAACTCTTCACGCGTGGCCAGCCGTGCCAGCGGCAGCTGCTTCACGCAGCCGGGTGTGACAAGTGTGGGCAGCACCGCGGGCACCTCCATCTGTGAAACCAGAGAACTCTCTGTCGCCAGTGGGATCAGCAGGGCTCGAGTTTTCACCCCCCTTGGCAGGGTAAGGCACGTCCTGCAGTGCAGATTGCTCTGTCCCTGCACTCCTGAAGGCATTTCTTCAGACCTGGAGGCAGCGACCTGGTCTGGAGGCTCACAGACAAAACCCACCTCCTGCTCATCCACAGGGACTTACTGATCCAGGTTTGCCTGGAATATATTCCCAAAACAACTGTGGCTCTGGGAGAATCTGAAAAAATTTTGGAAGGATGAGTAGTAAAAAAAAATAATTTTTCTTTCCTGCCAAATAGGACAAGGAAAGCCTTTTAAGGGAAAATTCCTTGCCAGGAAATATTTTTGATGGTTTAAAATTTTTCTCAGGTATTCCCAGCAAGGCCACATTGTATTTCTATATGAAGGTGCCATTATGTATACAACAGCACTGCAAACAATCAGGGCTGCAGCAGGGATGACTCACAGTTCCATTACTTTGTGAGCACCGTGACATCTCTACATGCAAATTGCTTCTGTCAGCCTCATATTTGAATCTGTGTGTGGCTCATACAGAGCTCTGGACACAGACCCTGACCCCTGAGGGCTGGCGGGGGTGCAGCTGCAATGGCCACTCACACGGAGAGTTTTGTTCTCTGACTGAGAACTGGTTTAGTCTCAAATGAAAAAAAAAAAAAATGACAGAGCAGATTAAAAAAGGGAGTGTTGCACCTTTGCAGCTGGACAGTGAAGGGCTGGGTGGAAGTGTCTCCATGGGTCCCACTCCTGTCCAGCAGCCAGGGGGGTGTTGCTGTTGGGGCTCCTGCCCTGAGCCTGCCCTGCTGCCATCTGCCAGAGAGCCTAAAGCACCAACCTGAATCCAGCTGATGGTCTCATGGATCACATCCAAAGCTCTTTAGCTCACAGTCAGGGCTCTCAATATGTGCATGGGAGTGTTCATGGATACTCTGGGTTGATAAGGAGCTCATCCAGGGCACCCACAAATATTTGCATGAATGCATTCAGAGTGGGCAAACATTTGTGAATACCTTGAATAAGGGAGAAGCCTTGGAGGGTGAGGGGATTGCAAATCCCTTCTGCAGTCCTTCCAGGAGCACCAGTGAGCACAGTAATTACCCCACAGCGTGATGGAGAAGATGCAATTCATCCCTCAGGGTCAAAGCTCTGCGTGCAAACTGGCCCCGGAGGGGCAGTGAATGGAGGTGCTGCCCTCCCAGCGACAGGAGGTGTCCCCTGTCACTGGGGACAAAAAGGAGCCCTGTGCTGCCAGAGCCTGTGATGTGCCCACTGTTGCAGCTACAAGATTCTACCACCAAGGTATCTCCAAATCAAAACTGGGGAGCTGCTTCCCTGGCTGCCCTTCCTCTGCCGTGCGTGGGCTGGAAGCTGTTCAGGGCAGCTATGGCCTCTTGCTGGGAACATTTGCTCAGCTTTGGCTGAAAGGAATCCTGCTGTTTTCCACGATCTCTTGCCAAACCTGCACTGGTGCTGGGCTGTTTGGAGGCAGAGCATCCCTCTCCTGACACAAACAGCCAGGCAGTTTGGATCTCCTCGGATCTCCGGGGCTGTAGCCCATCTCCAGCCACACTGAGGAATCCACTAGGCATAGGATTTCTTGGGAGGAATCCTTTATTGCAGCTTCCTACACCATCTTCCCTAAACTGTTCATTGTGTTGCCCTAATTCACCTTTCGCCCCGCTGAGCTAAAGCCCTGAACATTTTGGTGTCAGGGATGCCTGGCCAGTCACAAGGGCACTGATCTGTCTGCTCCAAATAGCCGAGTGACGACTCCTGCGTGTGGCTGCTGATCTGCTCTAATTGCTGCCGCGTCACAGCCACTGCAGGCTGTGGGAGATGACGGTGGGAGACTCCCTAATCCCTGCAAATTCTCCTCTCACCTGAACCTTTTGCGTTCTTGCTTCGGATCTGCCGACCTTCTGCGAGGAGCTTTCAGGGGATAAAAGCAGCATTAATGGTTTGGGGGTCTCAGAGCTCAGCAGAGGCACTGTGGCACTGCTGGGAGCTGTTTGTGCTGTGTCTGCTGGAGCTCAGGTCCTACCCTGGGACCAGATCGTGCATTAGAGGAGAACCGGGAGGGAGAGTTGTTCTGGAATACACACTGCTCCCAAACTCCTCTGGATCCTGCTGAAATGGAGGGACCTGCCTCCACGCTGTGCCTGAGAACTTGCTACATAAAAGACTGCAAACCTCTGAGTACAGCTGAAAACTCACCTGGGCTGGGGCAGCGCCCTCCCTCCAGGAGCTGCAGCTGCTCCCGCAGGATTGTCAAGCAGGAGTGGTCAAGCAGTGTCAGCAAGTGTGCCCTGCCCATCATCCCAGAATATCCAGGCTTCCAGGATGTCAAGGTTCGTGTGCCAAAACTCTCTCTGCAATATATGGTGACTGCTACCTATTCTCCTGCAGGATGAATAGTTCCCTTATGTTCTGGAAAGCTGATGTTTGATATGATAATAAAGTCTGAGCTGTGGTTGGGCGCAGAAAAAACTTAACTTGAAAGGTTTTTATTCTGCTACGTTTTAAAAGCTGATTATTATTTTTAGGTTGATTTTGTTTTTTAAACCATTTTTTAAGAGTTTGAGTTAGGAAGACTGCTTTGGTCAGGTTTAAGTGTTCAATTACCCAACTTATTCCAAAAGTGCAACCACTCTAGGCAGGGACATCAGATTTGCTGGGTCCCCTCCAGAATGAAGTGTGATGGAATAGTGGGAGATCAAAAATCTGATTGCTTTTCAGTTTATATGGCATGTCCAACCCACTATTTCTCATTTGAGCTCAATGTTGCTCATTCATTACGAGCAGGCAGCGTGCCAGGGGCTGATGATGGAGTGCCCTGTTGAGACATTGCTGGGCTCTCAAACCAGATTTGTGGCTGGACCCTTAGCGAGGATCTAGACTTAATTAGAGCTTGTCAAAAACTGCATGAGTGATGGCTTTTTTTTTTATACCAAAGGCATTGTCAGGCGTAATAAATGATTGCAAAATGTTCCACGACCCCGCTGTGGCTGTCGTCTACATACAGTATAGTCTTTCTTTTTATTGATTAGAAACAGTAATATAATATAAAACAGTTCTTCTCTCAAGCCCAACTGCTAAGGTTTTCAGAGAAAAAGCCACGGTCTGGCCTAACTTGCTGTACAGAAAGCAGCTGTTGCTCATGGGAGCTTGAGACAGGCCAGGGTGTCTTGGAGTACTTGGGAGAAAGGTGGAAGTGGCAGAGCAGAGAGCTTGAAAACCCAAAGGACATTAAACTGTGTAAAGAAAACCTTTTATATGGTGAGTTTCTGCCAAAACTTTATCTCCTTGTCAATAAAATGACTCATCACATGAATGTTCCCCTGAAATCAACCTAAAGATTCCCACTGGGGGCTGGACCAGGCCTTTCTTTACTATTTAAATTATTTGAGTATTATTTTGGCTGGTTAGAAAGGAGAAAGGCATCCTGAAATGGGAAAGGAGGAGAAAAAATTATGCATATGGATGATGATGATGATAAACTTCATAGTTTTAAGATGTAGAGTTTTATTGAATGTGAAAATTGCAATTATTGTAAAAATACACTGAGTTCAGCAGTTACCTGGGATTAAAAAAAGGGCAGGGGGGAAAAAATGGATGTCCTAGAAGTAGGATCAAGTTTTGCCTTGGGAAACAGCAGCTACAAGCTAATGGGATTTGAAAAAGATAAACCTAATGTTCTGTTAATACAGACAAGTGAGAAATTGTTTCAAAACCAATTTTCACTGGTGCAGATTTTCACAGAGGCGAAACAGAATTGTGGCAGTACGTGACAGTCAGCTGGAGGTAAAAGTGCTCAGCATTAACCTCAGTCCACTGGACCTCTGTTCCAGAGAGGGACTGGTACCAAACCAAGCAATTTGGATTAAGAATCTCAAACATTGTCTAACAGCTGTTTATCGTACAGAACCTTATACCTCAGATCCCATTTCTATTTAAGCAAACATATTTTAATTCAGATTTCCTTCTTCCTTCTGCCCCTCCCACCCCCTCTATTTGAAACAGTTGTCAAAAAGTTATCTGGGAAACCCTGCCTTCAACCAAATCTTCCAGGACCTGGAAAGAGGGAAGAACTCCCCACCAAAGCTCAGCAATTTCCCAAGGAGAGGCTCCTTAGCCCATTGCCTGGGGAGCTGCCGCTTGAAAGGCCACCAGCCCGCCAGCCCTGCCTTCCAGGACAAACCCTTGCAGGAGTACTTCGAGGAGAGGCTGATGGAGCTGGGCAACTACGAGAGCAAGAGGTGCAGCAGGAAGGCGAAGGGCTTTGCAGAGAAGAGCCAGAGCCCGTTCCTGGCGCCGCGGGGCTGCCGGCGCAGGAGCAGCTGCGGCGCCGTGCTGCTGGTGGGCCATGGCACGGAGGGTGGTGAGCAGCCCTGCAGCTCAGCCAGCCAGCACTGCAGCAGAGGGACAGAGTGCAAGGCCCAAAAGGAAATCCAGAACGTCCTCAGGCTCTACACCGCTGACTTCTCGGACCTTCTGACCTTGCACATCACCGCTCCTCTAGAGGCGTTCGTGCGGAAGAAGTGATGCTGGAGCTGGCTGCAGAGGGAAGGGTTGCTCCTGTTCAGCACCATTCTGATGTTAGCTCATACATATCAGCCCCCCTCTGAAGCAGAAAGGTGCTTGTTTTGGGATTGTTCTTGATTAACATTGCATATATTTGTTTTCAATTATTTCCTGGAGAGAATCAGCATGATTGAGCCATAGGTGCAGCTTATAGCAGTGTTCTGAATACATGCATGTATTACTAGGATACTTAAGTTGCCTTCAAAAAAGGTGATTAGTGTCAGAGGAGTAGCTTGTTTCCTGCTGTGCATTTTGTGTTAATTAATCTGAAGAAAGACTTGTATTCTGCCTTGTTATTTTGCTTGTTTTAAGCCTCTTGCTTTTATCACTGTGGTCCAACTAATTTATGTCCTTACTGTGGTTTACTTCTGACACAGATGCAAATAGTTGATGAGAAATTACTAATTTTCACTCATTGCCAGATGTAATCATGATTACATGCCACATGTAATCACACTGGAAGAGTCTGATGCATGAAGAAGCAAACACAGATCTACTTTTAAATATGATCAGCCATTATGGTTTTATTTGCAGACTCAAACCCCCTTGATTCAAAAACCACCACAAGGGCAAAGAGGGAAAAAAATGCTGCATTTAAGTTAGAATGATGGAACTAAGCATGAAAGAAGGCTCCTTCCCTCTTTCCAACTGTAAATACAAGAACCACACAGTGAATTCCTAGCGTAATCTGAACTTCAAATTGTTTATTGTATTTTAATGTTTATCATGGTCTTGTAAAGTATAAAATGTCAGCTGCAGCTGAGTCTTTTTACTATGGGAAATGTCAATGTTTAATTCCACAGAGAATATCAGACCCAAAATGAGGCAATGATTTTAAGCTTCCAGAAAGATCTATTACTGCCTGTGGTATCATCAGCAATAAATTCCTCATTATAGTTGTGGTTTGAATTGATGTTTCTCTCTGCTCTCAGACTTGTTTTAATGTGAGTTAACAACTAAACCATGCCCCTGGCTACACTTAATCCCTTGCAGTGGTGACTCCTCCCCATCACTTTTCCCTCCTTGTTCCTCCCGTTTCTTCAGCCCTGGTGGAACTTGCCCCAGGGTGTGTCTTGTCCCTTCTGCAGGTCACATTTTCCTTCTCCCCAACACCTATTTGCAGAAATATTTCTTCTCAGCTCTTGGGCCTCATATTTGTGTTTTTCAGACTGTGAAGATATGAGGAATGGGGAGGGCAGATGAAGGAACGTCTCACATCCCTCTGCCACTTCCCTCAGGAAACAACCAAGAGTTTCCCACCCAAAAAAAGGGAAACATATAAGACTCATTCCACATCATTTTCCCCATCCTGGGATTAAGATAATCTAAGGGAACCAAGATGGGATACTGAGAGCTCTCAGTCCTTTGTGTGTGGGAGAAAGCACTAAATATTTTGGCTAAATGAATTTTTCTGAATTCCCAATTGCCTTCCTGTTGGAAATGGAGGGAGCAGCCAATTAGGTGAGATTTTCCCTGCAGGAAAATACTTTTATTTTAATTTTTTTTTTTTTTAAGGTTTAAATGAAAGTCTGAAACTCATAATGTATTAGCAGATGCCATTGAAGGGATGCATCTGGTTTTCATTGTGAGTTTGCCAGAGGTTAGCTTCTCCTCTAGGAGTGAATGCATAATAATAACATGGTATTATGTGAGGGCATAATAATAACAGTGTATGAGGGGAAAGGAACAGTATTAATGGGACACAGGCAACCTTAATTCTTTCATTTCTTAAACATGTGGCTTTGCACACTTGAATGTGTCCTTTTGAAGTTGGTTTTGCGAGTCATTTCCCATCTACAAGCTTCTCAGAAAAGGGGAACTGCCTGCCTTTTTGCTCCTGATATTTTAATGACTGTCACACTGCAATAACCCCAGTTTAGCAGGTCTGGGGCATCCTGAGCCTCTCTGCAGACCTCTGCCATTTAAATTAACAGAGGTATGTGGAGACTTGCACTGTTAGGGTGTGACTGACATTTGCTGACAACAAAGGAAAACAAAGCTTCCTTAAGAAAAAAAAAAATAGCAGCAATAAACTGCAATTAAGAATAAACCAGAAAAGAAGGCATTTTCTTCACTGAAAGAGTGGTGAGGCATTGGAATGGGTTGCCCAGGGAAGGTGGTGGAGTCCCTGGCAGTGTTCCAGAAATGACTTAATGCTATGGTTTAGTGGACAAGGTGGTGTTTGGTCAAACGTTTGACCTGATGATCTTGGAAGTCTTTTCCAACCTGAATGATTCTATGGTTCTGTGATTTACCCAAGCATCTCTAAATGGGCTATTCATGCTGCGCAGCCTCTGGGCAGTTCCTCTTCTCCACTCAAGACAATTCAGAGCATCAGTTTTTAACAGGCCATATTTAAATTTTATTTGTTACTTTTACTGAATGCCAAATGTGAAACAGAATTTCAAAACCCAAAAAATAGACTCTGACTTGGCAGAAACTTGTAGTGTTTCCTCCCCCAGAAGAACCCCATAGACCTGAAATTTCACAGTCAGGCCCATTTATGGTATTTTTCATCTGTAAAGCACCCTGAGGAATTAAAAAAGTTGACATGCCTTTTAAATTGGATTTCCTTCAAAATAGTGTCATGACTTTCCTCTGAGAAGCTGAGCATCCCATGTCAGAGACAGGGGAAAAGTCTAAGAAGATTAAATCTCCCAGGAGGGAACATATCTAGATGTTGCTGCACAGAAAAGACATGAAGTTACAGAGAGAAAAAAACCCCAACAAAATAAAACCAAACACCAAGAGCTGTTAAGAGAAGAAATAAAATTTCATCTCACAGCCTCTCAGATTGTTAAAACCTTGTGAAAAAAATGGCTTGGGTTTGTTTGGAAAGTGATAATATGCATGAGCTGAATTTATATAGTCTATTACCTTTGGTTTTACTGAGTTTAGCTGTTGGATATAGCTGCTTCTTTCATGCAGATAATCTGTTTTCTCAATGTTCTTCCGTGAAACTTCCAGACACTGCTTGCCATTAGTAGTCCCATAAAAATATTCTTTATGCCTCTCTGAAAAATTCTTCTTTCTCCTCTTATAGAAAAAGCAGTGCATCATCACTTTCCTGCTGGTGATTTTGCAGCCACCCTTTCTCTGTTTGAGATCTGCCAGTGTGGAACACTGAACAGCACCCTTGGCTGGTCGTTGTTTCCCTTCTGTAAATCTATTCTCCCTGTCTGACTGGGGCTTAGGCAAAGTAGGGCCTCATAAATCAGGCAGTGCTCACTTCACTTAAAAGCAGAGCTCATGCCTTCTGAAGGCTGCTGTGATTTTGTCAGCCTCTTCCTGAACTTACCCCTGAGGCTGCAAAAGTTGTGTTGGTTGATGGTGCAGAGGGAGGCTGGGGAGGTGAGGGTGGGAGGCAGGGGAGGGAAGGACTTCTCAGGGAAAACACAACCTGAGGAGAACCAGAACCTGCATTTTGTGGTTCCCTCAGCCTCTGTGAAGATGTAGTGGGACAAAAAACACAAACCACGTGAAGCCACAAAGGCATCCAGGAAGAGATGGGCTGCACCCCACTCCCACTGCAACCATCTTCAGGATCCAAAGGGCCACAGCAATCTCTGTTTGATTAGGTGCCTCATTAAAGCAAAACATATCGTTTTCATGTATTTAAATTAAGGAATTTATTAAAAAAAAAGCCAAAAAACCCAATCAAAACAGTGGTTTGATCTAAATACAGCAGCACTGTGACATTACTAGGACATTATGTACGAAGAATCCAAGCAGCCATAGAACACAGAAGCCTTTATCTTCAGTAACAATCTCAAAATGAAACTAGCTTCATCAAACAATGTTAAAGATCTCCCTGGAAAGAGAAACAAAACCAAACAGACCCTCCCCACCCCTAACCCTTTGGATATTAGAATGACTTTTTTTTTTTTTTGTACAATATCAACAGCCACTAGCTCTTCTAATTGAGAACACTTGCTTTAGTTTATTACAAAAATGATCTGTTGACTCAGTTATGAAAGACAACTTTTAACATTGCTTTAGAAGTGTCTGCTCCTCTTATAGACTACAGTATTAGAAGTGCTTAAAAACATTTACTCCTGGATATGCTCTTGAAATTCAATCAGAAGGATATTCTGTGTGTGTTTATATACCAAATATGATTTTTAATTTTTAAAGCAGGTGAAAAGACTAACCCTAATATGAAACTGCAATTTTACAATTTAATTATTAGTCAGATATGGGCAACCACATGATAGTTCATGAAATCTTTAGGTCTATCTACATTGCTCAGAAACACAAAATAAAGTTTTTACAGCTTTCAGCTTCAAAAGGCTAAAATGTTCAGTCTTTTAGAAGAGTGTCCAGTGTTTAAAAGAAATGCAATTAAGGGAGACCGCATTCAATACACATGAAACAACTCGTTTGAGCTTGCTAATTAACATATCTAACAGCTGCATGTGGGGTGATGAGAAAGGAAAACACATTTACCATCCAGCCACTACCTGAGATGTTTCTTCTCTGGGAGTGAATCTTCTCTACAGGACCACTCCAGAAAACCTGGAGTTCCCCTTTGGAGCCCACTGACCCCAGGCATGTTGCCTCTTTTGTTTCCAGCCCCAGCCTGCCACAGATCCCTCTCTGGGACCTCACACAGCATCTCACTCACTGGGTACCTAGGGAATCCTTTGCAGGCCTGGCCAAAAAAGTTGAACCGATGAATGTTATTTTGTTCCCTTCCTCATAACTATTTATCTCCATCCTACAAACAGAGGAAGTGTTTTCATGTGAATGCCACAATTACTGGCCAGCTCTTCAGCAAGAAATGAATGCTTAAACATTTGCACTGTCACCTCTTTGTCTGCTGGAGATGTCTTACAGAAGTGCAGTTTGTTCTCTTTCAGTATCTCTAAGGAACTAAGACAAACCAACAAAAGAGTCCTAATTTAGGAGAGTCGTCTCACTAGTCATGTAAATAAAGAGCAGCTACACTAAGCCTATTTCATTTAAATAATAATAATACAAAGAGTTGATACTGATCTGGTTTATGCACAGACTCCAAAGTGCTTTCCATTGACAGACAGAGAGCATCCCTCCGTGTTTGGGAATGGGAAAACAAAATTGCACAGAGGTTTGCCCAGGGCAGTGAAGAAAAACACAGAATAGGAACACAAACCATCACTCCTGGCTCCAATACATAAAGCAAGGAGAATACATATGTGCCAGTAGTAATATTCATGTTAATGAATAGGCAGCAATCTGTTTAAAACTGTTTCTTTCATAAAAGCCCATTTGTCAGCACACCAGCTTAGCTGATCCAACTGCAGCAGATTGTATTTGTATTAGCACAGAGACATTTGGGGGAGGTCAGCCCATAATACTATAGCATATTGTTGGCTTTCACCTTCTTTGATGAAATTTTTAATTTGCCCTAAAGGGAATAATTTAAAAATTCTCTGAACCAATTTCTTTATCTTTTTGGTTTCTGCATTTAAGGAAAGCCAATTATTACCAGCCAGCACTCCAATATTATTTAGTATAAAATGAAGTGTGTCCTGCCCAGCACACAAAAGAGAAGAGTTGTTTCAAACTGATGCAGAATTTCCCTGAACTTTAGCATGGGGGTGTTAGTAATTATTCTCCTTCCTCTAAATCTTTAGTAGTATTTTAAGTTTAAGGCGTATTTGTGCAAGGCTTGAGACAGGCAACTCTGGAATCTCCTGATTTCCATGGAGCCACTGAACAGACTGATTCTTCCACAATTCACTGCCAAACAAACCTCCCTGCATGATGGAAGATGGTCCACATGGCAAGAGACAGAAAGGATGTTCTTCCAAAGAGAAATCCAGTCTTCCCAAAGATTGTGCGGGAAATGCCTGACGAATGATCTCCTCTGCACTGAGTAACTTCAGTGAATATGACAAATATTAACTGAACAGAACAATGATCACAACTAATTGTGGAGCAGGGGTGAAAACACACACATCTTGTTGACAATGCAGTTCCTGCAGCCACCTGCTCCACAGACATTGGTGAGAAGCAGCAGCTGTGCTCTAGGGTTCTGCATTTATTGCTCTTCCAGAAAAGCCTGTGCAGGGAGCTCCTGACTGAGGCTGGGATACACAGACCTGGGTGATGCTGTCCATGCAGGCTGGGGGGATTCCTACTTGCCTCATCCAACTGTCCCCTCTGACCCTCAGAGGGACAAGGTTGTCTTTGAACCATGGGCCTGGTGTGTGCCATTCCCAGGTCACTGAAGGAACTCTGACCAACACATGATGACCCCAAGGAAGAACGTGCAGCAGTGTGGCACCAGCTGCCACTGCACCCCTGCTGAAGATTCACAGTGGGACTTTACACACTCTCCTCCAGGGCTCACAGCTTTGGTGTCTTCCTCATCCTGCCTGTGGTTTTACCACTAATACAGGTTGGTTTCCTGTTGTGTTTTTTTTTTCAGTTGAGGCACAGGCCACTGAAAAAAGATCAACTGTGGATTTGAAATGTGAGCAAAGAATTCAAGCTGGATCCTGAGGTTTGGGTGAATGACCTTAGGAATCAGTGCCTTTAAATCAGGGTCGGCCAAGTTTGATTCCTAGTGCTGATGGCACTCTCAGCCACAGTTTCTGGGGTGACTGCAAATTGAGGTGGTATCAAGCTATGTTTATGGAGAGCTGTTATATTTCTGAACTGGCAGGAACCAGGAGTCCCTAATCAGCAGGGCCAGGTGAATGCTGTGATATTGAATTCTGCAGCTCCCTAACACTCAGTTTGATCTGCAGTACCTGTTTGGCTTGATTATCTTCACACCTTTCTGAGCTTCACAAGCAGGTTTTTGTTCAGAAACAACATCTGAGTCATGGCCATTCTTGTGAAAAACCTCTTTTTAGATAATCCAGGTCAAGAGTGCACATCTAAGAGTTCATTATATTTTTTCCTTCATTATTCCTTTGTTTAAAAAAGCTTCTCATCCAACAGTAGGAAAAAATGCTACAAGACTCAAGTGAACCTTGAGACACTGCAGAAAATGAATAGCAAACACCTGACTCATAAAGTCTGTAAACTAATTAGTGTTCATCAGACTACTCAACAAAGATTTAAAAATAAAAGGCATGCTTGCATAATTCAGGATCAGATTGCAAAAGATATCTGATTCTTAAAAGGAGCTAAGTTTGCTCATCTGTCTATTTAAAACAAGCAACCAGATCTGAGCATATGCATTTTTTGGAAAGGATTTGGATGGTAACTGAAGAGGAGATAAAGGAAATGAATCAGTCTGGAAAGCTATTGCAGGACTACTCCTTTCTAGTCCTTTGTTACATGCAAACCCATCTCAAAATTCACCTGGAATCAAAATACTAAAAATCTCATTGCAATGCTCTCCCAGGTTGTATGGCAAAACTGTAAGGTTTGTTTTTTTTTCAGAGTTCCCAGTGGTTTTTAAATTTGACTCCACAGAGCCAAATGCCCATGGAAGCCTGGCTGTGCAGGGCACTGCCTTGACAGGGCTTCAGCCCTGAGTTCTGGGCCCAAACTGCACCTGGTCACACAATGGAAGTGCAAGGACTGTGCTCCTCCTCCAGCTTTGAGTGCAAGGTAAGCTGAAAAAAATTAAAACAAACAAACAAATAAAAAATCCCAACAAAAGTAAGAAGCAATAGAAAAGAAATCCTGCAGGTTTTGTTGTTGTAGGCAAACCATGACAAGAAGATCCCTAGGACTGGTCATCAGCACTTCTGATGGATTTTGAGTTTTCCAGGGCTGGGTGCTGAAAAGTTCTGCTGGCCCAGCATGGTAATACTGTTTGTAGTTTGTCAGGACAGAGACACTCAAGGGATGTGGCATGAAACTTCCCTCCACTGGTGGTGTTTTCTGTCTCCTCCCTTCCTCTCTCACTGCTCCAAGGAGCTGGGATTCAGAGGGGCTCCATCCCAGGCTTCATACCTTCAGGGGCACATAATCATCCTTCTTCAACACCACCTTGAGAATTCAGGATATCCAACCCTAGCACAGCATCCTCTGGGTATCCAGGGAGAATTAATGCTCTCATCCTTCCAGGACTTTGCATTGTCCCTAAGTCCCCACTGCCAGAGTCCTAGAGCTGCTGTGAGGGTTGTCCTGGCTGAAAGGAGAGCAGGACAAGGCACAAACACTGTCATTCACTGTTGTCCCTAAAATGTCATCCACCACTAGTTAAGGCTGGCAGCATCTAAAAGGTGTAAGACCAGCTATAATCAACATTTGCAATTTGTTCACCAGCTTTCAGTAAGGGATTTGCTGGTATTTCTCAACACTGGGAGATGGTGAGGAATGAAAATTTTAGTCTTCACATGCCAGATTAGCAACACCTCTAAAATCCTGCATCATCTATAAGATCTGCAATGCCATCATCTGACATGGGAGAATGGCTGAAGCCTCATCTCCCTGTCTTGACTTTTCTCTGTCAGCTGCTCTATGCAAGTCTCTGTTCTGTCTCTGTCTCACAACTTCAAGCTGCTTTACTCTGCCATTCCTGTGTGTTTTGCACTCAGGGATTTTCCACTACAAACTTTTTCCCCTCAGCACTACACAGAACATACACATGGCAGTCTAATGAATTTTGGCTGTTAAGACTCCCACTGGGACATCACTTCCTTGGACTCTAGGATAGCTCCACTACTGGCTAACAGGATTTTAGACACACCAGGGTGGCTTTCAGATACTCCTGATGACCCAAAGGTTTAAAAAAATCATTGTAAAGAGTATGGGAAACCAACACACTCTACAGAACACTTTGGGCTGTAGAGATGCTGCCTGCAGCTGGGGGCACAAAGGTTTTCCAATTCCTGTGGAAGGGAAGTAACCATATTTTTGATCTGGTGTTCTTAACAATAATAGTGAAACATTTGAGAAGAGCATGATTCTGATGCCTGAGGTACTGCTACTGATCCTGCCTGATCCTGTTCATCCTAGTGGGGACAGAGTTTTAGTCAATGGTTGAAGGATCCTGGACAAAAAAATGATGGAGCTGGAAGTGGGAGCTGTTATTTCATACTGGCATTTTATTTGGTTGAGGATTCAATTGAGGGGATGTGTCAGGGGGTGTTTGCATGACACATGGAAGGATTTTAAGTGCAGGCACAGCCTGTAGGTTCTGCTACTGCCCAAAAGCAGCTCAGATCCCACTCTGAACCTCCACAGCTTGGCTCTAGAAAGCTGTCACAAATCCCATGGTTGGCACAAACCAGACTGCTGAACTTCTCTCCTGCTGCCTCTTTGATCTGGGCAGCTGTGGGCTTTTGGCTGCAGCATGGAGAATACTTTGAGTTTTGCTCTCATTTCAGCAGGTGCAGGTTTGAAGTCCTAGAAAAATAAATGGACATTTGCTTTCCTGGTCACCTCTCCCTCAGCTTTGTTCTGTCTGTTGTTAGACACGGCACAAACACTAGTGGAGGAAAAGAGCTTAAAACAGGGCTCCCTTTCTAACTAAAAAGCCTTTGATGGAATAACAACATAAGTGCAAATCTCAGCTCTGCTGGTCCCAAGACATCACAAACCTTCAGCATAGCAAGTAGCATTCTTGAATGCATCAAAATCTTGTCTTTTAGCATTTAATGCGAGACATTACAAACTAATGAAGAGGAGAAATGTATGCAGTGTTGCTGTAAACCAAATATACAGATGTAAAATAATTAAGAATAAACTGTTCCATAAAAATGCGTGTCGATAAACCCCCGTCTGATAAAGTGATTTATGAAGAATTTCCTAGAATTGCTAAAAAGAATGATTTCTCATTTGAGGCTCTGGAAGTCTTGAGTCACATTTTGTTTCTTTTAAAAAAATGTCTTAAAACACATGGCTTTACAGCTGCTGCTTGGAAAATATACACCTCCAAAGTCTGACTTTCATTTAAATACAAATGTACAAAATGTAAACTGAGACAATAGAGAAATTTACAAAACTTTTCTTTAAAAATAATAAAGACAAAATTCAGTTCTAGTATGATGCTATTTAAATACGTGCAAGTAGTCATGTTCATTGAATTTCTATTGCAATGTTCTAAAGAGACAAATTTGATTCACACAGTCTTGAGTGCCACCTCCAAAAACAGACCTGAGTGGAAATTTCTTCTTAAAATGTGAGGCTCCACTGGAAAGAATGGATAGGAAAATCTCCATCTTGGGAGATCCAGATTTTCTTTTTTTCACTCAACGGTGGAGGCTCTCTCATCCACAGAAGCTCCAGAGATTATAGTGGAAGGATGCAACATGTTGTTTCATAGGACTGAGTTGGAACTAGCTGCTTCCAGTGGAGTTTGAACTTACATGATTTGAATTTATGTGATGATTTAAACTGGCCTTTGAATTTGGAGAACTCTTTGAATTGTTCTGATGCTGCAGGAAGAGGAAGAAAATGACAATTAGATTTCCATAATGTGCCATGGTTTTATTTTTAATCATTCATTTTATGGTGCTGACTGGACTGCAAGATTCTTGTCTGAAGATCTTTGGATGCAAAATATTCTTCACTTTCTTACCTGTAGTCTTTCTAGGTCAGCAGAACCATGGCAGTTCTTGAGGAATGCAGCAAAGAAGACTCACTCGAGCTCCAGGAGCCAAATCAATTCACTGCAAAATGTCAGTATCTGCCATATCTGACTAATACAGAGGATACCTGCCAATGCTCAGGCATGGCTTTTACCCTACAGAAACAGATGAGTCTAAGAATGTTACTGACATTTGCAAAGTGGTGCCATGGTGCCTCATGAAAGCTGCACATCACTTTTTATCCAGGCTGCTCTCTTCTTTATTGTCTCAGTTTCCTGCCACGACTACCTCCCTCAAAATATGCCTTTTTAAATTTTTTTTTTAATACATAAATTAAGGATTTTTACAGGGAACTTCTTAAATCCATAGAACAGTTTCAAAAGGCATTTGAGCATACCACTGAAAAATAGGTTGGGTAAGAAGTTTTCAACTGCTGGAAACAAAACTGATGAGCAACACTGGAACTGCTGGTGGCAAAAAAAAAATCACACAAGGTAGATGAAAAACTTGGATCTGGAGGTAAATGTGAGAGCCAGCCCTCTCTAAGATGCACTGCCTTTCTCCTAGCAGAAATATCACCAGAACAGGGCTGTGAAACCAGGCATCTACAGGAGTTTCCTGGTCTTAGTCATAAAAGATCTCACCTGTCGCTTAAATATTCTCTGTAGCAATCCTTTCTTGGGTGGCTCTGGGGGGTAGCTTTTGTTTAGGTCTGGTGAAATAGTACCATTTGGTCCAAATACATTCAGCTCCTTGAAGCACTCTGTTTCTATCATCTAGTGGAATATATTGAGAGAGAGAAAAAAAGGAATTATTCATCTGCACTAAATAAACTCCAGTAGTGCTAGGTTCTTCAAAGTCAGCAGTGTGTGAGGAGAGTTAACAGTTGGATTCCTGCTGGTGTCTGTAGAGGGAAAATAGAGTGTATGAACAACAGAGGCTGAGTCTGCTCTGCCTGTTTGCACATCAGACTTGTCAGAAGCTGCCCCACAAGACTTTCTGTTCTTTCCTTTAGCATTGTAGAGAATATCAGGCAAAGACAGCCACACTTACAAAATCCCAGTTACTAGCACCCCTCTGCCCAAGGGGATCTGCTGTTTGATGCAGAGCTGGATTCTAAAATCCACTGTTGGCTGTGTTTTGATATCAAACAGAAACAAACACTCAGACATGGAAATGCTGGAGGAGTTCAGGGTCCAGAGCTAACTGCTGCAGTTGGGACTGACTGCAGACAATGGGTGAGAGCAGGGTCACCAGTGGAGGATCCTTCTCTTAAGGATTTCCAACTGTACCACAGAAGGTGCTGAGAGCTGTCGGAACAGCTCTGTAGAAATCCAGGAGGAGGAAGCACAGTAGGATCCTTGCCAATTTACACAAACACACAGAGCCAACAGATACAGTCACCTGAACCTGACATCTGTGGTACATTACAGATCTTGAAAGAGGCCATTTGTAACTCATGAAAGCATTAGAGTCTGGCAAGTTATCCAGTAGCTATATATTACTGGAAACATAGAGCTCCTCTTAAACCATCTGTGTTATGGGGTTTATTGCAGTAATTTTGCTATGATACATCCTTACCTCATTTTGCCATGGAATAGACACTGATCCTGTGGAAAACTTGGAATAGAAATCGTCATCTGTTTGGTCCAGGTTAACTCCTTTCACTGTGGAGAACTGCTCAATGTCTAACACATCCTTGCAGTACACTGCTCTGGGCTATGTCAGCAGAAAAAAAAAAAGAAAAGGAGAAATGACAAGAGGAAAAATAATTCTGAGTTGGACCATGTGCTTTCATTCACAGATTCAGTCAAGTGAGAATGTCTAACAAGTGTGTGTCTGCATCCTCCTTCTCCAGACTTGCTCTGCCCGCATGTTTATCATCAAAGGCTGACTTCACTTTAGGCACATTAAGTTTCCTATTCTGAAGTCCTCAAAGCATCAGTCAAAGTGGGTTTTAGTCATCCATGTACCATCTGGTTAAGAGGTGAGAGGAAAAGGACAGAAAGAGCCAGAAAAGAGAAATGGAACCCTTCAGTAGTCTTTTCATTTAGAGAGGGAACAACAGAAAACCAGAATGTTTATGAGTGGCACACTGGAGAGAGCTCTGAAAAGAAGCCTCAGATGGAAGTGCCCTCCTGCCCAGATAGCTGTTTGCAGCTTAGAAATTTAAAGGAATGTATCCTAATTGCTAAGGAAAACAGAGGAGGTTTGGCATTTTTCCATTGTTTTTATTAATAGCTCAGCTGCTGGAAGCTGCCCAGGATTACCTCTATTAACTCTTTTAACTTGGCTGCAGTTCTTCAAAGAAAGAGTCAAATGGCTTTGCCTTTTTGAACTACTTAATTTTCTGGGATGACAGAGACAAAACTCTTTGCAGTGACGCCAATTTCAGCTCGTACTCCAGCAGTCAGCCCCAGGGAGCAGGAAGAGTCATCACCTATCCCAGGCAGTGTGGGTGCCCAGAGATTTCCTTTCAGCAGCACAGCCACCCTTGGGTGTGCAGGGATAATTGAGGGGTGCCCTGTGGGGCCAGCCTGGCCTGCTGAACCCCAGCACGTGTGGAGTCCTACCTAATGTCTGTCCGTGGTACCAGGACTGCACAGCCCAGGCATCCAACTGTGCAGTACCTTATTTATCCAGTTCTGAGCACTGTGACCAAACTAATTGACCTAATTCCTGATAAAAGTCCTATTTGCTGAAGGCTGTATCCCTCTGCATTCCTGACAGCTGCAATCCACAACATTCTTGTGGAGATGGAGTAACGTAGAAGAGGATGGTGAGACATGGTTTGGATAACAATCTCTGCCATTGGCTATATAGCTTTGGGTGATTCAGCTGACTTCAGTAAAGACTGGGAGATCTATGGATGAAGTGCCAAATAAATTAAATTAGGGGCAGCTCTTGAGCTCCCAATAAATAGCCATAAAAATTTATGTGCCTTTGCTTTTGCAAATACATCTCCAAGAGGTGCCTTCTAGGCCTTATGTGCTACAGTTTTTACGCACTCGGGCAGATCCCAAATTTGAGCCCAGAATTTTATTATTTTCTCCATCAGAAAGAAATAGTAGCTTGTCTCTCATTTCTTCCCACTAAAGCAGGTCGTAACACCACGGGCTAATTGGCAGGAAAAACTAGGCCACATAGTAAAATGTAAAGCAAAAACCAGAGCAACTAAAGTAAACTTTTGTAGCGTTCAAACCACTTTGGTTTGGTTGAGCTTGCAGCAACGGGAATGGGAGCTGCCAAGATGTTACTTTCCTTAATATGTTAAAATGGCAGTGTTTACTTAGAACCATATGGGGACTTAAAGGATAGAAGCTCCAGCCAGAAAGAGAGCCCTGCAGGAGGGAAATAATCAGATAACTCTGCATACTGGGCTAGAAACCGACACCACAAAAGGGTGGAAAAAGTTTTGTTGTTGCCAATGCAATAAAGACTTTCAGTATGTGAGCCTGGTGTGTAAATCTGAGTAAGGACTCAGTGTTGGGTTCTGTGCCCCATGAACACCAAAAATCTCCAAATGTTCTCTTAGGTCCAAGTCACCTCCTCTGCTTGAGGTGACACTTGATAGCTGAGCCTGGCTCAGACTCTGTTGCAAACCACTGTTCTCATGATGATCCAGTTCCACGGAGCTCTGGACTTTGTATTTCTGGTTTCACCTCCATAAACCTGTATGCACACATGTGGCTGATTGTCCCAAGCACCACCTGGTTCTGATCACACTTACTTTCACAGTAATACCGTGGATAAGGGAATACAAAGGTTCCCTGTGCTTCCAGTGTCACGCAGGAAGTGTCAGGTAAAAGGTAAAAGGAGTGAGAATGGATCAAGCCCCAGATTACCAGCCTGCATCCACTTGCCCTCTCTCCTCTTCCTCCCAGCCTCCCCACTCCAGCCCTGCCACTTATCACACCTTCCTGGGGTAGCTACCCATGCAGAGACTGATGACAGCCCTGAGAGAGAGAAGCTATTTTAGAAACAGACCTCTTAAAAGAGGCCACGGGGGGTTCTTGCTATCATACTTACATCAGGCACAAAGGGAGGATCCAGCATTCCTGCTTCTAACCGCTTGAAATTCATGCTCTTGAAAAAGGGGTGCCTCTTCACTTCTGCTGCACCTTCCCCTTGGCATCCCAGCCGCTGCTTCACGTCTTTGGTGAGGAGCTGAAACATGCCAACAGGAATGGTGAGGGTGTCAGAAAAGCAAGAGCTCCACAAAGGTATTTTTATCTCCACTTGTTTTTGAATGTGCCCATAGGGAAATACAGAGGGGAGTTGCAACTGCTGTTACTTAAAAGCTGAAGTTAAATGGATTAGGACTGCACTGTTCTACATGCTGGTGAAATCCTCAGAAAATCGCCTGCTGTAAAGTATTTACAGTCAAAATAGAGACCATTTCTTTTGCCTACTTTCAGTGAACACCTTCAAGAGGAGGTCTGACATACTCTACTAACATATAAAGATGCACATTCATAAGTTTCATGCGCTTTGTCTCAGCTCTTTTTGTTTTGTTTTTTACATTTGTAAGGATGATTTTCCCTTGGAAGAACAGGTGCTTAGGAAAAACCAAAAATAGCAAACTGTATTTCCCTCACCCATTGCACCACATTCCAGTGCATCACACGACACATTGAACCAACCCTTTACAGTCATGGGCTTATCTGCTGAGCTCAAGGGGAGTTCCATCCACAGAACCAATGCCCAGTAATTATGCTCAGTTCTGCTTTTATTGTTTTCAGCGAAGGGCAGTGCACAGCCTCTGCCTGCTACAGCAAGTCCTGCCTGTTTCCTGGGTACCCATAACAGAGCAATGCCCACCAAATGAACTCAGCATCTTTGGTCTGTCAGATAAGCAAGTCCATGAACAGAAACACCGTGATATTTACAGGGGAGACTCTACAGCACCTTCCAGTGCAAGAGAGCTGGAGAGGGACCTTGGATAAGGGCATGTCACAAACAGACAAGGAGGAATGACTTTAAACTGAAGGAGGGAAGGGTTAGATGGGATATTAGGAAGAAATTCCTCCCTGAGGGTGATGAGGTCCTGGCACAGAAGGTGCCCAACTCCAGGTCGAACGGGGCTTGGAGCAACCTGGTCCAGGGGAAGGTTCCCCTGCCCAGGGCAGAGGCTCAGACCGGACGGTGTTCAAGATCCCTTCAACACAAGCCTTCCTGCGATTCCATCAGTGATCCTGAGCCGCCCGGGCCGTGCCGCCGGGAGGCAGCAGAGGAAAGGGCAGCAGAGGAAAAAGAAAGGGGAGCAGAGGAAAGAAAGGGCAGCAGAGGAAAGAGAGGGCAGCAGAGGAAAGAAAGGGCAGCAGAGGAAAGAGCAGCGCGGCGGGGACGGGCGGCAATTGCTGCCCGGGGAAGGGGCTGGGAGCGGGGCCCGGGGCCTCTCCCGGGGTACGGCCTTTCCCGGCTCCCGCCGCTCCACTGCCGCTGTCCCCGGCTTTGCGGGCCCGCAGTCGGGCCGAGAAGCAGCGCTCGCCCCTGCCCGGGTGGGCTATGCACGGTAATGGCAGCGAAAGAATCAGCAAAGCCCTCGGCACCAGGCGGGGCAGCGGCTGGGTCGGGGCCCCTCAGGCCGGGCAGGCACCGGGCCCGCGGGAGCACCGCCGGGAGAGTCCCCGGGCCCGTCCCAGCTGCAGATAACGGGATGCAAACACCTTTGGGAAGGCCGGGGAGCAGTCCCGTGTTCTCGGGGGCAGCCCGGCAGGAGCAGGACCGGGAGCCAGGCAGGCTTCCCGCTGGGGCAAGGCTGCCCGGAGATGCTGTTGTGGGCTCAGCTCCCCGCTGGGGCAAGGCTGCCCGGAGATGCTGGTGTGGGCTCAGCTTAGTGATTGTGTGCCCAGCTCAGGGATTGTGTGCCCAGCTCAGGGACTGTGTGCCCAGCTCAAGCATTGTGTGCCCAGCTCAGGGATTGTGTGCCCAGCTCAAGCATTGTGTGCCCAGCTCAGGGATTGTGTGCCCAGCTCAGGGATTGTGTGCCCAGCTCAGGGACTGTGTGCCCAGCTCAGGGATTGTGTGCCCAGCTCAGGGACTGTATGCCCAGCTCAGGGATTGTGTGCCCAGCTCAGTGATTGTGTGCCCAGCTCAGGGATTGTGTGCCCAGCTCAGGGACTGTGTGCCCAGCTCAAGCATTGTGTGCCCAGCTCAGGGATTGTGTGCCTAGCTCAGGGATTGTGTGCCCAGCTCAGTGATTGTGTGCCCAGCTCAGGGCTTGTGTGTCCCAGCACCTTCTGCCTGAGCTGCTGCTTCAGCCACCGAGGCAGCAGCCCAGCTCAGGTACCTCATCTCACCGAGGGGGAACTTGGAAATTGTTTGTTGCTAATGCCATGTTGTGCTCTTTCCTCTGGTGCCTGGCTAGAGCGGGGGTTTCTCGTCCTTATCAGGGATTTCCAGTGTCACAGCTCTTTAGGTTTCTCTGAACGCTCTGCTGCCACTGGGCCATTTCTACCATCTGGGCATTGCTGGTTTCCTTATCTGACTTCCAACAGCCACCTCAGCTCTGCTTCTGTGTTGCTGGGGGCCTCATTTCCAGCCTGAGATGGCAAATGGCTTTGGCAATCTGTGTGCCCATGGGTACAGAGGCCACCCTCCAGCCAGGCCTGAGCAAGCTACAGTGGCAGCAGCCAAGCCAGAAATAGAGGTGAAGGGGGTTGTAGACATCAGAGCTTTCTGCTCAGGTCTTTCTGCCTCAGCAGCAGCAGCAGCAGCAGTAGCAGGAGACTGAATGGTTGGAGGAACGGGTTTAAAGCCACTGCTGCTGGCCACAACTTTCAGCTTCCAAATAGCAACGTCCCTTTCTTCCCCACAGTTCCTCTGCCTCTGATGCTGTCTAGGTGTGACATCTGGGCTGACAGATCACAAGTGGCTGATCCATACATGTAAAAAGACTCGAGGAAACATCTGTATGCCTTGTCATTCTCTGAGCAGAGACATTCACATGATACTGTACCACATCCATCTGGCTCACTGCAAAAGATCTGTCTCAGAGCACTTCTCTGGACTTTGTTTTCCCTGGTAGAAAGAAAGAGGGATGGTTTGCTTTCAAATAATTGCATTAGACTTTGAGTTCTCATGGTCCTGAGACTAGGATTTTTGTTGCGAAGGGCTTTTGGTTTTGTGGGGATTTTTTTGTTTTGTTTTGGTTTTTTGTTTGGTGGGTTGTTTTTTGTTTTTTTTTTTTTTTGTATTTGGTTTTTGTTTGTTTTGTAATCCCAACAGTTTTATGCTCTAGTCTATTTGAAGATGACCTCTTTGGAATTTCCAGTCAGAATCGGGCTTGCTCTATTCTGGTTGGGCAAAGAAATCAAAAGTTCTTTTAATCTTCTATTCTCATGTCAATTTCCTGACAGTTGGAAAGAAGAATCTGAAAGCAGAAAGACCATTTTTAGCACAGTTGGCTCTGATATACTTTTGGAAATGATACCTTGGACCTTTCAGGAACAGCTGAGGAGCAAGTGGTGGTAGGAAGGGATAGATTTGGACTTGCCTGGAGATGGTACAGGAGACCTCTGCAGTCTCTGCTCTCAAGTCAGCTCTGAAGGGATGAAAAGGGGGTTATTTCCCATCTCTGCAGTCTGGATTCTGGACTAAGTGGGGAGACCAAGCTGATCTGTGAATCTGCCCTTGTCAGGCTGTAAGATGTTTGGAGTGTGCGGTCAGAGAAAAGGGTAGCTGAGGACAGAAAAAGGCTGCCTGGGGATTCCTGGGTTCCTCCACGACAAACAAGGGAGTATTCAGTAACTTCAGATGCAAGAAGGAAGTTTCTGGAGCATGAATGCAGTTGGTTGTGGGTGGCTGGCCACTGCTGGCTGAAAGACACAAAAGGGAACAGGCCACTGGGAATAGGCTGGGACTGAAAGACACACAGAAAGGACAGGATTCTCCTGCAAAACCCTGCTGCAGGGGAGCAGCTGCCAGTCTCTTGAGAGTCCCAGGGGAATCACAATGGAGAAAAAATGTAAGAAATAAATGGAGTTTGAAAAGCTATAGATGCAGCCAGCTCTAGAGATGGCAACAGGTGAAACCAGACATTCTTCCTGGCTTCTGTTGTGGATATCAAGACATAGCATGGACTGGAATATTTTTTGGAAGGGAAAATTCTTCCTTTCACCAAGGAATAATGAGGCTTTTACCATTTCCTGCAGCCCCAGAACCTTTCTGCAATACTAAACCCGTGCAAGAGCCTGAAATAAGCATCCCATTCAGAAATCTGACATGGAAAAGAAAGTGGAGATAACAATAGCATGTTAGAAGTTATCTCTACACTTGTGTTTAATTCAGCTTCAAAGGGTTTATTTAATATGAATAGAGAGCAGAACAAAAGCAACTCCATCAGGCTGATGACGAGCCCTCCTGGGACAGCAGTGCAAGGGACCCCATGGAACACAATTTTAATGTAATTCTACAGTAGAGCCTGCAGATAGTTCACAGAGTTTCAAATCTGGAGATGGCCTGGGCCACCCAACCATGCATGAAGCTAATGCCAAACAGCAGAGCTGTGTGTTTTGGTAGAAAAGGCTCCAGTTGACACTGGACATTTAGGGTTTAGTCTACAGAATTCATGGGCAGAGCATGACTAGAACAGGACTTTCAAAGGGAGTCTTGAGTAGCAGCAGTGAAGTTCCATCAAGATCTTGATATAAAGAGCTCTGTGATACTTTCATGTCACTCTTTTGATCCCCACTGGGGATTCAAACTGTGCGATGTCTGAGAGTTTTTTCCATGACTTTGTTTTGCTTCCTTTACAAAAAGAAACAACTGTTGTGAGGATTGCTAAAAAAAGCAAAAAGTCCCCAAAGCGCTGTTTTATCTCCATGTGATCAGTCAGTTCATATCCAGATCATACCATGTAATAAATAATTCCAAGTTCTAAGATGTTAGTCCTAAAATTATAGGAGTAAGGAAAACAAAGAATTGCCAGTCATGAAAGGAGACAAGGGGACTGCTAAAAGCATTTCCACTGACCCAGCTGATAAAGCAGTTTAAGGAATCACCTAGCTAAAGTTCAGCCCTGACACTGAAGTAAACATACTATTTTAAGCAATTTTTAGAGAATACAAAAGCAATACTATGGTCAATTACTAAATGAGAGTAGAGAGGTGAAAGAGCAGTTATCCTTGGGCACTGATAAAGTGATAAACTTTAAGGTGTCATAATGCTGATTTCCATGGGATGGAAGCAGAAAGGAGGGATGGCAGCAGGCAGGAGTAGCTGGATGATGACAGAGCTCCTGATGGTAAGTGAAGAACAGGAAAAAATTGCTTTTAAGGAAAACAGAACCCATTATCTTTTAGCTGGTTGGGGGAGGGGGCACTTTGAAAAGGGCATGGAGATCAGAAACATGGAACAGCTGAGGCTGGAAGCCACATGTGGACATGGTCTAGTCCAATCCCTCTGCTCAAAGCAGAGTTTCCTAGAGCAGGTTGTTCCAGATTTGTCCAGCTGGGCTCTGGGCATTTCCAAGTGTGTAGACTACACAGCCTCTCTGGGCAACCTGTTCCACTGTTTGGCTGCCCTCACCATGGAAAAATGTCTCCTAATGTTCAGAGGGAACTGAACTGCTCCTGTGCCTCAGTTTTTCCCCCTTGCTTCCTGTCCTGTTACGGGACACCAAGTTTGGCTCTGTCTTCTTTACACTCTCCCACCAGAGATCCCTTGTGTAGGATAAAATGGGAGCTGCAGGGATAAAAGGCATCAGGGAGGACAAGTCTGTGGGAAATGCAGACAAGCAGAGCACTGACAGAGTGACAGAGGAGCACAGCCCATCCAACACTGCTGTCTTGAATGCACTTCAAGTCACATCTTTGGATGCATGACTGCACTTGTCAGGGAAAACATGCGTGTACATCAATGAAGTATGAGGCATAACAACAACAATCACCGAGCATTTCCTAGAAAGACTGGACTTTTTTCACAGAAAAAACACACCAGGAGCAGCTATGTTATATGGGAACTATGGGTTGGGGAGCTTCCCAGAAAGCCAGCTGCCCCTGTTCCTAATTATTTGTTATTCATCTCTGTTTCAGTCCAAAATGAGGTCTGATTTATGGGAAATTACTTACAAAATGAAACATGGAAATACGGGATGGATGATGATTAATAGGAGCTATGATATGTGCCTGCAAAAATGCAAAAGGGCACGAACATCCAGGACGGGAAGGTTGATGTGGGGTGACACTAGAGGGTTTTCCTATGAGTAAATGAATAAAGACAATGTATTTCCTGGTGGTGATACTATTAGCTCATGAAGTAATCTCTGAAGAGAAGTTTGGGCAACACGGTGGGAAACATTTCCTCACTCCTGCCCTGAAGAGTCCACTACAGGAAAGCCTTTTGTTCTGGATCTTCGAGAAGGCTCAAGTTTCATTTATGTATTGCAACTTTTTGTTTCATTTTGCAGATATGACGGGTACCTTATTACTCTTTTGTTTCCTTGTTAAGATGCTGATGCAAAGCAACATAATTCTGGCTTTCAATATAAAAAGCAAAAAGAATTGAGAAAACATGTTTGAATAACGGATTTTTTTAAAAAACATCACTTGATAAATTACTTTTGGATGGGAAACCACAAATGCCATCACACTCACTATCAGGACTCAGACTCTTCCTGCCTCAAGATATTAATGCTCAGAAAGGGAAAGGTTATCTTTGGATCCATTAATAGTTTGCACAAACCACCTCAATAAATATGCCACATGATTGGACAGCAGGGAAGCAGTAATGATCAAGTTTTCAGGAATGATTTGTATATAGTCCAAGCTTCCCTGAGGCAAGAGAAAGAACTAGATGATCTCCTGAGGTCCCGACTCCCTGAAACCAGTGTCTCCATGGCCGGAAGATGAAAATGACCACTACAGTGCGATGACTGTCTGCTGTCCTGGGAGTGTGGTAGGTCATCTACAGCACTATCCCATCAAGGCTGCATTTAATTCTTTTCAGCTTTAAGTTCTCATGGTTATTTTCAAAGTATATGTTCATTCTGTCATGCAAGGGACATAAAGAGTAACAAGAAGGGCTTCTACAGGTATGTCAGCCAGAAAAGAGGGTTGGACTATGTCATCTTTAAAGGTCCCTTTCAACCCAAACTATTCTGATTCTGTGCCTCAAGCAGCAAGTTAAATTTTTGCCTCACATCTCCATTTCAGATGAACAGGAGGACACACACAAACTCTCTGCCACTCCAGCAGACGCTGCTCCTCACCTGGGGCTAGCTGAGATGCTAGCTGAGGAGAAAAGGCAGCCTCTGCTGGGACACATGGGATGGTCTGTGAGAGCCCATGGCTGCTGCCCCAGATCCTCCCGTGTCAGCTTCACTGGGGGCTCTGCATCACCAATTAAGGGCAGAGAATGGCCCGGAGCATCTATCAGAGTGATGTCAGTTAATTACCACCCCGAGGATTCAGGAATGACTTGGTGCACTGTGAGTTAATGACTTCCAGGCATGATACTTGGCAGTGCTACCATTATTATTTTGCAAGGAGACTTCATTGTCTCCTCATGCAGCCAGCCAACCAGTTGTGGATCTGCTCTTTGCTCGCCTGTTGCACAAGACATTGGTGAAAACCTCCCTACCTATTTGTTGACCTTTCCTCCCCTTCGTTCTCCCTCTACCAGCAAACACAGATAGGTCATTGTCTCCAAAGGAGACTTCACTCGTTAGCAAACAACACCCAGAAAAAGGCCACATCCTTTTCCAAATTACAATTCAGCCTTCTAAAGATGGATGTCAACAAGTCATTGATGAATTCAGACGCAGATTTGAGATTTCTCAGAGGGATTGAGGATTTCCATTGTCAGACATGGCTATTGTGCTACGAAAATGACTCCCAGCTGAAGGAGTGAGAAAACATTTTGAAGAACAGCTCAACAGTATTAAGAAAAGCTGGATACCCTGGCACCCCAGGGGAAAAGCTGCTAACAAAGTTAGTGAGATGGGCTGGGACAACACTTGAGTGTCACAATAATTTCATTGCATAATCTTTGTCCTGCTTACCCCCAGCTCTCACCAAAGACAATGGAAGCGTGGGGTTTGCAGTTCCTTGCAGGAGACAATCAGGTTCTTGCATCATCAAGCCCTTTTTATTTTTTTTTTCTACAAGGTTATAAAAGACAGAAATGCATTCTTGACTGCAAACTAACATTCAAAGTCTCATGAGAACAGATACTGCTCCCTTGGCCATAAAACTTTGGAGAGGGCTCGGGATGACCGTGATGAATCTCATGGAGAAACAAGCCCAAATAAACAAAGTTTGAATGAATAGAGAATGCAGTCATCCCATCCACAGATGAGCTTGGTTAGTCCTTGTTTCTGCAGCCCCTCTATGGCACCCTGTTACTGCTCAGACCGTGCCAGACACGGCTCGTTCATGAAGCTGCCCCACTGGGCCTTCCAGCCCCTTACCATTTTACAGATGGACTTGGCCTCCTCAGAGAACTTATGGGAGTACACCTCCTCTGTCTCCAGCACTCTTCTGTCCACTTCTTCCCTCTTCACCTTCTCTTTCCTTCCACGGAATGGCGATTGCCCAGCAATCATTTCATAAATGAGACAGCCTAACCCCCAGTAGTCAGGGCTGAGTGTGTACCTCTGGTTGTTCAACACCTCTGGAGCTGTGGAGGAGAGTGAGATGCCTTGTGGAAATGCTTGGTATTTACACAGGCAAAGCACTTAAATGCCTAGAAATTTCATTCTGGTGACTGAATACACATGCACAGAGAATGGTGGGTAAAATACAGAAATACCTCCTGATTTCAGTTGTGGGCATAACAAGAAATGCAGCATGCTACATGCCATGGTGGTCTCACTACATGCTACATGCCTTGTGCATGCTGTCTTCTGACTCCTCTATCAACTCAGTCCAATTAAAAAAAAAAAAATCACAGAAGAAGTTGGATCTAAATATTAAGCAGAGCCGTAATTTTAAGAGTTCCTCCAGATTTCTCCATTTAGGGAAGAAATGAAATGCAAAAAACGTCCTGTAAACAGCCATGACATTTCTTCAAAAGCAAATTCTGTCTCTTTGGTCAATTCATAGCTTTTCTCTTCCCCCTTTGAAGAAACCCCCAATCCATTAATTTGGTGTTGCAACCACAGACAATGCTTTTGGGCAGAGTCACTGTCTTTGCAGGCACCCTCACCTCCATGCACGGGTACAAACACACACCCGCACGTGCTCACAAGCACAGAGCCTTAGTGTGCACGCAAACTTACACTGAGATAACAAAATTTAGACATGACAACTGATTTGCTTGCTTTCATTAAAGTCTCCATATGGTGTAACAGTGGCTCACATCAGCTAGTTTCTATTCAGTCAAATAAGCATAAGCAATTTTTACTCCAAGAAATATGCCCACCCAGAGAATGCATGAAAATAATTACATTGAGTTTAGAAAACAGATCTAGTTAAATAAGGGAGTGTAGTTTTTTGTTTGGTTTTTCTTTACCAATGTACAAATCTCTACTTGTCTCTTGTGCAGCCTCCCCTGCACATAGAGAAAAACTCAAGATGACCCTGGTCAAGATGACCATAGGTGTGGACTTACCCATTTTATCATAACCACACAAATACATTGCAACTCCTATACAAAGCAGCAACTAGAAAGAAACCTTTATTTTGGCACATAACCCTCCTAAGATAAATCTACACTAAAATCACTAGAATCCCAGTTGCTGTCTCCCGTCTCAATTTTCTTTGCTGATTTAAGGTTATAGACCAGCCTCACTGAGAGCTGTAGAGGTTCATCCTTTCACCCTCTTCTGTTTTTCACTATCAGGATTTCTGTGGGAGTTGCTGCATGGAACTGGACCCAGCTGAATGTGAATATTTTTTTGTTCTTTTTCTTAAGCTTACTTGGCAGAAATATCTCTAAAACTCAAGTAATCTCAGCAAATTTTTAAAAAGATGAGCTGTGGAAGACTTACCCATATACCCTACTGTTCCTACTCTTCCACGGATTGATTCACCCTCGGGGATTTTAACAGCTAGACCCAAATCAGATATTCTAATATGGCCTGGAAGGAAAAATAAAAAAAAAACAACAAACCAACACAAAGCAGATATAAGAACCTGACCCAAATTAGTTCAAAACCCACAACTGTGGTCATTGCTAAAATACTCCTCCAATTTACTACTAGGACATTTTAAGAAAGGAGTGTTCTGAATCACTGAATTGGAGCAGTTTCATTGATATTGAAAAGAGGAATTATTAAGGGCACTACAAGAGAGTGAAATAAATGTTAAAGTAAGGCTGTGGACTGCAGTGGATTGTATTAGGTATTTTAAAACCAATGAAAATAGGCAGAGAGAAACATGCTGTGGGGAAGTATCTTGAACTGATCACAGAGGATGGATGGGCTGACACAATTCTGTAACTCTGTGATGGCTGAAGAGGCTACATCTGGTCTGCAAGTCAGCACGAGATTTGATTATCCCTGCCTTCAGCAATGAACGGGTACCTGGGTTTGCATAAAGCCAGACCTGGCTCAGCAGAGGATGAAAGTACTTTCAAAAATGGAGAGGGAAGCAACAGAGTTAGAACTCTCTTTGTGTTGCATCAGCCTTGCAACGAGGATGGAAAAAACAACAAGGAAAGGCAGAGAGCCCCAGCAGTGCCGAGCTCTTGAGAACAGCCCCTGCTGAGGGCACGGCTGCTTCCTTCCATCTGTGCACCGAGCTCCAGCAGCTCACCCACCCCAGGACAGGAATATTAGTGTATGCTGAGCCTCTTAATCACTTCAGAGCATTATTTGTCTTTGTACAATATATATCCTAAAACTAACTTAATCTACTTTCCTGTGAAAGCATCTCTGTAAACCTCCAAGACTTACCATAATCATCCAGCAGGATATTTTCTGGCTTCAGATCTCTGGAAATGAAAGATAGCAGTCATGGATATGAAGCTGGTTTTGATAACATAACCATACAACTGAGTGAGTGCATTTATTACTTGTAATAAACCAGCTGAGTGTCAACTCAGACAGCGAGGAACTCCTGAAACCAATACAACCTTTTACAACTCACTTCACAGATAGACTGAAACCATATGTCTTTTTCTTAACTGGAGTTATGATTTTTCAATAAGCCAAGCTTTTAGCTCCTAAGCTACCCTATAATGGACTCATCCACCTAGTCCTGTAAACCCTGTAAATGAACCTCTGCAGTCCTGTGTGTTGTTAAATCTCTGTAACATTTGCTGTTATAAAATCTTACATTAAAAAAAATAGGTTTTGTAATACTTTATTTACACATGAAAGTGGAAATAGCATTTTGTTGGGCTCAAATTTTCTATGTCTGGCATCTGACTCAGAGCAAATATGTGAATGTGTGTCCATGCACTTGCACACATGTGCAATAATTTTGTTGGGTTTGGAAACTGCAGGGCAGAGGGGAGAATGCTGTGCCCAGATTAAGATTCTTCTTACAAACATTTATGAAACTCAAGTGCCTGTGTGGTTTGGAGCAATGCCATGAAAATTGGCAAGGTGGTCAATCTGATGTCAAAGATGTGCCTTTTACTGTTCCTGAAAAAAAGAAAAAAAAAAAAATCCCCACATCTGGGCAAGGTATAAACTTCTGAAGTAAATAAGTTTTCATATATTTAGCAGAACCTTGGCAGATCATTCTTCTGAAAGGTTTGTCTGCACAAAACCTGCTCCACCAGCTGCTGCTTTGAGATGCTTTCCAGCCCAGCCACGCTGTCCCCTCCTTGACCAAGGCTGTTTCCAAACCTTTCCAAGCCCAGCACAACTCTGCAGCTGCTGCCATTCTTGGGCTGCTGTTGAGGTGGGAGCCAGGCAGGGTTCTTCCCATCCTGCTCATGCAGAGTGGGAATGAAGCCAGCCTAGGAGATGGGACCAGAGGTGTCAGAGGGCAGAGATGGACATGCTGGGCAGGGAGTGTCCCAGAAGAGCCCCAGGACTGGGCTGTGCTGGCTCAGGAGCCTGAAAGAGGCACCAGCAGCTGGGTGAGGCATGGAAAACAGCATTGCTTCAAATCACCACATCATGCCCTGGCTTTTATCTAAAGACAGTGCTTAGCCTGGTGCAAATCCAAGCACTGCTTGGCCTCTTCTTTCTGTAAGGCCTCCTTGCATCTGTGAACCAGCTTGGTTCTGTTAACTTCCCAGCAAGAGGCATTTCTGTGCAAAGAGCAAAGAGCAGGTGTGTACAAGAGAAACCCCTGCACCAGGGAACAGGGCAGAGCACAGAGCCTGTGCAGGAGTCCACCCCACCCCTCAAGCTGTAGCACTCCAGTATCATGAGTTTTCCTCTGTATGGAGAGGGGTATTTTATAGTTTGGACAAGGCCAAGATTGGAATTTTGAAACTTGCCTTGTTTTTATTTATGATTGCAAGCAAGAACACAGTGCACTGTGAGTAATCTCCTCTTCTTGCTTGCTTCAGACCTTCCTGACCTCCAAGATAAACCTCAGCCAGTGCCCAGTGGTACCAAGCCTACTTTTCAAATAAACAATGCTGAAATATGTGAAGGGCAGCTGAATACTGAGGAGAAGCTGTGATTTTGTTTAACATACCACTGTGGGCTTTCCCTGCCTATCAGCAGAAGGTTTCCAATGCTGGAGCAGCACAGTCAGGGGCATCATCTATTTATTTTTGAAAATGTGTTCTAAATCCCGTAAGAATCATTTCCTTGAAGAACTCAGCCTTCATCAGTTACTTCATCTTCTGCTCAGCAGTTATTAGTCCCACTTCAAGCTGTAACTGGGGGTCAATGATAAGAATCTTATGTGCAATTTGGGAAATGTTGTCTCTGAATGAGAAAACGAGAGACTCCACAAGGACTCTGAGAACACCAGTTTAGTTCTTACGGTCCTCTGTGATTCAGGGCAGTCAGAGGAAGCTTTCCTCCCCTCCCAGACATCAGCTGTCATTCCTGTTTTCAGACTTCTGGTTCCTCGGTATCAAGGCTGGCTTCCTTTGCATGGCCAGCACTTCCAAGGGTTCATGACTGAAATTTCCAGGAGGGATAAAACTCCCTGGTGGACACACTGACATGTAAAGCTACTTCCCAAAGGCTCAGCTTCCCATTTGTAAAGCAGCCTTGCCCAAACATACTGAAACATAAACTGCTGGCACTGTGCCCATGCTCAAAAGGCAATTGTTTGGCTGTGCAGGGCAGCCTAAACAACTCAATTAATCACTGTGGACAAGGCTTTACCATGTATTTCTGCAATGCCTGGGACAATGTGAACTTGATGCTGATCAGAGCTTCCAGGCATGGCTATAGCATAAATTAAAAAAACCTACATACATAAAAAATATTTTAATAAAACAAAAACCCTGTTATATTTATATTTATATTTATATTTATATTTATATTTATATTTATATTTATATTTATATTAGTTATATTTAGTTTATATTAGTTTATATTTAGGTTTATATTTAGGTTTATGTTTATATAAAAACAAACATATAAATACATAATATAAATAATATACTATAAATAAATCATATATATATATAAAATATATATATATATATATAAAGATAATTTGAGGAGAACCATCAGCTTTTTACATTTGCTTTCCATGAACAGCCAACCCGTTGACCTTTACTGACACGATGCAGTTGAGAAATGTAACACAAGTGCCACGTTTGACAAGGGAATTCTGAATGAGATAAATCTGACTCTGAGCCTGGTTGTTCTCCCGGGTCACGTCTGCAGCGTGCGTCAGCAGCGGCCCAGGAGATGGGGCATGCATCTTCCACTGCTGTGATTTACTCAGGAGCATTTTGTTTATAGGAAATGAAATTAGGTCTGAAGAATAAGTGTTTTGTGATGAATTATTCGCCTTGAGGAGGCAGTAGCATTTAGCTGCTATATTTTATTGACCTATATAGCACTTCTCACGGGTCCCACGACACGCTGCGCTCTTACAAATGAGGGGTCTCTGCAGATGCTCCTGAAATACTGCTAGAAAATGTCACCTGCAAGGATGTAGTATCATTCATCACCAAAATGAATGTGCCATCTGAGGTGTAAAGTGGCAGCTCTTTTAAGAGTAGCATGAAAACTCCTGCTTGAGGAAGTAGGTGCCATTTCTCTCAGACCCACGCACTATTTTAGGTGGCCAGATCTGATTTGTTCTATTAGAAAATGGCATTAGTATGGCATTTTACCAGCCCTGTTATGAATGCACCAGTCATTTTTTTGAATAAAATATGATTGTGAAACACTATACTACCTCCTAAAATGTTTGAAAATGTGATAGGAGGTTTTCTAAGGGAAAAGGAAGCCAGACACTTCACTTACAATCTGATTTTTCAATTGACATTAAACACTTAGTACCATTTTGTTCCTTGGGGAAAAGAAAAAACCTCCTTCTTGGGTGAGCACCAACTAAATCAGCATGATATCTGTCTGTCCTCTGTGTGCCAGCTAGCAAGATGCAAGGCAACCAAGTGTCAGTTTGTTAGAGATCTCCAAGGAACAACAATATTGCAATTTCTATGCATACAAGCACATGCATCATACGTATTACACACAGGCACATCAAATGATTTAAAGTGTGGCTTGGCTTTTAAAAATAGCATCTTATTGTCTATTAATCATTGTCCTTGGAAGTTCTTTCATCAATTTGCAGGCCCTCTTCTGCTGTGAATGCCAGCAACGATGATTTCACAAGCGGGGATGATGAGGACAAACATTAACCGTTGTTTACAACTACAGTGGCTGTTGATTAAAAAAAATAAATCCTCGTGGAGTCACAAGAACTCTGTCTGCAGTCTGCTTGCTTATCCAGCCTGCCCTGGAAAAGTGCTTGTGTGGAGCTGCAAGCCAAAGGGGAAGCTGAGAACTTGGGATCTGCCTTCCTGGAAGCGGCAGCGCCAGGCAGCGCCGTGCCCGCTGGCTGCACCCATGGATGGTGGGATGCTGCCAACAGGATGCCTCTGTTGTGTGCCTGGGAATGGGCCCCTTTCCATGGCTGGCACGCCAGGATCACCATGATCCCATCCAGCTAATCACACTCACACCAGTGGGGATCCATGCCCTCTGTCTCAGACACCCTCTCGGGATTGCACGCCCTCTGCAATAGAAGTTTTGCCACATCTGACAAAACGTGCTGCAGCCCCTTGTGCAACATAGCCTAGCTAATTCAAATAGAGGCTTGGATGGAATGATCTCCATTTCATCCCAACTAGGAACTTAATTCCTTAATGAAATCCCTTTAAAGGAACTTCCATCATTTTCTAAAGTCGCCCAGTGCATGCCGAGGTAGGGTTTGGGGAGCTTCGTGCTACTTCTGGATAATTTAGACAGGATGTATTTAGGGAAGCAACTGCTTCCTTCCATGATTACTGTATCATGCTGTATTTATACAAGGCTCTGCGAAATTTCAGCCAAAGCACTCAGGCATCTCAGCTGTAGAGCACCACAATAAGGAGGGAGGAAGCAGACAATTCTTTCCTACCCAGAAAAGACATCCTAAGACTCTAGAGAGTGCTTACCTGTACACAGTGTTTTCTCTGTGTAGGTCTTCCAAGCCACAAAGAATCTCTGCTGCATAAAACAAAGCTCTTTCCTCCTCGAAGCCTGGGTTTCCCATGTTGTAGATGTGAAACTTCAGGTCACCTCCGTTCATGATGGTCAGAACTAAACACAGTGCGTCCTTTGTTTCGTAGGCATAGGCTAAATTGACCTAGAAAAACATTTGCAGCACAGTTGTGACAGTTCAGATGGCTTCTAAGAAGGAAGTGCTAGCTTTTCATTAAAGATTTTCTCCAGAAAATGAAAAAAAAAAAAATACTGAATTTGGTTTGGGCTTTCTTACAATGGCAAACATTTATTTTAAAAGTACAGAAAAATCAGATGTTAGGATTCTACAGATTAATTTGTGGGATCCAGCCTGTTTATCACCAGAAACCCTCAAGGCTCAGATGGCTTCAGAGGTTGGACAAACATACTAATTCCAGGTCTATTTTCCCATGTATGAGAAATCTTAGTAATCAAGGGAATCTACACTTCCTGCTGAACTGTTTTGCATCTCAGTGAGTTCCCTGGAAGGCCCAGATATCCCAGTCCTGGGGTGATCAAATGGACCATCACAGAGAGGTGAAGGCCAGCATCATCCCTGGGAGGCTCTGCTGGGTGCCCAAGTTAAAATCAGACCAGCCAAAATCTACCCATCACTTTTAAATATGTGCCATCCTCTGGCAGAAGCAAGTAAACATGCAAGCAAACACCTTGCATCTGTTGTATACACAGTGTTTTCTGAAATAAGTATAAAGAACATGACAGATGCTGAGATAACACCTTTCTTTTTTTTTTTTTTTCTAATGTAAGGCAGGTTTTAAAGGAGGCACAAGAGCTGGTGTGACTCAGGAGAGCCCTGCATCAGGCTGACCTCCTCCACCTCACTGCTTAGATGCTTCTACATCTAAGCCAATCTCATCTGATCTGTTTGGGGTGAATCCCCTTCAGTCTCCTCCAAGCACCTCTCTCCCAGACCCTGGGAATTCAGATCATCACGCTGGATAAGAATAGCTCATGCTGATGCAGCCAAGGCTGTAAAACACATCACGTCCCCGTGGCAGGCACGGGCCCCTCGACTGCTGCATTTCTCACCGACCAGAGACTGAAATGAGACTCAGCAAAGGTGCATGGAGCAGGGCTAAGGTGCAAAGCAAAGGGATTCAGCTTCTGGCACCTTTCCAGGTGCAGGAGATGGAGGCGGCACTGGATTCAACCAGGACAGTGCTCAGCAGGTGAGCAGGGAACCACGGCGTTCAATACTCACTACAAACTGACTATTGACTTTTTCTAAAATCTGCTTCTCGTTGAGTGCCATGGATTCGCCTTTCCTCTTCTTTATCCTCTTCTTCTCTAATCTCTTGCAGGCGTACATCTTCCCCGTGGCTCGCACTTGGCAGGCGCAGACCTGCGAAGGGAGCAGAACAATTGCCGGGTAATTCGAAGCAAACGCCGCGTCTGGGCTGCGCTTTACCCCTCACCAGCTCCTCTGATTCCGTCCTTTTAAGGCGAGAGACGGCGAGCCAGGCCGAGGCGGGGGCAGCTGGGGGACTGACTACTGTTCCCAAACCTGCTGTGGAATATTGGTTTGATTATTTCACTTCCCTCCGCCTGCTCCCTCTCCCACCTCCTTTTGTCTGCGCGGGCTGTAATCGCTGGGTCTGCACCTCCCCTGCCTCTGCTGCCACCTCCAGACACCAGGAAAATACAAACAGGGGTGTGACCCCAATTCCACTGTGAATGCAACAGCCGAACACAAAATAACTCTCAAAAGCCTCCTTTTGAGAACACGGCGTCATGAGGGGTTAAACAGAACTGTCAGCAATTAATGAAAATCACAGGAGCCTCTGTCACATCAGGCTCCTGTACCTGCAGTGTCTAAAAAGGAAAAAACACTCTTAAGAGAAAGTTTCAGAATCACTCACCTCCCCAAAGCCGCCTTTCCCCAGTACCCTGTACTGCCGAAACGTGTTTTTTGTTACTGGTTGCCTGGAAGGAAAGGAAATAAATAAATAAAAACCCCCACCACACTATGTTTAATGCACTCTCTGTGATTTATTTATTTCAGAGCATACTTTTGAAAAGCAAAATACATAAATATTATATAATCCCATTATTTCAAGGTAATCATATTATCTAATATAATATATAATTATGTAATTGCATTACTTCAATACTATGTATGGCTTGAACTTTTCAATTCCAACATATTAAGCTGTAATAAAATACAACACATTAGTGAGTCATCAGTATAATTTCTGCTAGCATCTTAGGACCAAGGAGGGTTCTGAATCTCCATTATACAGCTTTGGCCTTTGTTAAGGAAAGAGGAAGCCTGAGATCTTCCAGTAAGATATTAATTCCCATGACATATAGCATGGGCTAGCACATTGCTTTACTTGGCCAGCAGGATGAGAAAAAAAGATCCAAAAGTCAAACCACCAGAAAATGCTTCTGTTGTGTTAAACAAAACATGAAACTTGTATGAATCAAAGGCAGAAACAATCCTGGGAGCAGAAGAGGTGGATTAATGTGACATTTGCAGGCTGGGAGAGCAGGAAGACAAGATTCAAGCCAGTCCATTCCCTCTGGGCTACCTTCTACCTGGGGGAGCATCACGGGCCAGAAGGGAGCAAAAGCTAAATTAAGATTAAATAAGTCTGTCCCTGAGGGCAGAGTGCTCCCTTTCACTTGAAACGATCCCTATACAATCTCCCAGTCCTCCCACAAAATCTGCTCCACCAGAATGGCTCCAGCCTCTACATCCAACTTTTACTTTGCTGCTGTGAAAGTTTTATAACATGACAGAAGAAGAATTCTAGGTTCAGCGAGATCCCATCCCGCATCCACCACCAAGGTTTTACAGGGATCCCAGCAGTGGGTATGAACATTCCTGCTATCCTTGCTCCCCTCTGGCAGGCAGCCAGCCGGCAGAGGGAGCACAGCAACGTGGCTCTTCCCACCACAGGGATGATGAGGTTGATGACAATGAAGAATAAATGCTGAAGTGAATCCTTTCATTAATGCCCGTTATTGTTTTCCAAAGTAGGGGGAAGAATGGTATGCAGACAGTCAAAACTAGAAGAGGGAAATATGTTATTTTCAGTATTCCACGAGGCTGCTGCAAATGCTTTCGGGGTTAAAAGCAACAATTAGTAGTGATAACTACTTGTTCAGCAATGTCCCTGGAATAAATGGACTCTGTGACTGCTCCTTTGGAGCCAGCAGGCTGTCAGAAGGAGCTGTTGATCATTCCATGCTACTAACATCTCTTTGCTAATCCTGAAAACAATTCTCCGAGCTTCTTAAGCCAGGCATATCCAATAGCGTGTCACACTTGTAGGGGGAATGGAAAAAAAACCAAACAAACCTCAAAGCATTGCAGAAAATTCCTTATCCCTAATGTGAAAATAGATAGGAAATAGCCTGGCTAGAGATGAATCACCCGATGTTTCTTTAATTGAAATGGAAGAGTAAATGCTGGGCTCAGTAAAGATGGCATGTGGAGCATGTCTTGGCATGGAATGGCTCTTCCCTCTGCCCACCCCTCTTGGGCAGCAGCTTTGTAGCTTTCCAGGGAGAGGAGCTGGCACAGCTCCTTTGATCTGGAGGCGTCCTGCTGACACACACCGCTCAGGATCCGGCCCTCGCTCATCCGCCGTAATTAATTCCATTTGTGGAAAATGGGGCTTCTCTCAGCTCAAGGTCACTGTCACCCAGCAGTGACCGTCTGCTACAGCACTCCCTGACACGGGAAAGGCACAAGCCCCTTCCCTTGCAAATTAATACCCACTAAGGCTGCCTGGTTATTAAATGTGCTCAGGAATGTCCAGCCAATAAATACAGCGAGAGGACCTATACAACACATCTTTTTCTCTCTTTAGAGTGATTTAATAACAGTGACAACTGGTCCAGACAAAAAGTCACCACATTCAGAGGGTAGCTAAACAGAAAGACAGCTGAAGTTGCTGAATGTACATTACTCATACCTAATATGTTTAATGTGCCCAAGACCATTAAATGGTCGAACACTTGAGCTGTAGAAGCAAACATTATCTCAACTGTCAGATTTTGAACATATTCTACAGACCTTGCATGGAAAGTAAAAATAAACTTTTTTTATTTATTTTTATTTAAAAAAAGAAAACCTTGTGACTCTTACCTTTCCAACCACTTCCACTGGAGAAACCTGTCGAAGTACATGCTGTTTAGGTACTCTTGGAATGGTTCCCCACTGAGGTGGTCAAGGACAGATCTATCTCAGATGAAAAGGATATATAAGCATTTTATAATCCTGAACTTTGAGCAAAAGAGAAACAAAACAAGAGGAGAAAAATCCAGACTTCTTTTACAGTGGGATTATGTTATTTATACTTTATTTTGTACTTTATTTAGCTTACTGTTTCAATATAGAAACAAAGTGATGTGGTTGATGTATTTCATAACAGGAGGCCTTATACAGGCTGAATACCGGTGATGCTTGCTGAAAATTATCAGGGCAACTCCCACTGGCTTTAATGGACTTTTACAGAGATTGTTAGCCACCAGACAGTGAATGTTTTTGCTTTTGTTAGTAAACTGAAACAACACCCTCAGGAACTGAGCTCCCAAACTTTGAGGGACGTTTACATCAGGATAGAAAATTTCTGGCTGACGCCCATTTCTATCCAAGAGAGACCATCAGAGGTATCATTTTGAGCAAAAAAGATCAGTTTCAATTCCTGCTATATAGAAGAATTAGTTCATGTGACTAAAGTCAAAGGGGATTTCCTAACAGCTATGTACTTTGTAGAATAAAACAGAGGAAGGAAAAGTCTGAACAGGAATGTGGATTTGCTTCTGGATCAAGACAAGAATTCTGGGGCTCATGCAGTGGATGCAGTCTTTTGCATAAGGGAAGGAATAAAGGAATAAAAAGGTCAGTCTGCAAATGTGAGAAGAAAGTCTGCTGCTTGTGACAGGCAGCCAACAGCCAGAGAGCATTAGGCATCCTGTCAGAACAGCCAAAGGTTTGGAACTAAGAAAACATGGGCTGAGCTGGGAGCTGTCTAAAATGAAGGTGGTCATGTTGTTTAACAGCTGCTGGTGGTGGTTCTTGCTTTGCCTACTGGGGCTCCTGCATCCACCTCTGCTGGCAGCATTGGCAGGACACAAGTTGGGTTTGGGTGGGAAGTGCCCAAGGAAATGAGCATTTCTGTCTGGGTGCATACAGACACGCTTGTGTCCATGTCTAAGGGCATACAGACACATTTCCAGATCTTGCTGGAAGGAGAAAATCCTCTCTCAATGACTGCTCTAGTCTGGGGATGGATGTCTTACCCCAGGGCAGTTCTCTGAGCAAACAAGTCACCATGAGTAATGTGTCTCCTCAGTTTAGTTCCTCCCTGTTCATGAGCTAGTATTTTTGGAATTTCTCAGCTGTTTCATTATTTTTATTTTTATTTTTTTTGTAATTCTTGCACCATCAGTTTGGAGAAGGCAGGTAATTGTACATGTTCAGTATGCACAAGTCAAATTTTTGCTGTCTTCATTAGCTTTGACTGGACACAGATCATGACGGTTTCCCCTGATGGATTAAAGATTACAAAATAAAATAAAAAGTAAGTCTTAATTTGCTTTAACAAATGTCCAAACTCAACACCAGAATTCTAGGTGAAGCTGGAGGAGGGCAGGAGCAGACAGCAAAAATATTAAAAGCAGAAGTTATAGACACATTTTTCTTGCAGACTGATTTTTATCTATGAAGATGTGAATGAAACTCATCCCATCCCTGCTCCTACAGGACAGCAGGCTTCATATTTGTATGTCTGCCTCCCTTTTCTGGTCTGACTGTGAACCCTTCCAAAATTAACATCATTCAGTACCAGTAAACACCAACAGCAAGTTCTTAAAACTTCCTTTTGACCTCATTTTAGTCCGTGTGAAATGATCAGCATATTTATTAACAAGGTCCCAAACCTGGCTCATTCCTGAGTTTCAGCTGGGGTGAAGGAAGGAGCCTGCATTAAGTGGTGTCCAACGCTCGCCCTTTCCATTCAGTTAATTAAAAGCTGCACGTATTTTAAAAGAACAATAGCTGCCTTTCAGCAGTTGTTTGCTTTTTAGTTCCCCTCTTTGGCAACAACAAAGTGCATTTTAGAGGGAGCTGTCAGCTTTCAAACCCATCTGAGAGCTGGAAACAGGCACCAGGGGGGTTGGTGTGGAGCACAGCCCTGCCTTTGTCGCTGGGACTGGCACCCACAAGTGGTGCAAGTTACAGAGCATCTCTACAGGACACCAGGCCAGTGCAAGGAGACTGCCTGTGCTCCAAGAGAAGGCCAGAAATAACCCACAGCTCCTACCAACGCAAAGAATAACTGGAACCAGAAAAGGTCAATGAAATGAGTCAAAACAATGAATGACAGCGGAGCAAATTTTACAAATCCCCATTACATCACCCAGGGAAAACAAACCGCGCTCAGCCAGGAACCGCATGGGCCCGCGTGCCATGATCCCTCCTTTTCATATTTTTTATTGGTTTATGATCTGCTGGCCTGGGCCAGCTCGGGGCAGGGTTTGCAAATGCAGATTGCATACCTGGAGCTTTAGCACATAATGGCCCAGATCGCTGCAGAAACTGATAAGCCTTTTCCCAGACAAAGGGTGAAATAAGGCGCGCTGCTTTGAACGCCACAGACAGACAGAAGGCATTAAAAACGCCCCGTTCTCCTGGTGAAGATTTTCTGGAAAAGCCATGCCGAGCAAGTTTGCACATTCCTCTGTCTAAATGGGCTGTATAGCCACTTAATTTTTATTCACTTTGAAACAGAGATGTTTTCTTTGGATGCATGATCATTGTAGCTCTTTTCACACAGCATGAAATCCACGGCTGGTTTGCTTGGCTAGAACACTCTGTCAAATACCTGAAACAGTGAGTGCCTGTGTGCCGCGTATATAATGGCATGGAAATATTTATTATATTCTGTTCGTGATGAAATGACTTCACCACTTGTCAGCTCTGCCTCCAGGATGGTGAGCAAAGATACCTGCCTCAGGTTCAGGCTGAAATGTCTCTCTCCACCTGACACGTTCCTGCCAAGCTGCCTGTGATCTCCGGGTGTCGTGTTATACTTACTTTGTACAGGGAGAGAACAGCTCTTTGCAGGGGCTGTTCTCGAGTTTCTCCTCTGTCTGTCGGATAAGTTCTTGACTGACTTCGGGAACATAGGCTGGAGACTGGGGAGAGAAGAGAGGGGCACATTAACTCCCTGACGAGGCGCAGATTCTCCTCTCTTAGCGTCTGAGAGGCACATTCATTATTTATGCCCCTGAGCTGCTTCCATTCAGTTCCAGCGGTTGTGTAAAAGCAAAGGAGCTTTACGTCAAAGAGCAGTAAAATAGGATACCGTGGCAACTCGCTCCACATTCCACTCTATCCTCACATTGCTTTTCTGCCTTCTCCTGTACCTTCACCTCCTTGACCAGCCTCATGAATATGCAGGACCCACTCCTTGCCAATTCTTTGAACTGCTCCCTTGCATCCCATGAAAAATGTGCTGGCCTGAACTGTGTACAGGCCATTCTATTAAACAAAAGAGAATTTGCCCAGTGTTTTTACTTCATGGGTGATTCATTGTGCTGTCTGAAAAATCCATTTTTTTTTTTCTTTTTAACCAGCAAAGCAAAACAAGATCAGAGCATTGGTACTTAATGATACAGATCTACGTCTCTCTCTATATATAAAGATGTTCACAAAAGTATCTGGACACCTTAGTTCATCCTTAGAAAGACAAAATTAATTCAGCAGCTTTAAAATACTAATTTCAAAAAGGAACTTTGCCAACCAACCATATAAACTCTTTTCATCCTCTCCTCCCTTTGGAGAGAATGTATATTCAACCCTGCAAAAAGCCCTTACCAAAGAAAGGTCTCTTGCAGTATGCCTTGATGGTTAACCAGTTTAGGACTTTTGGGACTAATTATCTAAAAAGACAGTTTTTTAGGCAGTCCACATTCTTACACATTGACTGCATACTGTAATTACATTACAAAGTGTGTATTTGTGTGTGTGTGTGCACCTATTTATAGGCATTTCTCCCTATGGACATGAAAGTCCCTTTATATAACCAATTGGATTTGGGTATTTTCAACAAACCCAGTCACAGATGATAAAATCCTCTTTCCTTGCAGGAGCCTTAATGCTCAGTAAGGTCCCCCATCCATGCCCAGTACCACCAGATGTGCTGAGTGGGTGGGTCACAGAGCATCATCCCTCATTCCTGGCCAGATGTTCTCATTAACTCACCCCTAGTTAGAGAAATCTTGGCAAGCACTGAAATGCACTGCAGGCAGAGTTCAAAAACACTGTGATTGAGGACAGAGGAAGGGGCAGAGGTGGAGCCACAGAAAATCTCCAGCATACTGAAAGCTGAATTAAGTCTTTTATCTTTTCCTTCCCACTGCTGAAATGTGAATATGATCCTGGTTGTGACATGAAAAAGTAAGTTTGTTCCACTTGAATGTTTTTAAATAGGAACATGGTTTACAGAACTGTCTGTGCATGCTGTGCAATGCACTCTCACTGCTCAGCCTTGACAGACAATCTGCAGAACGTGCTGGGGACACCTCTGACCTCGCTGAAATACTTCCTCATTTCCTCAATATATTCCTCCTTTTCTTCAATATATTCCTCCATTTCCTCAGCAAAAGATATCTAGGGAACACCCTACTTTTAATCACAGAGTAGATTACTAATAATTAAAACGTCTCACTGTTTCTTGAGAGGTAGATAAGCCCCTCATGTTATCATCTAAAAGATAGAGACTGAGACAAAGCCAGATTTTCTCAGCTTGACTGACCACTGAGGTAACTATACATGCCCACAAGGAAATCTAAGTCCCAGTTTTAGTTCAAGAGAGTAAGTAGAGGCAAGAGAGAAGCAATGAAAGAACTACAAAAAAAACCTCAGGAGTCCTGTTTTCCAGTCCTACAGCACTGAAACTACTGGGGGAAAAGACAGGGAAGCAGATTAAACCAAAGGCTTTTAAAGCAATATTCAGATATTAACAAAAGCTTAATGATTAGCAGTATTTCAGCTGTTTTTGGCTAGAAATCAGATGAATGAATACCTTTAATTTACAATGTATGTACTCAGTGGATAGATATTTGCACACACATGCCCAAAGGTGGTAGGTGGCTGTGTGAATCCAGTGGCCCAAGCCCTGTTCAAGATGATAATCTCTCTGATTTACAGGGAACAGAAAAACCCCTGAACTCCACAGTTCTGGGACTGCTGTGGACCAGGAGTGTCTTTTGATGTGAATGGAGCAGCACTTCAGTAAAATCCATACTGGGGCCTCTAACTGAAGTCACTACTGACTACATCTGGAACTTGTTCTGCATTTAGAGGTCAAAACTGGAATCCAAAAGCTAAGTACTAAACTGCATAATTAGTCATTTAGACCAAGTGACCTGATTCTTACTCATGCCAGGCAACTTCATCTCCCATTGGGAATTCATTTCCCAGTGGAAGGTAAACTGCCTTGAGGTTACTGTTGAAGATCATGCCCATGACACATTACTAGAGCACTAATTCCATCAAACTTTGTCTGAGATCAAAGTACATTTAAAAAAATAAATTATAAGCATCAGCTAACTCTTATTCATAAAGAGGAAATTAAATTCTTGTAGTGAAAGGGGGGAAGAATGAGCAAAAGAAATAGTAAGTAAGGCAACGTGGGAAGTATTTAAAAATGACACAAACTGTGATTCCTCTCTCCAAGTTTGTGGGAGATACAGTCACCATTTGGTTTTTCAAAACCACTCATTGCTGACCTCTGAGTCTTCATTTTCTCTGCACAAACTGTGAGAAGGTAACAATACCAAGGTAAGCAAACACATAAACTCACTGAAATCCTGTGCATGGACTAAAGCCTTAGAGTGCAGTGCAAACACTTCCCTAAACCACTTTCCATAACAATTTTCCATAACAAGGAATAGAGTTGGGTTTTTTTGGTTGGGTGTGGGGTTTTTTTGTTGTTGTTTTTGTTTTGTTTTTATTTTTGGAGGGTTTGTTTGTTTGTTTGGGGGTTTTGTCTCTTTTTGTTTGTTTGTCTTTTTTTTTTTTTTTCCAAAGGCTGATCATTTCCACGGCTTCTGTAGACCCAGCAGAACATTCTGCTGGGTTGTTCTACAGCCCTTCACAGAGTTCAAGGCACCACATGCCTGGGAGGAACATACCCAACCCTTTCCAACTCTGCCTGCAGTTCCAGGGAGCCTTTGTATGATCCTTCCTGAGAACCTCCTTGAGACTTCACAGTCCCCACTGCTCCCACTAAACAGCCATTTTTCCTCTGTGGATACTGTGCATACCCACAGCCTTCAGGAGTTCAGACAAAGCCAGGAACAATTACAAACCAAAACCCAACCCACCAACCTACTTTTGCTCCCCTGGAGAACCATTAGGTAGCACAGCTTGTGCGTGCAAGGAGTCATTTGGATCCCAAGAGTGAAAGCTTCCAAAGGTAACACTTTGGCCATTTACAGATGAAAAAGTTGCCTCTTCCCTGGAGGGGTGCAGAAGATTTCTGCAGCCACAATGAAATGGTTATTAACACCATTCTCCTGCTGCATTATGGGCAATGGCTGTAAAAGCAAATTTGGCTTTTACAAGGGAACAGAGACACCTTCTCCAACATATTAAATGTCCTGTGGCAGCTAGGAGAGCCATACACTGTGATTAAGACCATTAGAACTGAGCTTGTGACAAAGAATATTCTGCTAACTCTTCAGAAACACCTGCAGAAACCAGTTACACTTTACTGCATTTAAAACAAAACACTGGGGAGTTATAACAAGTATAGTTCCATATTTCCCCCAATGGCTATTCTGTTTGCTGAAGGCAAAGAAAGAGATTCTTGATATCACTTACAATAATGTAATCAGAAATTATGCCAGTCAAATCAACTGATTAACACCAGGGTAAAGCTGATGGAACTGAATCAGATTCATGGCAGCACGAGATGTGCTTAAGTTGATCCTACAACAAAATTTTCTCTCATCACATCATCCTTATTGATCAGACATTTTAATAATAATCCAAAAGTCCACACTACTTTTAGCAGGTTTTAACCAAAATCTCCTACCTCCTGTACCTTCTCTTTTATGGCCAGAAACTGAAAACCTCTGTACAAATATTTTGCTGGCATAGCAATAGCTCAGTTTTATGATACTCTCCCATTTAATTTTTAAGAAAAGAATGCAACTAGGAATTGTGTTAGTGGTTATTTGAGAAACAAGCAATGGATATTCAGTTACTTCTGTGTGCCATTAGCCCACCCTGAGGAGAGTCTCCACTTCTAAATTTTATTTTTTTCTGTCTTTCTTAGGCAAAAGAGTTCCTCTCAGATGCTCTTCCCTTTCCATAATTGGCATGAGAACAGCTGATATGTATCACACTTAGGGTTAGTTGTGTTCACGTCCACAAAAAGTCTGGATGCCAGCAGAGTCCTGTCCAGCAGCAGTGTCAGGTGCTGCCCATGGCCTGGCTGCCCACTGAAGTACTGAGGAGCAGCAAAGTCTGGTTCAGGTCAGATGAAAGCTTCCAGGCTCTGTGACTCCCCATTATCTGTTGTTTTGAATGTCAGGTTGCATCGCTACACTTTAAAACGTGGCCTCTCTTTTTCTGACAGCTCTGTCAGTTTTGCTACAGGCTATTTCACTCAGACCTCCAAGACCCAGTCTTTGCTGAGTTCACTGCATCAAAAAAAACCTCCTCCTGAAGCCATCTCTATGTGTTTGCCATGGGACTCACAACATATCTCAGTGTTTCCCCTGCGACTGTGTGGGGGACACCCGACCTTTTGTTCACCTATCAGGAAATCAAATTCTTTATCAAACAAGCTCAAGTGCTGGCAGTACCAAGGGAGGCATTCAGAAGACCTTCTCTTTTGCTTCTTCATGAAGATGTGTTACTTGTTCTACCTTTTCTTATGAGATAACTTCCAAATGTTTACTGTGCATGACCTCAGCCAAGATGTGGTGCTCTACAGGTGCTGCCTCCAAGGCTGTGAGAGTGCAAGCAGGCAGGCAGCCAGCAAGCAGAATGTGGCTTTCAAGGAACAGAAGCATTTTCCTGGCAGCCCAGCAGCTGAGGTTCACACTGCTGGAACTGGGGTGAGGTGAGAAGCAGGTGTCCCCAGTGATTCCCAGAGGCCAGAGCAGATGCACACACAACACAAACCTGCCTGGGCAGAGCTGGTTCATTATGTGTAATGCTGCTGCATCCATGGCAGAAGTGCCCAAATGACAAAGTGGACTGAGAGGGATGTGTTGAGGCTCCAGCTAAAGACATATCCTGCTGGGGTCACCACCATTTGAGAAACCTACAGAGAGCTGAGAACAACACCAAGTGCCTGGAGTGTTGGGAAACATGCTTGGGAAAAAAAGCCCAGAGGAAAGCATTGAGGAACTAGATCTGTTTAGTCTGGAAAAGCAAGGGTGAAACTTGATAAAGGTCCTTTAATATAGAAATGTTTTTAATAAAAAGGGCAGGGATCAATTATTCTGCATATTCTGCTCTGCTCTGGGGGAATGATGTGAAGAAATCCACTTAATTGGATATGAATGCTTTTTATTCTAATTTTTCACACAGGGAAGCAGAAGAACAGGCCTATGAATATTGTGGAATCTGTTCTCAGAGGTCTGAAAGACCTCCAAGGGCACTCAGACATCTGTTGATCATCTAAGTGTATTTGATCTCTGTTCAATGCAAGAGGCTCTTGAGCCCTTTTCCAGTCCTTTGTACCAATGATTTTGCAAAACACTGGGCTTCATAAAGCACAGGCACATGGCATGGCCATGAGAACAGATGAGGAATGGAGTTTGTTTGCTGAGTGCTCACCAAAGGAAACCTGTAGCTCTGAGTAAAGAAATAAGAATCTTCCTTGCAGATCAACAATTCTGCTTCAAAGACTTGTCTCAATCATCACTGTCTCCTAAAAAAATAAATGACATGGCTTGCAGATCCATGAACTTCAAAAAAGGGAAAGCATTGAGTTTGGCCAGACTGACTTTGTAAGAAACAGAGCAGGTCCATAGTTTAGAGGTAATTCTTCATCCTTACACAATGACTTTCATCTAAGAACCTCGAAACATTAAAGCTTTATTGCAGGATTAAGTCTTCATGAGCTAGGTGGCAATCTCACAATATTTTACAGAGGAGTGAACAGGAGGTTAAGAGATGTGTTTTGCAGAAGATTTGATCATCACCTGTGACTGAAATCAAAGAAGTCGCCCTGAGATAAATGAAAGCTAGAGATGCTCAGATTCCTCAAATCAGTCCAATTGTCGCTTGCAATTAGTGAATAAAGAATAGAAACCTGGAAGTACAGGCTTTCATTTCATACCAGCTCCTGCCAGTGGATGTGAGTCATCAGGGTGTCTTAAAGCACAACTGTTCATCACTACAGAAGGTATATGAACCAGAAAGATTCCACACTCTTTAGATTGAATAGACCTCATGCAAACTCCTGTCACAAACACAACTGCTTTCCTGGCAAGTTTCAGGCATGCAGCTGATACTGAAACACGATGAGTTATTTTAGAAGTCACTTGCGTAAAATAAATAACGTGCAGCATATGTTATGTTTCAGGTTATGAAAACATTCCACAACAATCTGGCTTAAAACAATTAAAAACGTTTCAGTCAATGGACAAAAGTTCAAGCTGCAACTTTTCTTGAGCTGCCTCTGCTTCCAAGCATTTGTCTTCATGATATGTGTATTTTCAGATGTTGACAGCAGTGTTCCACATATAATCTGTTTGAAAAATCTCCGCACAGATTTGCTACTAGTAGAGACCTCAAAACTATGACAGACACAGGCTAAAATGAACTTTTTGTGTGAGATGATGCATGATCAGACAAGAAGAGTTCATACACAAAAACCTGGAAATTCTGGCTTCATCCAGCAGTCAGGGAAGTTCCAACCATGTAGCCAGGGACTGACTGAGGGAAAGTGTGAAGGGGCTGACAGGGGGAATCCAAAACCCTTTAGGCTGGGAAAGACCTTTAAGATCACTGAGTCCCATCAAGAAATTCAGAGAGCAGAGGATGAGGAGATGGAATGTCTTGGTTGTGTTTCAGTTTTGGGGAATCAAGGCTGGGCATTCCTGGTGAGGGAAAGGATCCCAGCACTGTCACAGCACACGCAGTCTCCTGATGCCTTTTGGTGTTACGCACAGAAATGTTGGAACATTCTTTTGCCTTTCCCTGTGCCTGATCTTATCTGCTCAGTTTGAGCTGTATGTGCAGTAAACAGCCAGTTCTACATCAGAAGCAGCTGCAACACTTTAACTAATCAACTTCTGCATTTTCTTTTCACTTTTCTGGTTTTTTCCCCTGCCACAGTCATTCGGGTCTGTATGAGGCGAACCAGTAAAGCAAAAGGCTTCATAATTCCAGGATATTTGCTTTGAGATGACAGATGCAGGAATTGGCAGTGAGGTGGATGGGGAGCATGGAAGGCAGCTGTGTTATTAGCAGCAATTTATCTATTACAACAGTGTGTGGACATGACACATAAGAATGGGGGCCCGTAGTGCCAGGCACTACAGACACGTCATGAGAGCCAGAGCTTCCAAAGCAAAACAATCTCACCAGCCCTGGGACTGGCAGCAGGGGCCAAAGATATGAAATACCTCATCCAGGATTACAGAGAGGGTCAATGGCAGAGAAAATATTGAGCCCAATCCCAATACCCAGGGCAGGATCACTTGCTGTATCTGAGTGAAGCAGATCAGCAGTGCCTGTCAGCTGTGGGGTTTGTTTTGTAGCTGCAAGCTGATCTGGAGTCATGACAAATCTGTTTTCCCTCATATGCTACTAAACTATCAAAACACATGTTGACACACATTAAAATACAATGACTGGAGACAACAGAGCCCTCAGCAAGCAGCTGAGCATGTTCTAGCCTGGAGGAGTTGTACCAATACTACACAAAGGGCCACGCTACCACCTCAGCTCTTGGGGTAGATCTAAAGTGGCTTCAGGCTCCCTCACTTGCCCTGGACTCCTCAGGGTACCTCTTGTGCCTCAGCAAGGGCAACAGCAGAAGAAGGACAAGTTTCCTCCCTGGATTCCCAGCATCCTTCCTCTTTGGTGCTGGGATACAAGCTGTAGTCTAGAACCGTGCCCTTCCTTGGAGAAACAGCAGCCTCTGAGGTTTCCTTTCTGACAAGTGCATAGGAAGTATATGAATTATTTTTTGGCCCTCCTGTTAGTCAGCAACAGGGCCTGCTATCTGGTGCACCTTGTTTTTCCTCTTCTCAGCAGACATTTCTGTAGCTGCTCCTTTCTAGAAACCGCATTTCTGCTCCCGAGAGTGGCAAACAAGGAACTGCCCTGCAAATGGTGTGAGTCAACGTGTTTCCTACATAGAGCTTTTCAGTCCAAAGTGTGGTTTCCTTGGAATGTTGACTTATTTGATTCAGAGAAATCTGGGGGCATAACCACAACAGGAGTTTCGGAGCAACAAAGGGAAAGACTGCCTAGGCTCGAGAAAGAGAAAATTCTTCCTGGCTCCTATCGGTGACCAGAGCTCAGACACCCAAAGCCCCATAGAAAGTCATTCTGAAATAACAAATTGTCCCATGAGACAAAATTTAGTTGCTTCATCATCTCCTTTTGCAAGTCCAATGAATCAGCTGCAGACTTTACACTCTTCAATTAAACAGAAACACTCACCGCAATCCCGACCAGCTACGGGGTTTTTGGTACAGCTTATTTCAAGAATCTAAACTGGTCAGCATAGAAGATATGCTTTTGACTTCAATTAGTGAGAAATTTGGCCTCACAAGAAGTGCTTGGCAGGATATTTTTCTGGATCTTCAAACCCTAGTCCTTCCCTACCCATACTTTTAAAATTATTCTTTAGAAGCATGCTCATAGAGGTTTCTTCATCAAAGAAACACATTTTTCCTCCCTTCTCTAGACAATAGGTTTATTGGAGGGGTGCTCATAAACCAGCCAGCTGAAATTGTTTTAAATAAACTTGCTTTTAAAGCAGAGGAAGGGAAAGTTTTGTTTTACTTGTTGTTGCCCTTTTTCTGCCTTAAAAGCATTTTGCACTCAGATTAAAGGATGAAAACAGATGAAATAACCTGTACCTGCAGCTGTCAGCAGGATGAGGAGAGCAGCTTAAGAAACAAAAAAGAGAAGGTTTATGTCAACCAGGATTTTCTATCCATCCCACAGTGAGGCTGCTCACAATCCTTTGGAGTGTCACAGAACCACTTTTGTTAGCAACCAGTGGAGCTGTGGCTATACAGCATTGCTACAAGCACTCAGATATTTGATAAAGCTTTTTGGGAGAACAATGCATTCCAGCTATTACTAGCAGCAAACATGACAGGACAATTTTGAAAGCTTCTCTTCTCAGGAAGTTTGTTTTTCCTCTTGTCACATGTGCTTAATAGGTTTGGATAACATCCAGTGTCCAGCCTCTTATCAGGACCTTCCTACCTTTTAACATCCTCCTGCACTGATGGATGGCCTAAACATTAGCAAGCAGCCTTATGTTGCAACAGTCATAGCTTGGCTTCCTCTGGTAAACCAAATGTCATTTGTTCCATTAAAAAAAAACAAAACAAAAACAACACTAGAACAACAACCCCTAAACATATAAATGCTCATTTACAACCTCAACATCACTGAATGGCTTTCTTGCAGGAAAACAAGCAGATCCCTGCTTTAATCCACTCCTGAGACACAAGGCTGGAAACAGGAGGAGCCCTTCCACTGCAAGCTGAAGCCTGATCCACACTGAGCTCCACTCAAGGGCTGTTTTGCCATCACTTGCAGGGGGATTCTACAGAATTTGCCTTCATCCTTTTCCATTAGCAGGTCAAAATCCTGAGGAAACATTCGAATGAAAAAATGAAAATCCAAAAGAGAGTCCAGGAAGGTCTTGAAAGGAATTAGGAAACGAATTTAACAAACATCAGGCAGGAACCAGTGGCCCACTCACAGAAAGACTGGAAACACCAGGAAGGCAAATAAAATCACTGCTGGAAACAGGGTATTCCCATATCACCTGGATCACACAATCCATTAGCAATCATATGTTAACAGACATCTGCAAAGAGCTGAGAGGGAAGACATTTATTGCAGGGAATGACACGCTGTTTGCAGTGGCATATTCCACTCCTCCTCACTTTTGCTGGTTGGACAAACAACATCAGTGCAAGGATAATAAACTTGCTATGTGCTTGATTTTTGACTCAGGTTAGAGTCTGACTTGGTTAAAAAATAATAAATTAGCATACAAGCTAAAGCTTGGCAAGCAGGTTAAATGACTTTTTTTTTCAGTGTTGTTGGATTACTGGGAAAAAATATTAAACATGAATAGCTTGAAGTGTCACATGTCCACAACTTAAATATGCTGACTATTTCTAAATCAATTTGGAAAAAAAAAGAGACCTTTTAAAAAATCTCACTTCTTACACTTACTTAGCAATATTTTAAGGAAATGAAATATATTTTTTTTCTTCCTGTGAAATTTAAAACCCTATGATTCCTGGTTCCAAGTTAAAATAGCACACTCTAACAGCTTACTGATTCTTCTAGTTGCATTAACCCAGTCAAAGATGTCAGCCTCAGGCATCTCATCTGAATTTACTTGACCCGTTCTTGTGAGGCTACTCAGATGCTGAAGTCTCCAGATGTTTTTCCAGAATCCCAATTTCCTATTACAAGGGAATCAGGTGAAAAATAAGGTATGATTAACTTCCCTTCTCACCATGTGCTTCTTCATTCTCTTTGTTGGGATCAAGCATGGGGTTGCCTGTTACTGCTTCTGAGTTTAGCACAAGGAATCCTGAGCTCTGGGAGACATTGGCTGATCCATTATGCTTTTAGTTGCAGAAATCTGAAACTGAACCAACCAGCAAAGCTGCAGCAAGTGGGGGAATGGAAGGGCTGTGGAGGTCAGGTCTTCAAAGGACCCCTGCACTACTGAGAAATTGTGCACAGGAATCTGTGTGGGTATGCCATGCAAGGTAATTTAATGTATTCTGCATTACAACCAGCATGGAGTTCACCTCATCACACTTTAATCATCTAAAAGCTGAGACACTCAGAGTCTCCCCAGGCTTCCCGAAGCCAGTGGGCAGAAAGAGTCATCTCATCTCTCCAATCCAGATGCCTCCAAGGCTGAATGCTGGGAATGCAAGAGGCTGGACTCACCAGAAGTCTATTTTAATGTCATTCTGTGCAAACACACAAAAGCCATCTCCTGCAGATTTCTGGATGTTTTGCAAGTCAGTGTTCCAGACAGCTGGAAAAGGTTGATTCCTTTTTTCCCATGTGAGCAAAATTTTCAGGCAGAAAGGGCTGTTTCTGGGAAAGCTGAATGGACCTGGAAGTCTTTTAGAATTAACTTCCTGGCCACTGGATAATCCATACAAACTGAATATAAGTCATGAGGGGCATGCAGAGGGGGTAGGGGAAAGACGACCCCTGAAACAGGGAGGAGGAAACTGTTATTAGCATATTCATTAGCCAAGGGCAGGCAAGCACAGCTTTCCTGTTGCCAGATAGTCCTGAGCAGATCTGCTCTTTGTTAGCAGAGTCCTTTTGGATGGGCTGGCTGAGGAGCTGGAGCAGGCTGGGGGGCCTGCCCTGCCTCCCAGACAGATGTGAGCCAGGTTTACATGTGTGGTTGACATCCATTAGTGGAAACGAGTTTCCATTTCCCAAAGGGTCAGGCCAGAGTAACCCCAGCAAACACAGGGAAGCCAGACGGCTTTTGCCCAATGTCCAAGGCGTCCCAGTGCTTCTCCTGACCAAACATGACAAACAGTTACGAGGCATGAGCACTGGGGAGTGTAACCTCTCCAGAAAAACAGGGAGAGAGAATCAGAGCTTCAATAGCTCTGATGAGCACAAAACCAGTGGAGTTAAACACTCCAGCCCAGACCTTCTACCAAGTGTGAGCAAAGGCATTGCAAATTCAGCCCTTCCTAAGTCTAAAGGACAGGACACGGGACCACCCAAGGACCAATTCTGGGGCAGCATCATCAGGACAGGGCAGGCTCCATGCTCTTTCCAGAGGTTCTCCTGCAACTTTGGCACCACTGCAAGAGACAGAAGCCCTCAGTAAGTGTTTAGTTAACTAACATTTGTATTATAAACAGTGGGTAAAGGATGAGGAAATAGGACTCGAGCAAACCGTGAGAAAAAAAAGCCTTTTTTCCTGAGACCACAGCAAAGGGACTCCTAATCAAGGCAACACTGTGATTTTTCAGATTCCCTACCACACTAGATTCCAGCCTGGCTTCAGTGGCCAACAAATGCTTATTAAAATAAATTCTGACTAGAAAGCATTAATCTGGGTAACACGGCGGCCGCTCTGCCGCTCGGCTGTTTTCCCAGAACTGAACTTGGGAAAGATGAGCTTTTTCAGAAAGCCCACTGAGGAGGTACTTTCCTGGACTCAGACACAGTGATCAGCAGAGATATTGATCGCCCTGTCTCTGCAACAACAACAGGAATTATACATTGATTTCCCTGGAGACTGGATTATGTATTGATTATGCGAGCTGCAACGCAGAGGCCTAAGTAATGCTATCATGTCTGCCTAAAATGGTGCTCGTCGAGGAGTGGAGTCAATAGAAAGGGGAGATGAGAAATCCATTGAGGCAAAGGGCAAAGTCCCAGGGTAATTAATTAAATGGCAAAATTCTCCCGGCTCAAGCCACGCCAGGATTTCTGCTTCAGCATTTAGCATCCTGAAAAGTCTCCTAATGGGAGCCCAAAGGACGCAGTGAATAACGCTTTGAGCAAGTAAATAATTCTAGCCCATCCCGAGCCCATGTAACACACTGTGGACAGACAGGCACTTCATTCATTGCTTACTTCAATTGGGTCATTAATGAAATGCATAGGGTTTAGAAAAATTTGAAAACTAGCTGTGGAGATAACTCTTGGACCAAGCCTTAAGGGGCCATCCACTGCAGGCAGTGAAAAGAGATACTGTGCTGGCCTTTTATCAGCAAGATAATAAGCTTACAGGGGGACAGAGATGACTTGCTGGGTATAAGTGCCATAAGCTGAATTTGTAGGGGAAAGATAACAACGTAGACAACAGTCCCTGAAGGCTCACCTTTCAAAACACAGAGCCTCTGTCTCGCATTAAACTCTGCAGATTGCTTTACAGAAGCTTAATGTTTCTATCTTCCACTGCTTCCCTTAGAGTGGCATTCAGCTTTTGTTCTGGCCATCCCAAAAACTAATTATAACATGTTCCCTAGGAGGCATTTAGTAAAACTAAACAGGTAGAAGAAGAGGTCTCAGGACTTGAATCCAATTCTTGGTATGGTGTGACCTGCAGGATTCAGCCAGAATCATTAAGAAGTGATAGATGAAATTTCCCTTCTGGGAGATGGAAGGGCTTCACTGATCAGCAGAGATGACTCACCCAGAAGCACAAGTGCTGAAGTTTGCTTTTATTTTGGGGGGTTAAAATAGGAAGGAGGGTAAGAAATCTCAAGGAGAGAGGCAAAGGTCTTTGTTCTCAAGATCAAAGCAATGGCCAAAAGGAAACTGCTCTGATGGTGCACAGAGATGGGAGAGGAGTCTGTGAGCAGGAGCCTGACTCAGCTGCATGGCCTGGCCCAGCAGAAGGCCTCAGTGTTATTTTAATTGCATCTCACCCATCTTATGGAGATGTTTTCTTCTCCATAACCAACTGATTTGAGAGAAGGGCACATTTTAGCCAACAGACAAGAAGGCCAGGCACAGCTGATCAGACAGAGCCTCTTTCAAGGGACTTTTCCCTCCCTTCCTTATCCTATAATTGTTCATAAAAACAAAGACATGTTTACCAAAATCCCCACTGACAGCCTTAGACTGGAGTAAGGAGGTTATTGCTGTGCCCAGCTAACCTCTTGCAGCAAAGAAAGTGCAAACATGGCCTTTATTCTGTGCATTTCCTGGAGGAAAGGGTACTGGACAGGAATCCAGATAAGAAAATTAATGTTGTTGCTGTTCTTCATATTCTGTGAAGTATTTTAATGGGGATAACAATACACATTAGACATCCTGTTCAGTAACATTTTTAGTACCCAGCTGAGTCCAAATATAAACTATAATGGCATATGGAGACTGTCTTAAGAGCCATTTCAAATCAATTTAGTTTTATATAGCGTCTCTCCAAGTCTCTCAAGGTGATTTACAGTGAAAAAGCAAATAGTGGGATAGTGATTTAGTAGAGTAAGGCATGGCAGCTGTCAGGCAGGAAGGCAAAAATGCTGCATGGAGACGTAAAACTCTGATTTAAAAGCAGTACAAAAGTAAATATATCTCTTTGCTCTTCCAGTACAAGAAGCAGTCAGGTAATGAAGCCAGATTGGGTTCAGTTTAACTCAACAACTCAATGGAGCCATTTACAGATGAAACTGGACCTAAAACTGAACCTTTTCCACTCAACTGCCGAGATTAGGAAAAAAAAGAGGGAAGAAATATTTGTGACCAATTCATTTTAGCAGTTTTACCATCATATTTCACAACCTCAGAAATTTCAGACTTCCTGTGGGTTGGACTTCTGCCCTAGGGGCTTATGAAGTCAAGAAGGCAGCTTTAAGTGCCTTTTTCATGGAAATTATTAAAGCTTTTTTTAAAGAAGCAAGATTCTAGTCAAGAAACCTTGACCTGGCTGGTGTGACAACCATTGTGCTGCTCCTGTGCATGGAGAAGGAATACTTCAGAGAATGTTTCCCTCAGCTACAAGACACCTTTCCTGTGGGTTTTTGTCCTCCTGCCCACCCCTCAAGCAAAGCTGCTACAGAAGCCATGAAAACACTCATGTTTTGGTGTTCTTAGTGTGAAGATCACACGTGCTCCCTGTACTTCTCTCCCACCAAAGAGTTCAGAATGGGCTGTTGGATGTGGCTGTTTCAGAGAACTTTACACAAGAGAGAGGGAATACTACTGCCTTGCTAGGAGTACACAGAATTCTGGGACAGCTCAGTGTGGAAGGGACCTTTGAAGATCGTCTGCTCCAACCCTTTCATGGGAGAGGGAGCCTAGATGAGATGATCTAGTGCCCAACAGCATCTTGAAAACCTCCAGTGATGAGGACTCCACCAGTCCTTAGGGAGGTGGTTCTGTACCTCCTCTTTGAGAGGCCTAAACCACCCAGTTTCCTTCCACCTAAAGCACCCATGTTCCCTTCCAGGTGCCAGTATTGGTCAGGATTGGTCACTGCTGCTGCCTGTAGGTCAGGGACACAGTCAAGCCTGACCTGCTAGTCCACCAGGACAAAGATTTCAATTCCCCAACAAGCAGCTGGGGCTGTTCAGGACACCAAAGCTGTGGAGAGCCTGAACTGTGATCATGTGAAGAAGTACCTCCTTGCTCTACATCCTGGCAAGTGCAGGGTTTGTTTAGTGGCCTCGGGGCAGATGTCTTGCAGGCAGTGACTTTGTGAGTCACACAGGGCTGGGAGTCCTGCTGGGATGCCTGTTCATCTGGGAAAGTGCCTTCCCTTCCCCTCTGCTGTGCAAGAAGTGGATGTTTTATTAAATAAAGTGCGTGCTCCCTATGCAAACAAACGCCCTGTGGAATGGTGATACACTGACATGCTGTATGTTAAATATGTATGCCCTTTAAAAACTGAAGCAAGAACTAAAAATCATTTATGAATATTAAAGAGCAAGAAGTCTACTTTTTGTTTTCACTGTGCTTCTGATCCTGCACTCTGGGAAAAAAACACTCCTCACATTATAAGACTGAATTATCTGTCCAAGAACTAAACCTGTAATTTTATTCTATCAGTCAAGCTGTATGTCACGCTATTTCTGTATCAAGACAATCAGGTTCTTTGAAGCACAGACACACACCTACTTAAAAAGAAGCTTTCAGCTGAAAGCAGAAGGCTCCAGAAACAGCAGCAATTTGTACCTTTCAAGGGACTGATAATTAAATAGAGAAATGCTGATTCCAATGAGAAGGAGGGTTCTTTGCTGGCCAGGATGATGTTCCATTAGGACATTTGGGTCCAGATTCATCTGTTTGGACTGCAGACATCAGCCCTTTGAATCACTGACTTCTAATGGCTTCAAATGTGTCCTTTGGAGATACTCATTTCTCTTTCTTGATAAGAAAGGACAGTAGGCCCTCTGCACTCCTAACCGGACTACCTTACTCAGGTATCTAAAATGAAATTAAATCAATCTGGGCCTTGCTCTAGTTTTTTGAGTATTTGTTGTATGGAGCACCTATTAGAAAGTCAAGTATTCAACCCATTGTTACAGCACAGTCAACCTTGGCCTCTAGGAAGCATTTTCTGCTATGCAGGGTTTCCACATCCCTCTGGGAAGAAGCAGAAGTTTCTCATTAAGGAAAAAAAAGTGCAGCAAGACCGATGCAGACATTAAAGCACCACCACCAGGGAGGCAGTTTTAGGTTACAAGTGAAGGAGAGTAACTCTGTGTTTCACAGGATCACAAAATGGGTGATGTTGGAAGGGACCACTGGAGGTCATCCAGTTTCCTTCTGCTCAGAGCTGTTAAGGTAACTTGCAAATACCAGAAAAGTCTCAGGACAGACTGTAAATATGCTGTGCCAATTTTACATACTGAGAAACCAGGTACACAGGTCAAATAAGAAGCACAGGGCACGGCAGAGAATGGAAACTCCAGCTCTGGAGTCCCAGTATTTTTCCTTTCTGTAACACCACCGTTCTTTGTTGATGAAGAAGCAGCAGTTTTCATCTTGGTCTTCATTTCACATTCACTAAATTATTCCATGTGCTTCTGGCTGCACCATGGATGGCAGGAGAGCCAATGGACACCAGTGAAGGGCTTTTGGAAACCTGCAGCAAGGCTGGCTGAAGTGAAGAAATGCTATTCTCCCCTCCCTTTACCAGCTCTGCTATCAGCAAAATGCCTTTCTCCCTCTCCAGATGGGAGCTGGAGCAGTGGGAAATATTTTCCCTCAGAGTCTGCCGCTCGTTCCTTCGTTGACAGGAATTTTAAGACAAAAGGTCATTTTGGTGGATTTAGAAAGCAGTGGAACTTCATGCCCCTAATGAATGGGCAGCAGGAACTCATACTGGCAGGGCTCCGTGGCTGCACATGAAACTAGCCAGGCTCAGTAAATGAAACCAGATCCCAAAATGCAGCCTGAGATAACTGAAAGTATGCATCGAAGTTTATTGTAGGAAAATGACTGAGTGGAAAAAGAGTGGTCTGCTCTGCCCCTGCACCTCCAAAACATATTGTACCATTTAAACCCTCTAGAAAAACATCTGCCAAAAATGTGATTAACTCTCCTGAAGGTCAGATGCATTTCTTTTGTAAAACAGTTGAAGCAGCAATTGTACGTCTTTGATTACTGTTACGAAATCAACTTAGGAAAAATCCTAGGATTGCTCTTGTCTTTGAAGCTGGATGTTTACTGCTTACTGGCAGTGACTTGTGTAGCAAAGGTGAAATGTGGCCAGAAAATGCTTGTAACCCCCTCCAAAAGGGTTAGTCCCAGAGCTAGGCTGTCCCAAATCCCAGCAGCACATCCCTGCCTCTGTTTGGAGTGCCACCCTGTGGACACAGCTGCCCCCAGGAGCTCCTCTCCTGCCCACAACCACCAGAGGAAATGCTCAGGACCCACCCTCAGGCACAAGGATGGGTGACAGCAGCTCTGAGCTCCCAATCCCACTGTCCCCAGTCAGTCCTGTGTGTCCCTGCCCACCTTGGGGAAAATGGGGCTGGGGGAGGAGTGGGAATTCCTGTACCAAAATACAGTGCCTGTTATGAAAGACCATTTTTTTGCCTGTGCTTTCTATACAACAGAATATGAAATGTCCCCACCACTTCTGAGCTGGATGGGAAATAATTGGAGCATCTGCTGGTAACAGCTGAGGTCTCTTGTCTCACACCCCCAGTGCAGAGCTTTGTACACTGAGAAGAGACCAGAGAAGCCCTCTGCTCATCCACGGATGAATTAAGCCCCTGGTAAGTCAAGTTCATCCTTAGAAGTCAATTTCTGGATTGCATTATAATTTTTTTTCTCCCTGACTGTTTGTGTAAGACTTGCAGGTTTATTCACTGGAGATTGCCACCATAAATTTTAGGAGTCTGGCTTACAAAGCCTGTAACAACCTTGTTTAGTAAAGGTGTGCCTTGCAGCATTCCTTCAGTAATGCCACTTTGGCTGCCCCTTACCTCTGGGGTGAGGTATTTCATCATGATTTCCTTTCCTTTCTCTCCCAGCTTTTCATCTGGAGCAATTTCATATTCTGCCTGGAACAGACATATAAAAAATAAAAGTCAATATTTGCACTCATATTTCACCATTATAACTTCATTTTGGATGTGGCCTTAACAGAACACTCTGTATGAAAAATCTGAAGGACAAATATCATTTTCTGGTGGAAGTAAAACCTGTACACACGACCTTATTAAAAACCTTCCACTATATTTTGACCAGACCCTAGTGGTGTATCTTCTGGGGCTTTGTCTCTTAATTAACACCAATACAATTTAATTAATTCATATTTTATAACCTTGCAAAGCCAGCTTTCAGACAGCATTCAGTGACAAGAGATGGCAGCTTCATTTGGTTTTGCTCAAAAGGAAGGTGGACACAGAAGGTAAAATTATTTCTCTGAGTAGAAGAGAAAGGGAATGTTTGTTAACCCTTGCCACAGTGGTATTTCAATTGCCAGGTGAATATATATATATGTTCTTCAATATATTGTCTTTTTTGTTAAATGTGTCTTTTGAATGTATTTATGCCTGGACCTTGGTCTAACAACACCTGTGCAAAGCAGAGAGACCTGCCCATCACTATCAGTGATCCTTGGCTCAGTCTCTCAGAAGGCTGATTTCTTAGGGGGATTTCTTAGGACCAAGAGGAAACAAGAGAGACCATTTAGAGGAACAGACACCATAAGCAAAATTCTCTTTGGCTTCCCTGGTGCATTAAAAAAGGGAGCATCCCATCCTCACACACAAAGTGTACCTACATTTTAAAATTCTGACTGTTGTAGGCATCGAAGCACTACTGACTGTTGATCAGCTTTGTTTACATTAGGAACAAAAGAAGCATGACATGTGTAGCACAAAGATATTAATCACTTCAGCTGAAGTTTTGCATCCATGGCAGGCAGTCAAAGGAAACACGTGCTGCAGGGGACCCCAGTGGTGAAATGACAACAAGTTCTTAGAGACATTCCTGCTTGGCACTGCCTGGGATATGAAGCTGTAGCCTTCAGATCAAAATATTTTCCAGAAGTTAAAAAAAAAAAAAAAAAAAAAAAAAAAAAAGAATAAAAAGAAGAAGAAGAAGACAGCCTAACAGCTTTCATGACTGTATTAAAAAAAGGATCCCAGAAAATCTTGCCAAACCAATTAAATAACCTGGTCCAATACAAGCTGTCTGCAATGATAAATGAGAAGGAAGCTAAAAGAAAAAAAAAAAAAAGAAAGGTAAATCAGACTGAACTGGCAAACACTTGGAAGAATAAATTTCAGAACTATTGCCCACTGGAAGATGTATGTACTGCTCCAGGCTGCATGCAATAAATCTGCAGGCTGGCTGTAATGGATACCCCAGCTAAGCAAACCCAGGAATGACATGGAAACCACAATGCAGTAATAATGCTGCTCCCCCTCTATCTGGCCAGTGCTCATTCAGCTATTGCAGCTCAAGTCTGGAGCTGCATATTTACACACAGGCATAGCAGGTTCCTTGAGCAATCTGGAATTATGATTTGATTTGGTTTGGCAAATGATAATGGCCACAAATAAAAATGATGAAAAAACAACCAAAAACTAAAATCCACAAGTACAGTACTTCTTTTTTTGAGTGACAGTTTTGGGGATGAAACTGATTATGCTCCCATAAAACTTAATACAAGGGTTTAAAAAAATCTTTTATCTAATTTCCTTTCCTTTTAGATGGTATCTGAGTATGGATCATTTCAGCTCCTAAAGTACAGAAACTCTGAAATGCTTAGAGCATCTCAGCAGCATTTTTCTCCATGATTTCTCTCTCCTTCATTTGCTTTCAAACTCTGATAATATATTGTCTCCCTAGCAAATAAAACCTGATTATAAGTCATCATCTCCTATCTGAAGTGCACCAGGAGCTGTTGAAAAATGTGATGTACTTTTTGCCACATATAACCTGTAACATCTGAACTGTACAACAGGAAACAAGTCAGGACAGACCAGAAGACAGAAAGACAAGAGTTGGATGTCTCCAAATGCAATTCCTGATGGGATCCAACAAATGCAGAGCTAAATGCACACCTGTACATGTACAGAGTATCTCGTTCTGCCTCAGGATAGATAGCAAAGAATAAAAGGAAAGTTTAATTATACTTGCACTTGACATTCCCAGGCAATGTGACACGGTGGTGGCGAAGGTGGGAAGTGACAGACAAGTGAGGATGTGAGAAGGAACCACAAGCTCCAACTGTGCACAGAGGTAATTTCACTGCAGGTCTGCACTAGAAGCCTGTTCCATTTTGTTGCTAAGTTCCTTATTATTTCTCCCTTCAGTGCCATTTTTGAGCTGTTCAGCAGCAGGCCCTGGTACATTTTCAGCCATGACCTGTTGCTACAGGAGATAGACAGGGATGTTCCCAGGCTCCCTCTGCCACCTGCCTGGGAAGCCACCAAGGTCCTCAACTCCTGGTCACAAGACCCTTCCTTCCCAATACTCAAAAGCACTGCTACAGTTTGCAAATCCCTGATTGCTAGAAATAACATCATCACTTAAAACCCGTGTGGAACAAAATATTTTCCATTATTCCTTTGATGAATCCAGGCATGTGTTTCAAGGCCCCTGCTCTGAAGTCTAATAGCTTCTCCATGCCCTAGTTAGGTCAGACAGGGCCCTATTCATAGCCCATAAATGAGGGGAGGATTTATGATCACCCTGACTCCGTGGGACAAGCTGCAGGGAAGGCTCTTTCTGTGGGCAGGCACAGATCCTCCAGCCCAAATGGCAAGAGGATGTGGGCTGGCCACTGTCTGCTGCTAACTTTTCTTCTGGCTGCTGTTTTGGAGGTAGTAGTTACATTGGTGGCTCCTTCTTCCATAGAAGCAGCCCTGGCTGGATTGAGGAATGGGAGGGCAAAGTGTCCTTCCCTTTGGAGCAGCTGCCCTCAGGATGGGCTGAGAGAGATCAGATGGAAAAATGCTCTTCAGCTGGGAAAGGGAGCAACATCTAGCCTGTGACTGGCTGTGGGATGGGGCCACAGGCTCAGGGACAGCTCAGGTTTGGGGGCTGGAGGCTGCCTGTGATGGATGGAGAGCATCAGGGCAATGACACAGGGACCCAACAGGGGCTCACACTGATTCTGACACATCAATTTATGCAGCATTTGATTTTCACCTTCATAGTATTTGAGCTCCTGAAACTGCATGGCTAAAGATATGTGAAAATGGAAAAACAGATCCAAAGAGATCTCTCTGCAGATCTGGGAGGATGCCCTCCCACAGCAGGTGGCTGATTCCCATGGCATGGCCAAGGGAACCATCAGGAGATGGGGACAGACACTCCCACCAGAGCAGCTTTCGGCTTCTTGGTAAAAGCCAGGAGCAGTGGAACCATCTTTGGAGCATCTGCAGGAGGTTACTGCCATTCCAGTCCCAATTTTTCACCTCCACTTTCTCAGCCCCCTCCTCTGTTATCTGAGAATCTCTCTGTTCAGTCATTTCTCAGACTCCAGGCTCTGCCCTGTTATTGCTCTGTCCTCAGTGCCTGTCCTTGCACTTGCCTCCACTGGAGATTTAAAATCTGTGACTGAAAATTGGAAGGCAAACCCCAAACAGCTGGGATTCATAATAACTCTCATTTCTAAATGAAAAGTGAACTTGAAACCATATTTTTCATATTTAAAGGCAGGGCAAAAAGAGCCCTTTCAACTGTTTGAAAACACGTTGTGAGTTAATGAGTTTGTTGATACCAACAAACTGGCATTTCTGATGGGAGAAGCCTTGAACAGCTTTAAGACACACACACACAGATGGTTTATATACCACAAAAGGGACTTAACCAAATGAAATCTCCCTAACAGCAAGACAAGGTTTTTTACAAATGGCATTAAATGGATGCTCACTCATCCTTTCACCCCAGATAAGTGCAATGTCTAGTGAGGCATTCAGCTGAAAAGTCCACCCGAGGAGATTGCGCCTCTCACCCCAGCCCCTGAGCCCAGATATCACAAGCAGAAACAACCTGGAGAGGCAGCAGGGCTGTTTTTCTCCAGAGGATGTATTTTTGTGTGACTTCAGTGCAAAAAATGTAACCTTGTTCACATTAGAGAGAAAATAATGACCAAAATTGTCCACATTCTCCTCCAGTCAACCTAAATCTGGTCCACATTAAATTGTTAAATGCCATCCCTTGGAAAAAAACAAACAAACAAAAACATTATGAATATGAGTAGATGAAGCAGGAAAGGGAGTCCAGAAGCTAAAGCCTTCGTTTTAATGACACATAAAAATCACAGGAGAGGAGAAGGAAATGTCAGGAGCTGGCACCCTGGGAATGTGCTGATGAGAAGGGGACAGGAGCAAGAGATCCCTGCTGAACTGAACTGCCACCTTCTTGTGCTGGAGGCACTGGCTGTGGAGAAGGAAACACGACTTGCCAGCGCCTTGCCAGCTCACTGATCTGCCTTTTAGCACAGGAAACATTTCCCTCACACTTTATTTTAATGGCTCTCTTTCAACAGCTCCAAAGTTGAACCATGTTGCTGAAATATTTGTAAGCAGAGCACAGTGTGCTCCAGGGCTGTGCGTGATCCCTCGGGTAAGGGCTCCTAGAGGAGCTGATTTAATCATTAATCATAAACCATCTCCATCTAATGATAATAGTTTATCTTCCACACCATCTGAGTGGCCACATCAGGGTTTGGTGAGCCATCCAGGGGAGATCTCTGTGGTTCCAGATAAGCAGGCCATGCCTCCAGAGCCACATGGATATTTTATCTCAGCAATCAGGACCTCTGTCATGAGTTTGTTTGCACAATATCCGCAGTGAGAGATGGCTGTCTGTCCTTAGAGCCCTTTGTGCCAGCTGGGGGAAGGGGTTGCTGTTGCTCCATTTCCCAGACAGACAGACAGACAGACACACTGACAGGCTGGTCCCACAGCAGCAGTGAGAACCAAACACCCACAGCTCCACCAGTGCTGTGCTGCAGAGCTCTGCCTCTCTTTGTTCTTATCACTGTTATCATCTAATGTTGGGGCCTCCTGCTTACAAACCACATGTTGTGTTAGTCCGGGCTACAATCGATTGTGGCTAATTACCCAAACACTGCTCTCAGAAAACATGCAGAGGCTTTATGCCTTGAGCACTTTCTTCTCAATTACTGGTTGAAATTGGCCAAGGTATTCACAGGTTTCAGAGGGAGCTGACAGCTACACACCTACATGCATGCAGAATTTAGTGATACAAATCCTTTTTCTTCAGAAAGCAGCTTAACAACTGTTTAACAGACAAAAATCCCCAAATGCCTCTGTAATTACATTTGCAGGAGACTACATCAGGTTAGTTACTTCACACAACAGCTGACATAAATGTCCAGTCAAGAGAGGATTTTATTTTTTTTTGTCTCTTTACATATTCTAGTCTGCAAGGTCTGGATGATTCTAGCAGCCTTTGGAAGCAAAGGTGTGAGAGAGCTTAGCCTCTCTTAAGGATATTGGTAGGTTGTTGAATGTCTGACTCAGCTTCTGGTTTTCTCCCAGAAGCCCCAGACACTTCTTTCCTTGCAGACAGCTGAGTACATGAGTTGAAAAACTGTATGAAATATTGGGAGGCATCAAGCACTGGCTTCTGCCAATGACTTACTGTGTCACCTGGTAAAGTCACTTGGATGGGCTATGAAAAAGAGAGGTGGTCCTCCCTTTCAGTGTGCAAAAAGCTTCGTGAGTCCCTCATGAACAGCTAAATATTACCCCCTTTTATATTTTTCCTTTATCTGACATTACACAAAAGCTAATTTTTGCATCTCGTGTTAGAAAAATCACCAAGACAAAAGAAAATGAAGACTCTTGGCTTTTCCTGCTTGTTACAGCAGGTGGTCTTGAAAAGGTTTCACATTCTTGGTGGTCTCAGATTAGGGCTGTAAAGTCAGACTCCTGGTCTCATTATAGGGCCTTTTTTTGCCTAACATAGGGCTTGGCTTGAATCCCACTACCCACTAAACACAGCGTGACCCCGCTGGGCAGATTTCAGTAGCAATCATCCAATTTAATGGCAAAGGGCTGCATTGCTTGACCTTAATATTGCCTAATGCAGGGATTTTCATGGGCTTGGGAGCAAGCTTATACAGAATTTGACACCAATAAACAAAGGAGACTGCTGTTAATTAGCCTTAAAAAGAAGAGAGGAAGATAAGGATTCAGACAGACCTCCACCTTTGCAGAAGGATTTGGGAATGTCAGTTTGGGATTGCTCACAGCTGTAAAATAAAGCCAGTGCCACCACGAGCTTTTGCAGGCGCAGTGCTGCCTGTGCTGCAGGGCTGAGGGGAGGACACGGCGTGTCAGAGCCTGTCAGGGCTGCACAGGGAGGATGCAATGACACAGTGCCCTCAATTCCCGGAGCCGCGGGCGGGCTGGGCAGCCGGCACGGCGGGAGAGGCTCCGGCAGCGCTGCCGCCAAGGCTGCCACACGGTGCCCTGGGGGTGGACACAGATGTTTCCCGGTGCCCAGATGTCGTTCCCGCTGTCAGCGGCATGCCCCGAGTGCTCGCACATCTCCTCGGCAGCCCCTGGAGCCAAAATGTGCGGCCGGGGGGGCGAGAGGACAGAACGGAGACGCTCAGCCTCCCCAAACTTTGCCGCTCCTGGCCGCAAACCAAAACCACTGAGAAGCAGCCTGCTGTGGCTGTCCTCCCAGGGATGTCTGCAGGTGCCATTGCCCAGCTCGCCGGGGCTGCAGGTGGCACAGCTGATGTGGCATTTCGGCAGGGATGCCTGCCCCTGGATGGGTGTGTGGTGTCTGGTCAGGGGCAGAGACCTCACCGGGCAGTGCTGGTTCAGCGCAGGACAAACACTCAGGGTACCCAAAGTGTCCTGCTGCCTGCTGGCCTCCAGCACAGCTGCACAGAGGGTTTGTCAGATGTCTCATGTACCTTGGTGGTTACACCTTTCACCAAAGAAAATCACAAGCAGTGCTAGGAATAACTGGTGGAAGTCATGACCAGCTAAAACTGATTCAAATATCACACTATCCAACACTTTTTGTGATGCTGTAGATTTGCTGTTGTTACTGCAGGAGCAACATAAACCTGAAGAGATCACATGTCCTCTCCAGACTGTTACTTTTACAGCTTCAGTGCAATCCTCACATTTCCTTATACCTCAGAGTAGCTTCACCATGGTGCAAACAACACAGTTCTATTCCTGTTGGTGTGCATGATTTTGCTTCTGACTGTCAGTGTTAGCCAGGGAGAGAGACCCTGCAGGCACTCACAAGCGACAAGTTCATCTTCCTCTTTGGTACCATTTCACCTTTTGGCTGATCAACACCCTCCCCCTTCCACAGGTTCCCAGCAAAAGAATTCACTGAGAGACTTTTGCACTGTGAACAGCTGGCAGGACACATGGCCAAGTGCTGCCAGACTGGAAAGAGCATCAGGTCCCCCAGGGCTGGGGGGTGATGCTCAGTGGCTGGGTTAACTGATGGCTCACTGGGGTGGAAAATGGAGCAGATTTGTTTCTCAGTGACCTCAACCAAGTTATTTCTGTACCTTGTGCCTCTGTTCTCCTATTTGAAAAAACAGGGGGATTATCAGGATGTCCTTTGTAACGCTGTGGATGAAAAGGCTTGGTAAGAGGTATAAGGATTATTACACTCCCCGTCCTCTCTTGTCAGCCCATTCTCAATTTCCCTTTCCTCCCAGCACTGCAGGCTTCACCTTCATCAGCAGACATCACCCACAGCAGCTCAGCTGCTCGGGTGTTGATGTGAAGGGACTGTCCTTACCCCTCTCTGGTGGCTCATGTCCCCAAGGCTGGCACCAGCCCCACGTGTCCCTGTACCGCCAGTGGTGCCAGGCTGCTGCTGGGGCCAGCCCTGCCCACTGCCTGCTCCAGCACTTCAGACACAAAATCCCACACAACAGCGATTTCTTGGGCTCAGAGGAGTCTCCTCTGTCAGGGGAACGTTGCAAAGCACCACAAGAGTTGACTTACCACCGAGTCAAGGAACCTAATGCAGCACTCGAGCTCAGGCTGAGTTTCACAGAACTGCCGAAAGAGAAGCCTTCCGATGGGCTGCTTTTCACATATGCTGCAGTAATCTCTCTCTAGAGGCAATAAAGAGAAGAACAGAAGCATGAAAATGAGAGAAGAGCTCTGCCTTTTGGGTTGCTCATGAGTTTAAAGCATTGCAAGTGAGTGCAGAACTACAACTCGAAATCAGAACCTCCTTCTCCCCACCACCACGTTTCAGGGATCCAAATACAAATATAATTAATGGCTTTGAGACTCAATTAAGAGAGGCTGAATTTTGGTTAGGGCTGATGTTGGTAAAGGTCAAGCAAAAGCCGTTCAGCTATTACGAAAAAATAATTTCATATTTTTCTGTGGTGGAAATATATGCAAAGGTACAGCTCAGACTGGTGGTATTGGTGGGAATGTGGGGAGCAAATTGCAAGTCCTTGAAATATGAGTCATACATTAAAGGGTAGAAAAAGCTGGAATTTGTGGAGTCATTCCTGGATGCTTCCTAGATATGCACTAAAGTGCCCCATATCTCTGGAAATGCTTAGCCTACTTTCTATTAAACAATTATAGTAAACTATGCATTTTCAGAGGTTTCAAACTTTCTGCTATTTAATTGCTGAGCATTAAGGAATGGATAGAGCATATGGCATCTGGCTCATTTCAATTTCACAAGCACTCCTTACAGAACTGTATTTCCCCCTAAAAGCCATGTTTAAATGCCATTTCCCTGTGCTGGTGCATCCACAACCAACACTCACAGGAAAGCAAAAGGTCCTCTGCCCCATCACAAGGACTATCAGCAGGAGAATATGGATGAAGGGCAGGCATCATTAACTGGCACGCCACCAGCACAAATGCCATGGGTTTTGGATATTTTTGTGGTGAGAGCAGAAGATCCCTCAGCCTGCTTGGAGCAGCAATACTTGCTTGAGACACGTCATTCCTCTACAAGTACACACATGTCAAACAACATACTGTGTTTCCTTAGGCATTCTTCTCACCACCCTCCTCGCTGCCATATGGCACTTGCTGTTATTATGGAAACAACCAGCTTCTAAACACATAACACAGCACTGCAAACAGACATACCAAACCCACACAAGTTGTCAGTGCCTTCTCTCTTGGGCCTGCAGTGGCTCCTGCAATGTCTTTGATTTCCCCTCTGCTTTGCCCCCCCCACATCCTGCAGCTCCTCCCACTCCATGGGTGCAGGCACATGTCTGTGATGTCTCCCCTTTGCCATCGAGGCACCCAGGTAAAGGACCTGCTCATCTCAGCTTGAGCCCTGGGGACCATGTTCTGCAACACCAGGACTTCAGAGAATCATCACAGAATCATGGATTGGATTGGAAGAGATCCTAAAGATCACCTAATTCACATATCCCCTGCCATGGGCAGGGACACCTTCCACTCTCCCAGGTTGCTCAAAGCCTCATCCAACCTGGCCTTGAACACTTTCAGGGATGAGGGCATCCACAGCTTCACTGGGCAACCTGTGCCAGGGCCTCACCACCTTCCTGAACTGAAAATGCTGTATGAGGTGTTGGACTACTGCTCTGTAGCTGGGTGACAGTGGGCAGGAGCAGCCAAGGCTGCCTCTTGTAAAAGGAAGGAGGGAGCCTGCCCAAAGCTGCACCTGGCCGTACTTCAGGAACTGATTCCTGAAGCAGTTCCAGGGTGGTCACTGGAGACATGGGTTGGGGATAGCTGAAATGTGCTTTTAATTCAGTGTGGTCCTGCTCTGGTCTGGTCTTCTGAAGCAGATGGGAACGACACACCAGCAGCATTTTTTCACTGGCACTGCCATTCCATTTTGGACCAGGATATCACTCAATCTATCGAGGAGACTGCAATGTTTTGATGCTCTCTCACAAGTACAACTGCATCAAAATCACTGTGTAAATCCTAACCTGACCTCCAGTCAATCTCATTATCAGCAGCCACCCCCTGGCACTGGTTTGTTTGCCTGAGCAGGAGCCTTCAGCATGGAACACCATGGCACTGATACGTGTGGTGGGAAAACCAGCGGGACCACTGGGACACGGAGCAGCCTTGGGGTGTCCTTGTGGATGGTACCAGCTTGTGCTGCTTGACCCAGAGGCATTTTTAGTGAGTTATTGCAGAAGGGATGTGCAAACACCTACAGCCCTGAGGGAAGTGAAGGAGTGAGGAGAGTGGATGAAAACAGCCACTCACAGCAGCCCAGAGGCCAGCAGGAAGCCAGAGGCTCAGCAGCTCAGGTGAGCTCTCCTGGGAGGTGTGAGGGTTTAACTACATCTGCCTGATGCTGTTTTCTGCTGCCTTGACTAACTAACTCTTGTGAGGGTATGAATAAAACACACACCCTGAACACCAGCAGCACACGGCCTCAATCCCTCCAGAAGCCCAGACCCACAGCAAGCTTCCCCATGCCAAACAAGCACTGCAAAGAATGAGACTGTCTGGATTAATAACAGAGCAAACTGGAAAGGACCAAACACAATAATCAGCTGGTTTGCCCCATGTTTTCTCTTGCACAACATCATTTGATGGAGAGTAATAACGTTTGTTGTGCAAAATGCAGTTAGTTTATCAAAGTTGTTATGACATGGTGACACCCAATGTAGCAGAGGATGATCTTCAACCAAAAGGGCCAGTGAGACCAGCCAAATTAGTGTGCAAATTGCACATCCACAACTGTACTTCAGAGCACAGCGGGGAAAGAAAACAAACAGCTAAACACTACCACATATGTGGATAAACACAACATAAATAAGACATGAGCACGGACTTCCTCCTACTCTACAGAACTTGGCCAACACATGAGAAGGGTGACCCACTGGTAACGAGGAAAAAGGAAATACCAGAAATAATCTCTGAGAACTCAACAGCCAGAGCAGCTCCCTGGAGCCATCCACTCCTCCCTCATGCGCATTCAAACTGCTGGATATACCAACACAGACAACAAACACACCAGGAAAATGCTTTCATTCCTTGAAGGTGACACAAGCTATTTTCTTAGGCCCTGATCTTGCCGTTGGCCCCACGAAGTCAGCTAAAGGAATCTGCACTCAACTAATTCTTGGGACGCAACGGGCCCGGAGCGGACTGAGAAAGAAAAATCAGCTAAAGCTGAGAAAGGAGTGGATGGTTTTATTAGAGCAAGAGTGTTTCAACTGGTGTGCTGCACCCCAGAGATGTGGCTGGAGCACCCCGAGCCGTGCTCAGGAGCTGCTGCAGGAGGGGAGGGATGGGGAGGCAGGTGGGCACCGCGGCCAGGGGCTCTCCTGGGCTGGGGCTGAGCCTTGTGCCGCTCCCGCTCCGCCTGCCAGCAAAAATATCCATCCAGTTCCTGAAGTTTAAGAAATAGAAGGAATGATTTCCTGAGGAAATGGAAATGTTAAACACTTGGAAGTGAAACCATATGCTTGTGATGATGAGGTGTAACTAAAACAGCTCTGAGAGTGATATCTTTGGTAGTCAGACCCTCCTGCCTCAGCGCCATCCTGTTTAACACCTGCAAAGTCACCCAGAACGGGGGTGAAAAGCTGGGTGGGTCAAAGTCTTGGGAAACCAGACACTTCTCACTGACGCCAAACTCTTTATTTAGAAAATATTACTGGCAAAAAACGCACGCATGCAAGTGAATTCTCCATCTTCCTAACAGAGCGACAACACAGATTAATATAGAAAAGGTATTATATAAAATGCCATAATTAACATTCATAAGATAAATAAAGACAAATGATGTTTATTCATAATTCTACTGACTCATTTTTCCCTTTACTTCATGGCTTATGTATTGAAATACTAATTTCTAGAGCACCCAGCACGAAGAACATACCAAAATAGTTGCACCTGCACACGTCATGCTGTCACCATTCAAGGCCTATGGACAAATTTGTTCCCAAACAGATATTCTGGTAAGGTTCTGAAAAATATCTGAGCCCATGTCCAAGAAAAATAGTCCTATTGACAAAATTTCATACCAGTCAAAACACACCATTGATGAAGTGAAAAACTCAGCACAAGGTAATAGAGTTGCTGATGTCAAAATCCCCAACTTCCAATTAAAAGGGGGAAAAATCTAAAATTTTAATTAGATAAAAACCTTCCTATGCATTGTGAAGATTTTCTGTCCTAATTTCTCATTTAAATACTTTTTTTTTTTTTTTTTTGCTGGCTCAAAATATCATCTTTTGGAGAGAAACAGTGGTCTGCAGAGAGACCAGGTCCCTCCTTCTCTTTCACATTTGCAATATACCTGTGGGTTCTGATGGGTTAGTGATGAACTAAAGACAACTCTTGGCTGAAAATCAGTCTTTTATGACATTCAGTGTAAACTGCAGGTGTCTAAGTAAGGCTGCTATAAAAGCTGTATTTCTGCAACTCGTTTTGAAGAGCTGCAAATCCAAGCCCTGCAATCAGCTGGTGAGGCTTCCTCCTGTAGGTGTCTGTGGGGAGGGATGAGCTCACTTTAAATCCCACTTTTAAAGTCTGCAAAAGCCAAGAACATCTTTTCAGCTTTCTGGTCATTTATTGGTGTGGCCAAGGATTGTATTTATGTACTACCTATTAAGTAGAACATTTTATTTTCCAACACACTGGAATCCCAAGAGCAGATTTTCCACAGAAATGCGTGGAAAATTGCCAAGAAGACATGCACCATGCTGCTGCATGGGAACATTTGGACTTGACCTTTGGATCCCTGCTATCCTTGGCATTGAATCAGATGAAAACTGAGTAAGATCCAAATGCAAACTTATTATGCTGCCTAAAAAAGCCCTCACAAAACAACAATAACAACAGAACCCCACAAACAAACAAACCAACATCTGGAACCCCCAAAGAGGATGTAGGAAGATTTAATGTTTATTTCCTGCACATGCTCAGTGATCCAAGATCAGACTTCATCTCCCTTCCCTATTTTTCCTCTTTAAGGTGAATCAAACCATTCAGATGTTGTTCCAAGCCTATTATTTGTCTGCTGCTCTCTTCCTCTCACCTGCTTTGTTCCAGAACAACAACAAACACCCCAAATTAATGGAAGAAAGCTTTTGAATGCCCCAGTCCCTACACTCAGCCTGGGCAACAGGAGCAGCATCAAAGCCTGAGGGAGTAGCAGTCAGCTCCTAAGACTGCTGGCACACCAGCAAAAGTAAAACTTCCTTCTTCCAAGGAGCTGGGGCCTGTCAAAGTGATCCTCAATGTCCCTGAGAAATTTCAGCTAAAGATGTCCCAAAATTGCACACCTCCCTCCTCAAACTAAGTCAAACTCAAGGAGATGCTGCTGAAAGAGATCCTACCCTGCCCAGCCCAAATACAAACCCACTTCTGGGGTTTTTGCCTATCTTTGCTTTCTCCATTAAAGTTTCCTTACAGGGACACACAGTGAAAAGGAGGACAAAGGCAAGAACTAAGAGCAAGATTGAAGAATATGCAGCACAACTGAACTAAACAGACTTTCACAGCCCACCATGCACTGTGCACTTGTAGCAATTTCCTTCTTTTTGTAAAAAAAAAAAAAAAAAAAGGCGAAATCCTTTAAGGTTCACAAAATTATTTTGTGTCCATTCAGAGTACTAATGGAAAACAAATTGCATCTTTAAGCACTGAATAACCCCATTTAGAGCTCTATTAATATAAATACATTTTTCATTTAAAACCAGCAAGTCTAACACTGGTGCTTATAAAGATGTCTTATAATTTACTGCTGCTCTTCTCCAGCCAAAAGTGGAGTTACCACTGTCTACATATAAACTTAATAAACAGCACACACTAAACTGCCTAGACTCTCAGGCTGATGAAAGTCACTTCTTATCAAAGGATCCTTTGTGGATGTTTTAAAAGGATTAAATTGCTTTGATTGCATTTTTAACAGTGTCTGTGTTGCTCTTGTATTTCAGAATAATCTGGAAAGCTGGAACATTAGCCCTTGCATTCTACAAAAGACGGTTTTCCATCTCTGATAAAAATGCTTCAGTACAAAAGATAATCCTTGTGTTCAAGATCAAAACCCCAAGATGGGTCATGTGGAGACCCTCTTATTACCTTTTTACTCCTAATTTTCTATGGTCTTCAGTCCTGGAGAGGTCATGGCCAGTCAGGACCTCATGAGCTTTGCTGAGAAGCCAGGTACTTGCAGGGGAAAACATCAGATTTTTCTCTTTGAGAAACTGAAAACATGGGACCATTTCTGATGAAGAAACAGGGATATTGCTATTTAAACTGCAGAGCCTGATCAGAAACCTGTACAATAACATAGAGAGGGATCTCTTTTTCATGGTTCCTGTTTGGGAATGTTGCAGGAATGGGAGGAAGCAACAGTAGGGAACTTCCTTGTCCTTCTTGTCTGTTATTTTCTGGGGTTTGGGGGTTGTTTGGTTTGTGATTTTTTTGTTGTTTGGGGAGTAATGGGGGCTGTTTTACAATGGAAACCTGTGGTTTAAGATGCTGAGGACTCCCCATTCGCCCTGCCTCCAGCAATGCATTTAAAAAGTGAGGCAAGCCAGATGGTTAGAGAGCACAAGACAGGAATAAAAATGTCACATTTCAGTCCATTCAAAAACTCCTATAAACTGTGGCAGTAAGTCATGTTATAAAAGCCTAATACAAGCATCCAGGCTCCCGTGGGAATTCAGTTACCAGCACAACTAATATTCTGTGCCCTGCAGACCTCAGTGGCATGCTGTATTTATAAAATGGGGCTGATGGCACTGCCTGGCCTCCCAGGAAAACTCCATTCAGGTGTGGGAGCCCCGAGTGCTGCTGCACGGCCCTGTGGCTCCCGGCTATTTACTCACAACGCAAACTCCCGCAGCAGAAATTTAGTCCAGGAGAGCACAGCAGAGTCTTTTTTTTGTACATGAACCGCTCTCCTGCTCCAGAACTTCACCTGGCACTTCACAGAGATTAAAAACCACGACGCAGCCTCTGTCCTGGAGAGTGTTGATCTTGGCAGGCCCGGAGCCGCGCAGGTGCCGGACGGGAGCTCTGAAGCCAAGGGCCCCGATGAAGTTCTCTTGCTGGTGGCAAAAGCACACTCTCTCCAGCCATAAATGTTTCACCTGCTGGCTTTATTTTTTAATAAAATGTGGGAATTGTTACAAGATGATGGCTTGCTAGTCTGGTCTGCAGTTCAAACCAGCCCTTCATTGCAGAGGAAATCTCAGACCTAACACATGAAGTACTGGGGGGAACATATTTTTTTGGCCTTTGTTTATTTTTTTTTTCCATTTGAATTTAGGATTTTCTACACAAGACTTGGAGACCCTCATCTCTGCTGTTACAGCAAGAGTTGTTCTGGCATGGACTATCTAAGTTTAATTAATTAAAAATAAAAATGCAATCAAGCTTACTTGAGACAATGGAATTACTCCAAACTGGTTTTAAGTCCTGCCAACTTAATTTTCTCCGCTTGTCAGCTGTCTTTTTTAAAACAAACAAAATTTAATCTCCTGATCATCGAACACCAAATGTAATTATTCAGATGCAGACAGTGTTTGCTTTGTATAACTTCCCTTATTTCCACTCTTTTCATGGCATTAGGCTACAGGGATAAACTCCACACATCACAGCAGCATTACACTGGAGATGGAAACAGTCCAGTTGGACCGATATGGAAAATGTGCTTGGAGAGTACTGGAACAAACTCGCAGTTAAATACACTTCAGTGATACACATGGATCTTCTCATTTGTTTTCTGAAAGCAGCTGCATTGAAGCTTTGCTCATGGAATTCTATTTGAAAGTCAAATCCTACAAGCAGTTGCATAAATATGTTTGCACGAGTACTTGAACCAGAACGCGTTTGTGGCTTTGTTGATTTTGGACAAAGATTTTGACAGGAGGGATAACAACCCACCCACCCTTTTTGTAGCAGCAGCAGGAGGAGGATCAAACAGGATCCTGTGAGCTCAATATGATCACTGCACAGGAAAACATGAGTGGGGTCCAGAGCCTGGGGAGGGACCCTCAGCTCTCACAGGGGAGACATTTGGTCATCCAGCCTTGTGCCAGGAGCACAGTCAGATGGCAAAAGACAAAATGCTCTGCCCTCAGACCAGGCTGCTTGCCAGTGGAAGACAAATTCTCATCCCAACAAAATCTGAGCTGCTCTGCTGAGTTATTCCAGCCCTCCCCCAACATTTCTGGTGTCTTCTAAGAGTTACTCGCTCAGGCAACTGCATCCCTTCCATATGGGTCACTGACCAAGCTCTGTGTTCAAAAGCAGAAACTGCAGGGTCAAGGTTCAGCTGAAGAAGATGGAGTTGGCCATTAATGCCTGAGCCTCTCAATCAGAGAAGCAAAAATATTGCTCTGTGAATTATGGGGTGCAGGGAAAGACAACAAACAATTGCTGCCAATAATGAAGACATTTGTTAAACCTGCTGAAACCACACAATATTCTGAGTTGGAAGGGACCCAACCATGGAGTCCAGCTTTTCAGTGAACAGCCCATCTAAATTGGATTGAACCCCAACACTGGTGTTATCAGCACCATGCTCTGACCAACTGAGCTGGAAAGAATGATTCCCATCAATCCCAGCAGCTCCTTGATCAAGCCCACCTTAGTTTTACCACCTCTCCCTCTTGTCAAGCACAATTTACATGAACAAACCTCTCAGTTCCACAGTCAGCACCAGCAGGACAGTGGAAATGCATGCACCAGGATTAATTGCCAGGAAATCTGGACTGTGAATGTGCAATCGGAATATTTTAAAGTCTTTTCTTTTTTTTTTTAAACTTAAATTATTAGGTACCATGTTCTTAAACACATCCTTTCTTTTACATTTGGCTGCCAGCTAAAATAACAGTGCATAGAAAGGGAACAAAAAGCAAAAAAGAGCAGGGAGACAGACTGACTGGCAGATGGGCAGGTGTGTTACACTTCTAGTCAAAAAAACTACCATTACTAGTAGTAAGCTGCTTTCCCTTCCCATAAATTACACTTGAAAAGCACATGGCCCTGGATCAATGCCTTTGGTGAGGTTTCCCAAGCACAGTGTTTGAACAGTTTTCTCTGTGGCCAGTCACAAAGGTATTCAGGGCAGGGTGGGCTTCCAAACTACTTCACACTGATCACCAAAGATGCCCCACCATTTCCCAGGACTTTCATGTGGTCCTTGTGCAGCCCCAGGGGAAGGGCTGCCCACACCAAAACCCTGACCACCACCCTGGCTAGAAAAGGAGTTTGCCTTTATCTTCTTAAATGACTTTCAACAATGTCTCTGTGGCAAGGCCAGAGGAATGGAAAAAAAAATCCCTCAAAGAAATATGAAAGCTCACCTCAGAAACGCCCTGTGAAATTGGGGGAACAAACACTTAGTTGTTTTCATTTTGTTCTGCCTTGGATGGGAATGACAGAACTGGATGATTTGTTCTCAAAGACCGTAGCTACTGAGATTTTATTTTTTTTTTTTTTTTTTTAATTTGGGACTTTTATGTCCCGTCTGAAAGTTTTTAACTGAAATACCAAACTTATTTTCTGTCTAGTGCTGTTATTTAGACTCCTGCCTGGTGACATTCTGGGTAACACACGCTGAAAGAAAATTTCAGTAGAAGTTGCAATTTGAATGTTTAATGTTATGAAATCTACAGAACTGTTGCTGTTGTACATAGCACAAAATAAACATCTCAGTTCCAGGAAACTAATGGAGACATCTTGTGAATCACTTTCTTAAGACGAAAAGACTCCTGCAAAACTACTCTCTGACTTCTAAACCAGCTTAGGTAGAAAGCAAAGCAGTTTTCCTTTTTCAAGACTAAACTTTTACCAGGTCAGTGAGTTGCAGAGTGCACAGAGCCACCAGCATAGCCACTCTGTGAGTGCAAATTTAAGCAGCACACGTTACTGACAGGCACATAATACAACTATTCACAGGGATTACTTACTCTGCATGCTGTTCAATAGCCACTGCAAGTCCTAAGCATCCCAATCACATTATTAGTGAATCCTTTAACAGAATAGTAGATGCTGTTAGTTGTTGCTTCATTGCTAAATTTTCTTGGGTATTTTTCTTTCAATATTTTTTTTCTCCTGAGGTTTTGAAACCCCAAGCTTCAAGTACAACAAAACTCCACACTGGTAAAACTCCACTTATTTTATAAGTGTTTGTCAATCCCAACCTTTCAAAAAATTGCACAATAAGCTCAACCACCAACCTAAGCAATCAGAGACAATAATATACTGAAAAACATAATCAATCCACAACGATTTTTAAGGGGTACCACTGACCTGTGACAACACTGCTAAATTACCACTTAACTGGATCTTTTGCTCAACTACAAGTGGCTTATTTGTAATAATACAGACACTGACTTTGCCTTGGTTTATATTGACAGGCTGATTTGACTGCCTGCTGAGAGACAGCCCCCTCTGAGTGGGCGTGAAGGAGCTGAGCTGCTGAGTAAAATTGATAGGAGGAGTGGAAAGGAGCATTTAAAGTCATTTAGAAACTCCAAATGCACTGAAAGTAACTTCTGCAAGAGGGGGATTGCCAGTGGGAAGTATTTATTTTTTTCTCCTTTTTGACAGATATCTGCAGCACCAGGGATCCCTTCATACCAAATTACTGGGATGGATGCAGAGGGCGTGGCAGCCTGTGCCCAGACCCAAAAACCATGAACAGTCTTACATAGGTCTAAAAAAAAAAAAAGAGAGAGAGAGAGAGAAAGCAATTTTAGAGAGAACTTCCACTTCATTCTTATGAAAACTGGATTGTCATAGGGAAAATACGTGAAAACTTTTGCAGTTTAAAAAGTTATTCTAGTATTTGAATTTTTTCAGTTTATTCTTTTTTTTTTTTCCTGGTCATTTCTTGGTTTATTTTCACACTGTCATACTAAAAACATTTTACCCTTATGAAGTGTTTTTTCCCCATTTTGTTTCCTAAATTTCAACATGCAGCCACAAATATTCAGTAACACAAAATTAATGGTGTTCAGACCTGCAAAACAAGAAGCCCAGATATCACCTCCAAAGTTACTAAAAAGATTTCAGTGAACAGAAGGCAAAATTAATAGAAACTTCAAGTAGGATTGCCTACCTCATAAGTGGTGATAGGATATTTAGATGCTAAAAACATATTTAGACATTTTACTTCTCACTTGCAGGAGGATACTTTCAACGTGTTGGATCTGAAGAAATAAATGAATAACTGAGATCCTAATGCTTGCCTAAAGCATTCTTCAGCACCCTTCTAGCCAGGTGCTGACCCACAGAGACATTGCTTTGCTCAAATATGGATACACTGAAATCTAATCCTGTTAACCCATCAACTTTTACACCAGAGTGACGGAGGCAAGGAGTAACTCTGGCGTGGTAAAGCAACCTCACAACTACATGAGAAATCCATTCCCAAGTTATTCTGGTCAAGAACATATGAGGCGGTGAGGTGGATGAAGCCAGAAATAAGAACTGTGCAACTGCTCACGCTGCCTTTTCTCAGCTGGGTGACACCACTTTCCCTCTGTGTGAAGCATCATCTCTGAGTCTGTGAACGTGAAGGGATGCTCAGACATGGCGAGAAGGATCACTTCTATGGGGCAGCCACTTAGATTTGGGTTGCCCCTTCAATTCTACCAAGCAGAGTAGCCTCTTGTGCTTGTACTTTCATGCTGACCTCCAGAATGGGTAGGGTAGGTGCTGTATATGGCTTTTTGGTGTGTAGATGGTTGGAGCAAGCTGTGGCTTCACCAGCAATATTCTGTGCACAGACAGACTGCTCCTGTGCCCTCATCAGCCAGTGCAACAGTTGCTGGGGGTTACCAAAAATGGAATTCAGGATTGCTGTGTGTAACTATCACTTTAGACATGGGTAGGTTCTCCTGTGAGAGTGGGATATGGGAACACTCAGCACAGTGCACGAGGCTGGAAGAGAACCATCAGCTAAGGCTTAACAGCTCCATTCCTAGGACTGAGGTGCACTGTCTTCTGGGTCCTCAGCCCAGGAACTCTACAGAAGACAGGGATTTCCTCTTCAGCAGACACATAAAACGTACTTCTCTGAAAGGAAGAGGGGGAAAGGGATGGAAAAGAAGAGCCTCATGGCTGATCTGAAAGGAAAGCATGCTTGCATCGACACTGGAACATTAGAGACATTGTTCGAGCGCAGTTCATCCTTGCAAAAATATTATCCTCGTCTCCATGCCAAGGTTGGTGAAAGTATGGGCTACTTGCCATGGAAGTGCTGGGTATTTAGGCTGGACCTGTCATGGGGCTTATTTACTCTCTGTGCCCAACGTTTCAGACACACTCAAGTGCAGTGTTCGTGTCTTGGCAGGAACCTCCCATTCATGCATTTTCTCCTGGTCCCCTTTGAGGAGTCTTCCTCCTCCGACACTGCAGCGGTTGAAATTTCACTGCTTGCTGAGAAAACCAACACTGATTAATTTCATCCTACTTGCATGGAAGAGGTAAAGTATGCAGGTCTCCAGCCAGGGACAAGGAAATCCCTGCTGCTTACACGCCACATTGAATAAGCAGCCCCTGGTTGAGGCCATTGGACTTCAACAGCCTTCATTCCACCCGCAGGAAAGAAGCAATTATCCGTAGCAGCATGGGGAGCAAACAGGAAGTAATGCAACACATTCTCTTTTGATTACAGAATATCTCTTTTTGTAAGTCACAATATTCCACAAGGAAGAATTCAGCTGCAGCGTTACGTCGATGCACCCCAAATCATTAAAGGAACGTGATTGAGGTTGCAGAGCCCAGCCTCAAAGCCTAGGAGAAGTCTAAATTGAAGTTGTTGGTGCTGCCTGAATGCCACTGCTCGCTGCGTGTGCGTTCTGGTACAGTCTTTAATTACATCACTGCAAACTGCTTTTCCCACAGGGCCTTCGCCTCATTCAGCACACGGAACGGACAGTGCTTAGTAATGAGCAGCTATTCAGTGTTTGGTCCTCTCCTCTGCTTCAGTGTGTGGCCCTGGACTGTACTTACTGCACACCAGCCAGGCCTGCTCTGAAGACACAGTAAATTCATTTTCCCATGCACCTTTCTGTGACATTCTCCAGCGCAGCCTTTGCGTACCTCAGGTGTATTCATGGATTTATCTGCACCCCACCTCTGGGAGACAGAGACTCTAATTTTGCAGAAACACACAAAACTGAAGGTAAAAAGTGTACACTGATTGGTGCTACTTGATTTTCTGTGTATTTAACTTTAAATGCTGTTCTCTCTGTCCAAAGCCAACCTTCCATTTGCTTCAGTTGGACACGCTGGTAACCGAGACTCAAAAATCTCAAGGAAACTACTCAGAAAATGGAAAAAGCACAATTAGAGGCCAACTGTGAAAAACTAATTTTAAGTGACTTGCCTGTCATCACATAAGATCTATCCCTGTCCAGTTCCTTAGTATGCTATTCAATTGCTTTGGCTATGAGACCATTTCCTTTGATGCTGCAAATCCCCATTTAAATTTATCACACACCTTTTACCTCATGCAATAAATGAGTCAGCCATTCTATGCTCCTTTATTAGACAACCCAGTTCCAGCCCCAGACTAACTCAGGCTTTTGAACTGACTGCATTAGGACTCCTGGGGAAGAAAATTAATTATTTGATATATATACTGAAAGATTAATTTAAGCTGCATAGGCAGCTTTAATTCAAAATTTATTTTAGGTGCTCATTGTTTTAACACATATTTTTGCATGCCTAATTTCCTAAGGTTTTAAGAACTGAAGAAAAACTAAAGAAAAAAACCTGCAGTGGACCAGTGGAGAAAATCTTTCTCTTTTGGAAGAGCTACACAAAAGGCTGGGAACCTTCGACTTGGCAACTTGAAGAATGTTCTTTTAACACAGCTTTTCTTGAGCTCTTTGCTAAGTTTCTTTGAAACAGAAACTCCATCATGTTGACACTCACAGTGACACCCATACCATCAGAGCTGACACAGGGCTGTCAGTGTATCTGCCTGTGCTGCTGGGAGCTGGGAAAGAAGCTGTGAATTGTGTTGGCTGATCACCCTGGGTTCTACAGACTGTGGACCATGACTCTTTCACCTTCCCTTCCTAACCTTTTGCCATCTTCTCCAGCAGTACTGCTCCTCCATTCTACTTCCTCTAAGATGAGCAAGCTTCCTCCACTTCTACAGTCAACCTCAATCCCTCTAGACAGTGGGTCCCAATTTCTCCACCCATCTGATCCCAGCACTTGTCCTCCATTGACAGTGTGCAGCAGTAAAGGTGGGATATGGATTTACTGCACACCAGCAACTCTGCAACAGCTCTCCAAGTTGCAGGGGACATCCCCATCTCCAAAACTTTGAGTCTTAGTCTGAAGTGGCTGCTTTCTTTCACTGGAGGGAAAAGCATGGAGGAATCCTCAGGATAGATCCTTCCCTGAAATGCACCCTAAATGGCCTCTTCCATTTTGACTGAGAGGATGAACAGTTAGATGAGATGCAGCAAAATACTGTTATAAACTTTGTCAGCTCCCTCAGCAATGTGCAATGCAATGAACATCCTCTGGAACTGCAATAGATCTCATAGCAAGCCTGGATATTTAAGGAATAGTTATAACAGTGTTAATTCACCAGCGCTCATCCCCTCACCAGACTGATGCTACTCCTTTGTCTTTCTGATCAATCTTGGCTTCCACCTTCAGACTGTTAGTTTTAATAAAACAAAATTTAAAAAAAAAGACAGAAAAAAAGAAAAAAAAAAGAAAAAAGAAAAAATGTAGCACAGAAAATATCCAGCATGGAAAATTTTGGTCTACATAACTCTGGCAAGATATTTATCTTATAATGTCCAATATTAGACAAATTCAATAATGGCTGGTGCTACCCAGCCCACCAGTAACAGCAACCCTTACTCAGAAGGTTTGGCTTTGGCAGAAGTGTTGTTATTATTTATCATGTGTTACAGGGCCAGTTCTGTCCTGCCTGCTGGTGTTTGGGGACCTTGACTTGGGAGCCTCACTGGATGCTGACTGCAAAACTCTCAGAGGATGCTATCTTTGAGGGTCATCTGGGAACCAAAACACAAGCAGCTTCTTTTTTCCAGAGTTTTAGCCTAAATAGACAAACATAGAACAGCAGAAAATGAGGAAAAAGAAGAACGACTCATGCAACGTTTTGTATAATTTTATGAATTGTAATAATAAAGCATATCTCCCAGCTTATTGGGGATTAATATTACCTTACTTTCCTTGAATTCCATTCAGTTCTTACATTATACATATTCCACATGAGCCCTCTCTTCTCCCAGTACTTCTGGCACAAATCTGAGCCTCTTTGGTAAGGACTCATAAGGTTATGAATGTCTGGACAGCCTGAGTAATGAAAGGCCATTTGGGGCCGAACCATTGACCACAGCTTCAACTTGCCAGGAAGCATAAAACATGAAATGTAAATTAGGTACTAATAACCCATTTTTCTTCTAAATCCTTGGTACAGATGCGCAGCATGAAGCACAGATTATGTTTTGAGAGAGATTTTGGAATAATTTGCAGCTAAAAATATTGCATGGGACCTTGTGTTGTGGCCTCAGAAGAGACTGAATTGTGAGTTGTTACTGCTGCCCTTGAACCCACTTCAGTCGATGGAAAGTTTCATTGGCACCTGGATTTGTTGCTTTGGGTAGCTGCCTAGCTACCAGCAAAACCCAGCACATAATACTGTCATCAGGGAAAGAGGAATGTGCAGTCCAGCAAGCAAGACATGCATGGAAAAGTACATTTCTCCCAGCATGTTTTGCAATCTCCATGCTATTCCCTCCCCATCTTCCTTTCCACTGATCTCATCCGTGGAGATGAAGTCAAGAAGAGAACTTAGGAAGTAGCACTTGCAGGGCAAGATCATTTTACTGCCTGTGCATGACCAGCATCATCCTTAACACAGCTTTGACCCTCTGGATGGGGCCAACCCCATGTGAAAAAACAGATGTACAGCTCCAGCGTTCCTCAGTCAAGGCATCTGAAGGCAGCTGGGCACGTTTGGCTCTCATGTGAATTTGCCATTAGAGCTGTGGTCTTGGATTCTGCCAGCAACAGTGTGCATGAAACCCTTGGGAAATGGAGCTACACCTTGTGCAGGTCACAGCACAGCATTTCTGTCGTGCTGCTTTCAGAACATATAAAGACATGTCCTTCATGTGTGAATTCCAGCTGCTGTAGGGAAGAAGGCTGGAGCCATCAGTCCTCCCTCAGAAACCATTGCTCTTGTTCTGCTCATTGCAGCCCAGCTATGAGGAAATGACCAGCTTTTCTCTTTTGCATCTTGGCCCAGGAGTATCTAAAAATATAACCTGTGGAACTCGCTTCTTGAATTAATTATGCTTCAGGTAAAAATAAAATAAATGTACTTGGCCTTAATGAGATCTGCAACTGATTCTCCATCTCATGGCACACTTCCTTTTTAGGCAAAACCTGGATTCTTGTTATGTTTCAAAAGGTCAGTACACCTGATATGGCTGAGTCAAACCACTGGTCTACAGCTCAACAACTTCTATCATTCTTTGTACCAAGAAAATGAGATAATTCAATCAATACTTTTAAAAATTAAAGAAATACCTGGGTTTTGGAATGCAAAGAGGGGAAACCTGTGGCTATGCCTCTGATACAAGACCTAAAGAGAAGACAGGAGTAGATCTCTACTGTATCTCTGCAGAACTACCTTGCTGGAACAGATACCTTCTCCCAAAGAAGCAATGCAATGGAATGCAAACTCGTATCTCCTCATTCACTATTCCTGTTAATAATTTGTAGCATTATTACTAATAAAGATTATTTTACTGTGCTAATGGGTAATCATGGCACAGGACCAAGAACATATGGAAGGGAGCATGGTGCTAGGCACTGAATAAACACAGAAAAACAGGGCAGTCCGAGCCTGATGAGTGGAAAGGTTTAGAGAATGCAAATAAATATTCATTGCTTTTGGACACCCGTCAGAGACACATTCCAAGTCTTCTCAGGTTTGACCACTACTATTGATGTAGCAAAAGAGAATCATGACTTAAACAGGGAAAGGAGGAGACTCCTAAAAACACACGTCCTGGCAAAACAGAAACAGACTAAACAAGCCTCTTGAAGAAATATGCATTTAAGAAACTACTCTGATTTAAAAGATCTGGCTTTTTATCCTTCCCCCACTGTGTGGACCTGTGGTACAGCAGCATGCTGGAGATACATCATGTGATAACTCAGGGACATTAACACTGCAGGAAAAGCAACAGTACTGCAAGAGCAAGAAAATAAACCTTGAGATTACAAAGAAAAAAAAAAGAAAGAAAAAGAATCCACAAGGTCTGGTCTAGTGCACACTATCATTATTGATGTGAATCATGACTTTGTGATCCTCAGAGGAGGGTTGATGTGCCTCTCCATAAATCAGGTCTTAAGGGTATATACATTACTAGCAAAGGACAAGCACCACAGTTTGCTTTCATATAATGATCCAGCAATGGCATTTAATTGAGCAGAATATAAACACCCAGACTGGAATTTAGCCAGGACACTACATTTAACATCCTACTCTAAATAAGAAATTCCATATAGGCTGCAGTGCCCAAGCAGAGCAGAGACATGCTAAGCAAAAGACCTCCTCTGATAATCCCTCTCCCAGCAAACTACACAGACCAGAATTTATAGTCCTGGGCAACATCAAGAGTTGAGTCGACCCTGGCTGCAACTGCCAGATGTGGTGGAGCACTTTGAGAACATTTGCTGTGGATAACAGCAAGTGTCTTTGTCTTGGAGCGTCCCCACAATGTCTCAGGGAAAAGAAAAAATCAAAAAATCATCTGCAAGAAGTCCCTTTTCCACCCTGCCCTGTTGGCCAGCTTCCCCTGACTGATCACCTGTGCTCTGAAATGAACTCGCTCATAAATGTGACGACAGCCTCCCCGTTCTTTGGATGTCGGACTTCAGGCGAAAGGAAATCAGGGTGTTTGGAAAGTTGTCACCTTATCCCCTGCCAAGGATCAGGAGAATTTTCTTTCTTCATTTTTTAGGAGTGGCCAAACCACTTTTGAATCACACAGTCAACACTGTGAGCATGGCTGACTTGCCTGACTTTCCCCAGAAGCGATCTGCACTGTTCAACGACAGCGGCTCCTGCAAATACCAGCAGGAAGTCAGCAAAAATATGACAGAAGGAAAATGTAAAATTTCCAGCACCATTAAGAAAACTGGTTTTGGCTACTCTCATCAACTGAGGCTAATTAGAGCAGTAAGAGTGGCGAGACCTGGCTCTAGTGTGGAATAACCTGCTTGTGTCTCTCACAAATGACATTTCCACTGAACAGGCCCAAGACAAGGCTCCCTTTGCCTTAGGTGTCTGTGTTGACCAGTCTGATTTCATCCATCCTGTCACCTGGTGCTGCCCTTGGCACAGCCTCGCTGAAAGTACTGTAGCACATTATTCAGATAATTCCCCTCTTCATCCATCATTGTGAAAAGTCTTACAAATGTTGCAAGATAGTCCAGGAATTCATACAGAGTCCCTTGATTTCAATGGGAACTGTTGTACTGTGGAGTTCTCCAAATCAGATAATTCATATAATTGAAATGGTCTGCTTCTCTTTTTTTCCCCAATTCAGCATTCTTGTGAGACAACATTTTAATTTGTTATCTTCCTAAGTTTTTTATCAGATTTTCCTGCATTCTTCACTCCAGCCTTCACATAATTTTCTGATTAAATAACTGAAAACACCTGGAACAGACCATGTCTTTCAGCATGTACTCAGAGGAGCCCAATGACTCTGAAAAGCTCAGTAAGCAAGAGCTTTAAAACTTCTATGTGGGTATTCACATTTCAGTTGCAATATATTTGGGTTCAACAAAAAATATAAATAGGGAAGGTAAGAAATAACTGATTAACAAACCCTGTAACTGCCCACAGTTAAGGCAGACATCACCTTTTACTTGTGTCTGGGGTCACATAATATCTCACAGCTTTACATCAGTCCAGCTGTATGGCATTGACCTCATTTCTGGATCCCACAAGTCTCACTGTCCTGAGTAGTTGGCTGCTGAGTCCTGGGTAAGAGCAGAGGTTTCAAAGAGCTATAGTAGGTCATTAATAATAAGAATAAATGCCTGAGACAATGCCTTAAAACAACCTTTCTCTAAAATTAATAGGGGCATAAATTTCACTTGCTGCAAATTAGAGACCAGGAGGTCCAAGCACGATCCATTTTCTAAGTATTCTATTTTAAAGTAGCATAGATCAACACCATGAAACGACAGTGCATGTACACTTTGAAATAACAAATGCCTGCTAGGCTATCCCAGCTGCAGTGGGCAACAGCATGAGACACCCTGGCACGTTCCTCTTCAGGATGGGGGAAGCCTCTCAGAAACATCAGTTGCTCCTGCTGCTTCTTCACAAGCCTGTGCTGCCACTCTTTTCAGGTTGCTCCCACGCCCACTGCATTAACCACATGCAATCACACCTGTAATTCACGGGCTGCTTGGCAAGGGCCCTGGGCAAAGAGCTTCTGTCACCTCGGTCAAAAGATCAGGAGAACGTCCACCAGCCCCAAACCAGAATGCTTGTTGTGGTGCTGGTTTTGCTCTTCTCCATTTGATCTTGCCTTTTCATTACGAGTTTTTATGGTGGCAGCAATGTTTTCCTATTCATCTCATGCTGCCTGAGACATTAGTTCTGGTATTCACTTTTCCTTGCCTTGAATTGGAGCACAGTCTTTTACCATGGCCTGTTGTTCTCAGATGCTTTAACCCTGATCTGTTTGATTCCAGGGCTGAATACAACCCAGAGTCCACATCCCTAGTGCTGACTGATAACCTCCTCCAGGCCACAGATAACTATTTACCCACAGCAGTTCTCTCAGATAGGTCAGCTGTATTTATTACAGCACACTGACCACATGGTCTTCCCCTTCTTCAGCAACAGAAGCTGCAGAGCAATGCCAAGCCCTGATTCTCTGACCCCAAGGACCTCCATGGGAGATCCACACCATCCCTAGCTTTATTTCACATGCAGAGCTCTGACAGGACACCACATCTGTATATCACTCTTGGGCAGCTGAGTGACAGGCCAATCCAACAGGATTCAGAGACATTAACTGGAGCTTTCAAGCCTGAGGTGAGGAATAAAATCGATTTACTAAAACACAATGAAAAAGTCAGCACTTATGAGAAGCCAGACTGAAGGAGGCTGTTCTGTCACTCAGGTCCAGGGCTGGGTTGGATTTGCCAAGTCCTTTTCTCCTTATGGCTGCTGGGGAAACTGTGGGCTTGACATTTGACTATGGAGCTCTCTGCAGTGGCTCTGCCTCTGCTGGCTTCCCGCCTCCCCTTTCAGATGGCTGAGAGCAGCAGGACGCTTTGCAATGGATTTTTCCCCCCGGGTGCCCTGCTCAGCCCTGCACTGCATGGGGTTCCCATGGCTGTCATTAGCTGGGAGCTGAGCTCCAGCTCGAGTGGAAAACACCACGCCACAACAGCCTAAATTCCAGACATCTGCTGTCCCTGTGCCCCGGGCCATTCGGCTGGAGCTCTGCAAATGCTCCTGGTGCAAGGGTTGTCTCCTCTGGAATGTGCTTCCCCACTTCAGCTCTAACAGCCTGGATTTCATGACCTCCCCCCAGGTCATCCCCTAGGGTCCATCTGCTTTCCCAGGCTCTGAAGGGGAGGAGAAATTTGGGGGATTGTAAGGCTGCTGTAGAAAAGGCTTAGTCATAACACAGCAAGAAGAGTTTGTGCCTAGAGACATTGGCTCAGTGGGTAGAAATTGCAGTGATATTGAGTAAATCTGCCCAGAAAGCAGAATGGGGAACTGTTACTGAGCTGAAGAAGCAAACACTTATTGACTTTCTGGGACAGGATATAAAGGATTTTTACAACCTGATAAGTAAAACTGCTCTGATTAAGGCTTAAAGTCTATAAATAAAAAAAAAAAAAAAAAAAGAAGAGACCTAGCAGGAAACAGAACTTACAGCCCTAAGAGGAGGGAGGGATGGGGAAGTCCATTACAGGATTCTTCCAAGAACCAACTTAAAATATTCAATGCTGATCCCTATGCCTCTAGCTCCTTAAAAGAAATCACCTCTTACATCATGCCATTCAATATGAATTATGCTTTCAATTTTCCTTGTTTCCTGCTATATTCATATTAAACTATTACATTGTATGCAGGAAAGAACCCAGCAAAAGCAACTCGTTGCATGCTAGGAATGGTTTTCTTCAGATGGCTTTAATGCTGAAGACAAAGGTCAGCAATTTACCCCAAACAAAGCACTGGAATTTAATCTTTCCTCTGCTTGGAAGCAGCATGATTCCACAGCCTTCACTGCCTTTCTTCAAATACATTCCTACTGAAAAGCAGGGCTTTAAAAAACCTTTTATAAAGCTGGTTTTTTTCTTTTTTTCCCAGAGAGACTTGAAGCCATGAATACTGTATTAGGGAGCTGCCAAGTTATCTGCAGAGGACCTCTACCACTTTACCTCTTCCAGAGATTCTTGTTTAATTAACGCATTCCACAAGCTGTAGGACTTCTCACAGCTGAGGATTTCTCCTGATCCGTGCTGGAGGATGAGGGCATGGACAGTTCACATCAAATCCTGCAGCCCCCTGACCAGCTTTGCCTTGCATGCCAACTGCAGAGCCTGGAAATGCATCCCAGGGCCACGCATGGAACCAACAAACTGAGCTCTGGAAGTGGGAAGGAAGGGGAAGACAGCTGGAAATGTGCATTATTTAAAATGCTGTAGGATGAGAAACAGATGCTGGCATGGCATTTGTGGAGTTGAAAGTCACCCAGCTCATGCTGCCAGCTGGCAAGCTAGCCTGGTATCAAACCCACAGCTATGCAAAACCCACCACCACAAGGGGCACCCGGGCTGGCAGAGCTGGCCTGTGATCATGGTCACTGGAATGTTCCCTCTCTTGCCATTGAACCTCCACCCTGCACCAGAGCACAGACAGGCAAGTCAGACTGCACCTGCCTGGGAGATACACACAACATCTCCCTTTCAAGGGCTGTCTGTGCATCACCAGGACCTAAGTTTGCTTAAATGAAGGGTAAAAAAGCCAGGAGGAAAAGCAAAGGGGTGTGTTTGCTCTCTAATTTGTCTTGATGACCCACATCTCACAGGCAGGGCCTCCAGCTGAACTCCCAGTGCCTTCTCTCTCTGAGGCAGTCAAAGGAAAGGCTTTCTGATCCCTTCCCAAATCGTGCTGTAAGTGGGTGAGTTGGCAGCAAGATGAGATTCCCTTCCTTATTGCTGCCTACCAAAAAGGGAAACCCTGGAAAACTGCCAGATCTGAGGACTTGTTAGGGAAATACGAGTTTGTTGATGGGAGGCAAAAAGCAGATGAGGCAGAATTCCACATAATTCTGCCAGCTAAAGCATTGTTTTGACTTGCATCAGTAGAAGGAAGCTATCAGCTAATTTACACAAAGAATAAAGGCTTTTGAGGAGATGTGATTTAGCATCATCAGCCTCCAGCAACGAGTGAGACAGAAGGCTAAAATCACACAATCAGAGAATAGTTTGGGTTGGAAGGGATCTTTAAAGGTCACCTAGTCCAACCCCCCTGCAATGAACACGGGGGCTTAGGAAAAAATTATAATCTGTCCTTGGGGATGGAGAAGGACAAGTTTTCTCATGTGATATGGACAAGGAGGAAATAAAGGAATATCCTACCTATGCTAAGAGTTACAGCGAGCACCAATGCAGCACTCTGTAGATTTCAGAGTCTATAGGTGCTTTACTAGGGCTTGGCTGTGGGTGATGGTTACTTTCCACTTAATTCAACGGTGCTGTTGGGAACAAAACCCTGTCCCTTTGTTTTTGACCAGGGATGGCAGGTCTCCACCAGAGCTCCTTCAGGATTCGGCACAGAGGCCAGTGTGTGTGCCAGAAAACTTGAGAAAACCACGTGGGGAGAGGGTGGATCCGTGTCCTCCCTGTCTCTGTGCTGCAATCCCAGCCTGTGCTGGTGCACAGAGCCCTGTGCAGAGCACAGTGGGAGTAACCACAACCTTGTGTGACCTTTGCGTTGGCAGCTCCTCTGCCCGGTCTGAAACTTTGCATTGCCTCTTTTCACTCCTTAAGGCCTCACCTAAAGAAGCTGATTTTTAACTCACAAGAAAGGCCCCTGCCCCCTGAGGAGACTTTGAGGTAGATTCTAAAAAAGACATGAGTCCCAGTCACAGGACCTGGGGCTGTCCATGGCAAAGAAGAGGGAGAAAAGGCTGTAATTCTCCCTCGCAGCTCTGACCACTGATTCATAGTCACACTGGCATAGACAATACTGACATAGACAATATTTTTAGAAGTTGGTTGGGTTTTTTTTTCCATAGAAGAGAATGAGGTTATGGCGCCCCATGGACACCCACAGTCTCCTGGGCAGGGATGAAAGCAGTCTTAGAAGGAGAGAGTTTCTACCTTGGAGGAAGAAAGCCTCCATGGAGCTAAGGGCAGTCATGAGGTCCACTCCCAGCACTGGGGCTGCTTAACAGCTTAACAGCTGGCTCTTTTCCTCCCACAAGCAGAACAAGCCTTGGAAATACTCTCACTGATGATACAAAGGAGATGTATCTTTATTTACCTACAGCTTTCTTTACCCCCCCCCTCCAGCTCACCTGGGAAAAATCCTGTCCTCCATACCTGGGCACAGACCTGGGCACACAGAGGCCTCCAGGAGCCAACAGTGCTGCTGGTCCCTCCCCAAGGACAGATTTGTTCCCTCCCATGTGGGGCACACCCTGTCAGCAGCACAGAGGTCTTTACCAAAGATTTCCCACCTAGTTACTCATGGTCAGGCTTAGCAGGTTCAGCTGAAGAGATCTGAAAAGGAAATCTGAAAAGGATCTTGCTTGAAGTGGCAGGGCTGCCAGGTGGCTTTGGCTGCTGGAGAGCTGATCAGCATAAACACGTCACACTTTGCTACATTAAATCAAATATTCCCTGTTACTCAGTAAGTTCCCCATCATGTGTTTCTCCCTTTTGCATTATAGAGTCAGTATTGTACCTTTGAGGGTGTCCCTACTTCCTTTCCAGACCTCTCTTGAAGCTCAGTGTGCTGCAGTCACTGCTCATGAAACAAAACTCTACCCACACCAAAAGGTCAAATGCAACAAACCTGGTGCTCAAGTGCTGGATGCTGTTTGTTTGGACTGATCAGAATAGTTCTGAAGTGACTTACACCAAATTCTTCCTGTGCTCAAAACCATGTTTCTCCATAAGCCATGTTTACAAATGCCAAAAATATTTTGAACCAGGAGTTATGAAAGCCTGAAAGCACTTACTTATAGAGAGCTGTTTCAACAGTGCAAATACTTGTATGTAGTTGAGCCAGGTCCTGTTGCTCATGAGAACAGCCTTTACCAATCTGTCAACACTGACCTAACTTGTCCAAGAGAGGGCTCAGAAAATCAATGTGACGTGGAGAGACCTTCAAAGGGCCACTGTACAAATATAAAGCTGGTGCAGGGCTGGAGGATGGTGAAACCTGGCAGGTACAAAGAAGTTTGTAACCCTCTCCAAAGATTGTATTTTTGAGTGTCATTTAATACCACAGAGACTCCCCATCTTTTGGAATTAGTAGTTCTTCTGGAAAGGTAAAACCCTTCACGTTTTTCTTAGTATACTAAATTGAATTGTAACTTAAATGTCTTGGTCCACAACATATTTTTAAGGATTATAGGAGTTCAGACTATTTGCTGAACCATTTTTCACTGGCTTTACCAATCCCAGGACAACAGGGGGTTCTTCAACAAAATCAAGTATCAGTCTACCATCCTGCCCAAACTTGGGAGACTTCTTCATATTTTGCATTATACTATCCTGCTCTATAATTTTGTTTCTTTCCTTTCCCTAAATTGGACTTTCACTCATCCTTTCTTTCCATTAGTTCAGCTAAGGGACAGCAGTTTAGAGCAGAGAGTATTTTATTTTACCTGTCTTAGAATTCCCTGGCATCAGTTTAGCATGGCAAAAATGTGATTATAAGTAAATAACAGTTCTGGCACAACCAGGGGCTCTGTTCAGAAATGGCCTCATAGCTCCTGCTTTCATCCTGCCGAGTGGAGGTTCTATGTTAATAGCAATATTTAGCAGAATTCATGGCCATGCCCTGATTTCTGACCTACAGAGCACAGAGAAATATTTCAAATTATCACCTCCAAGTGTTTTCAAAGCAGCACAGGGTGATTACCTGAAAAATAAATGGAATCTCTCAGCGACTTCAGGGACTCAGCCAAACCACTGAAAAATCAGGCTTGTAACATTCCACATGTGAATTCCTTCATGCTGTCTTCAAACCAGAATTACAAGATAGGTGTGGGACTATCTGAAAAACACTCAACCTCTCTTTTCCTTGAAAGCTGGAAGCCATGAGCACAAGGACAACAACGGGCCATGTTTTCACTAAGGGACTTTCCCTGGTGCATGACTGTTCCCAGAAAACCCTAAAACAAAGCCCAGCCACAATCCTAGAGGCCTCTGTAGTAACCAGCAGAAACCAAGTCGAAATAACACTTCCTCTACCAGCTACTCCAAATGAGTTTTTTTCCACAATAAGTATTAACTTTGGCTAATTCCATCCCCCTGTGGAAGCCTGAGAGTGTCCCCAAAGGTGAGGATTTCAGGCTGTTCACTTCACAGCATCCCTATAAAGTAGGTCTGGTAGATCTTTTCTCTCCCTTTCCCCTCCCTGCAGTTCCCTCCTGCCATTATAAAAGGGCTCCTGCACAGTTTAATTTAAGGGAAACTTTCTCTCTGACTCCAGCAGAGCTGAGCAGAGCCAGCCAAGCTTTGTCCTGCCACCACCTTCCCACCACTACCAGGAGCAAAGCTACAAGGGAGTCCTGCAGGGATAAGAGAAAGGTTTTACCATAAATGCAGCCCTACCTCTCATTCCCCATAGCCAGGAGATGCTGAATTGGTTTTAAAATAAATTTGCTTAACAACCAAGTACTACTATTTAACAGGACCCGTGAGCACTTCTATAGCATTTTACAAATCACTGCATAAGTATTAATTAGACTTAATGACTCATATTACCTAATGAGATAATGAAAAACCCTGCAGCTCACAATATCTACTTCTATTTTCAGCAAGAGATGAAATGGATCTTGTAAAAGGATATATTCTCTTCTAACTCCCTTCCTGCATATCCCTGCAATAACGTTGGAAACTAATTCAAAATGTGCAAGTCACGGCATTTTCTTCCTTCTCAGTTTGCAAAGGCTAATACAGTCTTTGCCACAAAACATGAATACAGAAGTTTAGTGATATTATTTGCTCCCTAGGAGGCTTTCTGTTGAGGGATGACTGGTGGGGGCTCACTTTTTGGTAAGGAGATGTGGATTTGCTGCCTGTTCTTTATGGAGAATAGCAACGTCTTTCTTGCTTTCTCTTTGGGTTGCCCCTGCCAAGGTAATACTTAATGGATTAAGTCTTGTGAAATAAATTCTGTAAATAGAACGTGGACTGAGATCATTTCAACTCATTTCCCCTGCGTCCCCTTCCCGTCCTGGAAGCTGTCAAGCACAAGCAGCCTGCAAGCAGCCTGTTCTCCCAGTGTTGGTCTTGAGTCTCACTAGATGCATAAAACAGCTTGTTTTTCACATACTTTCAGTGATGGCATTAAAAAAAAAATTACAAGGGGAAAAAAAAAAAAGCCCCAACCCTTCTCAATTCCACCCATAGCTATAAACTGGATACAGCTAATCTTGCAAGGGCACCCAACATTGCTCTGTTTGTCCACATTTGAGCACTAGAAACCTGTGTTTATGATGGAATTACAGTTGAATCTGAAGGATTTTAAAGAAAGGAACTGAACCAACTGTGGGTTTGTAAACAAACAATATGGTTTTGACGTCAGCCATATCATTTCATGTGCTGGAACTGTTTCTATCATGTGGCCAGTCGCTGCCCCTGAAGAGTATCTAATTTAATTTAGATGTATTCACAATATGGGACAGCACATCAAGTCCAAGAAACTACAGGGTAACTCTGCAGGAAGGTCTGTGCTGGAAAGAATGCATAAGCTGCACTTTGAAGGAGCAACAGAGACCTTTTGGCTCAAGGAAGAGAGGGGAAAGTGATGTCTGCTGCAGAAAAAGGAAAAAAGTGAGGGGAAGTGTATGGAGTGGGCACCGTCAAGGGGAAGGACTTTCTCCTTTAGAAATGAATCAGTTTGAGGTATTTTTCTGCATTAATGTAATCCAAAAAAACTCTGCATAACTTTTTCCAGAGCAATAAATCCTTTCCACAGCTTTCAGGAGTCTTTCCAACTTTGTTTTCGGTCCTTCTTGGGTTCTTCTCTCTGCTCTTTCTGTACTGGCCCTGCAGACAACCACCACAGAGGATAACTTATCCCAGGACATCTTGTGTTAGGCACCACTCCAGCATCCATGGGATCACCCACAACAGGCCCTCAGGTCCTGGTGACCCCAGGGGTGATGCAGAGCCCAACTCCCTCCCCTGAGCACCTGGGCTGCCAACAAACACCCAGGTGAGGGGCTGGCACTTGGGTGATGGGAGAACAACAGCAAGATATCCCTTTGCTGCTACTGCTGATAGTGACTGAAATATGTCTTATAAATGCAGGTATCTAAGGGCACCAGTGTGGGAAAACTGCTTTTCACACAGGGCATGATTCTGATTGCTAAACCCCCCCCCAAATCAGGCATCAACAGAATTTAAAGGGATGCCCTGTGTGGTTAAAAATTCTTTTTGAGCCTACCAGTTTACCAGCTTGAGCCCTAAACTATATGTATTTCTCTAGAAATACATTTCAATTAACAGTATAACAACAATATGGTATGTTGTCTTATTTTTTAATTTAAATATTTTTACTAGGCAGCATTTTCTACTCCAGTAGTCCTAGTTCCTCAGGTTTCCAGAAAACCCAGTTCCTGCCAGAAGTGGAGTAGAGCTCTGTGCTGGGTACTCAGGTCTGGCTGTACACACACACTCCCCACCAGCCTCTTCCCAACACAGCTACCCTGATTCCTACACCTTTGGAAAGAAAAGAGAAGATGGTTCCCCTTGCAGTTATTTCATGCCATGGAATCCCGACTGCTTGTTGAAAAACTACTTCCAATAAAAATGTAAGGTTTTTTTTTTCCAAGGAAAGCTAATGCTTTCTACCAAAAAAATATTTCTCAAAAAACTGAAACTCTAGTTTTAGCCAAAAACACGAGAGCAGCCTTAGGTGTAGGACTCAGAGCAATGCTACAAGACAATCACAGAAGTCATAACCAGCTGAGCTGGGTTATTTACAGTGGAAGGCAAACTGCAATTCCTTCCTTTGATCTATTTGTTGGCTTCAGGATTACATTTCCCAACCATGCTTTTTAATCACTGTAAACATCAGAGGTGAAGAATTTGGTGGAGAGAAAATTGGCTGCCTCTTTGTGTTTTTGATCAGACCTGGCTTTGATGCCTTCTCTTTCCCAGTCCCAGTGCCTGAGCTCTGTGTGTGACACCACCACGTGGCCTCAGGCTCTGGGATCTGCACAGGGAGTGCATTTCCTTGCCTACACCTCCATCCCCTGAGGGGATCCAGCCCCAGGGGTGATGCCCTTCCCAGTGAAGAGGGGCAGGGTACCACAGAGTTACCCTGCAATGGGCACTGACAGGCCAGGGACACCTTCCCTCCTCAGCAAGCCTGGAAACTCACACTTTGCTTTTGCAAGACCCCTCACCAATGAGCTTCTCCCTGCAGTGCTGGAAAACCTCTAGAGTCAAGAAACCCCAGAATGGCTGGTGGGAATTCAAGAAAGATGTGCCAGCACTGTGCAGCACAGCAGGGAGGTCCAGGCTACCTCTGAGTGAGACAACAGGGGTACAGCAGGAGGCTTTCTGCCACAGGATGGAGCTCAGTGCAGGCTGCAAAGCATTTCTAGGAAGCTCCACAAATACTCAAAGCATCTGAATCCCGTTGCACCTCCAATTGTGCCTCCAGGCAGATAAACTGCAAAGTGACTGGGAAAAAAAAGTCGTGTAGGTGAAGGTCTTGATCATGTCTGGAAAAGTACAATACCCAAGAGAGTGAGGGGGGGAGAAAAGAGCCAGCTTTTGTAAAAGGTGAGCATGTGAACTCTGTGGCTTCGATTCCGTCCCACTTACTCTGTTCACCAGCTCTACAAAGTGTTTCTCACACAGAAGTGTATTTTTACCAACACTGAAAAGAATGTGCCAGAAGTTCAAGCTACTTTAACCCTGGGTAAATGGGATGCAAATGCCATGTAAATGGCAAATTTTTAATTATTTTTTTTTTTTAAACCAAGAATGGCCAAATTAGTATTAATGGGGCTGATCTTTCTGACTGTGAAATCTCACTGAACAAAAATATTTAACTAAACAAACCCTCAGCGTTCTCTTCTACCTGAGCATCCTGCACAACCAGAAACTGCTTTACCAAAGGAATTAAAAGTTTTCTGCAATAATGCAGCAAATCACTCTACGCAACAAACACAGACACATTCCGTGGCAGTTTCCCCACAAGGTTCAATCCATGGGGTAAAAAAGCCTTGATTTATTATATAGCATTTGGACAGTTGCAAATGAAAATTTGCCAAAGATCAGAATAATCAACTCTTTCACCCAGGCAGGTTTTTTTATGCAAGAAAAAAAAGCACAGAATGGGTCTGAGCAAAATAAATAAAAATTCCACACTTTTAACCAACAGAAACTTTTGCATCATTTAGAAATATTTACAGACATCCAGAATCTTTTATTATCAAGAAGACTGCTCTGGCCTTTCAAATTACAACTTTTTCTTATATTTTTGTTTACTGATGGCCTTTAAACCAGTGGTATCTTTGACTTGTGCCACCTCTTCATGTCGAGTCAAATGCAGGAACTTTTAAAGCTGTTTCTTGCTAATTTTTTTTTCCCTCTTCCCCTTGAAACATCTCTCTTTTGCTAAGCTGTCATCTGTGAGTTTTAAAGATAGCAGAACCCCCTCTACAGCAGCATCCATCACATGAGTCATGGTAACTGTGCCTCAAACATCAGTTTTTTATCGATTGGCTGGGCCTCTGGTGCCAATATGGAAATCTTCCACCCTGGGAAGGGCTGGCTGCTTTAATACAATTAAATACAGCCAGGAAGAGGGCTGCAAATGGAAACATGCATTCATAGTATACAAGCCTCTCTCAGAGCCCAGTAAAGTGCAGCATCCCTGCTTCCCTTGCTTATTTAATTAGCACACAATGAAGGCCACTGAATTTCCCTGCAAAAGGTGTTGTGTACTTTGGGCAAAAAAGAAAGGAGAAAAGAAGTTGCTTTTAAGTCCAGTCCAAAAAAATGGCTCCTTGGCTAAATGGCACTTTTAATAAAGATGTTTCCAGTGTTTGTTTATTTATCAAAAAGCAGTGTTTCTCTCGGGTGTTTTGATTTTTATTTCTGTGCACAAGAAGGAGGGGAAAAAAAAGGGCTTTACTAAGCAAGTCTTTCAGTGAGACACCAGATGATGGATAGTCAAACACAGAGCCTCCTGTAAACACAGAGGTAACCAAAAGGTATGAACTGACTCATAATTGTGTCAACACAGGTCGCAGACCCTTGGTTTATTTCAGCCTTCCTGTTTTTCACGGATTTCTTTTCACACTACACTATTTTTTTTAAGACACAGACTCTTTTCAGTACATCTTAGCGGGGTGCAAAAGCACACACGTTTTTACACCAAAATGTGGGCACCTACACACACATGTAGTGTGTGTACTGCCACAATTACAACAGCAGCATTTTCCAACTGTTGCTTATGGCTGCACTAAGCTAAGCTGTGCAGTCCATGACTGCCCTAAATCAAAAAGTCCATCCCATTCCTGCCTCCAGCCTTTCCCTGGAGGCTCTTGGGAAGCATCCAGAAGAGAGGAATACAACAAAACCTCAACAGCCCAGTGCTCCAGTTCATCCAACCCCCTCAGACTCACTGTGATTTTTTTTTTTTTAACCTAAGTGGGAAGACTCTGTCTGATGGAAAATGCTGGGAGGAGGACAGCAAAGAGGTCTGTGATGAGCAGAACCTGCCTGTGTTTGTCCTGATCTCTAAACAAATTGAATTAGGCTGTAGCCTTTTCCTTGTAGAGAGTTTAGGACCATGGTTTGGGTTGGAAGGTTGGAAGGATCATCTAGTTCCAATCCCCCTATAAAAGACCTTCCACTAAAAGCCCCATCCAACCTGGCCTTGGAGGAAAACGTCTTTCTGGGCTCTCTGTTTGATTATTAGCACTGACTAGAAGGTTAAGAAATCATTAGGGTAGGGGCTGATATGCAGACACCCCAAGACACTGAATCCCCTGCAATCCCAGAGCAGCTGAAGGGCCAAGAAAGATGTTTCAGTACACTCCCTGTACCTGTGGAAACACTAATCTGAAATCCTGAGATCCTTTTAAAGGACTTGGAGGAAATAACACACGAAGAAAGGTTAAAGCCAGGGAAATTGTTCTTCCTTAGCAGAGGCAGGAAAAGAAGCCATTTAAGGCCAAACTGCAGTGACCAGTGGTTGTTCCTGGGTGTCCAGGGAACACAGAGCTCAGGGCAAGGGATCTGCAGTGGATCCATCCTGAGCACACACACGAAAAGGAGTTAATACTACAGACCCACCCACCCAAGATGTGTCCTGTATGAGCAAGGAGAATCTCACACAACTGTTTGTCTGGGATGTCTCAGCTTCAGAGATTCACTGAAAATGGTAGAGCCAGCAAGCACAGGAGACCTTACTCAGGCTGAGCAGTGCCTCATGCCTTGTGTAATCACATCCAGCTCACTGGGAGAGTGACTCAACAAAAATCAGTCACAGAACCAGGATTTGGACCTTATTTCCCACTGTGGAAAAGGCAGTTGCTAAAATTCCCAGTTAACAGGTAATCACTGTAGTGACTGAAACCAAATCCACACAGAGATCCCACAATGAATGGCTCTTGCCTGGTTACATCACCAGATCATTCACCAAAAAAAATGCAAAACAAATTACATTAGGGTGAAGCTGACACACACACACAAAAGCCATAAATAGCATTTCAGAAACAGAAATAATTGGCAGACCTAATTTTTGAAGACTACTCATTTTAGGATAGTACACCTTTGTAAAGAGAGAGCATTTTATCTGGAGCCATTTTCCCCTTTGGAAACCAAGGCTGACAGAACAATGGGGAGAATTCCCTTTGCAAATTACAATATATTAAGTCAGATTAGCTTCTGTACCTTCAGAAATTGCTCAGGCTTTCTATGTTTGTCAACTGGGGAAAACCTACACCCTATTCTGCCTCCCCTCTTTTCTTTACCTTCTTTTAGCAGAAAGAAGAAAATTTTACTGAAGGAGTCCATGAAAAAAGAGGTTTCAAAAGATTCCACATATTTTCTCTGCATAAACATGCTGTGGATTTCTAATGTAAATAGTGCCAGGGCACTGTCACTCAGACCCCAGGAGCTCACCCAAGTCAGACAAATTATGCTTCCTGTTATCTCTGTTGTTACAGATTCTTGCCTTTCATTCATTCCTTGCCAGTGGCTGGATTTTATGTGTAAGGGAGAAAAGGAGCCTCAAATGCTGAAGTTAACCTCTTGTGGTGAGACCAGCAATCCTGGGCTTTCCAGAGGAGAATGCAGAAGGAGATAGCTACTAGCCTTGTCTGCCAAGGCAGCAGTCAAAAGAATGCTGAGATTTTGGCATGTATGAGCAGGACAAATGCAGTGCTATGAAAATGGACACTGCAAGCTCCCTGCCAAATCTGCAGCATTTGGCCCACATGAATAAAACAAATTCAGTTCAGAAAAGTTTTCTGCATGTCCTGTAAAAAACCTCCATAAAGCTGTGTTGTGGCTGTGAAGAGGGGATGGTGCTGCTGAGCAAACCTGCCTGGCAGCAGCAGTGGCTGCTGCCTCAAACATCATATCCAGACTATAATTAATACTAACTCCAGCTACAGTCAGCAAGTCTCATTTCCTCCCAGATAAGGAGATATTTATTAGAAGGGAATGCAGGATGTGATGAGGGGATTCCTTTCTGAATGTGTTTTTACAGCCACACTGGTAGGGACAGAGTGAAAGCCCCTGTCCCACATGCCAGGTGTTGTCCAGCTGTGAAACCCCTTTGGATCTTGGAATCTGTGTATGGAAAAGAAAGGGTCTGGATGCTGCCAGCCCCATGCCCTGCCCTGCAAGTGCATCATTCCAGTCTCTCCTGCCTGGTCCACAGCCCCTTTCAAGGGCAGAAAACACTGAGTTTGCATGGCAGCACCACGAGAGGAATGCACATTGCATGCCCACCTAACGCCCTGCAATGATGAGTACCTTTAATGCCATTCTAATGAGCCAGTTCTGACACAATGTTGCATTTATGCAGCACTTCCAATGAAGGGAAAAGCTCTTACCTATTGTTCTTCGGAGATCTTCACACTGGCTAATGTGAGGGAATTTCAGGATTTCCTTCCACTTTTTGCTTTTGCCTTTGCGCTTCCCTCCACCCCCTGCAGGGAGAGAAATATCAGGATTAGATTGCTTTGGGAGCACAGTTCCACCCAGACTTTACCTGCCCAGTCACAGTTCTTATGGATACCATTAATAATTAAAGCTGAGACACTGTGGGTTGATGTACAAGCAGATCCCTGGAAGTGTTAAAGGAAAGGCTGAATGGGGCTCTAAGCAATCTGGTCCAGCAAAATATATCCCTGCCCTTTAAGGTCCCTTCTAAGCAAAACCATTCTATGATTCTGTGATACAGATCAAATCTCAAGGAGGTGGCACATTTGGCAGAAGATCAGCTCATTGAAAGTTGGGAGTACAGGTTTGTTGCTCACCAGGTCCAGGTGAGGTGACAGTGCTGCTACCTCCAGCATCACCTCTTCCCCAACCAAGAGCCACTTCACACAAGCCAAACAATCTTGTAAAATTACAGTTCACACCTTTTCAACACAGATATCCCCCTTCTGGTTTTGGGACAAGCCCTGATTCTATCCCCAAAAAGTGCTGAAAACTGAAGATCAAAATTCAATTCCCACCATCCCCTCCCACCCTCACATTACATGTCCTGCCAGCATGGCACTACTGCTGCTGTTACACTCTCTGATCACTGCTGCTTCCACAGGAGAACTGTAGGAGAAAATTAATAGCTTCATGAGGAAAAAAATCACTTATTGGCTCTTCTTTCTGTTCTGCTTGGAGAGGCTGTGCAGCCAACAGAGGAGGAGCCTCCCTCTGGACAGGAAAGCCCAGATGCAGACTGGGATTCTCCAAGTCACTGTATCTGCTGTAATTCAGTCCCTGTACACAAAATCTGATCCACTTGAGCCTATTTTACATGCACTGGCATGCTGAATGACTAATTCAGAGCTCAGTTAATTCTGTAGAGGGATTGGTAGAGTCACAGTTGCAGATTGAGAGTGTGTTGGGTCCCGCATGACATTGCAAGCTAAATTAGGAGAGCACTGACCCAAAAGGTAGCAGACCACCAGAGAGAAAACAGGAGCCTCAGAAAAAAAATTACAAGTATTGCTCTCTGTGGGGCATTCATGATCATACAATGTCACCTTTGGCACAGGAGAGCTTCTTTTCATGTCACCTTTTATTCCCTTGCTTTTGATGGCCAATGGTTTTACCATCATAGAGTCTGCCTTGAACTATTTTAAACTTCTGATTGACAGGAACTGATTGTATTTCTACAGTAGGCAATGTAGAGGTGAGACATCTAAACTGGCCATACAGGAACTAGCTTGTTTGGACTTTCAGGAGCACAGCCCTGCTATCCTCTCCAGGAATTAGGCTGCAGCAAAGCACAGAGAGCTGTGACTACCTCCCCACTACACAGTATTATGCAACACAGAAGTACCCCTTGGGTTTGTAATGAATTCTGCTTCAACCCCCTCTTCAGTGCATCTCAGCCACTGCTGCTGAAGTCATTTCCTTCCCCATGCCTCTGCCCACAGCATCAGAGAGTTTGTCTTGCTCTCTTGTTCTTGCATGCTGAGGGCCTTAGGTGAACTACAAAGTGCTGTTAAGCATTTTGTGGGCTGGGATGAGCACTGTGATCATCTGTTCACCAACTTCTGGAGCACATCTGTTCACAGATGGCTCTGCTCTGGCTGCCAGTGGCCATGGGGGTTGGATTCAGCAGCCCTCAGGGTCTTCATTGGTTTTCATGTCCCCAAAAGCCCACTGCTGCAATCCTGCACAGCAGCTCCTGCATGCCAGGCTGCCACCTCCACCTGCTCCTCTTTTCCTTCTCTTCCAGGGCTTTTCCTTTGTGCTCCTGCCCTTATGCCTCATCACACTGTACCTACACTTCTCTCCCTGCACCCTCCCTTCACATACTCCGTTGGGAAACATGATCCTTCCACCAGGAATTCCTGCTTCCTTCTCTCTTCCAATTGTTCTCTATGGCTGCATTTTCTTCTCTGAACCATTCTTCTGTGAACTTTTCTTCACTTTGTGTTTTTCCTCACACTCATTTATCTAGGAATCACAGAATCCTATAATATCCTGAGCTGGAAAGGACCCATCCAGATCATCGAGTCCAACTCCTGGCCCTGCACAGGACACCCCAAGAAACACACCTGTGCCTGAGAGTGCTGTCCAAACGTTTTTGGAGCTCAGACAGGTTTGGTGCTGTGACCCCTTCCCTGGGGAGCCTGTTCCAGTGCTCAGCCACCCTCTGGGTGAAAAACCTTTTCCTGAAAGGCAGCCTAAACCTCCATTTGCCCCTCATTTATGGCTGCTGGCACTGCAGCACCTCTGCCCTTACCAAGGGTCAGACAGAGATGCTGCTTGGGGCAAGCAGGAGCTCTCTGCTCAAGGGATGTGCTCCAACAGCATTTCCAAACACTTCTGGACACAGGAGGCAGTGGGGGTCAGCCAGATGAAACCATCCTTTAGGCTGAATCTGCTCAACACTGGTACATCTTCACCCACTGAAGGTCTACCCTGTAGGCACAAGCACTAGAGATTCCAGAGCACACCTGCTTCTCCAGCCACCTTTACAGAAGCCCTCCCAAAAAAGCTGCATCTTTAGCAGCATCAAGATTATTGCAAAACAGCCCTTTGCTCTACACGACAGCTCTGAGATTTGTGCAGAGGTGATATGATTCTGCTAAGCTGGGCCAGAACATCTTTAAAACCCGTTCAATGTGAAATACCCATTGATGTATTTACATTGGATGATGTATTTCTGACATTAAATTCCCATCAAAATTAGAGAAGGGCCCCACGGTCCCCCGTTAAAACCGTGATCGATGCAGCCAGCGTGCTCTCTTCTCTCTTTTGTGGCCACCCTCCAAAAATAAGCAGCCCTGCCTGATGAATCATTTGCTCTTAGCTGAGCGTGAAGCAGCGTTACTGCTTTGCCTGTGACGTCTTTATGTTAAAGATTCTGATCAAGTGCTTTAATCGACCTGACCTTTCCGCTCTCGGCTTTTCTTGTGGAGCCAGCAGTGTTTGCTGGCTCCAAACCTTCATTCTGGGGGGGGCTGGTTTGAAGGGCATAATGCAGTGAGACAGCTGAGACACAGTAAATTGTCTAGCAGAGCTAACAGCTAAAAGGGGAGGTTTCCCTGAGTAAGTCATGGTGCAGCTTGCAGAGGGAAGCTTTCACACGTTGCCTTGATTGCTGCCTTTGCGCCGACTGTTCTTACAGGAGGATTTGCATTCTTCAAGGCAGTTTCTCAGGGCAGGACTTGACAGATGTGCTGTGTTTTAAATGTGAGTTCCATCATGCAGTGCTTTAAAATCTTGCTTTGCTGCTGACGACAAAAGGTGAGCTGCCAGCACCAGCACGAAAGCTCAGCCCCGCTTCCTTGCCTGCACTCAGCAACTCAGCATTTGCAAACTGAGGGTTGAAGCTGATTCTCTAACATGTCAACCAGTCCTGCAGGAAACAAAAGCATTTGCTCTACATCTTACCTACTGAAAAATACATGGCATTTTTCACATCATCTTGTGATGCTGCATGGCAACTCTAGCTCTGATCTCTGCCTGTGAGGAGAGAGACATAACCAGAGGCACACATGTAAAACATTTGCCAGCAGGAGCTACCCTCAGCCTAAAGTGCCTACCTTTTTTTCCCCTCCATTATTCAGCACATACTTACTCTCCTAACACCAAGAGGAGACAGGAGAACACCTGCACATTATTAAGCCAGTGAGATATTAAGTGACTTGTCCAAAATTAAATGAGAAATCAGAGACAGAGAATGGAGCTGAAGATGAAGCTGAAGAAGCCAAGGCTTTGAGCCTGTTAATTCTGCTAAAGACAGCATCAAGCCATGCTCCTGCTCAGATGATTGAAGATTATTCATGACACAGAAGAAAACATATTGTTGGATGAACTTATTCCAGCACCACGCCTGTAGCATATTCTATCTGTGCCTCATGCCACCATGCAAGGTGGGTTTTAAGGATGGATAACCTGGCTTCCTACTGCTGCTCTGTTCTTGCCCAAGTTGATAAGACAGCAGCACATCCCATGCTGCCAGGCCTGGCTAATCCAAGACAGCCAAATATTTCATCCAACTGTATTAACTGCAATCTAGTTAAGCCACAGATCACTGGAGGATGACTACAGCTTCTGTCTTCCACTTCACAACCTGGGCTGTCACCCAAGACCTTCCTAACAACAGCAGAGAGCTCTGTAGCCTCAGAATGCAAGGCCTTGATTACACAGTGAAAGCAGTGGAACAAACTCCAAAAATATTAAAAGTCAAAAAAATCATGGTTAGTGTCCTATTTCCAGTCACAAGAGGTTTATGTTTTCTTCTTCCTCTTGCCAGCCTTTCTCTACTCTGTCCCATGGAGGTGTTTGAAGCTATGTGTCATATATGGAATTCCCATGTTAGAGTAAGGTCTGGCCAGTACAGGATGGACTGCAGGCAGCTTCAGAGGAAGACCTTGGAAAGCTGTTTCTGAAGTATTTGAAAAACATTAAATTTGTTCCATATTCTGTTAATGAGATATGGCTAACAAAACATGGAGGTGTACGGCTTCCAAACAACTTCTTCTCCTCCTATTTTAGTATCTGTGCTACTTAGAATCAGGCTGTTCTTATGATCCTGGTAAACGCCCTGCACTGGCTGTTGAATGCCCTGATGTCTCATGTGGGTGTGAATACCAAAGATTAACTGTGTATTTGTGAAGGAAAAGAATACTAATTTTAATCTTGTTTTCCTAGAGCGCCTCGTCCTAATGAGACAGCATGAATAAAACTTACCAGCCCATCATTTTCCCCTAGGAATTTTTCATGTCTAATACCTCTAAGCCTCTAATAGCCTCTAAGGCAAACAGTTTCACCCTTCTTAGACCTGTTCCATGTGGAAGTTCTCCCAGGTTCATCATTCTTCTTTCTTATTCGTTCCACCTACACTCAGCTGTACTAGCAAATAAAACCGGCTTGTTTTTAAAGAATGAAAGACTGCTTGCTCTCTGCCCTTCATCCTGCCTCTCTCCTCTGGGAAAGCAGGAAAAAAAACCCCTGTTTTATTCCATAAAGGTCTTAGCTGATACTTCTGATTAACCTGTGCTTAGAACAAGTGCATTAGGAACCTCTTTATGAATCCCCTCACAGGAAAACGCAAAGGGTACGAGGTCTGGATTTCCAAAGGCAGGTGGGTGTCTGCCACACCCTGGGGTGCAGTGCCCCTGCAAAACCGCTCTCTAGAGGCTCTCTCTTTTATCAGATACAATGAAAAGTCCACTGCAAGCCCTCAGAAGAGAATCGTGTTTCACAGCTCCTCTTATCGACGCTAATCTGTCCTTATCTCCCGCAGCCTTTTTTGATGAGCGCGGCTCCAGGGAGTCACAGCCCCCGATAAGGGTTTTGTGCCCATCTCCCCCCTGCCACAGCACATTTGCTCATGATGCTGCTACAAAATACCTAAGCCTGACAACCACTGCGTAAAAACACCTCGCTGCTTTTTGGGAATGAAGAGCAGATGTGTTTCCTGTTTAAGCCTCCAGAAGCACATTGATGGGAATTTCACAAGCAAAAAAGCACAAGCAGTCAGGCTGGCTTTGCAGTCTGGTTACCAGAGGAGCAGAGGGCAAAATATTTTGTGTACAACTGACATCTAAAGTACTATTAACCTTGGCTCACAGAATTCAGTGTATAAACACTGCAGGAATACCTACCTGTGATTGAAAGAAGAGGTCAGGTAATATTGCAAATACTGGCAAGTGGCTGAAACATGACTGTAACAACACATTTTTTATGTCAATAATAATGTTAATGATATGCTTTAGTAACATCCACTGCCCTGAAGGAAAAGAAAGCTAAGGGATTAGTCTTTGAAGACTGATCCTCAGGGTTTAACTATCATATGTCAAGGCCATTTTGTAGCTACCCTAGAAATATAAAGGAGTCTCTCCACAAGCTACCTTCATGCCTGGTCAGAGGACAATAAAGGACTTAACTAAACTTAAAAAAATCAGGCCTTTAATTTCTTCTGCAAGTCTTAAGTAGGCATCCCAATTTGTGGCATTCTCCATACAACTCTGCCTACATCCTCCACTGGATGTTTTCAATGCATCTTTGAGATTATTTGAACAAGTTTTCTTTGGGGTTTTGTGGGTCAGTTCACATATACTGGGGTTACCTTTCACTGCTGTGCTAACAGAGAGTTGTTTGGTCACAAATTCCCTGGATGCAGTTTAATTTCCCCCAACATAAACACCTATAGTTTGTCTATTATGGTCTCTCTCTTTCATACCTTGCATTTAACTGCCTTGTGTTTATCTGCAGCTGATAAATGAGCAAAAAGAGATTGTTGGCTTTTATGCCATTAAAAAAAAAATCCAAAAGATACAAAGTCTATGGAAGATTTACAATCTATTAAAAAACAAACGAATAGTAAGTCTTACCAAAGTAAAGCCAGCTATAATCTAAAACAGTAAAATTAAGGAGAGCCCAAAATTTCAATTTCCTATTCTTGACCTCAAAGTAAACAAGGCTACTGGCACAAACCCAGGCATTCTTGTTGGATTTAGAATGCACTACCACATACTGGCTGATTCAACATATCTGGGGGACTGTCTGGGGACTATTGAGAGATTTTCTTCAATAGAGTGGATAACAGGAAAAACAAAACAAAACAAAACAAAACCAAACAAAACATTAACACCTCCATATCAATGATTACTATGGGAAACCAAGCTTTTGAACAGAGTGGTTGAGATTCAAGGTTACCACCCTGCTGAAAATATTCAATCTCTCAGTGGAGCTTTCCCCCAAACTGGACCTGAGACCGTATTTCAAAGTTCTACAAAATTCTGATGCAAAGACATTAAACCATTTCCCTGTGATAACATTTGAGTCATCTCAGTTCTCTAACGTCAAAACATTATCATAGAACATATCAAATAGAGTACTAAGATATCACTGGAACAAAATGGGTATGGTAAACTGACATTCTTTACCGTGTTAAAATGATGTTTCTATATTGTCAATAAGAAGGTAGAAAAAGCAAATCATCTTTTCTTTTAAGCAGACACTTTCCTGCAAACCCTTTAATTTTAGACAAAACTTCATTCTCCGAAAGGAAGATTCTTTTGTCAGAAATGTTCTCAACTGTCACATGCTTTGAAGTACACAAGAATTAGACAAGGAGCGTGGTCTCCCCGAGTGACTCGAAATTCCCACATTTCTTACCAATTCCCTTGAGTTAATTTGCACAGCTGTGAGTTACAGTGACTGCAAGAGACCTGCTTCCCATTCTTCTAAAGGAAGAATGCAAATCACTGCCCCAGAAATCCTGCTTGAATAGGGCTTGATAACATCTTTCCAGGAAGGAACTCCTCTTTAAGCAATGGCTTTTAAACTTATGACCTGTTCTATATATTTATTACCCTGTTTAGCAACATGCATGCAAGCTACCAACTGATGCCTCCAAACCCAAACCTGCAAATGCAACTTGGGGTGGTCCTGTGCATGGTCAGGATGATGATCTTTGTGGGTTCCTTGCAATTCAGGATATTCTATGAGTCTCTGAACTCATCACCCACATACAGTCCATGTATTGCCCATGTAGACTGCCCAGGAGGATCTGTAGTGCTCTTGGATACAGCTGTGTTCCTCAAACAGCCCAAACGTCCTCAGGGCTGGCCCCTAAACCCAAAATACCTTACAGGGACTCCTGGATCCTAGTTAGACACTGAGATAAGTGACTAGAAACCTAAAAAGCTCTGCTGATTTGCTGATCCATAACGTTCAGTTCTGATGTTCAGCAACACAGGACAGGCAGGAGGATTGCAAAGAAACCTGGACCTGGTACAGGCACATCCATGGGGCTCAGCTCTCCTGAAAAATATGATGCCAGTTCCAGAGGGAGAACATGCAAAAAACCAGCCCTGAGCAGGAAACGATGTGGGTTCTGTCTGTCCCTGTCAAAGAGCTGTGTGGGCTTTTTCTCCTGCAAATAGTTCTGCAGTATCTAAAAAAATAACTTAGCCTCTGTGTTCTTGACATTTGAGTCTTATAAGGAGTATTTCTGAACTGTGGGGAGGAGATCCAGCTGGAGGGGAGGTGAGAATTCAAGTGTTCCTATCAGCAGTCTGTAGCCAAGCTCTGAAAATTATGTTCTATTCTGGTTTTTTACCCTCACCTAAATAAACTTACCAATGAGACTAAAGAAAAGAATTTTCATAAACATCATGAAAAACTAATGGCTTGAGACAGGCTGCTTTATTAGGCCTGGCTGATTTATTAGTTCCACCAAATCGGTAGAATTGGTAAAGCTTTGAGATGTTCTGACAAGAACCCAGAAACCCACATGCTGAAAGTGGTGAAAATTAGGCTGGGAACCCCCTCAGTATGTGTGTATGGGCTATACTGCCAGAATTGTTTTAGGGGAACTTCCCTTCTGTGGCACCTTTTGCTTCCAGAGTCAGCCAGGAAGAAAAGTACAACATCATAACATGTCTCAGACTGGGACACTTTCTATTTGGGATCAGGATCAGGATCTTTCTGTGAAGAAAAGCAGATAACTACCATCTTCCTTGCTCTCCGTGGTCAAATAACACACCAATTTCTCACAAATATGCATAAAACTGAAATTAAACCCTAGATATATGAGGAGCCTTCAAACACACCATAGGGGAAATGTGGAGAGGGGGTGAAACCCCCCTGAAATGCCTGGTTACAGCAAGCATTTGCCAGTTGCAGTGACTGAATGGCAGAGGGGAAAAGGTGTGGGCACAGGCATTGATCTGGAGGAAGGAGATTCTATGTGGACACCAGGGAAAAGCTGTAAGAGGGTGCACAGGACTGATGCAAAAGGACATGGCCAGCTTCAGGGGGGACTTCCCCCTTACTTAGCTACAAAGCCTGGCTTTGGCCCCATCATCTTGTCCAGCAGCAAGCTACCAACAGCTGCTTCCTGTGGATTGTGCTGGCACAACCTGCTAGATCAACCCTGAAACCACAGAAAACATCCTCTCTAAAAATCATTGACAGCCCAAGACGTGATGGTAACAGTATTGTATGCGTCAGCTTTTGGGATCATTATTGTAAAAGGTTACAGAAGGGATTTGGGTTAATGGAGGTAATCTGTGATTATCTGATGCAACAGATTGCTCTGCCAGTGACTCATTCCTTCTGCCACAATATGCTGTGGGCTGCAGCTGCAAATAGAGAGCAGGATGGAGCTGGCTCCCAGGCTAAGCCTGACTGTCCCTGTTGTTTGGAGAAACCCCTAAAAGAGGGGGTGCCAAGCCACTGCAGGTGTGTGACAGCCTGGCACAGCTTTCCTGAGGGGAGTGGGCTGCAGAAGTGTACTACAGTCACTCATTCATGGGTGTTACTATAGCTACCAATTGAAGGACTCAACACAAAAAGTAGAACTAAAAAAAAAAAATAAAACAAAAAAATTAGGAGGTAGAAGACAAAAAAAAACAAGGAAACTTGCAGAGCAAAGGCAGAGGGTTCCTCAGATTAGCTAATGAAGTGCTTCAAAAGCAGTGACTGAAAAATGAGGCTTGAAGGTTGCATGGTGTAAGCATCAGATGATGCAAGCAGCTGGCCCAGCTCGGCTGCCTCTCCCACCCACCCGCCTGTCTTAATAAACACAAAACAGAGCTCTGTGCCAGGGATGGATTAACTATTTCCTCGTGGCTCACTCACTCCTGCACTTCCACTGGCTCTCCCTGCAGCCCTGGGGCCAGAACTAAAACAAGGTATTGATTTGGGCCATCAGCCCCCCGGGAGCAGTGTGACAGCAAAGATCCCACCACCAGGGACTCCAGGAGAGAGCAGAAGCAAAGTACTGTCACAGCCTGGGAGATGAAGCAAGAAGAACAAACAGCACCATGCAGCAATCCCACACCACCCACACCTCCCAGTGGAAAGCACCTGCCTCTGGTCTGGATGCCCAAGGTAGCCCAAAGCACCAAAAGCAGCTGCAGCCAGGGATGGGCACTTCTAATATGTACATAAATCTAAATAAATGTATGATTCCCACTCACATGCTTTCCTGACAGCCAGCTGCTCCCTTTGCTTGCTGTTATCGTCACTCAGAGATTAATGTCACTGCCCGGGACAGCTTATTAGCAATTTTTATTACAAAGCATATACATTTGGCTGGTGGTGGGCAAGAGCTAAGCCTTTGAGTAAATAAAATCCTGGGACAGCTCGCAGGGAATGACAGAGAACAGATATCTGTGGGGTCTTTACCCTGGCTCTGAAAGCCAATAATGGCAGGAGGTCAGAGATCAGCTGCTTAATTGTCCAGTGAATTAATGGTGACGAACGTCTGTTTCCCCTCTTGTTAAAAGTGACACCAGATATTTCAGAGAAAGCAGAAGGACGCTTGGCTACAAAGGAATGTTTTGATGGCTGAGGCTGAGATCGTTGCCAGCCCCAGCCTGTCAGAGCAGCGCAGGTCAAACGAAGTCACTGTAGGAAACTGCTGCTGACTCCAGCACAAACCAGAACCTTCTGGGCCCAGTCAAGCAGACACAGATTACCCTGCTCACTTTGGAAAAAAAAGATTGCTTGCTTGTATTTAATAAAAGAAGTCAGATCTAGAGCTTTGAATATACAAGCATAAAAAAAAATAAAAAAACCAAATTGGAGTGTGAATTGCATCATAAAAATCAGCCCTGCGCTCGTTTCCTCTCATTTTGATGACAAATAGAGAGCAACAGGAAAAAAAGAAAATTACCAGAATATATTACAAAATGCAAAAAAAATTCTGTACATTTTCCCTCTCCAGAAAATTTCCCTCTTTCATTTTCCAGCACAGCCCTGGTTCAACAATGCAACTCTTAGTGTAAATTGTCATCATGGGAGGAGTAAGGAAACTGGGAAATACATGGGGACCACTTTCACCCAGTTAGTGACATTTTCTGAAGCTGCCTAATACTTTTCTATTGAAACAACTTCCACAGGGAAGAACGAGGTCTACTTACTTATTTTCTTCCTGTTGCTCAATCTCATTGCAATTCAGATTTTCATGTGTAGCTGTAGGAACAAGGATGAAAGCTTCCCTTTGTTTTAAGGTGGTTATGTTAGTTTTGAGCTGTTGTGAAAGAGACTGTAGGGCACATCTTTCCCCTTCATCTATGTGAACCCCCTGGTGTTTAATTTAAGCTTCATGAACAAGGAACAAGCACTTTCTGAATATTAAAAAAACACAGTTTCGACCTACCAGTCAGTTTTTGAGAACCATAATGTGGAACCATTACGTGGCAAGTAATTCCCCCTCATTATGGGACATGCTGATACCTTTAATTAACAGTGGTAATGGATAACACTGTTAAGAAGGATGTGTAACACTGAATTAAGGTGACTAAAATCTAAGTATTCTTTCAGCAGTGTTTTCTATGGGGGGCATGGTGACCATGGAACAGCCACACTGGTTTTCAAGTCAATCTGAGTGCTCAGTCTCTGGCTGAGCTAATTATAATGGTGCCTTTAGCATCACTGTCTTTAACTGTCTGCCAGCATGTCCCTAACAAACCACCAGGTCCATGTTTTTCGAGCCCAGACAGAAGAGTCAGAGATTATCAGGTCAAAGTTAATTCACCTCCAATGCCACATGAATCCAGCCTGCTGAACTTGAAATTACCAATGGAGAAGTTCATGACATGAACTGTTCATCACTGAACAGTGTATTTGTTTGCTTCTTGTTTCTGCCCCTAATCAATACCTGGAGGAGGAAGGTCTGCTGGGTCCTCAAAGGCTAAAAAGACGTAACATGGTCCTCAAGGGCTAAGGGAGGCATCTGGCTCAGCATTTCCAGTGTGAGGATGGTCTGACCTTCACATGGGCACCAGACAGACAACTGTCCCTGCAGGCCCCATGGCCCATGTCCTCCCAGCTGAGCACAACTCACAGAGGAGCTTTTGAAGCAAAGGCCTGTGAGCTGCAGCTTTGGAAAGGGCAGTGGTCAGGGTGCAGCCCACACAACCTGTAACAGTGCTGGTGGCACAGAGCAGAGCACTGCAGTGCCAGGGGCATGACTGAGTATAAAGTCAATTGCACGGAGTGTGGTTCTGATAAATGAGGTCTGTGGACTGCTTGTGTGGCACTTGGAGTCACTCTAGAGCTGAACAGGTCTATGAGGAAGTCACAATCTCTGCAGCAAGAAACACTTTCTGTTCAGGTGTTTTATGAAATCCATTTTTAAGGCTTGCTATTATCGTTCCTTGTTGGGCGTCAGGGCAGTGAAAAGAAATTCAGCTATTGCTTTAGCTAATATTCTGATTTTCAAACTCATGAGAGAAAAGCCCCAAGCAGCTAGCCAGAAAATCCCAGCCCCCTTATCTCATCCAACTGCCCCAGTGACGCCACACGCTCCGTGCTGTGCTGAGCAACACGGCAGCAAACACTGATCTTCGTGTCTAAGCATCTAAGCCCAAGTGGCACATGTGCTATTTTAGCACCTCCTGGGACCATTCTGGGAGATAATGTAATTAATATTATCTTGGTGACGGCTATTTACCACATCCCACTGGGAAACTGCAATCTGTGCTCGTGGAACTTGAACCCAATTAATACTCGCTTCCTACCAGTTTCAGGTGTCTCCTAATTTAAAGATACATTTACAGAAAAAACAGGTCAGTAACTCTTCCCAGTGAGCCAAACAGCATCTTAATCACTCGTGTTTAATAGGAAACAAATGACTGAGCACTGATAAAGTTCACCATTATGCTTTTGAGGAAAAGAAAAGTGACTACAGAACAATCTGATAACAGGAGAATTTGCTTCCTGTGTAACTCGATATTTATAAACCCTCTCAGTAAGGGGGCAAAAAGGAAATCATTTCAGCTGGCTGAAGTTAACATTCCAAAACACGTTTTAAAATGACAACACAAACAGGACCCCAGCTGAAAACAGTGCTTCTGGGAAAACCATGCAGAAAGCAGAGGAGGCAGGGAGGCCGGAGCCCCGGCGGCTCCTTGGCTCTCCAGGTGCCTGTGGCCCCCGCTGCACCTCCCACAGCACAGACCCACCCTCAGCCCCCCCAACAGCAACAGGGGACAGGGCTGGCAGGGCAGCAGGTGCAAGCAGAATTGTCCTGGCTGTGCTTTCCACCTTTGATGGAATGACTGGATTTTCACCTCCCTCCATCTCCAGCAAACATGCGAGTGTCTCATAGGCTTGAAGACACAGGATTTTTTTTCAGTCTTACTAGGATCTTCAGTTATTTTCTATGTTTTTCTTTTGTTAATCCTCTGGAAATGCAGGCTGTGATTGCCCTGAAGCCTGTCACAAGAGCAGAACTAGTTCCCAACCCCAACACCCTCAAGTCTGGCACCTACAACTCCAGCTGATTTTATTGTGACCACAAATTCCAGCAAGCCCTTCAACAAGCCTCTCCGTGAGAGGGAGAGATAAGGACCCAGACTCACGAGTCCCCTCTGCACAAAACTGTAAGTGCAGAGTATTTCTAGAGTCAGTGCTGTTTTCCAAGGTTGCCTAGTATGGAAGTTTTTCATGGGAGTATAACATAGGAGATGTGGAAGAGTGCTTACAGTGATAGTAAAAATAAATTTGTATTTTATGCCTAAAAAGGGAGCATTCTAAATTATTTAAAAATAAATGTTTATCTCCCAGAAGCAGAAAAACAAATATGGGAAGAAAAACCACACCAAAACCAAACCCTGTAGAAGGTGCATCTATTTTGTTTCACATTTTCCACCTTAGCAGATGACAAAGCCATTTGCACTTTGCTGCCTTGGCTTCAGAGATCAAGTAAAAGATTTCTGAGTTGCTTTTAAAGTACATAAATAAAAATAATAAAACCAACACAACCCTTGCCTTTTCAGCAGTGCCCTCTGCTTAAAGACATAAAAGCATTTTGCAAACAAAAATAGCGAAAGCTTTTCCAAAGCTTAAAGATTAATTTTGCCCTCACATAAATTAGCATGACTTTTACAGTCCTGTTGAGACACTCCACATGTGCAACTGGGAAAAGAAATTATCACAAGCAGTTTAAATGCCCAGCTTTAATTAGGAAAAAGAAAACCAAAATAAAACCATATCCATTCTTCTTGAAAAGCTTTCCAGTTGATATTATCAGAGGACATAAGAGAACTAGGGCTGCTAGATGTTAGTGAGAAAAGCATTCTTAGATTTGTTTTAAGCTGCCCAGCTCTGGAGAGAGAACACACACAGGTGTGGATCTTCTCCACCAGCTCCAAATGGCTGGTCACTTGTCCAGGGGGTTGCACAGCACCTTCCTACTGCTGGTAGAGCAGGCAGCTGGAGAGAGCATAAAGATCTGCTGAGAAAAGCCTGACACTTGCCCTTTGCCAGACACCTGAGGATCCAGTGGCACCGAGGTTTAATTACTTTCACTGCTCACAGGACAACTTGCCATTTGCTTTTCTGCAATGCCTGGAGGCCAACAAATTCAGGACCTTGTTGCACCAGACAACACATGAACACAGATCCCATCCCCAAAGAGTTTCCAGCTCACTACAGCAGCCAAAAGCACTCCCTGTGACATCCTGAACCCGCTGCTGTCACTGGGGATGCTGCCCTTGCCTTCAGCAAGGGTTAGGATTTCATCCCCTGTGGCTTCAGAGGGTCACAGTTTTCCCACTCATCAACACAATTGCTTTCTGAGGAAGGCCCATTTTTCAAAATGGGGTGGTATTACTGAAAAAACATTGGAAGTTGCCAGGAACAATCAAGGGCTGTAAATGCACTGTGGTCCAGAGCTGACTGCATTTCAAACAGATTCAATAAAAACACGACGATGGAAAGAACATTGAAAAGTTAAGAGCAAGTCAGACCAGGTGTTTCCCCTCACTTTCACCCTGACACTTCTTGTCTTTTTGTCTTCTCCCCATCTCTAATATTTCTACCATTAACTACTTCATTTTATTTTCCAATTTTGCCCTCTTTCCACCTCTTGTTGACTATCAGCTTCTGGTGACACCTTCTATCTCTGACCTCTGCTACCCCTCCACACCCTTCCTACTCTTGAAGGCAATCCTAGGAGTAGGGGCTTGGAGACTCTTGCTCTTCTCTTCCCTTGTTTCAGGGAAATGCCTCTAGGAAAGGACTGCAACAGGCATGCATCCATCTGAAGAATAAAACACAAGGGATTTTCCATTTGAAATCATTTACAACAGGCCTGTTCGTCCTCTTCAGGAGCTGACACATTAAGACAACTGAATAGAAGGAATTTATGGCAATTTGCTCACACAAACAACAACAACAAAAAAATCCTAAGAATAGGACTTTGGTCTTGTCCTGAAATCCAAGAGAGATACAACAGCAGATGTCTTTCATCTATATGACCTTTTCCACTAACACAAAAGAGAGACAGGATATTAAATCACAGTTTAAGATTTTTATGACTTTTGGCAAGCATTTATTTATTATGGGTTTGTTTGTTTTGGGACTTTGTTTTTAGGCAAAGTGTTATTTTTTGTACTTTTCATGGAACTCCAACTGAAACACCATAAAAACATCTGAGACAAATTTCTTTGGGGTGATTTGCACATTTTCAAAGTCACAGGCTGACTGCCCTTCCAACTCACATTGCTCAGACCAGTGTGTTTAAACCAGAACAACCATATGACACCAAGACTGCAATTATTTTTTCACAAAGTCATGGGAAACCTTGATGGTATGTGCCACCATCATGTGAGGGGGACAGCAAATCCTTTAACCAGCAGATCTAGACCAGGAAATGCTCAAAAAGCTGTACCATGTCCAATGAAAATCCCTCAGTGACTACAGTGGGGAACACATGGTGACAGCAGGACACAGCACAAGGAATGTGAGAGAAAACACAGATTAATTGCATTTGGCTTCTTAATTTGCTTACACCCTTGGCTGGAGAGGAGCTCTCCCTACCATGCTCAGCTTACCTTACAGATGACTAAGCAGACAGGAGGATAGGGTTGGTACCAGAAAAGACAGTCCAGGGACCTCGGACATTAACCTCGGACCCAGGATTAGTTTTAAGTCCTCCTTCAAGCACAGATTTCTCACGTTATTTTAGGCAAAGAGTTAGGCTGTGTAAACACCTTGTGAAAGTAAGGGCTCTGTGATCACAGATGGACTTGGAGATGGCTGAAGCAGACACAGGTCTGTCCACCCAGCCCCTCTGCCAGGGACTATTACCCTTGGAGACCAGCAGGTTTAATGGGCTGTGCTCCTGATTCATAGCTGCTGAAACTCCCATTATCCCAACAGGCTCTGATCCCTGCCTGCAGGTTCATCCCACCTAAAGCTGCACAGCATCTCAACTCTGAGCCCTTCATCTTGCCCTCAATCAGATCCCAGCACATAACATGAACCCAGAGCATTTCCTAAGCCTCCCTTTGATAGTGATGGGTGTAAATACATTAAAAACTGAGAAACCCTAAAGCCTGATAGAATTTTTCAGTGAAACATTTTTCCCTCAGAAAATACCAATCAGCCAAAAGTAAATGTTTCACAGATGTGTCACTACTGATAACATTTTATTTTTAAATGTGGGAAATTTAAAAGGTCCTCAGTAAGATTAAAACAGTGTTTCAACTTCTGATTCCAAACTATTTTACTCCCTTTAAATACTGCATTATATCATAAGGAATAAAATAAAGCTGTTGTCACCATTTATTCCCAAGTAAAACATATAGGCTGAGTTCAAACATTTTCCTCCCTCAGCTTTATTTCACAGCACATTAGAAATGTTCGTATTCCTTTTGTCTTAGAACAGACATGTTTTCTTGAAATTCGGGAAGGCAAACAAACAAACAAGCAAAACCCCCAAAACAGGACAACAACAAAACCTTTGGCCCTCAAAACCTCCCCAAGGCCCTCAGCTCTTGCAGTCGTGAGGGCAGGTAAGGACAGGCTGGAACTCTGCGTGTTCTTTCTGAGTGACTAAAACACGACATGGGCCAAATGCAACCACATGATACTTCCAAAACGAGAACACATATGGCTGAGGCATTTCTGAAAAGTCAAAATCTGCTCGCACCGAAATCAATGGGCGTTTCACTCTTGACTTCTTGGAAGCGGGGTTAAGTCAACACCGGGTAAGACGGGAAAATCCCAATCGGAGATCAAGCACAGCCTTCCCCCTGAAGATTATTCATAAAGTGTGTGCAGACGTCACGAGAAAACAGAAGGTGCTACAGTGCTGTTATTTTTAAAGCTGAGGGTGAGAAAATAGGCAGTGAAGCGTGGAGCAGAACTTCGTACGTTGCTTTGTCACCAGTCTTGTTAAGGAGCTCGGGGAATTTATTTTGGGGAGAAAAAAAATTCATAGTTATTTCTGCTTCTTCCATTCAGAACAGACTTAATTTTACATGAACTTTTACAGGTTTTTTGGATACTTCTGTATTTTCTTAAGGTATTTTCTTTTTGAATGCTGTTTTTCTCTGACCCACCCCATTTTCAGAACCACTAAAATGTCCAAGAATCCCACTTTAAACTACCTAGAAGACTTTGGAAGTTATATTCCGAATTTAAATCAGGTTCTAGCTGCCTGCAAAGCCTTTGCAGAATTGTGGCTTCCTTCTTTTGCAAAGAGCAATCAATCTGGAGAAGCTGAGGCAGTCACTGAAGTGGATCACAGGGAGCACCTGTGCACAAAAGAGGGAGACCAGTTCTAATCATCAGCATTGCAGGACCGTAACTCTTGAGCCCAGGCATGAGCAATTATCAGAGAGAGAGCATAATTTATTCCTTGTAGTCAGACACAAGATGGATATCCCATTGGGCACCAGTTAGATTGTTATACTCATTTTAGAAAGCTTAGCAATATCACTTATCATGTATGAAACAGCACTAATGGCAGGCAGCCTGAGCCATCAGATGAGTTTAATAAAGGGATTCACTACTCTCATCATGCAGGGGGGGGCAAAAATCCTGGCATGCAAAAGGAACTACAGCAGCTTCTTGGACTTCCATACTGAAATCTTCTTTGCTTGAAATCTCTGAACTGACACACACACCCTCATTCATGCAAACTTTTAGAGTAGGCTACTTAACCCACCACAAGAAAGGAAATACAAGAAAAGTACAGGATTTCAACACCAGGACCTGAGATCCATACCTAATCTAACTGATGGCACACAGGAGTAATTATGGTTAGTAACACTCACCCCCCACCTCTCTGACAATTAAGGAAAAAACCCTTCTCTCCGTATCTCAGAGTCAGGATTACAGCCCCCATGTCAATAACTGCACTGGCAGGTCACAGTTTGTAAGCAACAGCTGGGACCTTCCCTTCCCTCCGCTGGGGATGATGTTCCCCAAGAGCCATCCCTTCCTTCCCTGTAGCTGCTTTTCCCATCCCAGCGCCGACCAGCCTCAGCCACCTGGCTTCTGAAGCTGGACAAAAGCAGGCACTCAGTGTGGCTTGGCCGAGGTGTAAAATATATCAGACAGGAATTTGGGTTTGCTCAGCCCAGCAGTCCCAGGCGCAGCTGCGACACCCGCAATTAGGGCTTGCGGAGAACACACATCGTTACAGCTTCACCCTTGGGCATTCACCAAAAGAGAGATTTGCTTTTCTAATTGGCTCAATATTTTGAGAAGGTAAATGGTGAATAATAACAGCCTCAGCAGGAACATAGACGGGATGAAAGCAACACAAACTCCCCGTTTACGCTCCCGGCTTCGTGGCGTGAGCCACATGTTGATTGACTTCCAGCCCTGGGAGGAAAGTGTCCTGCAGAAGACATCCCTCCTCCCTCACAGCACCACGGGGAGCGCCCAGGGACACCTCTGCTGGCTTTGGTCACCTCAGCTGCCTTTTGGCCTCGGCGAACTATGCTGTATTTCTGTGAAGCTACAAGCCTCATTTGCAGAGCGATAAGTTCCCCGCAGAGTTAGGAACTCGCTTCCCTTATTGCAGAGAAGAAATAAACAGTTCTTTGAGGGGAATGGCAGAGTTTAATTTGCATGGGCTGGATAATGTTCTGAAGTTGAAGCTGGGTAAAATGTTAATTTCTGCAAAGCACTTCCTCAGCAAAAGCAGCTTTGTAAATGGAATTTGATAAAAACAATAAATCTAATATTTTCTTCAGAGATTCTTAAACCCATATGCTCAGTCCTCTCAAATACAACGAAAAAAAATCAAAATAGCAACATCCATCATGAGGTTAACTACAACCCGTCACACTTAACCTCTGATAATTTAGCCATGAGGAGTACCTTTTGCTCATAAAAGCTGCAGCAAATGTAATGCAATCTATAAATATCACTGAGGCCACCGGTGGCTGAGCTGTGGAGTTTAACCTCTGGGTTGCTGATTTAAATGTGCTGGGCTATGAGCACAGCGTGCTGCAGCCACTGAGTGCTGCCTGGGTTCAGGGCTGACAGATGTCCCTCCCCAGAGCTGGAGAGGGGGATGAATGAATGAAAATCCTCCACACCATTCATGGCTGCCAAACAGCTCATTTTTAAATGCAACCCAGAGTCACATCCTTCCACCACCTGCTGATACAGCTCCAAACGCTTCTCCTGCATTCGGTCCACCTTTCTATTTTTCTATGCATGCCATTGTTTCAAGTCTTTTTTGCTTTTTGTGCAAAAAGCCTAGAGCCTTCTCGCCTGAATGCCAGGGACATAATTCTCCTGTTTGCAGGGAGGAGCGTGACCTCAGTCTTCTGCTCTCCCCGAAAGAGCGAATCTTCCATTGACGTCAAGGGCTCTGCACACAGAGGGAGGGAGATAAGCATATTGGAGGCAGGATCTGCTTCGTGAATGAGAATTTTGCTGTAGGAATTTACAAGCCTCTCGCAGTCTCCTCTCTTGATTAAAGCCGGTGGGATTATTTCACAGACTCAGCTGCTGAGCCCCGGCTATTGGAAATCTGTCTCACACAGGGCTCTGTGCTGTTAACCCAGCCTGGCTGTTTGGGCAAGCCAAAAACCACCATTGTCTGAAAAAAGCATGTCAGAGCTGAGAGGGTCATGCCAGAGGGGAGGTGCTGACGCCTCTCTGTATGGCATCTCACACCTGTGAGCTCTGAGCAGCTCTTAGAAAACCTGCATCCTGCTTGTGGTGCAGATTGTAAAGCAACATGGACCTGTGGGTTAAATTAGGGGGGGTTATAGCCAGCCTTATGCATTCCTTTCCTGAGGGAGAAGATGGGGCTGTCCATGGGGCTCAGCACAGGGCTGCAGATGAGCTCTCTCTGAGTCAGTAGCCAGGGCAGGCAGGGCAGCACAGGCAGAGCAGGCACACTGGGGAGGATCCCTGGGAGCAGGGCCACACCAGCCAAGAGCCCCTGCCCATCAGCCTGGGCACAAAGCCACCCCAACGTGGCACTTCTGCTCACATGTCTGCAGCAACCTGGTCTGTGGGGTCAGGGACCTTTGGATCATGCTCTGCTCCATGTGCAGATGAGCCCGGGGTCAGCAAAGGGCCGACAGCCTCGTCTGCCACCAGCTCCTCCTCTGCAGTGGAGCTTCCCAGCCTCACCTGGGTCCTCTGGGACACCAGAACTGCGCAGCAACCTTGAGCTGCCCTGTTTACACACAGCACAGCACCCTCAGAAACACCCCCAGAGAGGACAGCGCTCTGCACGAACACCAGGCTTTTTGAGCAAAGCAGCTTATTACAAATGCCATTACAACAACACAAACCAACAGCACAATCTGATTACACCGTGGTGTACATTTAACCAGGATTATCTGATCCTGCATTTGTGTGCAAGCTTTCCCCCACTCTCACGCACGAGGCTGCTTCACATTTATTTTTATGCTGTTTTGCAGTGCATTGCTTGGTTATGCTTCACCTTCCTTTGCCATGTGCCACTTGGGCGGGTGTTGCAGCTGTAAAGTGAATAATGGCTGCACATCAACAGCAAGCCTTGGTCAAGAGAGAACAGGGGTTTGAAAAGATGCATGTGTAATAACTAAGTGGCAGCTTTCTGCAGCAAAATCTGAAGGGAAAGGAATGCTGTCAGTATGTCAGCAATGCAGGCAGTGCTCTTCATGGCTGGACTGTTATACCTGGTGGGACATTGTAGTAGGAACTTCTGTACATGATGTCCAGGCAGGACACCTGAAGAGAGTGATGCCCCTCTGTGCAGATGGTGTATCACTTTACAGAATTTAACAAAATTAGTGACTGTACACTCAAAGCCTGAGTGAATCCTCTGTGAGACCTCTTGGGCTTTCTGCTGTTACACCCCAGCACAGCTCACCCTGCCCATGCTGTCAAAGGCTGGAAGGACTGGGGAGAGGGGCTGATTTATGGGCTTATGGGTGAATCATGTTCCACAAAGCAAAATAAAAAACCAAACCAACAAACAAATAACAAAAAAAAAACCCAAAACAAAACAAACAAAAAAACCAACAAAAAACCCCCCTTGTTTAAACAAAAGGTAAACAATGTGAATGAAACGTGAAAGAAAATTATGAATTTCCTTACCAGCTCAGCCTACTTCAGGGTCAAAGCTTATTCACAAATGTTTTGGCATCACAAAGGAAGAACAAGATACTCACAGCCAAGACCCTCCTCCTTTCCTGTTTTCCTGCAGCCTCAACAGAGCAGGGCAGGTATGTTAGAACAATATAGGAAACGATCAGCTTTGATACACATCAGACTGATGTGGTTTGCAGATAACTCACACAGGCAGCTGCAAGTTACTGGTTAAGGTTTCCCAGCCTCAATCACAACATTCGGTCATTGTTTCTGCCTGATACTTCACACAGCAACCATTGAAAATGCCTACTGAAGTGTTTAACATGAAGCTGGGGAAGAGACAAAGGATAGATCATATCCTGACGTACAAGATCTCATTTTCTTTTTCTTACTCTTCCTACGCAAAACCACAAACTTTATAACCCTGATAGTACCAGGGTTTTTCAAAGTCTTCCTACAAAAAATGGGACTCTCTGCCAAAAGGCTGCAGCAGTGAGTTCCCCAGGTTGACTGCCCTTATGCCCATTTTTTTTTTTCAGACATTAGGTATCGCTTTATACCTGCCCAGCATATTAGAATATAATTAGAAGTCCAAAAAAAAAAAGGAAAAAATATGCTAAAGTTTCAGTATGATTTTCCACAGTATTTTTTCTATTCTCTAGTTATCTCTTTTTTTAAAAAAATAGGGCACATGTGAGCTTCCAAAATATTCCGATCAATTAAATTAAGGCATTTCCTCCAGTTCTCCTTCTTTTTCCTCTCCCCTTAGGATTTCAAATAAATTGCTGGTTGTCTAAATGCCAGGGGAAATCAAGAATTAAAATACAGAGCCATTCAAAACATCCTCAAGACCGTAGCCTGACACTGTGGTTTCTGTCAGCAACCACACTTTCATCTTATTGGGATGCCCTTGAAAAAAAAACCTCCTGCTGTCGGAAGCAAAACCTGTGCCCAATTCATGGAATACATGAATGCAGTATAAACCCTCACAGGCCAAGAAATTCCAGGGACACCGCACGGATTAGCTGTGATAACATCTTTTCCCATAATATTGAACCGCGACAGAAATAAAAGGCGAATGTTTTTTAGCATTTAAAAACCTGGGGCCGGCCCCTGAAGCAGGGCAGTGTGTGCAGCACTGCCCGGGAAGAAGCTGCCCAAAAGCTGGCTTGTCTCAGGGTGGAAAAGTCTGCCTCAGGTATGGAGATCTCAGGAGGGCACAGAGACTTCACAGCAGCACAGCATCATCGCTTTGACACTTGCCCTTCGTGCACCCCCAGCCATCAGACCCGTGCTTCAGGCATACCTTGGCACAGCACAGCAGCCCTTGGGATGCTTGGTTCCTCAGGAAGGGATCAGCACAATGTGGATCCAGGGAGGGGAAGCTTCAAATCCACGCTGTAACCACCTCCATGTTTTCTTTCTGCTTTAAAAACCTCTCATTCATAGATGAGATCCTGTTTCCCAAGAACACGGCAGACGCAGACAGTGACAGCTGGAGGGACAAGGTGTCAAATGGGTTCCTTGTTGATTTAAAGAAATCCTGTAAGTAGCTTGATTGGTTACACTTTTTGTATTTCAACCACAACTCTTGGCAGGGCTTCCCCCAGCTTGTCTCCTCACACGTTGCCCAGTGCCATGAGATGTGCCCACTGAGGAGTGGAGGCCACATCTGAACAGCCACTACATAGAATAAAAACCTTCAGAGGGCTCCCTGCCCTGCTCAGGGACTAGCAGGTATTGATCATGTAAATCCTTTCTGTGAATCACAGGAGCTTCTCAAGCCTCCAAAAGCCAGATATTGAAAGCCAGAGTCATTCTCTCCTGTTGCCATAAACCAAAGCCCTGTGCAACCAAGAAGTGCGTGCCTCAGGAAATCAGAGTTACAGCACTTCAGGATGGACCTGTGTACAGGATCAAACATGCTTATATTGGGTACTTCCAACGATTCTCTTCACTTGACTAGGACACCCTGAGAAGGATGACCCTTCAAACACTACCAAGAAGCTGGGACACAGCCACTGGGATGGGCTGCAAAGCAGCAGCATGTCTGGGAGGGTGATGGTCAAAAGGAGAAAATAATGCATTTGAGGTGGTGACTTTTCTGGCAAGCACAACTCAAGGCTGGGTCAATCACCTGCCCCTTGCTCAAAGGGCTCGTGTTCCAGATGGCAGTGCCCCTTCCACACCCTTCCTGGGCTTGCTCCAGGGGCCATGCCTGAGTGCAGAGGTGTACATCCAAAAACCCAGCTGGTTTATGTGAAACCCAGCAGGCCAACATAACTGCACTCCTGCTACTTTCTTGCTCATCCTTTATTAGCTATCATCTTGTGTCCTGTAGAGAGCTCTTTGTATCCTGCAGGCAGGATGTTGGTCAGTGAAGTGAGGAAGCTTCCAGGCTGCCATAATCTGTCCCTGGCTGCCATTCTCCTGGAGGCCCTGATGCAAACCCAGGGAGGGCTATTTGGAGAACTTTTGTGGTCTTATTTGTTATTGAATGTGGAGATGACACTATGCATCACATCCATCTCTGGTGCTGCTCCTACCTCAGCCAACAATGGTCAGAGTGGATTCATCCCCAGCCTGTCCTCTGAGATGTGGGCACCACACACAGACAGGAGAGAAGCTGAAAGCTCTGTGGGCCTTTGGTCACACATTATGTTAAGCAGTGGTGTACCATCCCCTCCCAGAAGCTCTCAGTAGTTTTCCACACTCTGTCGATCTCCACGCCACACTCACTGCAGCCAGATACAAGGGAGACTTCCCACAGCAAGCTCAAAGAGCCCAGTGAAGAATTTAAGATGGTTTTGCCCTGCAGCCCAGATAAAACAGGAGGGAGAAGAAGCGGCTGGCACAGGCACTGCTGGACAGCAGCGAGTTCAGACAGACGTGACGGGCCTCAGCCACAAAAGATGGGAAGGAGAGCTGTGTTTCTAGCCCCAGGTGTGAGCTCCTTCCCCAGAAAACAGATTTCACACTCCTCAGTGGTTTTTTGGCAGCCTGTGCTGAGGCCTGCTGTCAAGAACAGCGAGGTGCCTGGTCAGGAGCTGGCTCCAGGCCTTTCCCTGGCCAGGCATGCCAAGACTGCTCCTCTCAGACAGCTCCTCACCCACAGCACAGGGCAGTCATGCCTCCTCCTCCACACATGTGCAACAAAGACATGTCACCCCACAGAGAGATGTGTCTGCAGACCTCCCAGGTGGTTTTCAAATATGGAACCAAAAAACATAACTCTCAACAGCCATCTTGGGCAAGAAACATTGCTTCTGCCAGTTTGGTAAGCCTAAGGAACAAAGCAGTGCTCCCACATGAAAAGGTCAAGTGTGACAAGCTGCTTCTGGTGCCCCATCTCCCTCCAGCTCTGTTTCCATCCCTGGGACTGAGGGGAAAATGGAAGCTTTGTGCTGTGTTGAGACAGCTCAGCCTCTGTTGATGGATTCAGCACTCCAAAGAGATCATTTGGCTCCTCCTTTTACTGCATGCCAGCAGGAACAGGACCCAGACAAAGGCTGGGTGCCTCCAACACCTGCTGAGATTTCAGCACCGCATTCCTGCACACGTTTTAGGAGAGTCCTCACACCACAACAAACATGAAGACATGGGAAAGGACAACAAGCACTCCACACACCTCACATGTGGAACAGTCACTGTGGTGGCTCTGGCACTCTGAAGTTCAAACCTTGATGACAAGGAGGGGATGTGGGACCTCTGCCTACAGAGGCACTTTGAAAATGTTGCCCAAAGCCCCAAAGCTAATTCTCAAGAGGACTGGATGAGTCAGGGCCACCCGTGCTGACACACAACATCCTCTCCAGTATAAAGCCAGCTGAGACTGGCAAACCATCATTTTATCACTGAGCCTCCTCTATTGCCTCAGTCTAATTTAGAAAACACTGATGCCAACTTCAGCATTCGTAGCAGTCTCTTTCGATGGCCAAAGATGTTATTTTGAAATCAACAGGGGACATCCTGAAGATTCTACGTAAAAAGCACCACTAACAGGTTTTAAGAATAGGATCACTTATTCAAAAGGGTTAGATGGTACATGAGCAGCTCCTGCTCTGTCACATTTGACCCTGCCCTGATCCCACCACGAAGCAGAATGGTGCAGGTGAGGTTTCACCATGAAGCACCTAGTGAAGACTTACAAAGAATGCCTGAAATAAAGAGAAAATTCACACTCACCAACTGATCAAGCATTAAAAAGCAATAAACTGATGTGGCAGTGGTGGGAATTAAGGAATTAAGGGTGGCTGAAGAAAAAGAAAACATCTAAAAGGCAGGGAACAGTGCTAGGGGAAGGAGACAGATCCTCTACAAAGACAGTGTCAGGCAAATTAGAGAAAGAACACAGAGGCGGATGTTAGAAAAATATAATGTTCCTGTGGGTGTATCACTTATCAGCCATTCTTGCACATAAAACACATTTTTTCAACATTTAGAAAAGAAAAAGAATGACTGATCTGTAATTAGCAGAAATAAAGGCCTGGCCCAGATCCTAGGATAGAATAACATTCTTGCAAAAGTGAATTTTGCTGAAATATTGGTATTAGACAGGGCAAGGCTGCTGCAGGAAAAGGGCAAATCCAGAATAATTGGAACAGTCTGCCCACTAAGAGCCACCCAGCTGGGGACCCCATTTAATAAGCTATTTAAATCCTATTTAACAATCCATTTAACAACAATATGACCCCACTGAAGGGAAATCCTGGGGGAACAATTTTGCATAGTTGATACGGGCACCTTTTGCACATCCTGCTGCCAAAGTTTCCCTCTACCTCCTCCTTGCTGGGGCTCACTAAGGAAAGAAATCCCAAGGCACAGCTGCATGGTCTGGAGTTTAAATGCAAACTGCCTTGACAATCTCTCCTGTCCTCATCTCTCACTGGCACAAACCCACACTCCATAGGCAGATGTCTAATTTTATAGTTCCTCTGCCTCTCTCAGCAGCCTGCAGCCTCACAGGCCTACTTGTTTTGATGGTCATCAGCTTATGTCAAGCCATGAAAGGATCTTTCCTACTACCAATCCTGCCCAAATCCACCTTAACACTCACAGCTCTGGACAACACTATGGCTGGAGCAGCACCCTGTCCAGAGCACCTCTTTAATCTCTGTTCCAACTTCACTTCTGCTACATGGTCTGCAACCTCCTCCTCCTGTCTCAGTCTCCTTTTTTTTTCCTCCCCAACCTGTGCCAGCTGATGGAAAGCCAGGAATGAGGGCAAAGCTACCACCCCCTTGAGTGGGTTGATTCTTCAAAGCAGCTAGAACAACAAAGGGCAGCAATTTATCAGGAAAATATCAGCTGTCAAGAAAAGCAAATGCAAATAATTTCTCTGCTGACTGTTCTTTTCACGACTGCCACACAATTGTCTTGTTGATTCCCACAGCTGGATGCTGTAGCTTTCTCCTTGGCATACGTAATTGAAAGTGATGCTAGAAGAACTTGAGTAAATTGAAACTGATTTCATCAACTGTGTATGTGTGTGTCAGTGACATGTGTCTTTTTTTCCTCCCCTCCCATTGTCCACTAGCATGTTCTCCAGCCCAGCAGCTGTTGACATTTTGTTTAATGGCACATTTTCCCACTGGGAAATGATGCTTCCATTAAACTCAAGTGTTCCATGAGAAGATACACAATTTGTCAACATTTTCACTAAAATGGTAATTCAGACTTGACTGGTCTGGAATACTACTATGTGATAAGGTCAAAATGCATCATCTTAGCTTCATGATTTAGTTTTCTACATTGTTGTAGAATCATATAACTTGACACCAGCCGATAAAAGTGGGAAGTTAAATATTTCAGTCTCAGTGAAACATTTCACTGAAATACTAACAGGTGAGAGAGGAGAAACCCCTTCTAAAAGGAAGTTGCACATGGGAAATTTCACAGTTTTCTATACTTGTCCTATTTGGAATCTCATTTGCTTCCATACTGCCCATGGAATAAGATTTCCATGTTCCAGCCAGATGACAGCAGCCTGTAGTCCTGAGTGTGGGATGATGACCAGCCAGGGACGTTTGCAGAATGGATTGATGAAGAAACTTCTCCCTTGTTGCCCTCACAAACAAACATAAATCTTCATTGCCTCAAGGCTAAAAAAGAACTGACAGACTTAGCAGTGCCTCTGGGCTTTGCTGCAGCCAACTTTCCTGGTACATGCTCTCATCCTTTTGCCTCCTAATCTGTCTCCTCCCCTGTCCTTCCCTTTCCTGTCCTAGAAGCATTTCTGTATTTGTGGGGTTCTCAAATGGCAGTGTCCAGAGTCTAATTACCTGGGAGGTCCTCCCAGAAATTTGTCAGGGATGAAAATTTTCCTTGCAACTGATGTTTTACAGGTAATAGCTGTTTTTAAAACAGCGAGTAAACAAAACACCAATTGCTTTGGTGCATCTGAGCAAACAATTGAAGTGTAACCTAGATCAGAATTTTTTAATTACAGTATTAAAAAAAAGGCATTATCAACTAAATACAGCAACTGGAGAAATTACTCATGAATATGCAAATTACCTGACAAAACCTTTTTGTAAATGCTTCAGTAATTTTTAGAGATAAACCTTGAACCAGCTGTCTCTTTTATTTGCAGTTTTATTTGTTGATAAATATCCAATGCTCTCTACCTTATTTTGAGGAAATATTTTTAATGCAGTCATCCTTTAAAAGCTCTTCTTGTAGATGAAATGCATTAAATGGACCTGATGTTCTCTTCCTGCATTAAAGGACACTTTAAAGCCTGAAGTACAAGAATTTTTATTTCCTTTTAACATTCAACACAGTAAGTGAACAAAAGTCACTGTGAACCTCAGTGTCTGGCAGTGTAGCAGAAGTCCAAAACCCAACACAAAATCAAGCATCAAAATTTCATGGCCATATAGGACAAGACCTGAGCCAAATGAAGACCTCAGGGAATGTTAAGGAGCTGCACTGATGTTGCTCCATGGACTACAGCAGGAGTTTCACTCTTCTGCTCAGCTGGAAGTGTGAGAGAAGTGGGAGACAGGGAATATCCACTGTTAAAAAGTTTGCTGGAGTGCTTTGCTAAGGCACTTCAGATTGCCCTGGAGGGGAGCATCAGGCTGCTCTAACTGAGGAGGCCTGCTCTGAAATGTGTGTACTGAAGCCAAAGAGAACCCTTCATTTGCCTTGGAAGGAGACTGGCTCCTACCTGACCTGTGTTCCCAGAGAAGCCCAGCACCCTGGCCAGTGCCATCTGTCCCATCCTGCTACCTAAGGGCATGCAGATAGGCTCCCCAAGCTTCAGATGGGTGAGATGCCATCTCCACCTCTCAGCCATGACTGTAATCATCTCCACTACCAACACAAGGTTCCTTAAAGAAGGAATGATGAAGTGTGACCACTTCATGCACGTTCCAAAGCCAGCTGGCCCTGCAGTCACGCTCTGTGCTTGGAGGAGGCCCTGAGCACATCCCCACCTGCCAGCAGCGTGGAAACCCAGTGCTGCTGGAGGAGAAGCACTTCCAGCCTCTCAGCCTGTGCCACATTCTGTTCAGCTGTGGGAGACTTGGTGGGAGAGTGAGAACAGCCAGAGTCTGACACACGGCAGCAGCTACAGACAGCAAGTGTGGATGGATCCCCACTCCCAACACAGGTTTTCCATGCTCTGCCCATTCCCACAGCACTGGCCAAGCTCCCTCTTCTCCTGTGCTGCCTGCCCTCAGGAAAACCAGCCCTTAGGGTGGGGAATATTTAACCCATCTGGTATGAAAGCACTAGCAGGTTTGCCTAGCTCACACCCACCAGCAGAACACACTGCGTTTTATTCTGATCACTCCAAGCAGGAAAACTAACACATCACCTAGATCTCACTTGGGGACAAAAACCCTTAGGAGAGTTAGTCTGCCTTAGCACAGACATTTCCCTAGCGTGGTCCCAGGGCCTCCTTGGAAGCCACTCAAGGCTCTTTTGTTTTCACACTTCCCCCCTGTACCCGGGCAGCCCTCACACACATAATTATCCCAGCCTGAGACCCAACATGTGCATTCACATCCAGGGGTCCTGAGGGCAGCCAAGGCCAGCTTGAAGGGCGTGTGAATAATTTAGGTGGGATGTGTGTGACACTAAACTGTGGACCTTTATCATCTCCAGGCTGTAATCCTGCAGCCCAAACCTTCATTTGAAAGGTGACGTCGCTTGATTAATTGTTTTGCTACACTGAAAATCTTGTTTTATCAGTAAAGAGGAAGCACATCATATATATAAATGTATGTGTATATATTCATATGTATACAAAAGACCAAGTATTTATTGCTAGCATAACTGAGATCTTAAGACCCTAATCAGTATTAGTCAAGATTTATTTTTTTAATTTTTTTTTAATTACAAAAAAAATAATATTAGCATAGTGAAAACTGATACACACACAGGCTTAGTTTCTACCCTTTTTCCTGGTGCTATCCTCTCCCTTTCCCAGTCTCTCTGGGTCCCAAGACCATCCTGGCATTTGGAGGTGTTTTGATGAACCCCCATCACCCACACCCCTCACTTAGCAGGAATATGCTGTTCTTGTTGATGTTTTTTTCTTCCTCACACTCAGATCCCCTTGGGGTCATTTTTATGTGTTTGCTGAAATGCTTTTACACCTTCGCTCTTTCTTCACTGGCCTTCAGCTCCATCTGCATTTGCTATATATTATGGCTTTTATGTGTGCTAGATACCATTTCTTTGTTTCCCATAAAAGCAGCTCTGAACATCCCCAGCTCTGCCTTTCTTTAGCTTACAACAGAGGACTTGTTTCCATGGGGTTAGGCTGCTGTGGATTTGAGCTACATAGGAAAGGATCCCAGGTAAATCACCCTGAATTTTGGAAATCTGTGTCTTCCTTAGGTGTGTTTCTATAGGCTACTGTTGTGCACATCAGAAACTTCAAACGTGTTTGTTCAAGCTGCTGTTTTACAGCTTGACCACAGCCTCACTCTTCACAAGAGGAAGTGAAGCTTTAGGAGGTGGCAATTAGCTCTGTAGCCCCCAGACACACGTGGGTTTGTTAATTCTGTGGGAGCAATCCAGGATCTGGAAGTGCCTGTAGCCTGTACTGGGAGGATGCAATTCAATCCCCTGTTTGGGGGGTAGGGAGTAAGAAACTGGTCTAAAACAAAAACAGTAAAGAATGCTTTGGGATTTGAAGAGAGAACAGTGTCACACCTTGCTCTGCCATGGTTCCAAGCCATTGAATGATGAGAACATTAAAAAATAAATAACAAACAGCAAAAGACAATATTTACAATGCCTCTGTTCCTCCTCTGTGCAAATAAAGCATGTCCATATGCACATAAAGCACACACATATGGATGCTTGAACAGATCCTATCCCTCTCCTCTACCTGTTATTGTTTTATTGTCTCAGACTTCAAACTATTTGGTCATAAACAGTTTATTCCTGTGTTGCCACAGCAGCAGGATGGCAAGGCTCCAGTTTTCCTTAGGTCTTGGAGTGACAGCTGTGATGAACACAGTTCACAAAAAACCAAAAAACCTCCATAATTTACTACCACAGCACTCATGTAAACATGCATGAGAGATCTGGAGGAGACTTGGGCAGAGCCTGTGATACTCCTGCCACTGGAAACCAGGAATACCCTGACTATGGGCTGTTTCTCCAGAAGAGAACGTGTGTGTGATTACCATGCTGCCCTGTAGAGTTATTTGTTCCTCTTCCATCTCCGCAGTAGGATGTGCATTTCCCACCTCACAGAGATGGAAAAAAAGCTCAGTGACTTTCTTTTCCTGCTCTGCCTGCCAGGCGACTGTCAAATCAAGGGATTAAGATACATTTTCCTCAAAACCCAGCCAATCTCATCTGGCTTTGCACACAGTTATTTGTAATTACTTCTCTTTTCCCTTAAAGCCAATATAATTTTCCTCTGGACTTAAGAGCCAGTTGTACTTTTTAATGTAGAAGGGAAATGCTTTTTAACACACAGTTCATTCTGCTCTTAAAAGTGATTAATTTTTAGCACTGAAGAGAGAAAATTACTTCATATCAGAGCAGTATCATAACAAATAGGACTACAACACTGAGGAAAAGATCCTGAGCAACAAATAAAACAGCAGTTGACTTTTTTTCATTCAATTTTAATATTTAGCACCTTGAGGCAGCACTTGGTACACACATTTTAAGAGGTGTGTTAAACTGAACGGGACAAATATCTGGCTGTAAGTGTCACTGGCATGAAGCAGAATATCCTGAGCACTCCCTGCCTCCCAGGAAAGAGAAATTACTTTTTAGCCATCTTTCCCGTAAAGCCATCCCAGCCTGGCCCACACACGTGACTTTCTATCACTGCAGTGAGTATGTGACAGCTGAAAGGCAGAGATATTGATGGGTAATTTCGTGAGTGCTTCTGCCAACAGATGCCTCTGTGATGTACTTGAGGGAGTGCTGAGCCATGCTGACCGTCTGTGACACCCCCTCCATTTCCTGGGATGAAAAAGCACTCAGGACCTCTCAGGACAAAGAGTGAAATGTTCTTTTCAGGGTGCTGGGAAGAAGAATAATCAAAGGCCAAAGCCACACCTGAGACGGGGTGAGGTTCAGAGAATGGCTGTAAGTCTGTGCAGTTAAAAGTCATCATTAGCAGACAAGTCCTTGGCATCCACAAGCTCTGACTCCCTCTGATTGGAGACAATGTTGTCACTTGCTCGTGACTCACTTCGTAATAGGGAAAAATAAATAACATCGGAATCTCCAAACACCTATTTTCAGTCCTCTGATTAAACTGAGCACGTGGAAGAAGAAATATCTCCCCTCTTGAAATATAACAATACAGGAATGAAATGCTCAAATATCTAATACAGATAAGTTATTCAAAAAGAAAACAAAAATGGAAGGCTGAACATTAAAGAGGTCCAGTTGGCCCTGTCCCAAGCATGGGGAATACATCCAGACAAGCATGAAGATCTCTATCTGCAAACAGAGGGATTATTCTTTTTACAGCTTTCCTAAAAAAACCCAGAAACACTCCTGGATGGAAAGGAGACTGTAAGTGCTATTGATGTTACTGGGCTTATCAACAGAGAGTGAAACTGAGGGTCTGAACAACCAGTTTGTAGAAGGGGTGTCTGCCCCAGTGACTGCACCAGGTTCCTCCACAAAAGAACAGAGAACACCTCACGAGCCAGCTAATGCTGATGTGGGAAATGGCAGATCTCTCCCTACACAAACACCCCAGTTTTGGGGGACACGAGGAGGAGAGGTGTTGGGAAGAGGTAGGGTAAGTTTCTTTATGGACTTGGCAAGCTGAGATTCTTCAAGCACTGTTTGGATTCTGATTCTGAGCACAGCATTTCAGCACTAACCTAAATGAAAGTCACCCAAGCCTTTAAATTCACCTACTGCTGGATACAACATCGCCTCCAGGCCTTTTAAGAAAAGTACTACCACAAAGCAGGGAAATGGAAAATATTAAGAAAAAAGTAATAAAATAAAAAGCCTGCAGATGTTCTCAATTACTCATTACCAACACCCACAACCCTCCCCACTCAATCTGTGGGCACCATAATTTTCATCCTACCTCTCCCCTTGGGTTATGTAACGTTTTCGCGTATTTACTTTCGCTGGAGTCTGGTGGCAACAGAATTAACCCTGGCCCAGACGACCTTTACATAACGTGGGGCTGGTGCTGGCCAGGCCACTCACACCCAGCAGCTAAACCACAGCAGAGCCACCAGGGCAGAGCCACCAAGGCAGAGCCAGGCTGTGCCCGTCCCTCGAGCCGCCGCTGCGCAGAGGCGGTGCCGCTAAACAACGCTGCGCTCTCCTCCACCCTCACATTCTCATTTTCCAGTGCTAACGCACAAGAAAGCACAAATAAGCATTTAAAACTGTCAGTGCGGCCTCGCTGCAGAACTTGAGTGGTTTACTCCCACTCTTTTTTTTTTTTTTTTTTTTTTTTTTTTTTTTTTTTTTTTTTTTTAAGTAATACTGAAATGTCCCTACCAGCCACAGCTGGAAGGGCGAGTTCATGAAGTGCTACCAAACCCTCACCCTCAGTGCAGCAACAGAAACCAGGCAAGTGCCTCAAAAAAAAAACAGGAGCTGGGAATTTTGCTTCCAGTCTGGAGAAAGAATATGAACCTGGATTGCCAGGCAGTTTTGTGTAAGGGAGCTCTGGCTACTGAGACCTGGGCAGAGACGTAGGAACATGGAAAAACAGCGATGAACCTCGGTTCTCAAAATGTACAAATGTATAAAGCACCTCTTTCTGTAGGTCCAGCCTGGATCCCACTGGCAATGCTGGCCACAGAATAAACATGACAACTAGGACGTGACATTACTCACAAGCAGACATTTCTAGTGTCATAAAGCAGTATCAGAGAGCAGCGTGCCGGGCTCAATCAGCACATACCACAGAGTACATACACACACCATGCCCTCACTGGGTACAGCACAGCCTGCACCTCTAACAGGCACCATTCAGCTGAAAGGAGGGTTTCGAGGGGCTGCAGGTAAGGAGAGAGGAGTGTAAGGGGACAGATGCTAATTTGGGTCCCTGAATAGCTGTAAGTGACAAGATACACCCCTCCTTGGATGCCAGTGGGGATCAGCTGGAGAACACAGGGATGGGAACACAGCCTCATTAGGAAGGGTACATGGAAAAGCACCTCAGGACCATCAATGGAGAGAGTGGAGCAGCAGAGGAGCTGGTGGCTGGGAAGGTGAGCTGGCAGGAAGGGGACTCCTGCAAACAAGGTGAATCAACAGCTTTAAAATGCCAAGCTCTCCATTACAGGAACGGTGAGGGGGAAGGATTTATTGCAGCTGGCATTTTCTGGAGGAAAATAATTTACCTTAGCCTTTTAATGTATGATAAATGCATACAGATCTTGCTAGGAAAAGAAAAAACAACACCCCAATATGGTGTGAAATATCATGGTATTATCTTTAGGAGAAGATTAGTTGAGTAAGCCTTTGCTGTTTTGCTCAGGCTGCAAGGTCTGGATGATGCATTAGGAAGCATACTTTACAATAATTTTCTCCTCAGGCATGACATATAAATGTATATCTAGAATGCATGCCTATGGATGTCTACCACGCTCTCATTATCAACACAATGTACCAAACTCCAGGTTCAGCTTATTTTTCCCTTTTTTCTTTTTTATTTCAGTGCTGATAATGTCAAGAAGCTGGAGCACTTGGATTCAGCATTTCAAGAAGCACTAACCACACTGTTTTTGAGCTGATCCGGCTTCCTCCTGACAGCCCTCTGAAGTTAATACAAATACAAACCTCACAAACACTGAAATAAAGAACATGGAGAGGCTCCTAAGCCCCAGATTGAGCTATGGAACACCCCTCCAGGCTCAGGAATGTTTTGTGTTCCTCTAGTTACCCAGGCCAGGTCTTCAGCTGCTGCAAATAAGCAGCAGTGGTGCTGCTGTGCCCGAGCTCCCGTTCCCCATCCTCTCCAGGGAACAGGCTCAGAGCCAAGCCCCGCTGCGGGTCAGCTCCAACCCACAGGCCACCAGCTGCAGCCCCACGGTCTCTGCTGGCCACAGAGCATCCACAACACTCTCTGCACAGCAGAGGAAAGGGGAACCACGAGCAGACCCAGCAGGAGAAAGGAGAATCAACTCCCCATTCATTTCTTTGTCGTGCCAGCCTCGCGCGTCCCTGAGGTGTGCGAGCACACACCACCTCCCCATCGGGCAGACTCGGTCGCTGAGCTCCTTAAAGGATTTAAACATCAACTTCCCAGGGAGGTCCCCTTAATCTTTGTTTATAAAGGGAGTAAACAGAAAGGTTAAGAGAAATGCCTGCCATCTGACTTTTCGGGAAGGCAGAAGTGAGTTGCTGAGAGGAGCACTGAAAATGCTCGTGTTCTTCCCGAAAATAAACAGTCAGGAAAATCAGGCTGTCATCTGTCAAGTAACAAACCAGTGTCAAAACAAAAAAGTCCAGCCCAGGGTCCTGAAGTCCTTCTCTAGAGATCTGGTAGCATTCAAAGCTTTCCCTAAGCATTGCACATAATCCAAGGATTTCTCTGTAACATTCAGAGTTTGGCACTCAGCGGACTTTGTGTATCAAAGATTCAATAGCACACAAGCCTCCAAAGGGAAAGCATTAGATGGACACAGGGAAAGCATTAGATAGACAATTAAGATGTTTAGTTTCAGATGCCAGACCAATTTCAAATTAAAACCGTATCACCAGTACAGTTTCCAAGTACGGCATATAAAAGTGTACATCTATCTACACAGCATAAAAAAGAAATGCTTAAAGCCTGTAAACATCAAGGCTACAACTGTTAATTCTTCTATGTTAACGGAAATATAGGCAAAAATCAAGGGGAAAATAATATTAGAAGCCTATGAAAATAATCCATAAATATGAAAGGATTTGGGGGTAAAAAAAAACACTGTAGAGAAACCTGACTTGCATTTGCAAAGCCTTAAGAAACACTTCAAACAACAGAGATCGAACTCTTTCAAAAGAAAGTAAGGCTTCTGACTCTAAAGAAGCTTTAATCCCAGGCATGTTTGGTTTCATGTCATTCAGAGTTTGTGCCAAGCCACAAAATTTGGGTCTGACCATTTCCCGAAGTTTAGAGCATTTAGAATCCAAAGATTTTGGTTTGCACCCACCACTAATGCCGTTATTGTATGGGTCAAATATCTTATTATAATGATAGTAAACGGCAAGGGAAAGCTCTGAGGCCAGCCAGGGCTCCCTCTGCCAGCTAATCACCAAAAATGTTCACAAACACTGGAATGAGGGATGATGCTGTGGAGACCAGAACTGGCCACAAATACTGCAGCACTTACACAGCAGATCAGCAGAGCAGTCTCTGCACCCTAGGTTATGCAAACTCAAAGGCTGGAGCAAAAACACCTATTAACTACTCACTGAGGTGCCACCAAGAACCTTCAAGCTATCGTTGTGTTCAAACCTGCTCGTGACCCCATCACTTTTGGCCACCTGCTTTCAGAAGTTTCCATTCATAATCTATGCAGATGAAAACATCTCCCATTCATCTCCCACAGCCTTACCAATACTGAGTGGAAGGGAGCAAAGATCACACACAGTTGAACTGAATTTGAATTAAACAGCATCTAAGGGTGAAGGGAATGGCAGTCAAACGTGGAATGGCTCTGTTTTCTGCAAGGACATAAACAGGAGAAACAGCCACATGCAGGAATTGCTAGAAAAAGCACAAGAGAGGTAGACAAAGCTGCAGAATGTATCACAGCAACAACCACATGCAGAAATAAGTACATTTTATTCCTCTGTAGAACAAAGCTTGCCTATGAAGATCTTAAAGCACTTCTTAAATGCCTGATGATGCATTCATCCTGGTGAGAAACTGGGTTCACTGTCATTCATCAACAGAAACAGAGGCCCAGGTGACAAGAGGCTTTGCTACAGGCTCAGCAGGACACTTGATGGAGTTTGGGAATGAAACAGAACCAGGTCTCTCCCCAGTCCCTTCCCTACACACTGCCCTAGATGAGACCTCACCACAACAAAAGTAAACCACAAAACTGCCACGTGCCTGAAAACTTCTCATCAATAAGCACAAACTGTGACTTGTACAGCCTAATCACCTGGCATTACATTCCATTTTGGTGCATTAGCAGGAGTGCAGTTTTTAAACCTTGCTTTAACTTGGGAAGCTCCCCCTGCAATGAGCTGATTCAGTGGAGGGTCTCTGCCCTCATGCAAGCAAAGAGCTTGACCTGGCAAGTACAAATGAGTACCAGGCTTTGTGTGCAGGAACAAGTTGTTATGGTTCATTTTAAAACCCTGAAGGAGGCACAGGATGTCTAAGGAAAACATACTGTAGGGCTTAATGAATGGGACATCAATTTCCTTGACAGAGATGTCCTGCCTGGCTGCTTTGCTCTTCTTGTATTTCTGATACACAGTTTGGTGCCTTCATTCTGTAATAGTGGGACCTGTGCCAGGTGTTGCTACAGGCATTCATAGTGAATGGCTTCAAGTGTGAAATCAACCCAGTTTTCTCTCTTTACAGAGTAGGGAACTCTCTTTGTGATCCAAATAAACCTTGAAGAAGGCTTCAAGCCAACTTCGTCACTGTTTGCTCTTACGTAACTGGACTAGGAACACTCAGTACCCAGAGGTAACAACAATTCTCCTATATACCTAGAAACTACATTTACTTTGAACTTATCAGCAGCAAAAGCCTGTCATCTTTGGACATCATCCACCAGAACTGCCCAAGACAACTTATCTGTTATTTTTGGGTGCCAACAACAATGGACTTGATATTGTCTGCATTTATCAGAACGGATTTGTTACCCAAGATGCAGATAAAAAAAAACCAAAACAATTCCTTGCCTCATGGGCAATATTTTTTCTGCTGAACTGGAGTGACTTTTTATATTATATTCACACACAAAATTCATGGCTTTAGGAATTCAAAGCAATTTATTCTTCGGGGCATAGATGAGCACAGCTGAAACCTGTCCACAGGGATCAACTTCCACCTCTGCTTGTGGTTACAGCAAACAAGGCAGAAGCCACAGTCCCTCTTGCCTCCACACTGATGTTCTCTCAGAGGACACCACAACCTAAATAGCTGTGTCAGCCTTGGAATCCCAACCAGTTTGCAGCAGGAGCACCTGAAGATTTCCAGCTCCAGCACTGAGGGACTGAGGTCCTGCAGGAGCAGATCCTGCCAGGGTCAGCCCCAGCCCAGACAGTGTTGAGGGACTCCCCTGAGCCAAATCCTCTCCAGTGCCCACCAAAGCCATCCTGACCACCATGGCCTTAGCCTAAATCCTGCCTGGCATTCAATGTTAAAAAATACAGGAGAAAGAGGATTCCCAGCTATCATGTTGTGGAGCTATCACTGGAGAGCTCTCTCCCCAGAGAAGCAGGGGAGCAGAGGAGGCTCTGACACCCAGACAGAGGGAGGTGGCCAGAAGTGGGCTCAGGCACCTCAGGGGAGGCCTCCTGATTTAAGCATCTGACTTTGGGCTGGTTGGAAGCACACGAAGCAAACAAGATTTCCCATCAGGGAGCTCTGGCCCAGGACCCAGCAGTGTGGGGTGGGTGCCTGCTCCAAAACACCTCACAGGATGCCTGGCAGAGCCTGAGGCAGACTGAATGCCCTGCAGAGAAGCAGCCCTCATTTCAGACAACAGAGAGCAGTTGTCTGCTGGGTTCTGTGATTGCTCCTAAACTGCTGGTTTGTTTTTTATCCTTGCTGGCTTACAACCATCTGATGGGCATCTGTAAGCAGCTGCCAGCCTGAGCCAGCACAGGCACTGCAGGGAGACCCCCAAGTCCAGTTGCTTCTGGGCAAGCTGTGCAGCCAGGCTCTGCTGCTGGAGCTGCTAACAAATGTCTGAGTGCTCCAGAGCAGGCACAGAGGGAGGGCTGTAACACGTACACACAGCCCAAACTGCTGGGTGACAGTCAAGCACCAGGCCCAGAATGTTTAACCTGCATAAAGGGCTTTAAGTTTAAAATTAAATGAAATAAAAACAGCATTTAGCTGCGCATACAGCTTGCTGCCACCTCTGGTGGCCAAGCCAAAAGTATTAGGTAGAGTTAACTTTGGCTGACACCGCAGCATTTACTGTTTAATTTCCTGATACTTAAAAAATAATTTTTTAAAAATATCTGTATCTTGAATATATCTGTGTTGGTGGGAACAGCTTCTCATTTTCTTTAACAACAGCTGTGTTTTTGACTTCACATTTCACAGATTTTTCTCCTCCTAAACTCAACTCCATTCAGCAGCACCCACAGCATCTTGGCACAGGCCTCCCTCCCTTGGACAAATATGTCACCAGACATTTCTGGCAGGCTGTCCTCTTATAGATAACCAGCATGCCGAGCTAAGAATAGGATTAGCTGCTTCTCTAGCTACTCTGTCCAGGTGCCTGCAGAAGATCACTTGGTGTTGCTGTTCAGCTTCTCAGAGAAGTGATGCAGGACTGGGCTGTGACTCCACCAAGTTATTAAGAAGCCTGTGGAAGTATGCGTGGGTGCTTGGATGAAAACACATCAAAAATCAGTGCTAAGCATCAGATTTCAGCTGTCCAGTGATCCCTGGCTAGCAAAAAAAAAAAAAAAAAATCTTTTCCCAAATATTTTATTATGGGACAGTCAAAGCATTACGCCTTCCTCAGTCATCTGGCTCTAGTTATTGTCACAGAAAAAAATCCAGGTTACAGAGGCCAGCAGTACAGTCCAAGATGTGACTCTGGTTTAGGCAGAATTGCCTACAATTCTTAAGTGCCTAATATAATATACAAACAGTCAAATTATGTATGTAATTAAAAACTAAAATAACTCAGGCAAACAAATTTAGCCTTCACTGGAGAGCCAGATGTAGTGCAGGTGTGCTCAAAGGATTGCTGAGCAGTATTTATCACAAAACAGTTACAAGAGGTCCTAAAGATTTCTGGCTTTTTGTAGCTGTAGCATTCTGCAAGGCATCACTTTTTTTCTTTTTTCTTTTTTTTTCTTTTTATTGTGAATGTATTGAGTGGCAGAAGGTAAAAAAATATACCCTGATGAGACTCCTGTGGGGAAATAAGGAAAGAGGGGTTTTGTATGGGAATTGAGTGTTACAAATGGCACAAAACAAGGAAGGTGGTCATGGACACGTCAAACTGCACCATGAGGCAAACGTGGGGTGATGGCACTGGCAGGAGAGTTTGTGAACCTTGAGATAAAAATGTAAGAACCAGAGTTAATCACAGAGCTGAGAGCCCCAAGAAAGGCTGCAGCAAAGGGAGAGGAATCACAGCCAGGAGGAAAGTGTTGGCATCTCCTGCACAAATTCTGAGTGGTTTCAGCCATCAGTGCAAAAGGACTAATTCAGTGGAACTGTCACTCAGCTCACCGCATATTCCTGTGCTGGATGTAAGAACAACATGTGTCATACAAAGACAGGATGGAAATACAGCTATTCAGTCATTACCCATTTTGATCCTTTTCTGTAACTCCACTTCCTCTGACTGCTTTGAAAGAGCTCTGCAGCCTCCCTGCCAAGGCGCAGCGGCGAAACTGGAGAAAATGACTCCGGTTAAAATCTCCACTCCTGTCAAGTGGAGGCTTCCTCCCTCTGTGTGCGTGCGAGGACGTAGTTCCCCTCCCATTGTGTCCCGGGGACACCGATTGTCCCCCCGAGCAGCGCCTGGCCGCTCTCTGATTAGGCCCAGCCGCCTCCTCAGCCTGCCAAGCACGCACAACCCAGACCTCATCACCAGCCTACGTCCTCTTCTTATCCCCGCTCCGGCATTTCCCTGATGTTTTCTCTTACGTGACTGCCCGCTGCACTTGAGGGCCATGGTTTTAGTTGGGACAGGAGCCCTGTGAGGAGAGAAAACAAAGCCCAGAGCTCCGTGCGGCCTGGCCAGATAAGGCTCGGTGAGCCGTGCAGGGACTGGCGCGCCCACCATCGCCCCTGAGGTGCCACAATCTGCGGTGGCCAGCGAGGCTCCTCTGGCTGCTGCTGGGCTGCTGGCCCTGCCTGCTCGGGGCTCCACGATAAAGATGTGGCAACAGCTGTTTCCACACACACAGAGCAGCCAAGGGCCGTGATAAGAGACTGAAACTCTCCGCAGCAAAAAGGGCAGAAAAGCTTGAGGGGGCACCACTTCACATGGCCAAACACACGCAGTTAAATAACTCTTTTCAGCAGGTAGGAGGAAGGGATAGAAAAGTGACCTTTCCCATTAAGAATTACATATTTGTTTTGTTTCCCCACAAGCCGATTTTTCTGGCATCGTGACATGTAAAACATTTTGAACTTTCTAAGGAAACTGCTATTAAAGCACTGAACGTTACTGCGAGGGTGCGTTTGAAAAACAGAACAATTAGGCATTTCAAAGTTTATCTAACTTAGTCACTGGTACCTTTCAAATTTGTCACCATGAAACACAAACAGTTGTGGGGGGGGGCAGTTAAATTATTCCTGTGTTCAATACCTCTGGCTATAGGAAGAACAAATCCCTTGAAAATTTATCTTTGTCTATATGCCACCCTCCACCTTCCTGCTGCACTCCACTAGTGCACATACTGGAAAAGGAAAGTTTTCTGAGACAAAGGTGGGAGGTTTTTAAACCTCAAGAGCCCCTAGGGAGTCACTGAGAGCAGCTCTGTGGAGCTGAGGGTCCAGCAGCCCCAGGTTTGCACACAGAGCCACAAGGTTGGCAAAGGAGAGCAGAACCTGTGTTTCCTGGGGAATTATGTGATATTATGTTCTTTACTCTCGTTATAATTCGCCATTCCAGCTCAGCTTCTACCAAACTCCCCAGAAAAATTTTGCACGGCCACTGCCAGTGTTTAAGGCTCTCCAAAAATTCAGGCAGACAGAAGAGGAAATTCCATGCAACGTGCAGAAAGTCTGAATGAGGGCTATTCTGAATGAGGGTTATTCTGCTAGATAACAGGAAAAATGGGGCTGAGCTTGGCCTAGCACTTCCCTAACCAACTGTATGAACTTCTCAGAGGTGTTCAAAGAGGAGGTTTAAGATGTTCAAAGGAGGTTTTCTATTGATGTCAAAGGACTGTCTTAACAGAAAAGTAATTGTTAAAAAAGCACAGAATTTGAAAGGAAATGTGTTTCACTAAAGGAGAAAACTACCTCTGAGCTTCTCTATGAGAACAGTAATGGGAATTCATGAGCTTGCTCCTGCTGGGAGGGTTTTGAAGGGTAGGATCCTGCCACATTTCATGAAGTCTCTGTAACTGAATCCAACCTGTCTTATTTGAAGCCAGATCACCTTTCCCCCTTTTAAAATAAAACGCAGAGAGGTCTCTTTGAATTTTATTCAAAGTCCTAAAGAACACAGAGTAGCATGGTGCAGACCCTACTATTCTTGGAACATGAGGCATCTCTGACCAGAAATGTTAGGGAGGCCTAGAAATAAATGTCATGACTTCATTACATTGCTGCTGAGCTTCTCAAAACAATAATCTTGAGAGGAACTGTAGGTGAAGAAAGGACAGAGGACGTGATGGCATTTTGCTCAGAGAAGCAGGGGAGGACAGAACAGACATTACAGCCAGTGGCTGAGACCTGGTGTACAGCCAGGTCTGCAAGTGGGGCTATTTTAGCTTGGGAAAGAGAGAGGTGCAGGGGCAACAGCTTGGTGTGAACAGCACTGCTCGGAGCTGCCAAGCCTCTTGCACAACACTGCTTTTAGGAACTGAGGCAAGAAGTTAAAATGGGGGCAGACAACAGTAAAAGAAGCTGGCACCTGGCTGTTGTTTTAGGGGTGAATGTCATTAAACACAGCTGGAGGCTCCGAGGCGGTTGCAAAGAAGAGGAGCTTTGATTCTGGAAGAGGGGGTCACTGCTGAAGCACCAAATAATGTGGTTACAAGAATCCAGAAAAAGGATCCAATCTCCCAACAGGTTTAAACAAATACATAAAGCAAAAAAAGAAAAAAAAAAAAAAAAGAAACCCCAAGAAACCCAGGAAGACTTCATACCATGTACGGAACCACAGAGAGCTTTAGAGCCTAACACCCAAATTGGGAACCCAAATAACTAGGATTTCCAAAGAATCCCATTGCTTTCATTCCCTTTCAATGCTAAAAGTCTTTCCCATACAGGAAAAGTATCTATTTATGTTTCATTAGTGCCAGTTTTGTGTATACCAATGGAGTGTGTGTATATAGGAGAGCGGGGAGTGTGCTATGCAGCTGTGAGCTTTCTTGGCTAATTACTTGTTTTCTCTTTCCCAGCAAAATAAATACAACAACAAAATTCAACAGGGCATACCAGCACATCTATTAAGGCTGTGCATTTTCCACTGGTATTTGTCTTAGGCTGAGGAACCCAGTCTACGGTACCATTCATAAACAGGAGCTGCACAAACACATTTCCTAAACCAAATAAAATAATACCTCAACTTGACATGGAGCAATGTAAGGCAGTGATGCCAAAATGCCAGTTACACTGATGTTAAAGTATTTAAGAAAGAATTTCCTCTGCAGCATCAAAACATTTTGTCCTAAGCCTGGGAGCCTGTTCCTTACATATACACTCCATCCCCCATGTTGTTTTATTGGACACCACAGACTAAGCTGGATTACTCACTTTTTTTTTTTTTAATAGTTTATTTCAGCATCAGTTTTGGTAATGAGAAATGTTCCGTGTTCTGAGAATGCTTTTGGAGTTTGAAACTCCTAAAATGCATTGAAACTGTGATTTTAAGACAGAAACATTGCAACACTTAATACCCTCAAGCTTAACAACACCCTGGGCAGCAGCTGAATTACAAAGTTTTACAAGACGAAACAAAAGAAAGTTTTCATAACTGATTTGCAAACACCAGCCTTCTAAATAACAGTCTGTAGCAGGGTGTACTTGCACTAAGTAATAACAGATATTTCAGGTCCCAGGCTGCCAACTGGCAAAACCTACTGGTGTTCATATACTTTGGAAACAGGTCCCAGACTAGACCTTAAAGCAGACTGACTTGGGGATGACTGCCTAATGATACAAAGATTTAAGAAGTTTTGAAATTCTTGCAGGTTCTGCTTCTAAGTCACCTTTCAGAGGTGAACTCTGAAGCCAGATGTGTTCTACTTTGAAGCAAGATGAACTACTCGCTTACATTTCCCCACACACAAGGGTTTGGGGAATAAAGTCATATTCAAAGGTGAAAATCAAATATCTTTAATAACCTGTCAGTACACAAGTCATATTCCTTTGCAGGAAAGAACATTGTCCCTAAGTGTTTAAAGTAAGTTATAAATCAGAAAACAGAAATGGAAATATTTTCCATATGCTTAATTTTACACTGTAATTCTTCATTAACAAAGTCTACAGCTACACGTTGTTACACTTATGGGAGTTCAAACACTATTCTTACTATTTAAAATATGTTATTCAGTTTGCTGCTAACTGCAGACATTTATTAGCTCCATATTTCACTGGCAGCAATTATTGCTGGGAGCCATTCACTCACCTCTGCAGATCACAGGGAGGCACCTGTGTGGATGTAAAGCTCAGCCAAGCCCTGACTCTCCTGAACCGCCTGAAAACCTCCTCTCCCTTTAAAAGAGCAGGTTGCAAATAAAACTTGCTATCACCACTATTTTTTTTTATTTTTTCTATGCATGCTGGTATTTGGCACAGCCTCAGGGACAGTGACACACAAGTGGCACCAAGCTGCAGCTGGTTTAGCCAGAGGGAGCCCCACTCACTGCTCTGAGCGCTGGCACAATCCACCCGACACTACCGAACACGTGGAGTCTGGAGTTTTATCATTTGGGAACAAAGGCCCCAGGATTTTCTCTTCCTTCTTTCTACTCCTTTCCTCAAGAAGCTGTGGGTTCCCACACAACAGTTATTGCTTCAAGGCTTTCCAGAGCAGCTCTTTTGTTTTTGTTGTAAACGACTTTGTTGATGCAAACCAAGATTTGAACCCCACTGCTGTCAGATGGGGTGGGCAGCATGTTCTGTCTCAATTCCCCTGTGAGTTCAATAGGTAGCCACAGTATAGTAGGAGCTCTTGTTCTCCACTGTATTTTATTGCACTTGTACTTTGGAAAATCTCAGATCCTAATCTGCTTGAGTAAATTGTTTGGAGGAAACCAGCAGCCCTACAACCGACACACGCTTTTCCCTCACGGCAGCTATGGCGAAATGCTTTCCCAGCTGCAGAATTATTTGCAATTTCAAATTCTTAGCTGCAAGAATTTGAAGCTGCATGAGAGGATGACTTTCTCAACTGGTTATAGCCAAGAGGTGAGGTGAAATAATGACTTTCTCAACCAGTTACAGCCAAGAGGTGAGGTGAAATAACATGTATTAACCTCACAGGCTGCAAATGGCTGCTGCAGTGGGGAGCTGAGATCTGTGAGTCAGTGATCAACAGTCTCCAGGGACCTTCTGCTGCTTTCTCCTGCTCAGAAGCTCTGTGGGACCACAAGCAAGGGTCCTCACCCTGCACTCTGCTCCTCACCCTGCACTCTGCCCACCTGGGCCCATGGGTTAGTTAAGCTTCATGCTGCTCAGGGAAGAGGCTGCATCCTCTCTCCTTGCACTTGCCAGTACTGAGCAGCACTAAAGGATTCTGCATCTGGAGTGCTACTGTCATCAGAGGTAAACACTGAATATTTTTGAAGTTCATAAGGAGGACAGGAAACACTAATGGTCACTTCTGTAAAATTACTGAGCTGTAATAGCTCAGTACTCAGCTGAGTATACTGAGACATAGCCTCTAGCAGGCAGCTTTGTGAGGAAAGGTTAAGTGCCTCCATAAGGCTTTCCATGCCTATATGCTTTTAACTGTTGCTGAATTCAATATATGTGAGCTTACTGTAAGCCTATAAACTTTGCAGGAGTAATGCTATCACCCCTAAGGTATGAGCATATTCCCTTTCACATGTCAGCACAGAGCTGCCCAAAAGTGAGAAAGCAAACCAGGATTTTCAAAAAGCTTTCAGAAAACTTCCAAGAATTTCATTAAGCCATTCTTATGAAGAAAAATCACAAATTTTGGTGGTCAAATACAGATACTTAAGAAAATGTGGTATGCTTGGTTTCAGTGTCTCAGGAAGAACACAATATGCAGTCATCTCAAAAAAATGTCATGAAGAAGCAGAAAGAATTCACGTGGTTTAATTTTGAGAAGAAAGACCAACCTGGACATAGTGCTGAGGTTTTCAATCAGCCAAAGTCTACAGTGACTTCAAAGGGAAGTTCCCAGGGTGTCAGCTATAGGAATGTTCCTTGATCTGCTTAGACATCAGAGTGGCATTAATCATGACTCCTCTATAAGATAATTAATGATGACATGCCTTTTTTTAAGATCTGCTTACATGGCACAGCTAATGGAAGAACCAGGCTGAAAAATCAGTTCTAACAAATAAATAGGGGATCATTCCTGAATAATTAGTGTAAGTTCCTGTAGAATACACTGATCCATGTTATTACAAATTACTACAAAACAAATAAAATATGCTGATTTATACACAGAAAATAAAAACCACATGCTGCTCCACAGCAGAAGGGAACGTCATTGCATACTCTGTTTTCCATGTAACAGAGACACCTGCATTAATATTCCTTTATTAGATCCTTAAGTTCAGCTGCTTTACAGAACACAGGTTGTTTGCAGAAGAGCTTTTGACCATGAAAGATTAAACAGTTGACTCAGATGCACCAAGTTAACTGGTGGTAGACACCATTCTCCTGTCCTCCAGCCTCATCTATCACAACTTAAAAGGCAGGGAAAAAAATCTTCTCTGCCAGTGCTGGGATACACAACTGTGCATGGTGCTTGGTGGCCTGCTCTGCTCCAGTTTCAGTCTCCTGAGTCCTTTCCCCTTTCCAGGTGCAGGATTTACTCACAGTTAGAAAAACTGCTCACTTTCTAAGTGATCCCAGAGCCCTCTATAACAGCTGTGAGTCCCTGGTATGTCTCCCAGCTCTGGAAGTTTCTTGCTCCCAGGAGCTGGATGAAGGGGCCATGCCCTGAGCCCTCTCCCCCTGCCCCTTCCCAGGCAGACAGGGAAGGGGGCTGAGCCCCATGGACTGCACAGTTGGGATGCAGCAGAGGGAATGTAAATGCCACCACTCCAAAGGCCACCTACAGCATCCTCTAAGGGATCTGTGCTTTACCCAGAAACTATTATGGCTTCATGAAAAGCGTGTACATGTAAAAGAGTGTGTATGTAAGTGAACAGGCAGATGAAGATAGCCACAGACAGGAACATTTACAAATGACAGAGTGTTCACTACCACAGGTCACTCCCATCACCTCTCACCATATTGTAGTGGTTGGTATGAGCTGCTTGTCAAATAACACTCCTTCACTGCCAAAACCAAGGTAGAGTCAGAGCACAAATTACACCTAGGTCTGTGCCACTTGCTGCAGATTGACTTGAAAGCCTCAGCATTTGATTATGTTTTAAATGTCCAGATACCAGCCTGGTCAACTGGACTGATTCTTCCTATAGGCAGGTTACTGTATGGAGATAATTACTGGATTCTTGCTTTTAGTCTGAAAATAGAGGTTCAGGACCCTGCAAGAATGGTAAAAACAGTAAATTGCAATGGTGAGGAGAAAATTTTAAAAACCCTACAGAATTCACAGAGTTCAGTAAATTTTATTGGTGATCTCTGTGCTTATCCCATTGCTATAAAGTGATTACTAATATTCCTGCATAAGCAGTAAGCTGGGCCTTTGGCTTATTTCTCAAAAGTTAGAGGAATTGGCACCAAATATGCTTTTTGTGCTTTTTAGCTTAGAAGAAAAACAAACAAACAAACAAAACACTCATGGCCAGTGGGTTCAATGGAAAATAATGGTGACTTTGCCATGTTCCATTAAAAAATAATATCATTAAGCTTGAATTGAACCTTTGCCTCCTGCCCAGATTTTGAGGCTTCCTTCTTTTGAAAGAAAACAAATACACACTTCGTGTAGGAAATCAAGACAGTGGCACAAGACAGGAGCTGTCGGAAAGATCAATGCAAAGCTGTGTCAAGCTAAAGGAAGCTTCTCTCTAATACTGAAAAGAATGAATAAAAACTACAAGACCTGAGGTTATGGAAGAGAATGGGGAAGAGGTTCCCCTTCCCTCAAATCAGATGTGAACTATGGCATCAAGCTAAGCATTCAGCACAATCAAAAATGGGGGGGACTTAGTGCCTCACACCAAGGAGTACTTTCTAGATTGCTAAATCCTGAAATAAGTAGGTAGAAAAGTAGAGGCATGTCAGTTGTGGCTCCTTAAGACTGTCTGCAGCAAGTGTATCAAGCAGGATTTGTGGTGTGGGTGATGGCTTAAGAGGGAAGAGATTAATGTTTTATACAGCAGAAGTATCATGAAGCTGTTCCAAAGCATGGACCAAGCATGCAAACAAAAATGCAACTGTGGCCACTGTCAGAATCTATTTAAAAATCTGTTTAAAAGCTGAATTTGTACCCACTGAATAGTGTCAGGGAATGCAGTGGCATTATTCTCAGACTAAGACAAAGAATATAAGACTTTAGTTGTAAAATTAATAGCTGTATTTACAAGGTCTTTAAGATGCTGCCTATTTTTACTCAGTGAATCATTGCCCTTCTTTACAAAGTATATTTCATTAATCTTAGCAATGAACTCAAATCTCAGTGGAGCTGCCCTGCTTACATACCAAATCTGACGTTCTAAGTCTAAACTATTTGTCACAGTATTCAACTTTAATAAAATCTGTATTCATTGGAAGATACCGTTTCCTCACATTCTCTTCAGTCAAAACAACTGATTCCTGTCAAGCTATTTCTCTCCATCTTCCCCCTCCCTAGAGGAAAACAGTAAGTTTTATAAAAAGCAAAATTCACTCCTGTGCAAAATTTTGCAATCCTAAAACTCAGCTTTATGCTCCAGCTGAACATCATCTAAGATCAAATGAAATTTCATCTGCAATGAGATATTAGAGGAGTTAATACATCACTTGTTTGTGTTCTTTTAAACACAGTCATTGTGATTTGCAATCAGTCCAGATGAAAAGATAACAGTAATAGTGCATATCTATGTTAGTGAAGCATCTGCAAATGTCATCACCTTTTAATGAAACAAGCAAAACCTCCTTAAAAAACAGTCTTCCCACAATTATATGCTGGAAATAGGCATTGGGCCCTCTAACTACTTACACAAAATGTGACTTTTTTTTTTATACAAGAAGGCAAGAGCCAGGAATGTGAAGAATTTACTTTCACTGATGAGCAAGTGCTCAAATTGCCTCTGTCAACAAATCGTTCACCTTATGCGACTGCTCACGTCTGAAACTTATTACCTGCTTCAGTGTTTATAAAATGGCATCTCCAGCTGGCACCTGCACTGGCAGGTTCACACAGGCAGCATTTCTACATTCCCCCTTTCAAGATGTGATGCTGCATCCCAAGACCTGAGTGATAACAGCGAGCTGCAGAGACGAACAAAGGGCACAGGTCAGAGCTTTGCTGCCTGCCCTCCTTGGTATCTGGCCCTAGAAACATGCCAGACCTCTCACATTTACCTCTTCCCTGCACAGAATACACATTTTAACAGAGTTTAATATCCAGTAGTTAATTCCCTATTTAAATTTCTTCTCAGCTCATTGTAACTAAAAGCTGAAATATGTATTTTTTTAAAAAAATTCACTAAGTATTTTTTAAAATTTAGGCCAGGGACTCTGAAGAAAAGCATGCTCTGTCCTCACCTTGTAAAATATTCCTGGGCTTCTAAACAAGCTTCATGCCTTCACACAGCTGGTAAACGTTTGCTTAAAAATGTATTCCAACAATCCCTTTGAAAAAGATTTGTAACATATAGACTTGAGCTTCATCTTGGAAGTGTCATCTACACAGCACACCCATAAGTTTTAAAAGCTGCCTTCTACTTATTTCACTCTTCGCAATTACCAGTTTGTTTATATCAACCACCACACAAAGGTCTTGGAGAGGTCACTCAATAAATAATAAATTTCCCTATCTGCTTTCCCAACTATGCTGACGGAGCCAGAGTTTACTTCCTTCACTTGCCTCCACGAACAATCCCAGTGTCGTGGTATTATTCAAGCCATAAGCTGCTAATAAGCAAGGATAAATTATTAGCAACCTGAAATGCTGGCAAGGTTAAACATTAACTTGTTGTGCAGTCAGATTACAGCATTGCTTTTAGGCAAGCTCTGTGCAGTGCAGGCTCCTACCTGTGCCACCTCCACAGCCCTTCGTGGCCTCTGGTATTTATGATACACAGAAAAGAGAGATGTGTTCCCCCTGAGAGCTGGAGGCAAAAACAGCATCCCAAAAAAGGAAGAGAAAACAATATGCTGAATCCATCAAAGATTGTTACTTCATAGACTTTTCACAGCCAAATAAACATTCTGCAGCTGGAGGTCTGCATGAGCCAGAATAACAAATGTCCTGAGACCTGCTAGAGATTTTGGATTAGGCTGTTGGATGAAAGAGGTTGATCCTGTGCATGCATGCATGGACAGAGGCAAGTATTTAGTGTACAGGTCCTGAAGAATAACTACCTGAAAATACTAGTATTTATTTTTTTTCCCCATGATTGGCAGGGTTTGGGGATGGGGTGGGGAGATTTGGGTTGGGTTCATTTTTCAGTGTGTCATGGCCAGTGGCCCACTGGCACGTATCACACTCCTCTGGGGCATTGGGAGTGATCACTGACATTACAACAGCCTCAGAGATTTGATGGGTACATTTTACAGTGCCCATTTTAAGAGTGTTCACCTGGGACCTTGGTCCCTCAGCCCTTGGTGCAACCCTCATTTCTTTGGCAATCTTCAGTTGTCCCAGGAATGGCTCCTTCAAACACTGCCATCAGCTGGCAAATTCCTACATTTCTCATTCCCTCTTCCTCCCCACCTCTGGAAGAAGTTGGTTGTACTCACAGCTGCCTGGGCAGGTGGATTTTGACACTTTTGAGCAGTGGTTTTCATGGCTGTGACTTTCCCCAACAATTCTTAAGAAACTGAACTGTTTCTGGAGAGGGGACCCTGCTGTGAGTCAGTAGCAGTTGACAAGATGGAAAATCAGGGATAAGAGTTTGACAGTGGAGCAGGGCTGCTCACAGGGTGCCACAGAGATCTGCAACAGGACTCAGACTATGCAGTGGATTTATAAATGGTCTGGAAAAGAGATAAATAACAAGGTGGCATCTGCTGCCAAGATGAATTTCTTCAGGACAGTTGTAACAAAAACAGCCTGCAAAGAGTCACAGGAGTATCTTGCAGTACTAAATCACTTCAAATTAGGAGGAAAAAAAGCTATATTCTGTGTCAGCACAGTATTGCTCATGAAGGAAAACAACTCTTGCTATATCACCAAACAATTGGCTCCAAATTAAACATTGCAGCTCAGGAGACAAATTTCTGAGGTCACCATCAATAGGCCTAGTAATGAATACTTGTGGCAATGGGGAAAAAATGCAAATAAACATCCAGTTAAAATGGTGACAAGAGGAAAGTACAAAGTGATCAGTATCACTGTGCCACTGCCCACAGTGCACACCAGTGCCAGGTAGTTTTGGTCACCCAGTCCAAAAAAGGATGCAGAACTAGAAGATGGAAAGGGACAGAGATGACAGACTTGGACCTTTCAGCCTGGAGATCCATTATTTATCAGGGGACATGATAAAAGGTTATAAAACCATGGATGGTCTAATATAAATCACAGAAGAAATGAAATCAACACATTACAAAAAGCAAAAACCAAACCAACACAGCAAAACCCCAGAAATATTTGATTGATTTGTGGATAATTCCCTTTCTTCCCCCTCCAAGACACTTCCACATCTTCACAATGACTGCTTTCTGAGGCTGCCAAAACATAAGTCATACATTGACCAAGTCCCTCATGAAGGACACGTGGGGAAGCTTGCATGCTTTTGTTACATGATGGAACTCATCTCCACAGAAAGCTGCTCAGGCCAAAAGCAGAAATGTGATCCAGAAAATGGATTAAATAAATTCACAAAGGAGAGATCCCTCTGTTAAGTCCCACAGGGTAAAGCCACCTTCTGCTCAGCAAGTCCCTCAAATGGGAGGCTGAAAAAATCAGCCTGAGGAGGGATTGTGATATCCACGTCTTCCCACAGGCACCTGCTGCTATTCAGTGTCCATCAGTGACATGAGACAAGAAGGAGACTTATTTAAATGCTTTTCTGTTCTATCACCAGCTCTCCAAACCAGAGTGCTAAAGTTTTGAGGGTTTTTTTCATTCCTGAACTATTCCTGTCTCTCATCCAGCAAAGAGTGAAAGGAGATGCACACTAAACACACCAGGTTTTCAGGACAGGTGTATGGTAACCCTGAGATAACCTTACATCATATGTAAATCATTTGGATAGCTCTTCCCAAAACCCTGCTGCTGCTGAAATAAACAAAACACAAACTTTCCCAGATGTGTGCTTCATGAGGAATTCTCACTCAACGTTTGATTTATAATTTGGCATCCTGAGAAAACACAAAACCATGATTCAAAGATGGAATGTAGATGTGGAATTGCTAAGGAGGGAGATAGAAAGGGTTTATTCATAGATTAGCCCAAACTCCTGTATTTGTAAGCTTTTTCACAGCTTCCAAATGTTGCACTGGGCAACTATCCTTCCTCTCATAGTAAGATTAAGGATGAGTGTCCAGACTCCCTTAATTTTCCATAACTGATAGCCAAGCAAAATTTCCTCTGCAAAACTTGCAGGGTGAGCAGTTGCATTTTTGTGCAACAAAAGAAGAAAAGTAGGTTGTTCCACTGATTTCTGCAGGAAAAAGGTTTGCTGTGCAAGTAGCAAGATCATCCCTACAAAAAAAGCAACCCTATTGATTTCCAGAGTGCTTTTCACTAAAACCTCTCCTCCTTCACAGAGACCCAGAGCACTGGGAAAATCAAGAAACCACGTCTATAAGAACCAAAACTAAAGAAGATGGAAAAGAGAACATTGGCTGAAAGAGATTATCAATACAACCTTCATCCCCAGGAAGAAACAAAATCTGACCTAAGAGTGAACGGGAAGGTGAAATCAGCAGAGAGCTAAGGACAAGCATTAAACAACACCAGTATGAATGACTACACATCTACATATATCTGTATCTTCCACAGATATTTTGGCAACCTTGGCTAAATGATGATCTAGCCTGGCACCCATTCTTTCCAACTCATCTGCTTGTTAAAGGTGTCAGCTCCCTTGCACTGCCTACGGGAATATTTTGACGGAAGTGTCACAGAGGACTCACTGGTGCAGTTTTCACTTGGCATCATTGACATCTTCCCTTTGTTTCTGAGTCTCCTCTTCTTCCAGCTGCATTTCTCTCCTTTTTTAACCTTTTTATTTTCTTTTCCCCACAAGAGGAGATCTTCCATCAGTGCCTTCTGCAGGTTGTGCCAAGCGAACACCACTGTAACGTTACAGAATTTCTCCATCTTCCTGGCAGCTAGGCCCTGTCCTGGGGCACATAAGATAAAACTGAGGGAGAACTCTGAGGCAGGCAGAGTCTAAAGCTTTTGTTGTAAATAAAGACTTCCTATAGAGCCATGAAGGTCTCTCATAACACATGCATGGAGAGGAAAAAAAGAACAGTTTCGGTAATTTTAGCCAGGAGCCTTGTCACGCAGACTAAACACTGACCAAAGAGCAACCAAGGATAATAGGAGTGTGCAAATACATAAAGCCTTACATGTGGCCAGGAAACTGACATTTAATCCAAACTAATTAAATGTGTTTTAAACAGTACATCAAAGGCTTCTCAAATTCAAAGGTGGTGGCAGAAACAGAAGACAGGGAAAATAAACTAAACAGAGAAGTGGCAAGAAAAAAATATGGGAATTTTGGTCTAGAAAAATTTAGACTGCTCCAACGGGGAGAGTAAATAAAATTATCCAAATTTATTCTGTGGGAGAATGGTACTAGGAAAAAGGGATGGGTTCAGGAGCACTGGGAACCAGCAAACAGCACCCAAAAAGTCATCATTCTCCACACCCACACAAGGCAAAGATTGGCTCTTTGAGTAGTGAAGCAAAAGAGGTATTGTATGAAAAATACGGTAACTTCTAGAACTTGCAACATAACCTCAGCCTACCAGGAAAAGCCAGGCTCATAGTGAAATCATGCATTCAATGGGACCCAAGAGAATACTCAACCAAGGCAAAAAATAGCTGCTCCAGCTTATTAACCGCCTCCCCGGCATCCTGGGGACAACAGGGAGCTCCACCAGCAACCTCAGCGGGAGAAACTGCTCCTGATGAAATACCCTGAGTGTCCTGCCCCTTCCCCAGGGCCTGGCCCCACCACAGAAGCTGTTTTGGCTGGCTGGGAGGTGGGGCAGGGTGAGGAGCAGGTTCAGCCTCCCTGTGTAGCCAACCTGTCCCTGGGCAGGAGGAACCCACTCCTGGGAGGGAGCTGGAACTGAGGGCTGAATGCACAAAATCTCAGCTGGGCCATCCAAGCTGGCAGGCTGGAAGAAGGAAAGAAGAAATCCCGTTCAACTTGGCAAGACCCTAACTGGTGAGGAACAGAAAGCACCTGAGAAAGTGAAAACTGTACCAAAGGGATTGCATGAGTAAAGGAGATGGGAGTAAGGGAAATTTAACCAGGGGAAAAAAAAAAGTAATCAAGATTTCTTGGGCTCATTAAAAAAAAAAAATCTAGAAAGACAGACCCATAAATGGAGACATTTTTATACCAAAATGTTTCATACCTTAAAAAGTACATGGCAGACCAGGGACAAGATGATGTAGTAGGCCTTTCCCAATGGCTTCCAGCAGTTTCCCTTTAGCTCTACCCATGTGGTTTTACTGCCTGGAACAGCTCTGCTGCAGTGAGAACTGGCTGATCCCTGAGCACAAACAAGCTGAATTTCCAACCAGCAAGCAGTGCCCATGAAGTCCATGGGACTACTCATGCATAGCAAACACATCCCTAGGTGCTGGAAATGATGGATATAGACATTTTTCAGCCTTGGCTGTACCACCGAAATCTTATCTGTGAATAACTCTTCTCCTCCTGGAACACAGACAGCCTCCTTTCCTTCACTATTTGTGTTATTTGCTCCCAGGTCTGAATTGAGGCTTGAGTATCTGTGTGTAACCCTGCTCCTTTCAGCCTGCCCTTCTTCCCTGAATAACTGCTTCTGACAGTTTCTTAACTAGATCTGAAAGGACATTATATGAGCTAGAAGCAGCTGAGCCAGTTGAACAGCTTCATCCATCTTCCTCCTCACCTGTGTTTTGGTCCATCCTTTCATTTTTAACAGGCAACTTGGTGCATTTTTTTTAATTAAGTAAAATACCCATCATCTTTGCAATATTTTCTTTAGGTTGTTTACTTTAATTTTGCTTTCCCTACTTAATCTTTTTCACAAAGCCCTATGCATTTTTAAATCTTCCAAGGAAAATAATTACAAAGATAATCCAGCTGAGTGTAATCAAACTGCAGGGTTCTTTATTTTCCTGGCCTTTTAATTTAATTTCACATCCTGTGGTCTTAAAGAAATATTAGGATTATGTCATCTTGTTATTGTTTAGATTACACGCCAGTAAAAATAGGGGGGTTACCAATTCTTTTCTTCCCCACTGCCACACAAAAAACTCCTACAGCACACAGAATATTTTCAAAATAAAGATGCAGGGGAAGGTCTCAGATGAGCATGAGTTAGATCCCTAACTCCCAATTTTCTGTCCAGAACCTGTGTTTATTTGGTTGGGTTTTTACATCAGCACAGTAACTGCTTTGATAAAACAATCTGCTTTTAAAGTTTTTCAGTGCAACAATATGGATCCTGATGTGATGTTGTAGCTTTCCCTGGATCAGTACAAACCAGAAGTCACTCACAGAGTAACACTGTCAGGAAACCAGCGAGGGAGATGAATCAGTCAGCCGAACAACAAAACCACAACTTGTGTCTCTACCCATGCAGGAGGACCCTGGCCCCATCCTAGCAGTCAGTTTTGAGGTTTGCAGGGATCAGAACACATCTGCAGTAAGTCTGACTGCACAACTGGGGCTTCAGTCCCTTCCCTGCAAACACCAAAGTCCTCAGCACTCAGGTCTTCCTCCTCTGAGCTGGGAGGAGATCATTAGCAGCTCTCAGCTAGCACAGCAGTGCCTGGAAAGGGAGCTCATTTTCCAAGAAGTCAGCCAGGATGCAATTGTGGGGTCTTTGTTGTGTATTTTTTCCAGGAGTAGCTGTCCACAGGTATAAAGGAAAAAGGAAGCAGGATCAGCCACCAAACAGGTGTAACATACGCCCAGGGCCTAAAGCAGCAAAGTCAGAGCTGCTGAATTCCTCTTAAGCTGTTTCTCCTTCGAAATGAGGCAGCACATGCCAATCCAAACTCACTGGGGACAAAGGCATGGACAGGTAGGGCTCATCTTGGGTATGACTGTGTTTGAGACTTTCATTCTGGAGCTGTTTATCACAAATACACATGGGTTGGTTTGGTCCACGTGCTGCTGCTCTGGCAACACTCAGCAAAGCTTCACTAAAACCACCTCTTTTGGGTGTTTTTGACTAAGTTCTCAGAGTGTTCTTAACTAATGCAAAAAAAGAGTTGTAAAGTTATGTCAATGTCATGTGTAAGTACTGAAAATTCTTTTCTGAGTGGATAATTTCAGCAACACTAAGTTAAAACCTTCTCAGAAAAAGAACATACAGATAACAGAGACAGGCAGTCTCCTCTTAGATTTATTATTTTGCACTTGAGGAAAGCAATCCCATGAGATTAATGGAGCAGATGTAAGTAGTTCTACTCAAACCTCCACAGTTAACATTTGTACTAAAAGTTTTACTACATAATAGGTTCTCTGTGTTAATAACCTGGCTCAGTACTAAATATTTTTTAAATGCCTACAAACCCAACAAGACAGATAGCAATCAGGCCATAACAGTTCCACACAACAACACAGGAAGGAGCACGGTTCTCTCTCCAGTGAAAAAGTTTGGATGGAAGAGCTCTTGATTTCTCCAGCATTGCCACATCCCCAGCACTGCTGCCCATGTCTGCAGACTGGAGAGCCCCAGAGTGTCCACCAAGGGCACAGCTACAGCTCTTTACCTTGCTCTGCATCAGCCCTGCTATCAAAAAATATAAAAAAAACCGACACAGGAAATATATTTCAAGCCAGTTCTACACACACACATTTGCCCTAAGCCAGGTGTGACTACAGAACTAATTGCCTTCTCTAAAATTTTGAAGTGATTCAGACTTGCACATTCTTTTCAGAAAGGCCTGAAAATTCCTCTTTTCTGAATATCCTTGATTAAAATATGACATAGTCTTGACTCTTCCAGGTACTTCTTTTTCCCCAGAAAGAAATGGTTCCAGGAAACTAATTTTTATAAACTACTGCTTAAAAGCACCCGGTGGCATCTGAAGCGATGGCTGACTCCATTCTTGAAATACTTTATTTGAAAGCTATTACAGTGGTGAGCTTCTCTTGAACTCTAAAAAGAAAACTAAACTGAGACACCACATGGAAGCTTCCTCTGCTTACAATGATTTCCACACAAAGCATTTTGAGTTTACGTCAAGGGATGGAGGACAGGACCTTAGACTCTGCATTCAGGGAACTGGCTAATGAAGTTGCAATAACCATATTCTCCATGGAGTTTTGGCTGTCACTACAGCCACCTTCTTTCCTTCAAAATATGCTTTTCATTGTTCTCCTGCCCTTTTTCCAACTGCTCCACAGCCAAGTTCTTGGAAAGCAATCACGCTTCATGTTTAGGATTTATTGCTAGTCCTTTGCCAGTACGGACACACACAAATCTCTCCTGTGATCATCCTGCAAAAGCAAGCTAAAAATACAGCAATTTATGAACAGGCACATTTTGCATGTTATATGGCATCAGTGTGCACTCATCAAAAAAATCTGAGAGTATAAAAGGTCACCCCTTTTGTCTAGGCCACTAGAAGGCTCTGCTTGGGTGCCATAAATAGCTTATTTTAGAATTCCAGCCTACCTAAAAAGGGAAAAAAGCATTTGCATTGTGTTTCAGTGGCTGAAGATATTTTTTTCCTTTTACATGGTAAACTTCGTGCTTTAGAAACTCTAGGTTTGACAAAAAACACAGTTCATCTTCCAAAGTGGCTGCTTTAAAACCAATGACTAAATTAGACACCACAGTTATCACTTAAACTTCAAAGGGGTGAGAACTGTCTGTTTGTACATATTTTTTAAAGGATTTTGCAATTTCAGAGTCGAGTTGTATTTCTGTTTTGAGATGTGTTTCAGGCTGGCTGAGGAAGCTCATGCCCACAGAAGCAGCAGGAAACATCAGGGAAGGCTGATCCTATGGCTAGGAAGGAATGGTTCATGAGGAAGGATACTCAGGTAATCACCATGCCTTGGTCATGTTTTTCAGACCACATTGTTTATTTTTCATACAAGCACTGCAGTTCAATTATCAGTCTCTTTCAAAGACTTGTCTTTTATCAGCTTATTGCTTTTGACAGGCAAGGGTAGATTCAAGACTCTGCGGATACAATTTAACTCTTCTCTGGATTAGGACTATTAAGGTTTCTCTGAGACCTTGGGAGACTCAGTTCTTGGTCTCTCCTGGCTCCTTGTTTCTGATGATGCCCTCTGTCAAACCACCACAAACTGGGAAAGTGGACTGGGGCTCATTGCCCAACCTGGACTCGTTGCTGGCGGCGTGGTGGATCTCCAGTACTCATGGCTGGGTGATTCTGTGCCTCAGACACCACTGCTGACACTCAGGAACAAGAAGGCTGATGAAAGGAAAGGTCAGTGAAATGGCTTTAAACTGACAGAGGGCAGGATTAGATGGGATATTGGGAAGAAATTCTTCCCTGTGAGAGTGGGAAGGCCCTGGAACAGAGTGACCAGAGAAGCTGTGGCTGCCCATCCCTGGAAGTGTCCGAGGTCAGGATGGGGCTTGGAGCAACCTGGGATGCTGGAAGATGTCACAGGAGGTGGCACTGGATGATCTTTAAGGCCCCTTCCAACCCAACCATTCTGTGATGCCATGAAGATCCAGATAAACGTTTTACCACTTCATGATCTGGGGTTCTTACTCAACCCAAAATGACTGCAATTGTTATTGTTTTGATTTTCTTCTTATGACTCTCATCTTTCTTGTCTTCCCTTCTCAGCTTATTCTTCTCCCCAGGCAATACTAGATAGCTCCCAAATACCTATTTGGTTCCTATAATTAAACCAGATGAATTTTCTATTCAGTCTGAAAAGGGATTAACGATTTGCGAAATGGGACTTTGCATTCAAGAAATGAGAAATTATAGTTGAGGAAACAGCATAAATTTACTCCTAATAAATAATGAATGGACTTTCAAGTGCAGTAAATCTCCATTCTTACATGCTCAAACTGACAGACATCTGAGTATAACAAGTAACTTATGTGTAATTTTGTGTCAAAACCTTCATATTCTGCAAAAATATTAAAATTTCCTGAAATTTATTCTCTGCTCAAAACTATTCACTGAAATGCATTTTTGTATGTGAACCACATTTACTCTTTTTGTTGCTCTAATAAGATTACTCATGTATCACATGGCATCAGTTAATTCTGGGTGTGCTTCTCATTGTGATCATCAGGATTTAAGTGCAAGTATTCGTGTAGCAGTTATAAAACTTGCCCCCTGGTATTTCAGCTAAAAGAGCTCACTTTACATCAGGGGTGAAGGAACTTAGACAAGGGACCACAGGGAAAAAAAAAAAAAAGTTACCAAGGCCAGAGCAAAAGAGTTGCAAAATTTAAACCAATATTTGCTATAAAACATTTGTGGTGGCCACTCAGCCCTACTTCTGACTCCCTCAAACGTCCTCACTGTTGGATTTCACACTGCAGCTCTACCTAAGCCTCTCTGACACTCCCTTTGCTACTGGCAGTAGGTTTGCGTCCCCCTTGTAATTCTGACAAAACTTCTGCCTTTAGTGACATTTGCAGAGTGGATCCCATCGTTTTTCTTCTCCTAACATTAAGGACCACATGCCATTGAGCTAATACAGCTTTAATTTTGACTTCACAAGTGGAAACATACAGGCAACACTTAGGCTACACCTTCACCCAGCGAAATCTATTGATGCAGGACCTGGAACTAAGCTATTTTTAGATACCATAATCTTCAATATATTAACTTGCTTTTACTCTTGGTCTAGCATATGTTGTCTGCCTTCTTCATCTGCAATGAAAGCCACCTACATGACTCGCTGCAAATTTTAAAACAACTTTACTCACAGCAGCTTGCAACAGTAACTAAAGTGTGACAACCTATCTCATACAGGAATAACACTTGTGGCTCTGCTGTCAGGTACATCATTTGCCCTTTGTTCTTCATTTAAGAAAATTTCATATCCCTTAAAAAAAAAAAAAAAAAAAAGGCTTTAAAAATAAATTTGCACCAGGCCTCCAAAAAATGTTGGAGGTTCATACATGGTTTAAAGAACAGTTGGAATGTGGTTTGGAGGAAATCTTGATACATTTCTGCCATTTGGATTATAGCTAACATCTTCTTTAACACAACTTTAACACAATAAAGCAACATGACTGTAATCATCTTCCTGAGAATGGTAGAAAAGGACCATAAAACCAAGCAGCACATTTAAAATTACTTGCAAAATATCGGCTCTCTGTAAACAACACACAATAACTGTAATTAATACCAGCCCTTTAAAGTATTCCTAAAGTCTACTGAAATCTAAACCGGCAGTGTATGACTGGAAGCAACAACTGCATCCTGAACAACATGAAAAATGACAACAGAAAATAAAAGATCCTCCATCAGAAGTCAAAAAGTTATAATTCACTGATCTGCTGAATGGGATAACACCTTTGCCCTTATTATTTGTAGAGCTTTTCTGGGAGGATCTCAGGACTTTACTCTTTAGCTAAGCCTCAAAAGTTCAACAGCCTGTGAGTTATATAAACACTATTTTACAATTTGAGTTATTTTCCCAGCAAAAGGATCGCTCCAGGGGCGGACTGTTTGAATGCTCTCTCTCACAAAATGAACGCTGCTTTACTCGTAGTTCCACAGCTTCGGAGTGGCCGAAGCTGAAGCCCACCCAAGCGGTGCCCAGCCTCGCTCGCAGGCAGCTCCAGCGCTCCGGCGGACAGCGGAGAGAACACGCTGCAGGTTGTACCGCACCTAAAAACGCCTGGTCCAGCAAGCGCCGTCAGGGAAGAAACTCTGAGCAAAGGCTTGGGAAAAACGCCTTATTTTAAGCAGCAAGCAAGTAAATAAACACACAAACATAAAAAATGGGTTGGAGCAGACAGAAGGCGACCGTGTCTTGGCAGCGATGCCGCAGCCGTGAGACGTGTTGCTTGTGCGTGGCGCTCCCGGCTCCAGCCGGAGGGATGCTCCCGGGCGGACGGGGGCTCCGCGGGGAGCCCCGAGCCCCGGCCCCGCCGTGCCCGGCGCCCGGCTCCGCGCTCCGCAGCCGCGGGAGGATTTCCGCCCGCGCGGGGAGAGGAAACCGCGTCCGCTCCCGACAGGGGGACAGCAAGCCCCGGGAGCCCGATCCTCCGGTGGTTGTCGGGGCTCGGCTCTGCGAGTCCTCGGGGTCGGGACGGGGATGCTGCCGGAGCCCCCGGCCGCAGCCGAGCGTCTTTTCAGGGCGCCCCGCGCCGAGCAGCGGCGGCTCCGCGGAGGCGGCTCCGGCATCGCCCGGAGCATCCCCGGTGCCCGAGCGCGGCGGCGGCCGCGGGGGGCAGCCCCCGCTCGGAGACCCCCGCGTCACCCGCGGGCGGGGGCTGAGCCCCCAGCCCCTCTGTCCGGCTCCGGCTGGGGACAAACACGCTCTCAACAATGGGCATGTTTGCAGCAACATGATCTCACCTAATAACGCCGAATAAGGCAATGACTGTACGGGGAAGCGATACGATCCTGCCGGTCTCACCACACGGCGCGGAAAGCTATTTGCAGATTTGCTAAGCCCTTTTGAATGAATGCATCTGCAGCTGACCTTTAACAATAGACGCTGAAATAGCACAATCTGTGGGACCAGATTTGAGGGGGGGGGGAGGCGGGAAGGGGGAAGGAAGAGATGGGTGAATATTGTAATCTCTGCAATCTCATTCACTTCCTTTCCCAAACCCCCGCGCACAGGGAAAAACAGCGGTATTTTCCTTTTCACCGGGGCTCCGTCTCAAACAAGCCGTTTCCAACGCCGGCACAGCCACATGGCACCCCGACAGCCGCCGCCGGCGGGACCGGCGCGCATCCCCACCGGTGCCCGCCCGCATCCCGCGGGCATCGCTCCGCGGAGGGGCGACTGCGACAAGGATGCTCCAGCCCCCTCTCCCCTCCCGCCGCTCTCTCACCTTCCCTGGCTTTCAGCAAAACGGTGTTGGCAACGATGTTTTCCAGCTCCATTGACGAGCTCGGGCAGCGCAGGCAGCGGCACTGCAGCAGGACGTCACTCCGAGGTGCGGAGTCTCCGGGCGACCACCCGCCTCCTGCCCCTAGCGCGCTGTCCCCCCGCGCATCATCCCCGCCTGCCTTGCCCGCTCCCCCGCGCTCCCCGGGCGGAGGCGGCGCTCCCCGCACTGCCTGCTCCGCCGCGCCCCGCTACTCCATCCTCCGCCCCGCCGGCTCCCCCGGTGGTTTGAGGGCTCGGGCGCTCCTGCCTCCCTCCCCCGGGGGTGTGGCAGCGCCGAGCGGCCCCGCAGCCCCGCGCAGGCGCCGGCCCCGCCGGGCTGGGCACGCCGGGACGTGTAGTCCTGGGATGGCACCGCCGCACCTGGCGCCGGCTCCGCAGCCGCGCAGGGTCCCCAGGGAGGGACGGTCCCTCTCCGCCTAGGGGAGAGGGAGAGCACGGGCAGGGACACGGGCAGGGGCCGGCCGGAGCGTCCCGGGCGGTGCGGGTGGCTGTTCGCCGCCGGGGATGCGCGGAGCTCCCGCGGTCCCGGCCCCGGTGCAGCCCTGGTGCCGCGCTCCATCCCGCGGCGGCTGCTCGGGGCTCCCCTGGTCCTGCCCGCGGTCCCCAGGGCTCCCCGGCCCCGCTCCTCCTGCTCGTCACTCCCCCCGCAGGTGCCCACACTCGTGGGAAGGGGTCGCCGACACCCGGCAGACGTGTCCCCCCCGCCCTTCTCCTTCGGCCGGGGCTTCTCGCCTTTCTCGGGATCTCAAAAGCCCCCTACGGAAGAACCAGGGGGAACCCCATCTCTCCTGCCCCACACCATTGTTTTCACCCTTGTAAGGAGCTGTGTGAGGCATCAGCCACTTGTGGAAAGTTTGTGAATTTTAAGCGCTAGATTGCAACATAAACTCTCTCCTGTCTACATAGGACAGATGCTCATGTCAGCATGATTCTGATTTTCCTAGCAACGGGGTAGATCGATTCATCAGGTCAAGCAATGAAAGAGGCATAAAAACGACCCATTACTCTCACTGACACTCTTCCCCATCTGTATTTGCATTGATTAAATCCACACGAAGCAAATCAAATTAACATGCACCTTCTTGTAAGTGGAGCTAGACACTACTGTTTTCTTCTCCTTTTTTTTTTTTTTATTGTACCAATTTATTTCTTTCCACAGCCACACAGAAATGACCTGCAGTAGCAGAGCTTGCAGACTGCCTCGAACACATTTTCTGAACATAGGAAATAGATGAGAAATGCACTTAATGAATAATACCTTGGGGGTAAAATTGCTACAATAAATGCCTTTTGTACCTGATTAAGTGTCAAAGGTTTGACCTTTGAAAGTTATTGTGCATAGCAGGTGGCACTGCTATGTACAATCTTCCACAGCCTCTCTCCTGTCGCTTCAGAAGAACATTCAGCCTTCAGACCCATTCCATGTTGTGTTTTTTTTTTTTTCTTTGTAATACAAGTTCTATACAGCAGCAGTTCTGTCTGTAAGTACCGGAAGATTTTTCTCTGATTAAATAATTCTTGAGGGAGAAATTGCTTCCTGGAAACCAGAGCCTTAGCACAGAGATGAGGCTCCTAAGGAGCATCTGCCCTGCTTGTTGTTTGAACTCTTCTGTGCGAGCACTGATGTAAACAGAGCAGATTATGCTCGGTTCTAAGTGCATTTCACATCCCTGCCCAGCCTCCCACTAATGATCATCTTAAGGACAATGCAAACATCACAACGTGGCTGATAGTGGAGGACAGAACTTTTATTACACAGAATGTTTTTAATGCTGCAAGCTACTCCTCTCTCCAGGGGACAAATGAAGGCATGTGTCTAAGTGCCCATTTTGTGAAGCACCACTCACTGCAGCAGCAGTGGGATATCGCTGTGTCTGCTGCACCTCCGGATGACACTGATCACTGGGGAGGGATTTACCTTCATGGGAGACTCCACCGGGAGCACTGACTGTGTTTGGTGAGTTATTTTTATAGAGGTGCCTGAATGAAGAGGGCAGATCTTTAAGAGCTCAAGTGTGATTGCACTGGCAATCAGCACGTGCACCCAACAGCTCTACTGCTCCTCTTTTATCTAATATCTGTATGTACCTCTAGATATGTGGAGTCACCCACAGTGTTGCCCTGTGGGACAAAAGTGTGACTCCAGCAGGCTGATGTTGTCCTGTATAGTTTCAAATATTTAATTCTTGAAAGGGCAAACCTACTTATCAAAAGAGTTACGACAGATGGAGTTTGGAAATCCCACGGAGCTACCTAGCGTTCATGAGCGGCGCAGCTCCGGCGTGCTCCACGGTCCTGGCAACCAAAGCCACACTCAGGCAGCTCCTGCAGGAGCAGGGACAGCCAGCAGCGTGTGTGCTGCTGCCACAGGGGTTGTTCCAGCTCAGCTGGATGGCTTTGCATTGAAGTCAACCAGAGGCAGCCTGGTTAAATGTGGTAAAACATAACTTAAAGGTGGCTGAGTGCAGGGAGTGGGGATATCTGAGCTCTGCTACCGGGCTGCTGAGGCTCTGCAGTAATATGTGGGTCTTAGTTATGTATCTACATGGAGAGCAGCAATTCTGACTTTGTGCTTATTGGGAAGAGCAATGGAGAGGGTTTTTTCAATATTCTTATGTTAACAGACAAGCCCCCCTCCCCGCCTTGTTTCTACTAAATCTGACTCACTGTGGTGCACTAGGACATGGAAGGAGGTGTGTTCACTAGCACTCACCAGCACTACTTTGAAAAACAAAATCAAGGTGATTGGTCCTCACTGCGTCTCTCTTTTCTACTGCATTTTTAAAGCCTGATTAAACCCCTGATATATGACACAGGCCTGAGATGGATGGCTCCTTTCACGGATGTGGCCCCCTATGTGTTGTCAGAGCAAATTCCACTGCACAAGAAGTCTATCAGTTGGTTTTTGCAAAACCCACTGCAGCATTTGGACTCTTACCTCATGACTGCTTCACAGCTGTCAGTATCTTCATTCTCACATCACCTGGAACAACTGGTTCACAAAACCAACAACAACAACAAAATTAGGAAGAGGTAGATTTATTTATATCCATTTTCTCTTGTGGTGACACAGTCCTTTAATTTCAAGCTATGTCCAGGTGGCAAATGGCTTTCCTGGGGTTGTATTGGACAGACATATGGTCCACACCTGATTTAATGGAACAGTCAGGTTGTCTGTGAGTGAGGGAGAAGGAAACAGAAGACCTGTAAATCTGTTCCATTGCTTATCTGACTCTATTCACTCTTGTAAAATGGTGCTGAAATATGTGGACTCAAAGACAGGGTGGCAGGGAAGGAATGCAGGGAAGGAACACAGGTCTCTTTTGCTGGCCTAAATATCCTGATTCAACACTTGCTAAGAGAAAAAGGAAAATTTAGTCTGAATCCTATGCAGAAGCAACCAATATTGAAAGGGAAAAAAAAGGGGAGAGGCTACCAAAAAAACATCTCATATTCCGAAAAATGTGCTTTCTGAGGTGCTTTAAAAATGTGCTTTAAAATTTCCATCCGAAGTCATTCAGGAGAGGCTCCTAAAAACCTAAAAGCGCTGAAGATCAGGGTGACGCAGGGCTGGCAGCCATCTTCCCTTTATGGGAAAAGCGAGGTTTGTAAATGAAACGCCAACACCGAGCTAGACCCGAATGCATCAGTGTAATAGGAACAGGGAAGCAGCGAGGCACAGTGTGATATTCTGAGCCACTCGAAGGATGAGTCATCGGCAGGGTGGGCTCGCACAGCTCCAGCCAGAAACACAGCGGCAACACACCCAGTTTTATCCTGCCACCAGAGCAAAACCGCTCGGCCTCGGCACGGCCGCCTCGAAACGCAAGGATAAGACCCCCGGTGAACCAGATGTCAGAAGGGCTTTTGCCTGTACTTATCAACTGGAAACATACCCTAACAGCAGCTATCTCCTAAATCCACGTTCTAACACTTAATTAATGCAGTAAAGCCCGTTCGTGATTAGCCCTAAGCTGGATTGTGCTTGGAATTGCTTCTGAAACTTACTGCTACAAACGGGCAAAAAAATTCTTTCTCCTCCTGCTGAGCTTGGGTATCAGCAGGTGGGAGCACACAGGCCTGTGAGAGCATTTGCAGGCAGCTGGAATATTTTCCAGCGCCCCTGTGTGCAAGGACAGAGGCTGCCATCTACCAACAGTCACGGGGTGATGCATCGTGCTGCCTAAGCCAAACTTTTTGCTTTGGTTTAGATAAAAATGTTTATGCCCCTGTTGTTGTTTTTTTTCATTTCCCAGCCTCTTTTTCAGTTATCTGTTTCCTCAAGGTAGAGGACAAATGATTTTTACACCATTTGATCACATGGAATAACATAACCTCCTAGAAGATGAGCAGATTTTATTTTTAAACAAACAGACATATGTATCCCATGCTCTGCACAGAATTTGCCACTCAGTGATCCACAGCAGCAGTTCTGATTTAGTATTTGCTCATCCCTTTCATCAAGTTTAGATAGAAACAGCTACTTTTCCCCTAAAATTTTGTTGTGTGAAAGATGATCTTTCAAAGAGTTCTTTAAAATCTAACACTTACAAAACAATAATGGAAACAAGACACGAGTGTTATCTAGTATTTTTTATCAACTGATCTTGCAGCTTTTCACCAGAAAGACATGGATAACTATTCCCAGATGGGAAAAGAGAGGCACAAAACGGGAGCAGGCAGATAAGTATCCTAACCAAAAGGAACATTCACATCTCCCATTATTTATTCAAGTGCTTTATGTACTACTCTGCACCTTGTATACCAACTTCTCCTTAAAGCCTGCTGAAGTCCCTGGAGAGTCTTTCACCAACTTCACATCTCAATTTGATTAAGAACCAGGTTTAGTACCTGCTGTAGTTTGTGCCAGAGCCAGAGCTGAGGAAAAAGGAACAACTTTTATCAGGTGCACTTTGGCAGTGACAAGGTCCATCTTCAGATTGCAGGGATGCTCATTTTGCAAAGGCAAAATGGAAAATGCCCCTCATTAAATGGCAGTAGTTCAAGCTTTTGCACAGAGGTCTGAGAAGCTGAATTATGCTGCCTCCATAACAAAGTATGAGCAATATTTCCTCACCTGCAAGCCAAGAGTTTAAACAAAGAGTTTTAAACAAATATAACTTTCCGGGGATGGGGGGAAGGGCATTGGTTTAGAATACATCAACTTAGAAATTTTGTGAATAATCATCTGTGGATGAGACAGCCATCCTCAGGAAATCCGAGCAACAGCCCTTTTCTGGCTGCCACAATGCAGCTCCCACTGCTGAGGGAAAAGAACCCAGCCACCCCTGGGCACACGATTTGCTGCCCAGCCCCAGGGCACTCGTCTGGGCAAATACATCTCTGTGTCCGAGGGCACGTGCCAGGTATTTCTTGCACGCAGTCATGCCATCCTGCACTGCTCTGAAAAGAATCAGCACAGGTAATGGCTCCCCTCAGGTGTCCCAGGCTCAGCTTCACTGCTCACTGCTCTGCTTGCAGCCCTCAGCAGTGGCACAAAGCCCTCCCACACCTCTACCCTGGTCACAATCTCCACAATCGCTCTTTCCCTCTCCTAATCCAAGGCTGCAGACTAGGGCAAAGCTCATCCACACTCTTTCTAATTTACAAATTGTTTACTTACTTCCACTTTCATTATTCTGGCTGCTCTGCTAGGAATTACTTTTTTTTTTTTTTTTTAGATTTTCAGAGCCACGTTTCCAGCTGTCATTGGCTACATCTAGATTAATAAATTCAAGGTGCCAGTGACTGAAATTTGCCATGATGTTAAATGCCTGAGAAAGGACTCAGCACACTTCTGGACAACACCAATTAATACTGCCCCAAATAATTCCTAGGCATAGTAGAGAGTTAATACCAGCTAGCTATCAACCCTAACAGGCAGGTTGAACACAATCCTCCCTCTTTTGAGGCACTGAGGTTTCACTATTACAGAGGTGACTGGACCATGCAGATGGATCAGTACCAGGAATAGGTTCAGAAGTGTAGATTTAGCATTCATTGAGTTCATCCCAGGGGTTGCTGACATTGCTCTGGCTGCCTTTGGCTTTGCCCCCCAAAGCTGATGGTTGAGCTTATCCTGCAAGCAGAACCAGACTTTTCTCTAGTTCACAAGGTCCACTCATTCTAAAATGTCGTGGATATTAATAAATGTATGAAAGCAGAAATACTAAAACCCAGAAGAGAAACTGAGTTCAACTTGGTTTAACTGCTTAGATGAAGGAACACAAAGAAACAAGCTAGGAGCTGTGAAGATGGTGAAGAGCCTTGAGGTGATGCTTGAGGCTGAGGGCACCTGCTCTGCTCAGCCTGGAGGAGACTGAGGGGAGACCTCATTGCAGTCTAAAACTCCTTTTGAGAGGAAGAGAGATAGAGGCAGACACTGATCTCTGCTCTGTGGTGATCACTGACAGGACCCGGGGAATGGCCTGAAGTTGAGTCAGGGGAGGTTTAGGTTGTATATTTGAAAAACCAACAGGTTTTAGAAAAAACAGAGGGTGACTGGGTGCTGGAACAAGCTCCCCAGGGAAGCGGGCACAGTACCAAGCCTGACAGAGTTCAAGAAGTGTTTGGACAACGCTCTCGGGCACATGGTGTGACTCTTGGGGTGTCTTGTGCAGGGCCAGGAGCTTTGATGACCCTTGTGTATTCCTTCCAACTGAGAATATTCTATGATTCTGTAACTATAATTCGAGTGAGTTCAATAATGTCAGAGCCAATTGTAAGCGTGTATGTGGAAGGTTTCTGAGCACAGAAAACACCACACAGCACACAGCAAACACCACCCAGCCCTGCGAGGCCGGGGCCGGCAGGCTCAGCCCGGGCACAGCACCAGGGACATGGCACTGGTGAGGCCGCACCTCAAACCTGTGTCCAGTTCTGGGCCCTGCAGTTCTGGAAGGGCATTGAGGTGCTGGAGCAGGTCCAGAGAAGGGAAAAGGTCTGGAGCACAAGTCCTGTGAGGAGCAGCTGAGGGAGATGGGGGCAGCTCAGTTGCGTGAGTATCCACAACTCCCTGACAGGAGAGGTCGGGATCGGGCTCTGCTCCCGGGTAATAAAAGGCAAGACGAGAGGACAGGCCTCAAGCTGTGCCAAGGGAGGTTTAGGTTGGACATCAGGAAGAACTTCTTCACAGAAAGGGTGATTACACATTGGAATGGACTGCCCAGGGATGTGGTGGAGTCACCGTCCCCGGAGGTGCTCAAGGAAAGACTGAACGTGGCCCTCGGTGCCATGGTCTGGTTGACCCGGTGGCGTTCGCCCGTAGGTCGGACTCCACAACCCAAGACGCCTTTCCCCAAGCGATCGATTCTGCCATCCTGTGCCCGCCTGCGCGTCCCTCACCGCCCCTCTGGGGTTCCCGCCCCCGGCAGCCCGCCCCGCTCCGCTCCGCCCGCCGCTCGACATGGCCGCCGCGCTGGGGAGGCTGCTCCGCGCCGCCGTGAGTCAGGGACCGCCCGCGGGGCTGCCCGCCCGGCCCGGCCCGGCCCCGCCGCCGCGCTCACCCTCCCTGTCCCTCCCTGTCCCTGCAGGTGCCTGTGGCTGCCGCCGCCGGGAGGAGGGGGACGGCACGGCCCCCGGCCTGCGCCCGCCGTGCCTTCAGCCTCGGTAAGTGCGGGAGGGCGGGCGGAGGACGCGCCCCGGGAGCGCTCCCGGGCCCGGCCCGCAGCTCTGCGTTCTCCCCTCCGCAGGCTCCTCCCGGTTCGCCGCGGCGGTGACCCAGCACGCCCCGTACTTCAAGGGAACGGCCGTCGTTAACGGGGAGTTCAAGGAGCTGAGCCTAGATGATTTCAAGGGGAAATACCTGGTTCTCTTCTTCTATCCCCTGGACTTGTGAGTGCGGGTTTCTCCCCTTCCCGATGGGCCTTCTGCCCTGCTGAAGGTCATCACAAGCGCTGCAGGTCGTTCTGGTTTTGCCCGATTTGAGCCAGTCTTGCAGGGCAGATGTGCCTGTTTCTAGAGCGTGAGTGATAAGATTGGGGACACACGGCCATCGTGTTTTAAAGCAGTGGATAGGGTGGCTGGAGAGCATCTTCTAGCTGCAGGGACTGCATCGGGAGCTGGCTGTGGTTCCTGTTACAGTCAGATCCCAGGGGTGAGGGCATTGCCTTGCAATTTGGGGCTGCCTTGGAGAATCTGCCCTTGAAGCCACAAGGCCAGCAGAACTGCAGATACACAACTTCAGGGCAAAACATGACAGGATGGGGGTCAGTCTGCTCAGAAGACTTGAATCACCAAGAGCATCCTGATGCATGTGAGCACATGAAGAAGGGTTTAACATGCAGATCTTTCTGCTTAGTTTCCAAAAACTCTCTGGAGAGTCTCTAGCAGAGACAGTTTCTCTGTCTTTGTAAGGAATCTATCTAGAACTCAGAGAAGGTAACTGGTGTGCCAGTTGTGTGGCTATGACTTGGTTTGAGACCGACACTAATCTTGAGGAGGCTAAAATTATCAGTCTAAAGAGAACACTCTGCTGCTTTCGTGCCTAGAAACACACACGAGAGTCTTCTCTAGAGAAGATGGCAGAATTATTACAGCCTGATCTGTCTTCCCACCAGCACCTTTGTCTGCCCCACGGAGATTGTGGCGTTCAGCGACAAAGCAAAAGAATTTCGTGACGTGAACTGTGACGTGGTGGCAGTTTCAGTGGACTCTCATTTTAGTCACCTGGCCTGGATAAACACACCACGAAAGGTAGGAATTGAGTATCTTCTTAGGGCTTTCTCTGTTGGTTTGGTTTCTTTTCACAAGAGCTCCAGAGAAGAGGAGTTGAATAAATAATTGTGCCAACACTGATTTTAATAGATTTCCTAAAGTCTTATGAAGTCAACTTCTGCATTTGGTGACGTAATTCTGACCTCTGTCTTTTGTTTTCTTTCTCTTTTTCTGAATTATTTGGTTTGGGTTTTTAACTTGTTTTGCTGTGGTGATAGCCTTGTTGATAACATTGTATCCTTGTACATTTATCTCAAAAGGCAAATGTTCAGTTTACATACCACTGTCCTAAGATGCCTGTGTCAGCTGATAATGCACAAAAACTATCACAGGAAAGGAGCAGCAGCTGTTCAGTTGTTACTGTTTACAAGCACCCAACAGTGGTGGCTTCAGGATGGAAGCAGAAGAGCCACCAGTTTTTTGGAGCACTTGTGTCATTAACTCTCTTGCTGAAAGAGTTCTGTTCTTGCAGTGCAAGTGGAGGTTTTTGGCTTTCTTTAGGAAAGGAAAGTGATGAAGACAGCTTTTTACTGGAGAGGAGCCTCTTTCAGATGTATATAAAAATACATGCCTTTGATGACATAGAGCATCTCCCTGGTTTAGGTGGTTGTAGAGAAGCACAAGTGTCCCAGGAAGGTGCAGAAGCACCTGTGCCATCAGTCCCAGCCAGTGTGGACAGCAGTGTGCAGGAGTGCTGCAGGCTGGGTGCCTTCTGGCACCACTGGAAAATGCAGGGGAGGGAGGAGAGTTTGCTGGAGTTCATACACCTTGGCTGAGCCTGTCAAGAGTATTTCTTTTCTGTGTGCTTTGTTCAAAGCTCAGCATTGTGACTGTGGCCTGACTTCACAGCTTTATCCCAAAGGTGTTCAGGGTATGTCAGTTGTGCACATAATGTTTTACAGATGCACAGACTATTCTGAGTTGGAAGGGACCCACAAGGATCATTGAGCCCAACTCAAAACACCCTGCACAGGGTGGAAAGAATTCCATGGTGGCACAGGCAGGAAACTGACACCCAGAGAAGCTGAAGCCTTGGTTTCTCTGCCATCTGTGCTCAAAGCTCTGTGTAGGGAACTCTGTTGCAGACAAGTGTGTTGCAGGATCAGGGTCTGAGTGGCTGAGATTACACAGTGATTCACTGATGATGCCAAGAATAGCAAAGCTAACAAACTCCAGCCTTGTCTCAAGGTTAGAGAGCTTATCTCTCTGGCAGTCTCAGTATATGGCAAAACTGGAAGAAATCTTGTTTGACTCTTCCAATAGTATTTAAATTGATTTGTGGGAGGCAAAAAAAAAAAAAAAAAAGTACACTGAACAGAGCAGCAAAACTCTGACATACTTCGTGTGCTGGTAGGAGCATTGTGTTTGGAATCATAGAATTGTTAAGGTTGGAAAAGGCCTCTAGGATCATGAAGTCCAACTCACCACCACCATCACCATGTTCACCACTAACCATGTCCTCAACTGCCACGTCCATATTTCCCATGCGGAAACCTGTTTCAATGCCTGACAATCCTTTCTGTGAAGAAATTTTTGATAATACTCGATAGAAACGTCCCCTGGTGCAATTTGATGCCATTTCTTCTTGTCTTGTCCCTTGTTACCTGGGAGAAGAGGCTTACCCCCACCTGCCTACACCCACTTTTAAGTAGTTGTAGAGAGTGATAAGGTCACCCAAGCCTCCTTTTCTCCAGGCTAAATATCCTCAGCTCCCTCAGTGGTTCCTCATCAGATGTGTGCTCCAAGATTTGTTTGTTCACAGGTTTGTTTCCCTTCCCCACCATTTTCATCCGATTTAATTCTGAACACTTAAATATGCAGTAGAAGTTTTTCTATTCAAAGCTCCTGAACAGGGTACAAAGGAATTTTTTTTCAGGATATTTATGGCTGTTGCCATTGGTAGCCTCTTACCACCAAAATAAGCAATCCTAAAATGCTCAGTGCAAAAGAAATTTTCGCTTTCTAAAGAAACAAACTGTTCCTGACTACTTTAAAACAAACAAACAAAGCAAACCCAAGCGACACCGCACAAACTCAGTTCCTTTCGTGGAGCAGATGCTGTGGTTGTGTTTTGTTGTTACTGTGCCCTCAAGAATGTGGAATCCAGCAGCTCAGGAAGGATGATCCTTTTTGTGGAGCTTCTTGTAACCAAGTGGAATCTTACTCTGTTCTCTAGAGCGGTGGTTTGGGCAAAATGAATATTCCAGTTCTGTCGGACCTCAACAAACAGATCTCCCGTGATTATGGGGTGCTGCTGGAAGGACCTGGCATAGCACTGAGGTAAGGCTCACTGCTGGTGGCAGTGCTGTGACACAAGCCAGCCTAACCAACATAAGGCACACTGTCCCTCCTGCTGGGAAATGGCATCAGGGGAAGGCTCTGAGATGTCTTCTGCTCCAGGATGGCTGGATCCCACCCTAGGAAAAGGGCACCTGGCCATGAAGCTGAGAATAGCTGCTCTCTGAAAATGTGTGAAGGAAAAGCTCTGAGAGAGGGGGAGCACTCCATGTCACTAAGGAAAAAGAGCAGCATAGAAGGGCAGTTTCTGGTAATTTTTTTCCATAGTAGACCCTGAGTCTTCTGGAGACCTTCAGTTCCTGCTCTCTTTGGATCAGGAACTTCTGACATTGGTTTACTGACAGATTAAGTTAACTAGTAAGGTAACATTGGGACTTTGGTTTACATAAATACTTGTATGCAATGGGATTTAATTTAGTAGCATAATGCACAAGCAGCTCTTCACTCAGTACCTACAGATTTGACCAAAAAGACATGGATAGGATGCCAATTTTGAAGTACAGGTGGAACATGGAGTTCTATCTTTGCTCTGTCTGCCTGGATTGAATAGTCTCTATGCATACTCTGTAACTCCACAGTACCACAGCAGTGGATCACTTTGCTAACAAACAAGACACCAAATGCTGTAGTTCTGCTCCTAACTGATGCCTTTAACTAGGAGTAACTACCTCACTGAAATTGTGCATCCAGTTCTGTGGGTTTGTTATCTTCTTTTCTTCTGTTAGAACCAGGATTAAATGCTCGAGAGACACAGTTTTCATGTTCAGACTCAGATGTTAATTCTTACCCATAGTACAGTCTCACGAGTTGTGAGGTCTAGCTAACAAGGTAGAAAATGGCTCTGTCTCTCTTTCCAAGGTCTTTTAAGCACAAATAGACCAATTATGAGATGACACCTAAATTATTTTTACTTTTAACCCAATAACTAACCACCCATGGTCCGCAATGCGGACGTTTTTACCCAATTATAAAAAAACCACCCAAACCCTTGAAGAAAAAGGTGAAGAAGAAGGACTTAGCCTGTGCCTGAAATCCCCCATCTTGATTTATATATACATATATATTACTATTAAGTTTTCCACCCTGTGATATTACACACTTTTATTCAAACAACACAATCCCAGTGCTATCACCCAACCCTGGAAGCCTATTCCTGGAAGCCACAGGCCACTGTGTTAAAACCTTGAGAATAAATGGTTTTGGAACCAGCTTTTCATTTCCGTGTTACAAATAATAAAACACATACTCATGATTCTATGATTCTATATGGTAGAAAACTGCATTTTAACACTGCTCTTCTGTAACTGTGCATTATAAAGATCATAATTAAAGAGCACCTGGAAATCCCAAGAAAGATTAGTACTTTAAGCTTTCCAATGATTTCAGCAAAAAAAATGGAACCAGAATGAAACCAGGGAACTCCTAATTAAAATGGGAAGCTGGACAGAGCAACACACATAAAACCAACATGGCTAGATCATGCATTCTCCATTTATTCTTCCAGAAAGGGGGGTTAAATACAGTTTTTCAGATAGTTTACAGTTACAGGTGTTTTCTAATTGGCATTCAGTGTAAAAAGGAACGTAAACAATTTTGCCCTTAAGGAAGGCACCATAACCACACTATAATAACTATGCTATCTAATACTTAAACACACCTTAAAATAAATTTATAACTGCGCCACAGGTCTGTCTGCTTCCAGGCAGGCCTGAAACTGAGGCCCAGTTTGGGGCAGTTCAAATCTCATTCCAAAACACCTCATGCCCCCACGTTCCCTAAGAAATTCTGCTACACCAGAAACTTCGACCTGGTCAAATGCAGTGTTTTCTCAAGGTCAGTGCCTGCTAGGACAGAAACCCTAAAATTCCCAGCTTCCAGGGTTCCAACAGAGTTGGAATGTGATCTGCCTGCCCTAAAGCCCTGCTCCTTTGCAGAGGTCTGTTCATCATTGACCCAAACGGGGTCATCAAGCACCTGAGCGTCAACGACCTGCCCGTGGGGCGCAGCGTGGAGGAGACGCTGCGCCTGGTGAAAGCCTTCCAGTTCGTGGAGAGCCACGGGGAGGTGTGCCCGGCCAACTGGACTCCAGACTCCCCAACGGTCAGTGCCTGCTCCCTGCTAAGTATAATCCTCCTGAAGAGAGGCACACTGGCCTGCTGGTGCTTGTCTGGAGGGCTGGGATCCACTGGGATGGGAGGTGCTTGGCTGGATCTCTGTGCCTGGTGTCTGAACACAAAGCTTTTATTATTTAGTGTTTGTCTGATATTAAGTGTGGGATTTCTGTCAGGAAAGTTAATGGTTTCCTTAATGCAAATTGCATTCAAAACTCCAGGTTTGACTTGGACTCCCCATTAACTGAGTTCAGATTTTTTATTTAATGCGTTGTAATTTAACAGGAAAAATGTGGTTTATACCCAAAATCTTCAAGTAGGAGTTGTACATGATCTAGGCTTTTGTCTTTCAACCAAGTGCAGAAACACATAACTATTTTTATAAAGTATCCATGGATTTTTTTTGATAAAGTGTCAAATCTGTAATTTTTTTTATCGTATGTGTACCAAGTAATAACTAAACTTTCTTTTCTTCACAGATCAAACCAAGCCCAGAAGGTTCCAAAGCATATTTTGAAAAAGTGCATAAATAAACACTCAACTATGTGGACAAAACTCTCAGTTCTGTCCACTGAAGACATTAGGAAAACAGCTATGATTGTAAAAATTAATAATAAAAATAAAAGCTCTCATTTTCTCATGTTTAAGAAGAAATTAAATGCTAAAATATTTACTGACTCCCTTGTCTTGCTTTAAAAAGGGTAAAACTAAGGCTTTCCCCCTGTCTTCTGCAACTTCAGTTTCATGGATTTCTGTGACCATTAATCATCTTCCTGAATGTGATGAGTACACAAGTTACAGTTGCTTTCCACTGGCTTTTCCCTCTTTCTTTAACTAGTTTTGGACCAGAAAGTGTCCTGCATTTCATTTTCTTACACAACATAAAATTCTGTCAAAAAAAAATTTGAAGTAAAACAAGGATAGAATTTTGATACATGGTTTGTAATGAATTTTGTAGAGGAAGAGATGAATGTAACAAGTAAATATAATTTTAAAAATCATTGGTTTTGTGTGTAAATGCACTAAAACATGGAATGAATGTAAATATGTGCTGTTTAAAAAAAAAAAAAAAAAGTGCAGCTACTGAGGAGCACTAACAAGCATGAACTTCAATTTTGTTTGGGAGGTGGTAAAAACTTGAACCCCCCCAGTGCACTTACTGGAGCTTCATGGCAAGTTTTCTTTCACCTCAATTTGCTTGACTCTTGTACTGCTTGAAACTGATGTAGCATCTCTCTAGCTATAATAAAATAATCTTAACATGGCCTGGCAGCAGGTGTGGTGCTTTGCTTTTCTCTCCCTTGTTACAAATACATGTTTTAGAGTTGGCTTTTCGCAGATAGTAAGATGATTGCTTTAGGTATAAATATGAAAAGGTTGTACTATATGTTCTTTTATTAATAGAATTTGAAAAATGTGATAAATGAATATTCTTAGATTGTAACTAAGTAGAGATTGGGAGGGGGGGTTATATTTTTTAACCTTTCAGCTAGATAGAAAACAGAAGGGACCTCTGGCATTCCTGAGATTAGAAAGACAATCGAGCCTTTAAGAATTTGAATATTCAGAAGGGAGATTTACAACACCTCCCCAGACTGTGTGGAATCCTACAGATAAATTGTATATTTAGGGGGATCTTGAAACCAACATGGATATTTAAATCATGCATTAGCTTATTTTAAATATGTAACACAGGGGTCCTTAAAACAAAGAATCTGAAGACAAACTGTGTTACTTTACACCCTCAGCTGAGTAGCTATCTTTTCCTGTCTCCTAATTATCTGTTTTTATTCTATTTTATTTAACTTATAAATTCATATAAAAAGGTGAAACGTCGTTTTTCACACTCTTTTCCCCCTAAGCCCTGCTTGTGTGTTTTGAAGGAATTGGATGTGTTCACTGCCTGGGCAGCTCTGTCCTGCACCTTTGCTCACAGCTGCCCTGGGGACGAGTCCTGAGGGGCTGCACAGATCAATACAACACTCAGTGGGTTTCTGGTTTTCATCTTTGAGCAGAGAAGCACAAGGTGGCCGAGTCCTAAGTGAGCTTTATAATGGGGATCAACGCTCCCATGTAACAAAGGATTAAAAAATGAGAGCGAAGTGGTGCCGTGCCTGCTGATGCTCCAGGTTCCTCTACTTGCAAATCTTTTCAGTGCCGGTGTTTGGTGAAATATAACCGTGGAAATGTTCCCAAGAAACCTGCTGTTTAACCGTGGAATTGTTCCCAAGAAACCTGCTATTTAACCGTGGAACTGTTCCCAATAACCCTCGAGCGTTCGTGCCTGCGGGGCCGCGACCCCCCGACCTTCACCTGTCCTTCTCCTCCCTCCGCCATCCCGCGGAGGACGCGGGGGTTTCTCCGCAGCCCGGCTCCTCGGCTCTGCCTTCCCGGGGAAAGCCGCTGGAAAGGGAAAAGCCCACGGAGCCTTGCCTTCCCGGGGGAAGCCGCTGGAAAGGGAAAAAGCCCATCATGGGGCCTCTCTCCGCGGCAGCGGGGCCCCGGCGCGGCGGCTCCGTGCCCGGGCGGAGCGTGCGGCAGCGAACCCGGCCCGCCCGCGCTTCCGGCGCGGCGGCTCCATGGACGCCAACCTGCGCCTGTGGAGGGCGGAGGGGCAGGTGCGCGGTGCGGGGCTGCGGGGAAGGGGGGCGCTCAGGGGAGGTCCGAAATAACGCCTCGTCTCCCTCAGTCTTTCTTCCAGAGGTTTCTCCTCTGGGCGGACGCCTTGGATCCGCTGCTGCTCCTCAAGTCCTCCGTGAGTACCGCGTGGGGAGGGTCGGGATGAGCCAGCGACCTCAGGGGCTGTGGGTTTGCCGGGCTGAGAAACGGGGTCACTGCGGGGCTGCTGAGGAGGAGGAAATAAGTGAGGAATGTGGCAGTGAATGTAGCAGTGAATGTAATGTTCCGGTGCCCAAAGGGGCTGCAAGGGAGCAAGGCAGCTGCTTTGGACAAGGGCACGGCGTGACAGGGGAAACGGCTTTAAACTGACAGGCAGGAGGTTTAGATGATGCATCAGAAAGAAATTCTTCCTGTGCGGGTGGGGAAGCCCTGAGAGAGACTGCCCAGAGAAGCTGGGGCATGGAAATATCCAAGGCAGGGATCTGGAAATGTCCAAGGCCAGGGATCTGGAAATGTCCAAGGCCAGGGATCTGGCAGTGTCCAAGGTCAGGGATCTGGCAGTGTCCAAGGCCAGGGATCTGGAAATGTCCAAGCCAGGGATCTGGCAGTGTCCAAGCCAGGGATCCTGCACGGGGCTTGGAGCAGCCTGGGAGAGTGGGAGGTGTCCCTGCCCGTGGCAGGGGGTGGCACTGGGTGGGTTTAAGGTCCCTTCCAACCCGAAGCATTCCACAATTCTACCATAAACAGAAATACACGTGTATGCACTTCTCTGTCTGATTGCATAAACCAAGGGGCATTTCTGGGCACAACCATCTCAGCAGCCCTGCTCAGACCGTGGCTGCTGTGCCAGCAGTTGAATTATCCCAATAGTTTAAAAGTTTCTATGATTGTGAATTCATTGTGTCTAGCTGTGTTCATGCTCAGGTGAGGAACAGGTGCATCATTAGCTCCTAGGTTTGTATTTGTGGTGTTTTATAGCTGATATATTGCACTCAGAATATTGAAATCTGAGGGGGTTTTGTTTGTTTTGTTTTTCTCAAATACAGAATGAAATAAAAAGAACCAGGTTATTAATACAAACCAATGAGAAGACCCTAAGTGAGCCCATACAGAATAATCAGGTATTTTGGACTGCAGTTAAAGTCTTAACATAAGTGTTTAGCCATATTTAATTGTTGTTTCATGTTTTAAAGTACCTACTAGTTTTAACTTTTTAAAATTAACCTTCTGTTCTGCCCTAGTGTGTGCTTTGGTGCTGTTACACAGCCCATGGGATGTGAGTGCTTTATATTCAACAGGGAGTATATGGAGAGGAATTTTAGGGGAAAATATAATTAAAGGGATATAGAAATATATACTCTTTGTATAAAAGGAAGTGATTAGAAAAAGACATAAAATAAATTTAGAAAGGAGATTTTACCCAGCCTCTTCTGAAATTTAATTACTAACTTAATTTTCCAACTGTTGTAGACCAAACAAGCCTTCTTGCTGAGCCTGGTAAGTTTACAAAATATTTAGATGATTTTTTTTTCCTTATTCAAGTATGGCAAAGATGTTCTAATTTGCTTTTTTTTTCCCTTTTTAAGTCCAGCGTACATCCTGATACAGACAAGATAATTCCTGTTTTGTTTAGACCTCCAGGTAGGCTCCCTGAAGTGAAATTTCGTGTGTGTGACTGAAGCACCAGGTGGGAATATCTCATGGTAAAATAGCTGCTGTGATAGCACAGTGACACTCTTCTCCATACAGAAAAGCAGACTCTTCTGGTAGTTGCATTGTTATTTGTGTTGAAGATTTATTTGTTTATTCCTGTGGTCCTGTTGAGGAATTTCTCCCCAGGATAATCTGCTCACCTAGATGGAAACACTCTGATCAGTCTCTGCTTCTTGTTGCTGCTGAATGAGTTCCCAAATCCCTCTGCATTTAACTGTGTGCTATAAGTTTTTCCCTTGATGGCTGTGGCTGCTGGGTGAATTTACTTTCTGGTGACAGATCAGGTGTGCTTGGGGTGTTGTTTAGGCAGCACAGGTTGTTAACCAGATAGAACCATACTGAGGCATTCACTCATTATCTCCTGTGGCCACTCACAACTGTGGCAGCTTTTGTTAGACCTCTCTGTTTGAGCAGAGAGCTGAACTTGTGTTCAGTTATTTGGCTCCCAAGCAGCCCTGGTGAGTGGAGTTCATGAGGGCTCCTTTTGGCTGTCAAATCTGAGCAGGGGTTGCGGCTTCCTGAGTGAGAAGTGAGAGGTAAAGCTTAGGGCTGAAGTTAATGGTGATGCTGGGGTTTGTGGCCAGTGTTTTACTTGGAGATGGAAGTAGACAGAGGAAGTTAGGGGGATTTTCTGTTCAAGACCATCCATCTGCACTCACAGATGTTACTTTACTGAAATAAAGTTGTTTTTTTCTTTTTAGCTTTCATGCCCATAACTCTTCCCTTGGTGAGTAATCATGACAAATGCCAGTGTGCATCCAGCAAGGCTTCCACTTTCCATAGCCAGGGGTTGGAGGGAGGGAATAGAAGTTTTGGGGCTTTATTGTAGCTTCAGCACAAGCTGTTTGAAAGACATCTGTTCTATGGGAAGTGCTGAGTAACCTGGAATTTGAGCCCTTAAAGAATCTCCCTGGAAGTCCAAAGCTGTTGGTTACCCTTCTCCAGCAGCATTCCAAGAGATTGTTCATGTGTGAAGGACAGCTTTCTGATGCAAGGTGAGATCACTCAGCAAGGCCAGGGTTTGGTCTGTTCAGCCTCAAAAATCTGGAACTGCAGTGGGAAGGAGTTGGAGCCTTGTGTTCTGTGTCTCAGACCCAGAATATGATTTTTTTTTCTTATGTGGATGGTGCATTTGCAAGTAGGAAATGGTGTTGTCAGTAAATTAGCAAAGATATAAATTAAACTCTTGTTACAGTGCTCAAAAATGGCACCATTTTGTTTCATAAAAATTGTAGCTGTAATTATTTGCATAATTATTGCTTTAGATTCTTTGGGTTTGGGCTTGGCCTGTGAGTGTTCTTCCTGAGATACATCATTCCATACAGACAGAACAGCATGAACTTACATGGCACTGCTAGAAAGTACAATGAAAGTCTTGATGGCTGTTAAATTCATTAATAGCAGTAATGGAATTAGTAGAAATACTTCTTTTTGATATTTACAGCTTAATGCTCTCTCATAGATGTGGTTAGAGTCAGTGGTGGCATTAATAATAAAGATGGTTGATCCACTAATATGAAATGAATTACTGATCCTTCTCTGAGGCTTTGGAGATTCTCAGCCTTCCTCTCATTCAATATTTTGTATTCTTATTTTGATTGACTCTGTTCTTTGAAAGTGCCCCACACCTTGAGCTTGAAACATCAAGAAAGGTTGTGGTTTATTAAAGCTGAACTTCTTATTCACTGTCTGAGAAGAAGCTTGGGAAGAAGCTTGAGAAGAAGCTGGGAATGAACTTCTAAAATCTTTGATCTTAGATCAGTTAGATCTAAGTTAGTATTCATATCCCCAGCAAAACCAATCTGACCCTTTCTCAAACAATTTAATTAGACTTTTGTTACCTTAGTTACTTTATTTGCATCTATTTAGGCTTCACAGGCACAGATGCATTTTTCTTTTGGGTGAGAAAGCATCTTGCTGCAATATTCTTGCACATAATGTTTTGCTACTACGTGTCTGTGTTTTATACATGTCTGTGTGCTTTCTACTGAATAGAAAAATGAGCATGTCAGCTCTGTAACAAGAGAATGTGGTAGCCTAGAACCAGGGCTGATGGCTTTGGGCACTGGCTAGAGCCTTTGACACTGCTGCTCAGCAGTTCTCCTGCACCAAAAACCTCTACACTCTTCAAACCTCATTTCCTTGTGCATTTTTCCTCTTAGGTCATCGTTTCATCTGTCCAGCGCCAGGCAAAGCATTCTTTTTTTTGGCAGGTAATTGCCTCTTTCTTTCTACTTTTACAGGTAAAAGTCTCAATCCTGAATTCAATTTTTCTTACTGTCTCTTGTTTCTGCAGTTTGTGTTTCACACATACACCACAGCGTTCACTCTGGTAAATGGAAATGGCACCCCAAAGGCTGAAGTGAGTGTTGATTTTTATTTTTGTAATCATCTTAATTGTGTAAATGCCATTTTGGACTTGACTTGCAAGTGTTTTACAATGTCCTTACTCAGTGTGGTTTTTTCTGTCCCTAGCAATACTCACTTCAGCAAAAGCAGATCTTCCTTGGCTTGGGATCCGTTTCCTATGCAGCCTGTGTGGGTGTAAGTGTTTGCTCAGTGATTGCTTTCCTAAGGAGGAGTAGGCACCAAGGTAACCACAGTGCCAGGTATCCTTCAGGGCTGTACTCTGGTGCTCTGCTCTGGTGTCTTACCACAGAACTCTTCAGAATAAGAACACTTTCTGATCATCTCTCAGCTGTTATTTTGCTTGGCTTCCCCTGATGCTTCCTCTTGTGTCATTTTCTTTATTGTTTTGTAAGCTTAAACAAACAGGTGGTGAGAGGAACTGGCCAGTGTTTACAAACACAGAGTGACGCACTGGGGTGTTGTAGCTGATTTTTGATGTGGTGCTGTGGAAGAGATCTAACTCCAAACAAGTGCTGAGATCTGCAAGCATCAGTACTGGACAGTGTTTGCTCAAATCCCAGGAACAGCACAGCCATGAAAATACTGCACTGGATGCAGGGAGATTAGTCTTCCAGAAGGGAGCTGACCCTGTGCTCTCTGCTGGAATAGGAATTTGTGGTTTCTGGAGTTTGCTACATCAGAGTGAGCTCAGGTATCATCATGACACTCATCACAAGTGTAGATGTCTCTGTAATGCCTCTCCTCACCCTCCTCAGGAAGCAGTGATCTTCATGAGCTTCTGGCAGAAAAATGTGATTGTTCTTGCTTCTGTCAGAGGGAGTTCCACCTCTGCCCACTGCAGGGCAAAACAGCTGGCCAGGATTGCTCAGGACTTACAGAAATCTGGGGTGGCAGCCCTGCCCATGGGTCATCATGGGAGTGCTTCCCTTTGTCCTTCAGGGGAGTCTCTGAAGGCCAGCTGGTGTCCTGGCCATTTATTCCTAAATCAAACTTCCTGCAAGTGTGTTATGGGAATATGGAATTGGGCTGAAACTGCAGAGAATCAGGAAAAATACAGAAGTAAACCAGCTTTCCTGTTTGGGGGAGAGAGGAGTGTGTGACAAAATGCAGTTGGACAAATGTCCCAGGAATATTAGTCAGAGGTAAATATTTTCTTTTTTCTGTCTTTGTATTCACACTGCTGCTGTCCTCTACATGATAATGTTGAATGCTTTTTTAATCATGTTTTCTATTATCAAAAAGAGTGATTACAAGCACCTTCATTACCTAGAGAAGGCATATATTTTACTGGAATGTTAAACCAAGGCATTTGTTTATTTTTATAGATGATAACTATGTACTAAGTCACAGATTTATTTTTCCTGCCCTGTTACACTGAAATGCTGCACATTTTTTCAATGGAAGGTGCCTGTGTCCTCTCCATGCCTTAGGCTCTCCCTCTTACCTTCATGAACCGTTATGCGTTGAAGAGCTCATTAATGCAACTTGTCGTCAGGAAACTGCTGCCTGCTCCTCTCTTTGGTGAGTAGAAACAAACTGTGCATCATGGAGCTGGCCTGAGGGCCATTTGCCTGTCTGACTGTAGAGTTTTCTTGCTTTTGCACAGCTGTGGTCTCACTGTTTCTTCTCTGGCTGCTTTTGCTGGCCCTCTCCTTTCTGTGGGAGACAACTCTCACTGCACAGTGTCCCCGACCTCATTGGATTTTGCTGGTTTTAGTTTCAGAGCTGCAGAGCATTCTTGTGACCTTTGTACACATACCTGAAAGCACCAGGACAGATCAGGAGGGCAGGGGCAGTGGCACTGACATGACCTGGTGTGGCACATCTGTGACACCAGAGTGCAGCATGGCTCTGGGAGTGCAGAAAGTGAGACTTGTTCCAGCAGGGTATTACTGATCTTGCAAGGAAAGTGGGACTCAGTGGATTACTGCAACAGCTCTACTGCCATGGTGAAGTTGGACCAGGACAAGTTTAACTATTTAATGTCATTAGTTGTGTTTTTATTGCCATTATAGATTTTTTTGCCTTTCTTAGGGGAAAATGGATAAAATGCATCATCTCCTCTGTTTCAGGTTATGTGAGATCAGATCTCACATACTCGGCTCTTTCTGAGGTCTTACATTAGAGGTTTCTGACTTGTTTCCTTTGAAGCAGGTGTTAAATGTGCTTCCATTTTCTTAAGTGTAGAGAAAAGCCTGAGGGTAGTAGATTAATGCTAGTCCAGCATTTGCAAAGTGTCTCTGGTACACTGATGTCTTTATTGAATGGCCCTACCAAGAACTAATAAAAAGAGCAATCTATTTTTTCAAGCAAGGTCAGTTTGACAGTCTGTGTCCTTCCTTTCAGTGGAGGATACAGCCTTTTCTGAAACCCTCTTCCTTTCAGGATTTTGTCTTCTGTGCTGGATTTTATGTGAGCAGGACAAAACCTAACCACAACAGAAACCCCTCCACTCTGTCTTAAAATAAAATGCTCATGGTTTGAGCTGGATAGAAATTATTTTTAAGCTCTGAATCCATAATGACAAAGCACCTTTTAGGACTGAAGCCTTGCAGTCTCTCAGGATTCTGGAACAAAGATTCAGATCCCAAGTAGATTTTCATGGGGCAGTGTCTTTTTAAGCCATCAGGTTATGTTGTGAACCATTGAACTGGAAATGTAAAATGCACATCATTATGAATGTTACTGTTGAGGCAGTCCTTTTGGATGTATTAAAGCAAAATCCCTTTTAACCCTGCAGGTCTGACCAGTGCATTTACTGTGGCGATGGTGAGAAGCCCAGAATTTGATAATGGGATAGAAGTGATGGACAGGAATGGCAAGGTTATAGGAGTGTCTAAGAAGGCTGGTGAGAAGGTAGGTGAGGGGGTGGAGAACTTTTTTGACTTTCCTTTCATTCCCTGCTTAGAAGAGAATGTGATACTGAGAATAGACAGGACTGGATATATTGAATAAAGAATCCCACATCGGGTGCTGGCTTGGATTAGGTCTCTGGAACCAGGTTCCACAACTTTTGTGTCATCAAGGGTTGGCTGCCTCCTCAGACCAATATTCTGGGGACCAGAGACACTGTCACAGACATTCCTGTTTGCCCTGGTCACCTCCAGAAGGAGATAAGACTCTTGGATCTTCTGATGGGACACCTCCTAGAAAAGCCCTGTATTGTGGAAACAACTGCAAGAGCATAAGGATTTGGAGACAGCTGGAGAGAGAACTTCAGATTTAGCACAGGCAAGTTAGAATGCCCAGAAGGTATAACCAATTGTATGAAGTTCAGCACAACTTCAAAAAGCTAGTCTTAGCAAAATTATTACCATGGCAGGAAAATGCCTCAGCAGTTTCACCTTCCTTTTATGGAATTTCTCAGTATTTGCCTCTTAGATTTCATTTAAGAAAGGATTCCTCTAAGAGGTGTTATCCCTCATTAACCTGTTGCTTTAAACTCCAGAGTGTAAGACCAAAAAGCACTCAGGGAAGCAGGCAGTGTTTGAAGCTGCCCAGAGCACTCTTCTGAGCACACTTGTTTTGCTCTCTCCCTGCAGGCTGTTATGGAGACAGCATTGTCCAGAGCAGCCTTGTTTGGGACAACGTTCTTCCTGCCAGAAGTGCTCATGTACTGTGTGCAGAGGTGAGAGGCACTGCAAGGGGCTGGGGGTGCCTGGGCAGTGGTACTCTGCTCTTCAGTCTTGCCAGGTTTTTTCTTGGGTTTGCAGTATTGCTTGCCTTGCTGGAAGTGATGATGTGGGAAGTTGCTGCTGTGATTCTTTGAGATCTTTAAGTGAATCTGGTTATGTCTGAACCCATGCTCCAGGGGTTTGCAGGAATGAGGTTTTCCTCTCTGCTCCAATGCAGGAAACATGTTTGTGCTCTCCTGACAGGCACCTAGCTACCTCCAGTTCCCTAAATTAAGATTTGAGTTTCAATATCTGTATCAAGGTTGTTCACAGCACTTAGCTTAGGTTTGTATTTTTGAAGAGGTAATGTGGCACTTGAATTTGCAACTAAAGCTGGATCCCAACTTCCAAATAGTTTTCCACCTATTGTAAAACATGTTCCTGCTTTTCAACATTTTAAATCCCTGTATCCTAGGAAGAATACATTGTATGTTTTATGAGAGGATTCTTAGCCTGCCCTGAGCTTTTGGTCATGGTCTTTTGTCATGTAAATAGTACAGGTAGGGATCATCTCTGTCAGGTAATTTGGTGTTGCCTAAATTGATTCCCTATCAGCCTAAGGAACTCCTGTTACCAGAAGACAAATGCAGATGTAAAATAAAATCTTAAATATATATGTCAAGTAAAAAAAAAAATTGCACAAGGCAAAATAGGGCTGCCCACAGGAACTAAATGTGTAAGGAAAGAGGGTAATGCAAGAAAAATCTTAATCAAGGAACTGAGGCACTTAAAGCACTGATGTACTTTCTCTCCTTTTGTTACTTTGATCTTGCTGCTTTTTTTTCTTAATCTTGACAGTCTGAGCTTGGAAAATGCTGCAGGCAAGCACAAAACAAAGGGAAAGCACAGGAAGTTAAGAGTAAGAACATAGGAAATGAAGTAAGGAAACATCTTTAGGAACCATAAGCCTAGATTATAACTAATTTCAGTGTAATTTCAACCAGCAAAATAGTAGTTAATGCTCTTTGTGTCAGGTTATTTTTTTTCAACATACTGACATACTTTTTTCAATGTCTTGGACAGAGCAAGATGGGTTAAAAATCCTCGTGCTTTGGGTCCAGTGAGGATGTTTGTGATTATGTCAGTCCTGGCAGGGATGCTGCCAGTCTCATTTAGCATGTTCCCACAGTGTGGGGAGGTAAGTCCTTTCACAGAAATTGATTTAAGATTATTGTGACATTAAGTCAGCCTTTCAGAACTATGGCCAGCAGTCTGAAGGCCACATATAAAAAAATCAACAGGATTAATGTGCTACATCTAAAATGGGGCAGCAGAGAGGCTGCTTGTGAAGGGCCATGTACCAGGCAGAGGCTCACAGGACATTTGAGGTCTGAGTTGCATTGTGTATTATTTATATTTACACTTTTCAATGTAGATTTATCAGACTTTCACAACAGTCTGAAGCAAGCAAGGTCAGGAGAAGTATGTTGAGATTCAAGCCAAGGCTCTTCCAGCACTGTGTTCAGTCCTGCAGGAGGAAGGAAAGATGTAGATGAGAATTTTTTTCTCTCATGCAAAGCCAGCATGAGCTCACTGGAGAGGTAAACCTGCTCACATGTGATGTCTCTTCACCCTGCCTTGCTGAACTGGGAAGTGTAATCTGTTCCCTGGGAAAGAATGGCTTCCTGGCAGGTTTTAAATGCAGGATGTAGCTCCTGAACCTTGGGCTTTGGAGAAGGCCAAATGAGAGAGGAGCCCTTCTGCATTTGTTTCCTCTCTGAATATTCTTAGCAAATCACAGACTGGGCTCTTGCAATTTTCGGTGGCTTCTTTTATTTGCCTAAACTGTCTGGCATTTTAACTTTTTGGGGTTTTTTGGTTTTTTTTAGATTTCTTAATCTCTTATGACAATGAAGTAAATTAAAGATAAATGAGGGGACTTTTGAGGAATTACGTACTGAGATTAGGGCTGGTTGATGCTCTTTGGGCTTCCCAATGGCTCAGCCCACAGCAGGTTCTCCTTTGTGTCACCCAAATATCTTTACAACTGGATTTGGTGATCTTAAAGGTCTTTTCACACCTAAATGATTCTGTGATTCTATAGTGAGGAGAGATAATGTCACTACTTTAAAATAATAAGTATTTCTTCCCATATGTGTACACATGTAAAAAATGCTGGAGGAGCAAAAAAAAAAAAAACCCCAAAATAACAAAAAAATCCCTCAAATCCCCAAATAAACAAAGAGCCTCAAGTCCCAAATAGTGAATGCAGTACTTGAATTAGTGCAAAGTGCAATGCAGTAACAAGGACTTAACATCCACTTAGCAGGCCGTGGTGGTGCTGATTCCCTTTTTCCTACATTGCAGATAAAGCGAGCAGACCTTGAACCGGAGATTCTGTCGTCTACAGAAGAAACAGAGTTCTTCTACAACAGGGGAATTTAGAGCCTGGCTTTTATCTCTCAATGTGTGCTCTGATCCAAGTGAATTCTGAATGCACCACTGGCATTTGTGACTGAGTTGTGATTCCGTGGTGGCAAAGGTGCCAGATCTGGTGTACGATGGTGTGGCCTGTAAAGAGGCAGAACTTGGCAACGTGCTTTGCCAGCCCCAGCCTGGAGGCACATAAACACACCTCACCTGGTGCTGAAAAGTACTAGGAAAGCACTGTAACACAGCCTTTGTCACAACCTGTGTTCTGTGCTTCCTCAGGTGATTGATTTCTTAATTAAACCACTGTTGAGTACGCAAGTTTGTTCTGCTGCTGCAGCTTCTGGTGTGCTTCTTTCCAGGAACCCAGCTGGTGAAGGTTTTGACATCAGCACTCCTGTGGGTGAAGTCCAGCTGGTTCTTCTCAGAACACTTTGATGTTTTCAGTGATCTAACAGTGCTCATTTTGAGGATGAGACGTGAGTGAGGCAACCCTTGAAGTGATACTAGACAAAGCAATCCTGATGTCAATAGAAGATTGGTTTAATTTAAAAGTGTTTAAAAAGTGTTCAGGAAATGGGTGTCAAACCTGACTACCAGTTAATTCCTGGCTTTCCAAATATCCTTGAAGGAGTTGTGAGGCCTGATGTCCATTCAGCTTTAGAACTTGGCTTTTTACACTGAAGCCATGAGGAGATCCCATCTCTTTCTGACCTTGTGGTGGACAGTGAGGAATTCCACTTTTGCAGGTTGGCCGTGTTTATCCAAAGAAAGAAAGCTCTTTTGATATGTGGCATCATTTTGCTATGTTGATCAGCAAGGTAATAGGATATTTTTGCTGATCCTATGAAATTATTCAGGGACCCTCAGCTGTCTGGGAAGAGCTGCAGAAAGACCTTACAGGAGACCCTGTGATTGTGACAACATCTTCAATGATTTTTGAGCCACCTCTCCTACAAGCCCTGCCTGTAGTTATGTGAGGTGCTGCTAAGGCTGTGTGATAAGGATGGAAATGCACTAAATAATATAAAATTATTTATGTGAAAGTGATTATCACAAGTGCAGCCTCCAGAGTGTGCTATAATTTAACTTCCTTAGGGCACAGGTCACTGCTCTCCTATTGCTGGAGGATTGGATTTCTTTTCACAGTGTGAGGAAAAGAATGGTTGCCCAATCCATCCTGCAGGAAGAGAGCAGCATAGAGCAAAGTAAGGAAAAATAGCAGGCCTGGGCTCTTGCAAGAAGAGATTCCTGGTGTGCTTTTGGCACTGAACAAAAGCAGGAAGTTGGGGGTTGAGTTTAGTTTCTTGTTTGAGTTCTGCCTTTTTTGAGCCTTTCACTAACAGCTTACTGGAGGGGAAGGTCAGACAAGGGAAGAGAGGAGCAGCAGCACATCCTAAGGACCTGGAACTGGAGGGAAACATGCTGTAAAGCTGTTTCAGGAAGGCCATATGGATGCTGTCTGTAACTGGCAGAGTTTGCACTACTCCACTGGAGGACTTGAGTGACTTTTTAAAGGATTGTTTACACCTACTGAACTCAGCAGGCTCACTCAGCCTCTGTGGGTGATGTTCTTCAGTACGTGGTAAAATCTCGTCAGGGTCAAGAAGATAATTGTGTTGTGTCAAACCAAAGGGTCTGCTGAGCCAGATGTCATCTGCTCATGGCAGGAGGTTAGAACCAGATTATCTTTAGGGTGACTTCCAAACCAGACCATTCCATGATTCTACCACAGGGTCAGGTGGGGCAGGCTTAAGCCTCAGCCTGCCTCTCTGGGTGAAGTGTTTGTCTCCTTCCAAACCTTTAATAGCAGAGGCACAGATAACATCTTGCAGTTAAATTATCTAAACCATGTTTCTCTATTCCTATTTCAGTCACATACCAAAGGCAAATGCAGAAGGGGTCTGATTCCACTCCCTGTAAACAGTGACTGGCACTACAGTGAAGACCTGCACCTCTCCCCACTCCTTTTTTAAGCATAATTAAGAAAGGCTAAAGTAAATGCTAGTTACATGAACCACAGTGGGAGCAAGGAAAATAACCCAGAACCTAAGAGTAGAGCAAAGCCAACAAACAGAATATATTGGTGAACTTTGGATTGTCATGGTAACTAGACAAGCTATAAATTCACTGGCAGCACACTTGGATGTTTTAAGCAAATTGATGTCATTACAACTCCATGAGTAAGGCTTCTGGAATAGGTCTGGTAATAGTGTCTGTTATTACAGCTGCCCTTTCTCAAACTCCACCAGCTCCTTACTGAATACTTGAGTTGAAATTTGCCACATTAAAATCAGCTCCCTCAGGATTATTAAATACCCCTTTCCCCCATTCTAATAAATGCTTCTATTGCCCTAACCAGAATTTTCCAGGAGAGGAGGGCAGGCACCTGCCATTTAAATTGTCAGCCTGGCCTGATTCAGCTGCTTCCCAAATCAGGGAAAATACATTGCTAAAAAGGCCCTGGCATCCTCAGCCTTCAACCAGTCCCTGAGATGAGAACTGCCAGGACCTGGTTGTCCAGAGGTACAAGTCAGGGAACAAGATCAAGCAGCAAAGCATCACGTTTGAGGGACCTGGGAAGAGAAAACATTTCCCTTTGTAATGTGGAATAGATTAACTACATACCAGCCCAAGGCAGGTCTGTCTCCTGCCTTAGCTGGCCCTTGTGTTAAGTGACAGTGCATTAGTGGTGGAACCAGTTTAAGTTGTGGTGAATGACAACAGATGGAAGCTTTCAGCTTCAAGGAAAACAGAAGTCTTAGTACAGCACAAGATGCTGTGCCTCACCCACTCAGCTTGTCATCTTGAAATGTAGGAAAATCCAGTGAGGCTTTCAGGCCCCTTTAATGTAGCTTAAAAAAAAAATCAGCCACTCCCATGTTAAGAAATACTGAGATCAAAGCCTTTCCCAGCTGGAGCTGTCCCTGCTTTATCCCCAGGCCTGTAACTCAGCCATGCTGCTTTTCCCTTTTCTTCACATGCCAGGGGTGGAGGAAGGAAGGGTGAGGGCAGGGAGGGAGTCCTGCACTGTCAGACAGCAAACGCCACGTGCTGCTCAGTGTCCCTCAGGAAGGAGCTGTTGCCCAGGCTTTGTGGAGTCTCACATCACTCAGCAGCTCCAAGGAATGAGCTCACCTGCCCAGAGATGCTCTGACTCAGACTGCAGCCAGCCAGCTGCCTAGGGAAGGGTGTAAGGCACCATGAGGCAGCTGGGAACTCCCTACACTGAGCTTTATGGCTTGTTTCCTATATAGAAATGGAGCTGCTTCAGCTGACATCTCCCACCACAATTAACAAACCCTCAGCAGCCATTTAGGAGCAGTCAGAGGCTAAAGCCTGGCAGAAGCAGCCAGGATGTGTACGATGGATTCTATGAGATATCCCATGTCTGGTTTTTCCAGGTTACAAAGCATTACACTGCTCTCCATTGAACATTGCCTCTTCACACATTTGCCTGCAGGGGAAACAGGGCAGGGCAGCTTACACCAGGAACTAAAACCCCAGGGATGAAAGCAAGTAACCCAATTTACTCAGCAAAATCTCAACTGCAGGGACTGAGTGTTCATCCTGCTCCTGTCTGCAAGCCTCTGCCCTGTTCACTCTTTACCTTCCACTTTCTGCAGGCCTAGTAGAGATGTTATGTGCAGGAGCCATTCAGCACTTTATATTTCTCCAAGAACAGAAAGGTAGTGAGATGAAAAGGCATGAATAAAAATCCCATTTTAAATGGCCTTTGCTTCTAGGAGGAAGAAAGGATGTCATCTGACAAAAGAGCAACTGCACCCGCAGCATGCTTGTGTGCATCCTGGGGAAAGGGAAGCGAGAAATAAGCAGAATTATTTTCCTGTCCTGACCTTGCAAATTTTTCTATTTTATTTTTAACATTTTTGAAAAGAAACAGTGTCAAAGTCATTAAGAAAATGGAAGAACATTTAGACAATCCTTTGAATGCACTGAAGCTGAGGGAGGCCAATAAATCTTGTACAGTGCTGATGATAAAGTCAGCAATGACAGAAGTGTTTGAACATTTCCCACCTAAAGACCAAACCATAGCTCAGTCCCAGTATTGCAAAACTAAGAGCCAAGGCCTGTGACTCCATGGTCACAACTATTCAAGAATAAATTTACATAAATTAAAGGGCAGACTGTTCAGGATTTTTTTAATAGGCATAAGCATGCTGACTCCAGTTCCTTGAGTGCAAAATTGTATTTCATCTGTGTTGCACAAATGTCAGGAGATCTAATACAACACTGAGATTTTCAAGTGAAACATTTCCAGAACAGAAATCAAAACAGGCATTCAAGGTTTAGTTTGCAATTAAGCTCCTCTGCTTTGTGTGGTGATTCTAGATATGCCTTAAGGCAGTTTGTTAATAAGAAATGGTGGGAATTTCTTCTTGGTTACACTGTGGTGTTAAGACAGCTGGCTGAAGCAGATTCAGGTTTTTCTTGGTGAAAGAATTCCATTTCAGTGGACTTTAAAGTAGGTCCTGAAGAGAATTTTTAGCATAGTTTTGCAGTTCTTCTAACCCGACTGTTTTATAGGTCCCAAAACAGAAGCAGCAGTATTAAAGAACCATTAACAGAAACCATTAATGGGCACATGGGGAAAAAAAAAAAAAGCTGTAGAGCACTTACAGGTAAACAAAGGCAGTTGCAGTATTTTTCTCAGAAGTTAAAAAAAAAATTTACATGCTAGTGTGTTGAGAATTTAAACTTTAGACTAAGTGTTTAAAGCAGAATTTTACACCCCTGAAAATAGGGGATTGTTGTGAAGCACTTTCATTTCCTGACTGTAATAACCACCCACTGTATACACATATGCCACATTCCTTAACCACATTCTAAAATAGATTTCCTTAAGGTATCATACATAGCAAAAGAACAACTCTTTTTCCAACCAATATTGCTTGCACATAGTTATTGATGAGCTCTACCAGTTTCAGAATAGCAAACATCCAATTATTTAACAATATAAATACTGGTTACTAAAGTTTTAATCATAAGTATAAAATCTCTATGTAAAACCACATGCTACAGCATACCTGTACAAAGGCCAGGAAAAAGGTTATTTTTTTTTCTTATAACAAAGTGCTACTGCAGAATTGACTGATTTGTTGTGGACATTTCTGAACAAATACAGATTGTTTGGCTCAGAGCATTTCCTTACAGACTCTGTATTCTTCTCAGAAGATTGTAAAGCAGTTAGTTTCAGGCTGCTCAGTAAAAAACAAACAAACAAACAAACAAAAAAAACCCCATCAAAAAAATCAACTAAAAAAAAAAAAAAACCCAAAACCAAAAAAACCCCCAAACAAACAAACAAAAAAAAAAAACCCCAACAAAAACCCACCACTCTGGAGTTATGGCTGTGCAACCAAACAACTAGGCGAAATTGAATTTTCTCTAAATTCTTTCCCAGTTTTCACTATGACTTCAGAAGTTTCCATCTAGATTTAATTTACACACAGCACCATCAGCCAGTACCTGTGTTACAGCTCCAGTCATTCAGGAAGCTGCTGCTCCACCTGTGGCACCTGGCCATTTGAGCATTCCTGGTGCATAAGGCTTTGACTCCTCTGACTTTCTCAAGTGAATCAGGAATGAATGGCCAGGTCTCTTCTCAGCTGAGAGCCCCAACAACTTGTTAAATGACTGCAGCTGTAAGGCAGCACTTGTCCATGACCCCCTTAGGAAGCCCCACTCCAAGCACAGGAATCCTGTATCTTATCCCTCCATCAGAGACCTGGGATGGAGTGAAAGGGGGAACCTCTAAGGCAAGAGTCCAAAAGAGGTGCTCAACTCACACCTGAGCTTCAAAATATCCCTTCCTTTTCATGCTAAGGCTACCACATGAGATTTTCCCAGACATCCTTTATTCACACCTAGACACTTTCAAGTAGAAAGAGAGAACTTGTCCATTTATTTGGGATTTCCAGGTATCAGGCAGTCCAGAGCAAGAGCAGCATCTGACAGGCTGGCATCCCTGGAAGCCCAGAAGGAGCACTCAGAGCAGCTGCATGCCCAGGGTGTCCCTGTGCAGAGATCAGCACATCCCAGCTGTGCTGGGTTCACAGCTCCTGTGCTGCAGCCCTGTTCCAGAGCCCAGGCAGACAAGTCAGAGCTGTTCAGCCTCTGGAATGTGCAGGACAAACAGCCACCACACTGATGTCTGCCACAGCCTGGACACACTGGCCTGTGCTACTTGTACATCCACTCTGTGGTGTGAAATACAGGAGCCACAGGTACACAGTTAGAGTTGGGGGGAGATAATGACACCAGGAATGTTCCCAAATATGTCTCCATATGTTCCCAGTCAAGCTCCACTATTCTGCATTACATCATGGTAACTATTACATCATGACATTGAGTCATACCTTTAGTTTTTCATATAAAATACCAGGTATACCTATCTGGATGGCAGAGACAGCTTTTTCAGAATTGGTCCATAACACTGCAGTGCATCAAAATCAGATTTTGAGCATTTGTTCAGCAGCTGCTAAATGAAAAAGGAAGTTTTCCGTGGCTGGCGGAAATCTTTTTTGTTTCAGGGCCTCAGCATTAAGGGTTGGTTTTTCATTGCCATCAGAAACTTCAGTAAGTGAGGCTAAAGTAGCCAAGATTTCTTTTGTCTTCAGAGAAATGTCCTTAAGGAACAGAAAAAAACAAGCAACCATGAATATAGTATTAGGTATTAAAAGGTTTTCACATACACTTACAATAAAAAAACCATCAATACAGAACCAAAAAAAAAGGAAATAATGATAAATAAATAGCTCATTTAAAATAAAGACCCTATTTATTTCAAGGCAATCTTGTAACAGTTCTTCAGCCTGCTCTTGTGCCATATTGAATAAAGGAAGCACAACCACTCCTCTCCTGACCTTACTGAGCTCTGTGACTAAGTCACTCAGTTGTGAAATGTCTAATATTAGATGGAGGAGGGAGTGATAAAATGCCATCATCACAGAAATCAGGTTTTATAGCTAAGAAGCCATATTTAGCAGAACCTTTTCAAGGTATTGCCAATATTATTGACAAAGCATTAAGCAAAATCCATGCCTTGTGGAATAAAACTGGGAAACCAGTCTTACAATCATTTCTGAACTTTCTTCAGCAATGTAGTTACCCAAGAGATAGTATAAAAAAGTAAGTTATCCTTAAAAACCTGGATGATGAATAAAAATGCTCATTTGTAAAAAGGCAGAAGGTAGAAGAGACTGACTGATTCTCAGTGGCACTCTTCCTCCTACTCCCTCCTTCTGCCAAGATTTAACAATAGAAGTTAGCTTTAAAAATAAAATATTAACCTTAATGACTTGGCTGTCTGATTTATCTGGATCTTCTGCAGATTGAACAATTAGTTGTCCAATTTCTTTGTGAAGTTTTCCCATTGTCATTGCCTCTGTGTAAGAAACAAACAAAACACCACACATAAAATCACCTTTTTTTGTGATATTTAGAAATGCATATGAATAACACACAAAACTGAGGAATCTTTTCATGACTGCCACTTGAAATCTGTTGGTAAAGGCAATAACCTTGTACCAACAGCCAGTATCTCTGAAGTGGCCCAAAGCAGTGATAAGGAGCAGCAATGTGATAAGCAACATACAAGGTTTTCTTTCACATAATCCCCAGTCTTCAAGTATTTAGTGCCATGTTTTTCTAAAAACTCATGTACTATCTCTCCATTCAGCTGCAAGTCTCTTCCATGTCTAACATGGATGTTATGAAATCTCAATTGTGCATTTGTTGGAAAACAAAGCACATCTTTCCACATTCCAACTTTAATCAGTCTTCCAGGGTGGCAATAAAATGAAGACAGAAACTTAACATATTGACTTTTCAAAACCCGGAAGAAAGAAGGATCAAGATTGTTTGACCTACAGCATGGTTCAGCAATTACTGTCAACCCTGGAATAAACTGCCTCTAAATCCAAAATATAAATAGCAACCAACCTTTTACTACAGGTGAAACTGTAATCTCACTGTCTGCCAAATTGACATACACATCATAGAGGTCTGACCTACTGCTCACTTCAGAGTCTGTAAATCCAGCGATGTAACCTAGAGCACAGAATTGAGCAAGATTAGGATCTTCAGAAATAAAACCAAAAACCACAGTCCTAAATTCTGTTCTAAGGGTATTTGACACAATACCCATTGGACCCAGGAGGTTGCTCTCTTGATATTATCAGTCATTCAACAAGTATTCAGCAGATGCTTCATTTCCAAGGAGCTTAAAAATCGACTTCTAAAACTGCATGGATTAACTGCCAACACTACAGCAATATCACCAAGTTATCAAGCTGAAATTTTAAAATCTCTTCTTACCTTCCTACTAAAATTACTCATTTGCAACTTTCTCATTACAAAAATCTCCACTCTGGAGCCTCTTGTCACAAAGTCAGTATTAGACTGGAACAAAGGAATAAACCCAGCAGTTTTCTTATTTATAGCATGACAGATGAGCAAGCTTGGAGCAGCTTTTCTCCATGGAAGATGCTTAATGAGCTGTAGAAATGCTGAAGATGAGCAGTCTCCTTGCTCACTTTCTGTATAAAGAAGCCTCTTGATGGCTACATGATGTGTCACAGTAACCTCTGCATAAAGCCAGGGCCTGTTCCTGGATGATGCATTAAGCACTGTGCACACACAGCACTGTGTCACACAGAGCAAACTCCTACAGGTAAAGTTTACCTGTGCTTAGGAGCCTCAGACTTCACTGACATCAAAAGAGAAGTGTGGGACTTCAGAGTTACAAATTCAAAAAAACCACTCCATTACTAGTGATGTGTAGAAGCTGGGAAAAAGAGTAGCTTCTCCCCAACAGGAAAAAATTCAATCCCTTCAATCAAAGCATCAAAGAAGTCTCAAGGCTGCTTTGCATCTGTGATTAGGGATGGACTGATATGGATCCACCCAAAGCCACCAGATTATCTAATTATCTTCCCACATGCTTGTTTAGTTGATTTGCCTTTGCCAAAGAAAATGATGCTTAACTTTGATCAACAGCATTAACAGCAAAATAACCATTTTTTTTCCCCTCCAAAGTTCCCTGGTGCAAAACTTGGCAGCAACAGAAGCTGAAATTGAATTTTCCTGGTATTTTTTATTAATAAATTATCACTACCTGTGCAGGCTTTTAAGGCTTCCAGCTCCTCCTCATTTAGATGCACATATGAATGAAGAATTGACCAGTCTTGTCGATGCCACACTAAAGCTGGCAAAGTCCTAGGGGAGATTAGGGTGCAACTTGAGACACAGTAGATTTTTACTTATACTAACTAAAACTTCACAGTATAAAAACTGCATGCCATGAAAAAGAACAATTATCACCAGGTCTCATTTGGGGGTGTATAGATAGATATAGATATATATGTATGAACTGTAGAGATTTCTACTATCAGTGCAAGCAGAGTTTATCACTCATTCCATCATTAAATTCTTCTGAGTTGAGCAACACACAGCTGAACCTTAAAAGGGATTCAGCACAATTTGTATAAACAGGTTCAAGATAGATTTTTTTTTCCAGAAAATATGGGGTTTTTTCTCAATAAAGGTTCAAAATTTGTTGGATTTCTATGGGTGGGTGAGTGGGAAGGAAGGAATTGATGAAGTACCTGGTAAATTCCTGGATAGCTTCTATTCTAGGATGGTACACTACAATTCTCTTCTTTAACATCAGTGCAGTATATAAAATAACTGTTTCCATTCCAAACTGAGACACTATATCTAGAAAATAGGAGAAATTATTTTATAGAAGATATATATACTGTTATTATCATGTTTTTGAAGAAGCTTAATAATAACAGCACAGGTGACAGTGTCAGCACAGTTTACTTGAAGCATACATGAAAACAAGATTGTATTTTAGGCTGTAAGAAGGAATGAGAAGGAGACTCTGGCAGAGATTAACCTTTGATGGAGCCAGCAAGGTAAGCCTTCCGAGCATCAAAGTCCTTGCTGAGGAAGGATCCATTTTCTTCACTTTGGCAGATGCCCTTTGTGAGGACTGCAATGTAACTCTCCATCATTTTAACTGGACTTCCATGCTTCAAGTAGATTCTGTGTGAAAAGAGGAGAGTCTGGTATTTTAACTGCATTCAGTGCACCAATATATAGATGAAAAATAAAAAAAAAAATTAAACACCAGTATCATAAATAGCAACATTGCTGAAAATAATTCCTATTCTGGACACCTGGTTGAGGTTTTAAATACTAAGCTGGAAGTTTTCCAACATGCACATAAACATGTCTGCCTTTCAGAATTTAAAATAACCCTGTGTTTTTATTTCAGCTTTCTACTTTATCAATGAACCAACATGGACTAAGATAGAAGCACACCCCAAAGGTGTAGGCAGGTGTCCAGACAAAGGATTCTTTGCAGACCTGGAAGGTGTCTGCTTAATGAAAAAGCACCTACCACAGTAACTCCTGTTATTTATAACATGCAGACTATGACTAGGTAGCTTTGAATTTTTTATCCAAGTATCTTTTGCCATTCTTCTCTACTCTTTGCTAAATGATGAAAGAAAAATATAAATATGTCCTTGATACTCATTAAAAACCCAAAAAGAAGTACAGAAGAAGCAAACACAGAGAGAACCCATGCACTGTCAGCTGTCTTGCAGGAAGCAGAGAGACACTGTAACCTATTTTACAGGTTAAGATATTTCAGGAATAGCACTGAAGTTGTCAGCTGCACATTTTCCATGTTAGCTGCAGCACAAAGCTACAGCACATTTGAAACTCAATTATTATCATGCTTAGAAGAACCCATTCTAGATTTGAAAGGAAATATTAGCTGGTAAGTCAGCAGAAATGTGATCCACAGTGAATCTAAGTATTTCATGTATCACCAAAAAAGAACAAACCTCAGTTTTTCAGTACCCTGCAGAATTGGTAAGCCTGAAGGCATTCCCAATTCTACATTATATATAGTGAGTCCCAAGAGCACAATAACCTCACAGTTGCATCCAATTAGCTGCAAAATCTCAGTGAATACTCTTGGTATCACGAACTGGGACCGAACTAATTCAGAAACTGAAGGAAAAGCAAAATAAGCAGCAGAGAGAGAGCATGAGAATGGGGACATGAAGGGAATGAAGTGAGTAAACAGGACAAGGAAATGAGAAGAGGTTTTTTGGTTGGAAGGGGGCACTCACTTCCCTATAGGAGAAGCAAAAACATCCCTGGGTGCTGTGATTAGCTCAGAGGAGCTGCAAGCAAAATTTACAAAGATGTTGTGGAGGGACACAAGTCATTCACCATACACATGGTGACCTTTAAGTCCAGCACTGACATCTTCCCAAACATTTACTTGTTTTAAAAATATATTCTCAGAGAAAATGAGTGTGAGGGTGATGGTGGTGTATGTCTGGAGAACACACACACACATTAAAACCCAACGAACATCTGACACTCACCCAACACTGTCTGAATATGACAAGCTCAAATCAAGGGTTTTTATCATCTGATTTCGTTTGTAGGACTGAGTTTCCAGCAAGTTGTTTGAACAAATGCAACACAAAGAATTCAACCTTTAGCTTTGGCAAGATCTGAGCATGCACACAGCAGCACCTGAGGCCAGCTTTTATACAGACCTGCAGAGGATCCTGGTGAAGGCTGCATATTTCTCTGGGTTGAAGTCTTTGGCCGTCAGGACAATGGAGAAGTGGGTCACCTGCACATGACACAGGCACAGAAACACACAGAGCTCAGTTAATGACCCCACACAAACAGTCTTGGTCATTTTACTGACAAGGCTCCAAGTTCCTAACTGCAGGAATGGCCTGGACAGAGGACTTCTGATGTGACTCAGCTCTAGTACAGACTATTTTTTGCTTAACCTACACACAAGAGCTGCTTTCCTCTAATCTCGTGAGGTTATTAAAAAACAAAAAGGCATTTTTCTTCCCCACAGCAGGGAGGAAACTTCCAGGATTTGTTGCCAAAGGAGGCTGCAAAGGCAGACAGCATCAACATATTTAGAAAGAGACAGGAAAAAAAACATAGCAGGCCCACAAACAGAACTACCCTAACTTCCTCAATCAAATGATTACGGGCTGGGACAGCACAAGACTGAAAGTCTGCAGACAATGACCAGGCTCACGTGTCCTCCTGAAATAGCATCTCCCACTGCAACTATTGAAGACAGCACTGTGACATTTAATTTTATTTTACTTCATAGAAATATAAACTTGGAGCGAGGAAAGGCAAGCAACATTCTGCTGTGGGCATACAAAATTACCACACTATCTTCCTACTTAACAACATAGCATGAAACATGAAAATTGAACAGACTTAACTGACAGTTTAATGATTTTCATAACAAGGAAAAGATAGGAGATACAACTGTATTTGCTGTCTTCCAGTAATCAGTGCAGTGGAAAAGAAAGTACCTACATAACTCAATCCTTAGGGGAAAAAAAGCAGCAGGTTCTATAGGAACAAGATCTGGACACTATGAAACAAACTTCTTACAGAGCTGTCTCTCTCTAAATGCTGAACTCGAAATGCAAATTAACTAGAAATGAAATAGCATTTGTATGTTAACACAAAGAACTGGGCAATGAGTATCTCAATCATTCTGTAATTCCACGTCTGGGTGACAAATGAAATGCAGACTGGCTAGACACCTGGACAGAGCTGCATCTGTGAGCACACAACCCCTTGAATCCCTTTTCCTCCTCACGTTTCTCTCCATGGGAAAACACTGCGTAACCCACAGAGGAAGCTCTGCAGAAGCCCTCCCTCCATCCTACTGAAAAACCCTGCCAAGTCATACCTTTTTCAAGGCTGGAGAATCTTGAACTTCTACCGTTGTGATGTAGAACCAGGACCTTTTATACTGGCCAAATACAAAGGTATGAAGCAATTTGTTTTCATCTGTAAGGCAGCACTTTCGCAGCAACAGAGTCCTCAGTTCAGCTGTTACGGACGGATAACACCAAACCCACAAAGCATCTCCGTTGGTGTCTTTTTCTATGGTGGAAAGATGTTCACTGTGAGAATGCCAAACAGCAGCAAGGAAGTAAATTGATGGGTTAATCAGGTTTGTTTCCTGGAATCAGATTAAAATTCCACCTTACCCTGACCCTAGACATCCAGTTCTACCACTACGGTTTAAGCCTTAAGGCAGGAATTCTGACACAGGTTTTATTTTTTAAATATTAATAAATCTCCATTCTTGACCTGCTTCACGAGGTCAGAGAAGCACCAAGTTTGAATGCACATTCAACACGAGCACGGTATCGAGGACCAAACACCGGGACCGGCTTATTTATGATTTTTCTCTATTTTTGATTTCGCAACACAAGCCTCAGAAGCCGCGAATTTCAGACACTTCGGCCGAGTTTGTGCACGGCTTAGCTCTCTGCAACAGGCAGAGCCGGCACCCCCGGCACCGCCCGGGCCCGCGGCCTCAGCGCGGCGGGCCCCGGTACCGCCCCGGGCCGCGGCACCGCCCCGCCCGGCCCGGCCCGGCTCCCCCGGCCCTCACCGATCAGCCCCACGGCCCGCAGCAGCTGCGCCTCCGGCTCTGCCATCTTCGCTCCGCCGCCTTCCGCCCGCCCGGCCCCGCTCCGCCCGCCGGGGCCCGCCCTGCCCTCACGGCTCGGCTCTGCTCCGCCCGCCCGGCCGAGCCCGCCCCCCCGCCATTTACTGAGCGGGCCCGCCCGCCCGCTCCCCCCGGCTTCCTGCTGCGGGAGCCGCCCGCCGTTCTCCGGCAGGAACGGGGGAAAAACGGGCTGGGGAAAAAAAATGTGTCTTTTTTGTTGTCTGCGTCACAGAATCCCTGAATAGTTCAGGTTGGAAGGCACCGTGGAGCTCAGCCGGTGCCACCGCCATGCTGAAGCAGGTCCCCAGAGCAGGGCACTCAGGAGCGTGTCCGGGCGGATTTTGGACATCGCCGGGAAGGGAGACTCCAGCCCCGCCGTGGGCAGTGTCCCAGTGTGTGATCACTGCATAATACAGTTCTTCCTCGTATACAGGTGGAAGTCCGTGTTTTTCTGCCTGTTGCCTCTTGTTCTACTGCTGGACACCACCGAGCAGAGCCTGGTCCATCCTCTGAGACCTCCCTTCAGACAGTGACAGACATGGATGAGATCCCTGCTCAGTTGTCTATTCTCCAGCTCCCTCAGCCTTTTCCCAAAAGTGAGGAGCTCCAGTACCGTCATCATCCCCGCAGCCCTCTGTAAGTCATGGGGCACGGTTCATGTGAAATCTCACACAAAAGGAGGGTGGTCCTGCTGGAAACCACCTCCTGAAGTCACAGCCAGAAGCTGTACCCTGAGTAACCCAAAACACAAACATCCGTGTGTTTCCACACAGCATGGATAAAGGCTGGCTTGTGCCCAAGTGGGGACTGAGTGGTGTGAGGAACAGTCATGGAAGCAGAACAACTATTCCTGAGTAACTCCATGCATCAGCAAGTTTACTGAGAATGTAAAGATCTCATTTGGAAGTCTGGATGAACAATGGCACCTGAACTTGGACTCTGTGATCTTAAGGATTAGAATCTTAAATGATTCTAGGAATACCATGACACTGATTAGGAGAAGAAACTTCCAAAATAACTGGGATAACTAGAGGAGCATCAGAAGCATGTGAAGTTCTGGGACAGGCCAGGCCTGTCCCAACCTGGCTAGGAACACACTAAAGGGCAGCCTGTCATATGACTTTCATGAAGGACAAACATTAAATACACTCAACTACCACGCAGAAAGAGACATGACAAGTCAGACGATAAAAGCTGCTCCTGATACAAATCTTCTTGATCCCAGCCTGGAGGGCTTTCAGGAACTTCAAAAACATGCAGTAGGCTGCCCAATAGCAAATCCTGCAATAAGCACCTGCAGTCCCCATGAGAGCACAGCTGCCCCCATGAGAAGGCTCAGGGACAGTCCCTGGCTCTGGTGACATGGGCACAGGCTGTCACCCAGACCTCAGGCAGTCAAGTCACCCAGCAGACTTGAATTTTGTGAACACAAGAAAAGCACTTGTTCAGCACTATAAATACCTTAGTGATGACTCTGCTTAATGCAGACCGTACTAAAAGACAGGTCTGTCAGGGTTTAGGAACAGAATTCCCCAATTTAGTGTTCCCACTGAAACACCCCAGACCACGCACCACTCGCTCATGTCCCCCCACATCTCCCCCGGCGATAGCATAGAGAATTGGAGGTACAAAAAGGTAAAGAACACGAGTTGAGCTAAGAACAATTTACTAGAAGCAGCAATAGATTAAGAAAACGAACAGTAAGAACAGTGCTAATAACAGAGTGTGCGAGACAGGCGAACGACTAACACGGGGCCCAGAGCCACCCGACCGCCGCCCCCGGCAAACCCCACTGTGCCCCCGGCATCGTTTAAGGCTCATTCGGACAAAGGGCTTTGTGCAGCTCGCCCCGCGATCCCCCCAGGATCCCGATCCGCCTCACGGTCCCGGATCTCCCCTCACGACCCCTTCAGGGTCCCGGTCCCAATCCCCCTCCCGCTCCTTCCGCGATTCCCCCATGATCCCCTCCCGGTCCCGGATCCCAATGCTCCGTCCATCCGGTCCTGGTCCCGAGCCCATCGCCCCGTCGATCCGGTCCCGGTCCCGAATCCCGATCCCGGTCCCGGTCCCGATCCCGATCCCAATGCCCTGTCGATACAGCCTTGGTCCCGGTCCTGGTCCCGGCCCCGGCCCCGGCCCCCGCTCCGGTCCCGGCCCCGGCCCCCGGACCCAGCCCCGGCCCCCGGTCTCGGTCCCGCTCCGGTGCCGGTGCCGGTGCCGGTCCCGCCTGGCGGTTCGCGCGCGCGCCGGGCGGGGTTTCCGCTTCCGCCGCCGCCGTCACGGCGCGCGCGGGCCCCTTTCCCTCCCCTTCCCCCGCCGCTCCCTCCCTTTCCGGCCGCGCGTGCCGCCTGGCTGGAGCTCGGAGCCGCCGCCGCCCCGTGAGGAGCCGCCGCCGCCGCCATCATGCCGGTGTACTTCCAGCGGCCCGAGAACGCCCTGAAGCGGGCGAACGGTCAGTGCGGGCCGCGCCCACACACACACACACGGCGCCGGGTCGCCTCCCGCGCCGCTCCCCGGCTCCCCGGCCGCACCCGCCCCGGGAGCTCCCGGCCGGGCCCGCCCGGGCAGAGCCCACCCGAAATCCCCCGGCGCTGAGCGGAGGCCGCCCGGGAGCGCCCGCCCGGGAGGGAGCGGCCGGCGCGGGGAAAAGGCCGGGCCGGCGCGGCCGCGCCGCATGGCGGAGGGGAGGGAGGCCCGGCGGGTGCGGGGAGCGGGCCCGGCCCCGCCTCCCGCTCCCCTGGGCCCCACGGCCGCCTCCGGGCCGAGGGGGAGCCGGGGCCGGCACGGCCTCATCCCCCGGGCCTGAGCACGCCGGCGGGCAGGGGCGGCCGAGGGCATGAGCGGGCCGGACCGCGCTGCCCTGCCGGGGTGATCTCAAACCCGGGCTGATCCCGGGCCCTGTGGGCTTCGTGTGTTGTATCCTGTCCTTCATATGACTCCGGTGAGAACGCGAGTGGTAAAACTCCTTCGCTGCTGCACAGGCTGGTAACACTGGTTTGCCCCTGGAAGACCAACCAAGGGAGACAATTCAGCGCTGTAGCCATCACTTGGTGACTGCCACATAAAAGCTGGACTGGTTATATTTATCAGCTGGCTCATTTTGGGCCAAACATATGGCTTTGACGCATCTGGTTTTTATAGTATCTTATTTTAAGCCCTTAACAAGACCATTTAGACCCTTCATTGTCACAGGGCTGACACTTAAAGATATCTAAAACTTCCAGATGATGTATGGGTCACAAAACGACAGAAGAGACTGTGTGGTCTGGGGACTGTGCATTATTCAAGTACTTAAGTATGTTAACAAGAAAATGTGAAAGTACTGCACGTCCTCAAAATTTTTAATCATGAATTCATTGTACAAATCTTTTCCACAAAGATTAAAAGATGAAAGATAAAATCAGCTTCAGTCAGCGTTCAGGGATGAAGATATGTTGTATCAGTCCTTTCACTGGAAGAGATGCATGGACCATAATATATAAACTTTATTTGTACTTGCAAAGTCTTGGGTAGAGTAAGTGGTACTTGGTGTGCAAGTCACGTTTCTGGAATATTGACTTTAAACTGCTCATTATTATTATTGATGCTTTCCTGCTGTTTAAGTTCACATTTCTTCTTCTGCTGCAAGTCTGCTAAATTGTGTTGAGTGAAGGAGTCGAGTTGAGTTTAGGGGTGGGAACTGGAGGGGGTGTTCTCAGCCAGATGGTGGCAATCCTGAACTTCAGTGGACTGCATGGAGAACATGACAAGCAGTGTCAAGTCTTACAAGCTGCAGGGGCTCAATTTTACCCCAGCCAAGCATAATAAAGGGTGGGAAGTCGTACTTAAGGCAGACTGTGTGTTGCAGGAAGCAGTTTAGTGTTAAACTGACATTTCAAATGTGGGCATTCAGTGCAGTTTCCAGAGTTTCAGTGTGTGTGTTTTATGTGTAAGGCTCAAGTGAGCTTCAGAAGCACTTCACCTTCTCAGTGACTTTGACATATAGAGGTGATGTTTGGAAATATGAAGAGCATGAAGAATTTTATGTGTATACAGATAAGGAAGAAAAGCATTTTTATATTGATAAATGTAGGTCAAGGCCAACCCCCAGCTATTGTTAATATTTGCCATTGCTTTGTACTCAGGGGATGTAATGCAACTTCAAGGAGTGTTTTATTGTTGCAGATACTAAGCTTGCTCACTATTAGAGATACTGTAAAGCACATGACATCTTTGTCACCTCTTGTAATGACATGTTTTCTCATATTGAAAACTGAGCTGAATTCAGGATTTTGGGTTAGCAGTAGGTGAATTGTTGATGTGTATCAGTTCTTGACCACTCAGCTTCAGAGTAGCAGTTGCTACTCTGGATACCTGTTAGCACTTTAAGGAGCATAAAAGAACAAAACTATTAGAAGGTAACTCTTACAGCTACTTATGCACTCAGCTTTACAAACTGTATGTTACAGATCTGAGTTTCCATAACTTACAGTTCCTAGTGCTACTGCAAAACACGGTATTGTGTGCTGTATTTGATTCTCAGGTTCATTTTGTGCTTTTACTGAAGTGTCTCTTAAATTAGCCTTAATTATTTGACTTACTTGTAAGAACCTGCTTGGCCAGAGTTAATTAAAAGTTTCAAAACAACATAAATTAATTTTGTGCTTTGTCCAGTTGGGTATTGACCAATGTGGTTGGAGTGCCCCGGCATTGTTGCAGGATTAAACTTGCCTTTCAAGTTTATTTTCATAAATAAAGTGTAAAGCTGAACAGTAATTGTCTCAAAAGCAGCTCTGAGATAGAATAGCAGTGTAGATTATGGGATGGAGGGTAGCTTTATTAAAATTCCCTTGGTGAGTAAAGTATTGCTGGATACTGTCACACCGTAACTTTGATTATCTTCAATTGTATCACAGTGCTTTCTCTAGAAAGGAACTTGCTCATCTTCTGCCAGCTCATTATTTACATAAACTGAGCCCTGAATATGAGCTGTTGTGGTCCTTAAATTAAAACCACTCTGCTGTTTTCAATCTAAACCTTTTGCCATGTTTAACTTCAAATTTGAGATTCCAAAACTTGGAAGCTCTATCTGATGTCTGAGCCCCTGGAGCAGGCCCCTACTTGAAGAGTTTCTGCCATTATTTCTTAGGAATTGAGTGCTTTCCAAAGTACTTCATGGAAAGTACCAGCTCCACCCCTCAGCCTTCAAGAATAGGCACATTTCCCACTGGCTGTACTTGACCTCCCTTATCTTTTAAACCTGTCTGCTTCCCCTTCTGTGTGTTCATTTCTCCTGCTGTTCTGCAGTGCAGAGTACATCCAGGTTGGGTCTGTGTGTATGTGGGTCGCTGCCTCAGTGTTTCCAATGTTGCTGTGTTTTGTGAGAGGCAGAATGTGTGGGATATCAGAGGTGGGAGTTGCTGTGATGCTGAGAGCTCCTGTTAATAACAGCAGCTGCTTAGGGATGAATAAATGGGGCACTGCTTTCAGCAGCAAGGCTGATTAAAAAAGTGTCTGACCCTTCAACTGAACTGCAGCAGTTTTTGATATAACTTCTGTAAACTGAAGTGCTAAAGCACTCAAGAGTTAAAAACAACAAATGAACAACTTTGCTGAGTGAAGTTTTGTTCCTTCCTCTCCTTCTTCCACCTGAGAGGAGGACTTTGTCTTTTGTCACATTTGTGGTACATTTTGTACCTTGTTAAATGCCCTTGGCAGGTGCTGTGCCCACAGGCCTCCTGGTGGGTATTCCTTGTCTGTGATGAAACCAGGATGGTTAAAACTGGATGTGTGCATTCATACACGTTCTGTGTGTATGAAGTGCTCAGTCGTGCCTGGATGGATGGAGAGACATCTCTGCTATCCTGAAATTCCCATGTAGATTTACTGGGTAATGTTTGTTTGCCAGTTATGTTGTTGAATGATGGCCAACATTTTTTGGTCTGCCCAACTAAATCAAACCATCAATGCACTCCGGGTAGCGTTGATTAAATTCTGAATGTTTCCTGTGTTAAGCATAAAACATGCATCTTCTGGTGTGCAAATCTTTTGCTAACTGGGATTTTACTTTCAGAATTTCTTGAGGTTGGCAAAAAGCAGCCTGCCCTTGATGTTCTCTATGATGTTATGAAAAGTAAGAAACACCGAACATGGCAGAAAATCCACGAGCCAATTATGCTGAAGTACCTGGAGCTCTGCGTGGATCTGCGCAAGAGTCACCTGGCAAAAGAAGGATTGTACCAGTACAAGAATATCTGCCAGCAGGTATGGCTTTGGATTTTTCATTGTACTTATTTATAGCAAGCATGGTATCTGTCAGCTGATATAATTTAAAAGTAACTGATTTGTCCTGAATTAGGATTAATCTGCCTTTTAGGTGTTCTTGGGTTTGTAGCAGTTCCATTTTAAAAGATTTGTTGCCTGTTGTGGGTGGAAACATCTTCCCATTTTTTTTGCCTTTGGTGTAGGTTAACATCAAATCTTTGGAGGATGTTGTTCGAGCCTATTTAAAATTAGCTGAAGAAAAAACAGAAGCAGCTAAGGAAGAATCCCAGCAGATGGTACTGGACATAGAAGACTTGGATAACATTCAGACTCCAGAAAGGTGTGTGCAGCCTGTCTTTAAAATGTAGCAGTTCACAGAAAGTATCCTTATTTTCATTCACAAAGCTGAGATATAAACGTGGTGGACTTGAAATTGAATACTAGTGGTGTTCTAGAGGTTTTAAAGGGAGGGATAAAAGCAAGAATTTTACATTGAATGAAATCCTAAGTCTGAGTAAAGTGAAGAAAGCAAGCAGTAAGGAATAGAAAATCTAGATGCAGTGGCAGTGGTTCTGGGAGTTGGGTCACCACTTTTCAGTGTCTGCTCAGATCTGTATCTGTAGTGGTATTGGAGAGTTTATTATGGTAAACTGCTCATTGCTGGTTGATGTAGAAATGCTCCTAATTATATCAGACCAGTGTAATTCCTGTATGTGATATTCTCCATTTTTTTCTGGTCACATTGTGCATGTACAAACAAAAGGAAATTTTACTTTATACTTGCTTGGTTAAGTGATGAGACAATAGAAGAAAGGGCATGAAAAACATTCAAGAGAGAAATGATAGGATGGGTAATGAGAATGCAGAATGGTGATAGAAATGATAAAAAATTGGAAGAAATTACTGAATATTTGCGTTGTGTAGGAATAGAGTTGTAGTAGTCAAATAATACTCATAAAGATCTGGAGGAGAGGGCTCTATATTTACATGTTAAAAGCAAAACTCTCTAGTTGAAGTTGGTTGCAGAAAAGAAAAGGTGACAGATGTCAATAGGGGGGCAGTGCCATTTATGTTATTTCCAGTGCCTGAAATTGTTACAGAGGAATCCACTAACAGTGGATAATAACAGTGAAGATTGACTGACCTCTCTTTTCCTTGTTCTCCTTTCTATAACAGGGGACTAGAGAATGGATCTTTTCAATCACACTGTGCTCATCTAAACAAGCACAGCTTCCTTAGTGTTTTTAGGTCCTGTTTTCTAGACTTCTCCTGCTTTTTTGCTGGATTCACCTCTTGATCTGTTAAGGAAAGCACTGGTGGTGTGTTGTGTTTAATAGTGTATGTAGTACACCCAAGGATGCAAATCAATACTGGAAATGGTGTAGTAGAAAAGAGTTACAAGAGTTGAAACTTTATATCAAAAACAATTCAAAAAGAATTTTAAAAATGAAGACTTGAGTAAGATGGTTTTTTGTGAGTTTAACACGTTGAGTGGATTGTTCAGCAGAAAGGGATCATGTGGGACATGGCACTGAATTGGTCTCAGTGTCTTGGGAATCCTTTCCCCTGTGGTGAGGGAATGAAGTTCTAAATGCAAGATTATCATATCTTACTTCTGACATATTTAAGCATCTTTTTCATGTCAGAATTTGTAAAGGATTTGAAATGTTAATGTGAGTATTCTGGTTTCTGATGTGTGCGGATCATAACACAGCGCCTGTGTCACATGTCAACATGAAGTGAGCTCTGGCAGCAGTGCTGGTGACTAAAAGGGAAGTGTCAGCAAGTGCTAAAGTGTCTGCATTGACACTGATACTTGATTCTAGCAGAGGTACAGGACACAGCTCCCTGCTAGGAAAGGGAAGGTGAAAATCCCGGAGTTAATTTCCTTTGAAGGATACAAGGTTTTGATACCTCTGGAGCTTGGACATGTCAGTCATATATGCAGTGGCCAAAGTTTGAAACTTAAAAGTTTGAAATAATTATCTACATCCTTTAAAGGAAAAGGGAGCAGTCTGAGGGACCAGTTTGAAAATAAGCAATAGGCTATTCAGGAGCAATTAGCTCTTCAGATTTGTCCAGTCTCGTTTTAGAACCTGGTAAAAAAAAAATGATGAGAATTGTAGGGAATAAACCACTTCTCTTTTTTTCTCTTTCCTTACCCCGCTGCCCTGACTGAAGTGTTCTTTTGAGTGCTGTAAGTGGAGAAGACACTCAGGATCGTACTGACCGCCTGCTTTTGACACCCTGGGTTAAATTTCTGTGGGAATCCTACAGACAGTGTTTGGATCTTCTCCGAAATAATTCTCGAGTAGAACGCCTGTACCATGACATTGCACAGCAAGGTAGGTGCAAAAGATGGAAACCTGAACTATAATGATGTGGTGTCCCCCCCTTAAGGGGAGGGGAACATCCAAGATTTGTAGATGCTTGTGGTCAAAAGGAACAAGGAGAATCAGAGGGTCCTCAAAAGCTTACAAATTACACTCTTGGCGTGAAAATTGGTGTGTTAGTCCCTGACTTCCCAGTATAAGCATGTGGCAGTGAGTTTTGGATAAAGGGATAGGGTGGAAGAAGATAGGGTTGAATTAAGGAGAGGGTTAGAGAAGAAAGAATGGAAGAGAAAAAGTGAGAAATCACCAGTCCTCACTCCAGTGTTGATCCAGCTGATGGGGGTGTCCAGGGCCCTGGGATGTACACACACCTGGGCTTGACCTTTTAATAGATAAGTTTCTCACTTGTTATACAAATCAGTTCTCATGCTCCATCTGTTCTTCTGGATCTTTCTGGAAATGGGTTGGAAAGCTTCCAGGCTTTTGGGTGGTCTTGATCCCCCTCTACAGTCCATCCCTCTTCTTGACCTCTTTCCTGCACTTGTGTTGTGCTGTGTTGTGCTTGTCTGCAAAAGACAGAACAAGGACTGGTTTTTGAGAACTATGGGATTAATGACAGGGTTTTTGTCTGTGTCATTTCCAGTCATTTGAAAGCTTCATTTGACTTTACCATATTTAGATGACTTGAGAATTTTTTCCTTACATTTTACAAAGCCAAAACACGAATTCATGCCATTCACAGGATTTTGTGTGCTCTTAGTTCAAACTAAAAGCTGGAATCACTGCATAAATTAGAACATTTTTAAAGAGACTTAAAGTATTCCCTTTGCTCTTTAAGCTCAATTATGTAGAAACATCTTCATCGTTTGAGGTCAGGATGAAAATGCTCTGCATTGTCACTTGCTCATTATGTGTGACAGATTGTATCATGTTTGAGATGTCTTTTGACTGCAAATGAAGGCTCTTTAAGTGTACTGATTTACATATTTGAATCCCATTTAGCACTACCATGAAGTCACCATTAGTGAACATTTTAAATGCACATTATTCCTTTTTGCAGCTTTCAAGTTCTGCCTGCAGTACACGCGGAAAGCGGAGTTCCGCAAGCTCTGCGATAACCTGCGCATGCACCTGGGGCAGATCCAGCGGCACCACAACCAAAGCACAGCCATCAACCTCAACAACCCTGACAGCCAGTCCATGCACCTGGAGACCAGGCTGGTGCAGCTGGACAGTGCTATCAGCATGGAGCTGTGGCAGGTATGCAGCAGGGCTCCCCATCACGCTTGGCTTGCAGCCTTTCCAGAGTCTGCTCCACGCTGTTCATGTCTCATGGTACATGCAGCAAGGTGAACAAAGGATAAAAGCTGAAGTTTTAATATCTAGAATATTGAATGCTTAGTCTGGTGTTCCTGCACAGCATTTCAAGCCAAGCTTTGCTGGTAGCACTTTTGGAGATTTTTTTTGTTTGGTTCCCACCCTCCCCCACCTTGGTTTATATCCTGAAAATGAAACAAGTTTTCAGAAATACCAAGTTCTAAGCAGATAGTTAAAGAAGTATGTCCAAATAATTTATTAGGAAAGAAGTATTTCATTTCATGTAGCTGTCAAAACTGAAGGTCACAGCTTTCAGTAGTAGTAAGTATTTTATAGTCTTATAACCTTTAATAAATTTTTATTTTTCCTTTTTTTGGGGTGTTGCAGAAAAACTTCCTAACAGTCGTGTATTTGGTTGTTTTGGGTTTTTTTAGGAAGCTTTCAAAGCGGTGGAAGATATTCACGGACTATTTGCATTGTCTAAGAAGCCCCCCAAACCACAGCTGATGGCAAATTACTATCACAAAGTTTCAACTGTCTTCTGGAAATCAGGAAATGCTCTTTTTCACGCATCCACCCTTCACCGCCTTTATCACTTATCAAGAGAAATGCGAAAGAATCTCACACAAGAGGAGATGCAGAGGTGGGGAAAGATACTTGCTGTGATCTTAGAATCTGTTTTTAACCCTCTAGGTTCAAAAGTAAGCTAAATTGTACCCCAAAAGAAGCAGATGACATGTATGGCTATGAGCAGCTATGTCTAAATTGGCCAGTACTAATTGCTTCAAAAGAAATCTAGAGCAAGGAGGATGTTTTACAAAGCTGCAGTGTAAGTATTGTGAACATTAGTGTCACCTTAGTTAAGCTTCCTTGTCTTTGCTGACTGAGAAGATACGCCAGTCAATAAATATCTGGGGGTTTGTTTTCTTTTTCTCCTCTGAGTGGTGGTATTTTCTTCACAAGATTTCATGATTTCCTCTCATGGTGTAGTTGGTGTCTCCTGTTATTTCTGATGTTTTTACAGTTTTGCATCATGGATGCTCCTCATTCCTCTCTTAAACTGGCACATACATGAACAGGAATTAGTAAGTGTTCTCTGGCAGTTCATCTCTTGCACTTCTGCTTTGTCACCAGGATGTCTACTCGAGTCCTTTTGGCCACCCTGTCCATTCCAATAACTCCAGAGAGAACTGATATTGCTCGTCTCCTGGATATGGATGGAATCATCGTGGAGAAGCAGCGGCGCCTGGCCACCCTGCTGGGGCTGCAGGCCCCCCCTACACGGGCCAGCCTCATCAATGACATGGTAGGTACTGGGGTGCAGGTGAGCAGCTTCATAAAGCTGAGTCCTGTTCCTTCTGGAGCACTGTGCTTAGCTGTGGGACAGCAGTTTCAAAGCTAAAACAGCTGTATGGTTAATTGGGACTTAATTGCAGATTCACGAGAACTGTTTGGAAATGGCGGCGATAATTAATGCTTGTGTGCAATTCAGTGTATATTCAACAGATATTGATTTGAAACACAGGGGTCTGAAACATGTTGTGATCTAGAACTCTGGGGTTTTTTCTGACTCTGAAGTGTGTAATTAACTGAACCAAGTGCTTATTTTTCTGTTTTAAATGTGTTTTGGATAAGCACAGGCCAGATGTCAAATGTTGGACCATATGGATCTAAGTGATTATGAAAACTTCCTTGTGTTTAATTTGAAGGGATGTTAGATGTATCTATCCTCAGACCTCCCCCAATGCTCATAAACAAATTAGACTTTAAGTAATGGATATTTTCAGAGAATGTTTGAATTCCTTGCAGTCATTTGCACTCGTATCTAAAATTTAAGTTTTAAAGCTCATTTTACAATTTGATTAATTCTTCTTGCTGCACCTCTCCAGTCTGCCTCAAACCCACAGTTTAAGGCTTCAGAAATTTAATCATGAACAAAGATGTGTGGTTTTAGTTTGATGGTGGGCCTATGTTTGTGTAGCAGGCTTGTGTCTTAGAAATGGCTGAGGATGGTACTCTAGTCTGTTTAGCTTGTTTGTTTTTTGTCTGCTTTTCCATATTTAACTGCATTTAAATGATATAGTTTAGAGCTACTGTCACTGCAGAATGTAATGAAAAATACATAGTCTCCCTGTTGCCTGTTTAACTTGTTGAATATGAAATTCTTAAAGCATTAACTATTGGTTAATACTGTATTTATGTTGAGATCTTTGGATTTTTTTTGTTGACTCTAGGTCAGGTTCAATGTAGTGCAATATGTTGTCCCAGAAGTGAAAGAACTTTACAATTGGCTTGAAGTAGACTTTCACCCACTCAAGTTGAGTGCCCGTGTCAGCAAGGTAAGTTTTTTGTAGCTCTGTGTGTGTAGTAATTGGTCTTGACTAACAGTCTGTTATTTCAGTATTGATTTGGGGTAAATATCAACTAGCTTTTTCTACTGCCAAATTTTTCATTAGTAGCCTTGATTTGGTGAAGTTCCATTACCATGACGTGTGCATGACATCTGATAGAGTAAGCCAGGTTATTGAAATACAATGAAAATTCACTCAGGTCTTTTGGATGCTATTCAGAGGGCTCCATAAAAGTGCACAATTTTGGGAATGCATCAGAAGGTTTTGTTGGTGGAGATGATACCGAGTTAATTTTGTTTAAAGGTGTAAAATAAGAAGACTGTGTGCACACGTGGGCATATGCTGGCAAGTGGGTTGTGTGCTAAGTGGAAAAATGAACCAATGACTGGTTTTACTATTAAAAGGTAGAATGTTGGGAGGTAGAATAATGTGAGAGCTGTTGATTAGGTTAGTGTAAATTCTGCAGTTGATGAAGCACATCATGTTCTTTTTCTTTGATAGTGGGAACAAAGATATTTGAGGTGCTAAAAAGAACTTGAAGGTAAATTAGCAGTGTGGTAAATGTTGCCAGTACTGTCAGTCGCCTTCATACAAAAACTGTCAGCTCTCCTTTGTAACTGAGTGTTCTGATCCAAGGGTGCACTTCAGTAAAACAGTATCTGGACAGAAGTGCTCTTGTTTTAAGAGCTGTAAACCAGAAATGTTACTTTAATGGTGAAGTTTGTACAGGTCAATGCAGATAGAGTAACTTTTCAGACTTTTGATAGGTTCTGAACTGGGTGAAGGACCAAGCTGAAAAGGAACCTGAGCTGCAGCTGTACATTCCTCACCTGCAAAACAACACCATCCTTCGCCTTCTGCAGCAGGTATGAGTAAAGATAATACATATTCCTAAGTGTACATAAGTTAAAATATGCTTTGGAGGAGGATTCAGTTGGAACCTTTACTGCTGAAATAATTTTTCTTTTTATCAAATAGAAGACTGATATTCAAATACATTTTTCTAATACATAACCCATATCTTCAGTTTGTGCATCATTTAAATACAGCTATAGCAGCTATACTTGATAGTAGGGTACAGTGGTGTAGTCTCTTCTTTAGATTCTCTTCATTATGTACCAAGTTTCTTATAACTTTTCTTTGGAGTAAGATTGGGGAGGGGGAGTATTTCACTTTGGCTTTTAGTTTCTCTTTTATTTGTATCTGAGTTTTTATAAAATGCACATTTCATTGACCTGCTTTCATTACCAGTGATGAGCAGTGTTATTTCTGGTGTGCTAAAGAAATAGTTGAAGGCTAATTAGCAGCATAGCTGGATGTAGTTACTGCTGCCAGTCTCCTTCATACAAAGCAGCCATTCAGGAATGGGTTTTAATCTGACTACCATACAGAAATAAAATCCTCAAACAGTATTTGCAACTACATTAATATGTATACATTGATTTGTTGACAATTTAGCAAGTTAACTTATGGCCTGTCCAACAACTTCTGATTTCTTTTGATTGAGGAAAAATACCTAATGTTTCTGTTCCAATTCAGGTGGCCCAGATTTATCAAAGCATTGAGTTTGCTCGTCTGTGTACCCTGGTTCCTTTTGTGGATGCTTTCCAGCTGGAGCGTTGTATCGTGGATGCAGCCAGGCATTGTGACTTACAGGTGAGTGCTGTAGGGAGACTCTGTGTGAGGTGATGTCTGGGTTCATATGTGATGCAAAGGAGCTGGTTGACATTGTGTGATTTGTCTTTCAGTGCTCATTTCATTGAATCATTGAAAGTTCAGCCTTTTCCAGTGATTTTGTTGCTGTTGTTGTTTGGGTTTGTTTTTTCCTAAACCATAGAAATAAAACAAACCTTCATTGACAGTGCTGGTTTTTCTCCTACTAATTTGGCATTTCTCATAGAGCAGTATGGCAAAATTCAAAATTTTTTTTCAAGTAATTTCTGCTTAGAGCCTCTGTTGACTCATGGGCAGAGCAACAGAGAAATTTTTCAATAAAAAATACAATCCTTTTTCTTCCTTTTTTTCTGTTTTTGCAAAGGTTCGCCTTGATCACACAACTCGGACGCTGAGTTTTGGGTCAGATTTGAATTACTGTACTAGAGAGGATGCTCCACTGGGCCCTCAGCTGCAGAGCATGCCTTCTGAGCAGATCAGAAACCAGCTGACTGCCATGTCCTCAGCTCTGGCTAAGGCTCTGGCAGTCATTAAGCCTCCTCACTTAATGGTAAGTCATTTAAAGTCTCATGAGAATGTTGAAAAAGCTTATATTTTAATGAGTATGTTTTTTCAGATGTACATTTTATTTGGGGTTTTTTTTCAGCTTAGTGGTAGTCAATTTTTTGTACTTTTAAAGAAGTCATTCTTAAAAGCACTCAGCTAGTTAGCTTCTGGTCATAACTAAAATATGGCAAAATGTGCACAAGGGGCCTGAGTTTAAAGTTTCCAGTCTTGCAAATACCACGTTTAGGATATAACAAATAATATCTGTCCCATACATCTAAAGAAGTAGGATTTGTTTGAAGTTTTGCATGCATTTTTGAAAATCCAAGAGCCTGCTTCATTTATTCTTCATGGAGAAACTGCTGTTGTGAAAAACCTGGAATGTTGCTTTATAGAACAAAACATCCCCCAGCTCAAAACTGACCTTTGTCACTTCCTTTCCTCCTCCCTGGGGCTCTTGGCTTCAAGGTCAGACTCATATTTCAGGTTTTCTAGAGCTCTGTAGCAGCAAGGTGTAAATCAGGCTCAGATTTCCAGCATGTTTGGGTCATGACAAGTTAAACCTTCACTTCTTTCACTAGAGCAACAGTAATTTTTTCATTTGTTTCAAGTTTATGAAAGATTTCATAGCTAACACATCGGATATTTGTTCCATAGGGAAAAAAAGGCTGATAGCAACATAGCCATGTTAGATTCTCTACAGGCTGAAATACTAAGTAATATTCTTAAAATCTAAATGTAGAAAGTAGAATTGTATCATGACACCTAATGCTCACTTCTTTATGTTAGCTTGAACATATATTCGTGGTTTTATAGAGTTTAAGGTAAAAAATATTTCTATATAGGTTTTCCCTTAGAAAGATTTGATTAGTGATTGGTATTAGATTGACATTTTGAAAGAAAAAATTTGCTTTAACTATACATTTGTGGATAGAAATGGCAGTTAGTCTTGCACTTGACAATTACTCAGTAGCTTAATAAGACATAAATCCTCCTCATTTAACTCATTAGTGGTCATTACACTTGTAAAATTGGAGAACAGTGTCAAGGTTAATATCAATCTGTGTGGTTAGAGAAGTTGATATCCTTTTATCCTTCACTATTCAGGTCAAAATTTTCCACTTTTGTCAAGTGCTTAAAAGATTTTAATTTGTCACATCTCTAATAATTCACAAAATCATTAAATTTGTCTAAAGCTTTTGACTTTCATGTTTCTGGCACCTCCATTTAGCTTTAAATGTGTACAGATTTGCAGCAAAGTATGGGTGTTTCAGTGTTTTTGCTGAATGCCCTAGAAGTGATAGGCTACTAAAAATATCCCTGCGGGTGCTCACATTTCAGGGGTAGCATGGCTGGGGGAGTGTGGGGAGCTGATTTGGGCTGCAGTGTTTGGCTGGACTCATGGAAACAAGCAGCTCCCTGAGCTGGCACAGTGGCACCTCCTCATGTGTACAGCATGAATGTCCACAAAGAGCTGTGGGGGTGCTCTGGGGAAGGCTGCTGAAAGAACAGTCTATGTTCTAGTGTCTGGGAACCTAGTGTTTTTTTATAAGGTAATGAAAATGGTTTTAAGTACAAAGTTTAAATTGTTGACTTATTTTTTATCATCTCACAGATAGTGTTTTGTGTCAGCTAGGATACTTTTTTCTTCTATTAGTGTGTTTGGAAATAAAAAAAAAATTAAAAGAACAAAGCAGCTTTGGTGAAATACAGTACATGTGATGTGCTTGCAAACACATACAGAGACAAACAAGATTGGCCCACACCCCCATTGCAGTTAGATTTCAATATCAATAACATCTGTACAATATTTTTGGACAGAAAAATGTCAACCTGTTGTACCCAAGCCATGTTACGGAGTATTGTCTTTTACAGACGACTTTCTCCATGTGCACATGATTCTGGGCAGTTGGTACTGCCTCAGCTGCCACTTGGATGAGTGATTAGATTTGCCACTACAGCTGTATTTCCATTCAGTTGGCAAGTTTGGAGAATAGAATTGGTTTTCCTTGAGAAGCGTTTGCTTTGCTTACTGCCTTCTGAAGAGGGACTGTTTCCATCATTGTCTTATTCTTAATTTAAATCCAGCAAGAGAAGGAAGAGCAACATCAGCTGGCAGTCACCGCCTTCCTAAAGAATTCCAGAAAGGAGCACCAGCGTATCCTTGCACGCCGTCAAACCATAGAGGAGAGGAAGGAGCGCCTGGAAAGCCTGAACATCCAGCGTGAAAAGGAAGAGCTGGAACAACGGGAAGCAGAATTGCAAAAGGTTAGGAAAGCTGAGGAGGAGAGGCTGCGCCAGGAGGCGAAGGAGAGGGAGAAGGAGCGGATCCTGCAGGAGCATGAGCAGATCAAGAAGAAAACCGTTCGGGAGCGCCTGGAGCAGATTAAGAAGACTGAACTGGGAGCCAAAGCGTTTAAAGACATTGATATTGAGGTAGGGGATTTGTTGTTGCAGTGGGCAGTTATTTAGTTATGCTTTCAGTGTTACATTGCTGGGCTACCTGAATTTCATGGGTTTGTAGTGCAACTGGCCTTACAAACAGTCTCTCTTAAAAATGAGACAATGTAAGTAAACTTCAGTTCAGGGTTTGGATGGGACTTTTATTATCTAGGGGAATAAAGACCATCTTTTGTGGGAGTTTTTTCTCCTTTTAATGTTGATAACTTCACTTGGTTGTAGGATCTTGAAGAATTGGATCCTGACTTCATTATGGCCAAACAAGTGGAACAGCTGGAAAAAGAAAAGAAGGAACTTCAGGAACGACTGAAGAATCAGGAGAAAAAGGTACAAAGTAGGAAGGATAAAAATGTCCATACAATTTTTTAGTGAATGTGATCTGTGTTGATACATATATGGGCATACACACATGTATAATACTGGTGTTGGAAATGTTACTGTTTGAAACTGAAGAAAGGTAAATGTGTTATATACCAGTTGGGTCTCTGGTTTCTGCACAAAAAACTGTTTCAATTAATGGAGTTGATTTGAAAAAGAACCCTTAAGCTGGATGTGAACTGAGTCTTAGTTGGGAAGACTTGTAATTAAAAAATGTTCAGAGCAGGTTAAATGTTCAGAGAAGGAGGGACCATTATGGAGAAGTGAAATTAATTCACAGTGTTGGTCATCACTGAAAGAGAGGAAACTCCACTGTTAGAGCCCTCCTAGATGGCAGAAAAGGATCTGTCGAAATGTGGGTAGCTATAAAAGTGTGAGAAATGTGCCACAATAAGTAGAAACACATGACCTGGGCAAGGTGAAACTCAGCCAGGACTTCCTGCTGTATTCAGGGCTTCCTCTTAAGAGTTCTGGAGCTGTCAAAGCAAGCATATGACTAAGACTGATCTGATGGGTGTAACTAAGTTGGATTTCAAAAAAAAGCTTTTTAAAAAGTTCTTCACAAAAACCCCCAACTTAGTAGTGTGACAAAAGAAAGTCTTTGAATTATGTTCTGGTTAGATAGATTTAAAATCTTTATATAGGCAAAGCGGGGAAAAGAATCCCTCAGTCTTTGGCTTTGCATATTAAATGATGGGCTTCAAACTTAACATTCTTTGCCAGCAGTGAGAACTTGGTTCTTCTGCATTTGGAACACTGTCTGCAGTTCTGTTCTCTTTATGTCTAAAAGGATGCAGTGGAACTGGAAGTTTGACAGGAGGCCAACAAGAATTATCAATGATGCAGATTATGGCTTCTGTGGGAGAAATGTCTTTGTAAAATAGTACCCCTCTGTCTGACAGATTTCTGGAGAGAGGATGTGGTACTAGTCTGTAAGAGTGCACCTGTTGTAGTTGTTCGTGCACTGTCTGCAAGGGGTAGTGGAGTGAGAAGCATCAAATGAAGCCAGCAGGAGCTGTGTTCAGAGCTGTTTGCAGGTAGAAGCTGGATCTTCATGCTGTGAGCCACAGAACGCAGGAGTTCTTTCCTAAGTACATTGTTGTATATGAAAAGCTTTGAGTTCAGAAGGACAAGAGAGGAAATCCACTAATGTTTAAAATATAAAAATACTTCCAACACAGAAAATGCTGGGAGCTGTGAATGGATGATCCTGAGAGAGAGTTGTGATGTGCCTGTCTCCATTCCTGCCTCCCTGCCTGGGACTGCACTTAGTTGCCAGTCCTAGAGGCAGGTTCTTAGTTAGGTTGATCTTAGATGGTCCAGTGTGGTTGTTGCTATTTTGCCATAATATATTGGAGAAGTCTCCAGAAATCCAGGGTTTATGTGTGCATTATGTCACTCTAAAGATGTGTTATCTTTACTCAGATTGACTACTTTGAAAGAGCGAAGCGCTTGGAAGAAATTCCTTTAATAAAGACTGCCTATGAGGAACAAAGAGTGCATGATATGGAGCTGTGGGAGCAACAGGAGGAAGAAAGGGTAAGAATTCTTTGTTCAGTTGATAGAGTGCATTAGCAATGCATGAAAAATAGTGGGTTTTGCACTGTTTGTTTGGGTTTTTTTTCCTAGCTCTTTCCAAAAAAGAAAGATAGATTGAAATGTTAGCTTTGTGATTTCGCTGTTTCAGCAATTTCTTCTGTCTTTGTCCTGAAAGGGGAAGAGAAAATTTCTCTTTCTAGTGGCTGGGTTAGATTGAATCCAAATGTATAGTAAAGTTATACTTTGTATATTTTCTGTTTTCAGATCACCACCCTGCAGCTGGAGCGTGAGAAAGCCCTTGAGCACAAGAGCAGACTCTCCAGGATGTTGGAGGATAGAGATTTGTTTGAAGCCAGGCTCAAAGCATCACGACGAACAGTTTATGAGGTACATGAGATGTGGCATTGCTATCAAAGTACACCCCTAAAGTGAGGAACTAAAACTGACCCAGGGATTCTTCATGACACTTGAAACAAATCAGTATTTAAGATGATTCAGAACTGTGGAATTGCTTATTTTCTGCTTTGACTTTTCAATTAAATTTTTGATGGTTTGGAAGTTTCTGAAATAACTTACATGGAAAATAAAAGAGGGGTAAATCGTTTTTTAGCTATTAGTAAGGGATCACTGGGTGTCATAAAGGCAGGCAGCTGTATCTGCCTGTTTATAACTTTGAGTATTTGCCTATGTTGCAGTAAAAACTGGCTTTACCAAAAAAAGCAGAAGAGGTGTTACATTAATATAAATTAGTAACTGCATATGATTCTTTGCAATAATAGGGATAATTTTGGGTAATACGTTTTATGTACAGATAAGTTATTATTATTTAGGCAATTCATTTTCTGAAAAAGCAGGTAAAGGACTAATACTGTGCATGATGATTTGATTGCCTTTCTTCTACGTTGAAGGGTATTGTCTAATACAAAATTAATTTGCAGAAGAGACTGAAATAGTGAACAGGTTGTTTTTCAGTGGAGCAAAATTAACGTGTTGCAGTTTGTTGGTGTTCCTGTGTAGCTTTATTTAGCAGTTTATGTTAAATGCCCAGCTCTTAGCCATTACAGCTGTGGTGTTCTGAGGTGTATTGTTGGTATTTCAGGATAAACTCAAGCAGTTCCAGGAGCGGTTGGCAGAGGAGAGGCGGAACCGCCTGGAGGAGCGCAAGAAGCAGCGCAAAGAGGAGAGGCGCATCACTTACTACAGGGAGAAGGAGGAGGAGGAGCAAAGGCTACGGGAGGAGCAGCTGCTTAAAGGTGTGATTGACAATGTCACCATTTCATCCTTTCCATCCTTGAGCCTTTCCATTTTGTAACACAGCTAATGTCTGGTTTTCCTGTTTCGTGAGGTTGGAGGGAGTCTTTTCAACTTCCAGTTGTCACACCTTCCTTGCTTACCTGTGCAGCATAAACAGGAAGGTGAAGCTTTGTAGCTCCTAGACATGAGGGAAGGAGGAGATAAAGTAAGGGAGGCAAATGAAGAAATGAGTCTTAGCCTATAGCTGGAGTTCTGGCCACTTGTTGGTGCACATCTTAAAGAGAAAAGAAAGGAATATTGGTGTCAGATCAAGAACTCCAAAATTGTAAATGGCTCACACACCTTTCTTTGTGAATTGTTTTGTCTGATAGCCTTAATAACCTATTTCAGGGCTTTAGAGGAGAAGATGTGGTTGGCAAACTGCAGGATGAATTTCCGCCCTATTTGTCAATTGGAGGATGATGATTTTATGTCAGAGTTCATCGTAATGCAGTATTTAAAAAACAAACAAAAACTGAAGCAGTCACAAATATGAAATTTCTGACACTGTTAGCTGACTTTTTTGTTTGACCTTTTCCAAGGAAGGGATCATCCTCTACCATGTTTGAGGTAGTTAGTGATGTATTAGTTGCTACAGTTGTGGTCTGTACATTGAATTAACACACAGGTGTTGGGACTTTTCTTGCTAGCTGTTCAAGATGTCTCATTAATGGCTGTATCAGTGGTCCTTTTCCCATTGCTTTTGAGTTAGGAGACGGGCAGAAAACAAGTTCTGTGGTCAGCTAAACACATCATATGAAATGCTTGTATTTTAAAGTGTTCCTTTTTTTATACAGTCCACGGGGAGAGATTGTACTGTGTAACCCTTCTGTGGATACAGCAAAGTGATGGGGTTTGTGTGGGTAATAAGTTCTCTGTGCGTTTCCAACTGTGCAGAGCGTGAGGAGAAGGAGCGCATCGAGCGCGAGAAGCGCGAGCAGGAGCAGCGCGAGTACCAGGAGAGAGTCAAAAAGCTGGAGGAGCTGGAGAAGAAAAAACGTCAAAGAGAAATGGAGATAGAGGAAAGGGAGCGCCGCCGAGAGGAGGAGAGGAGAGGTCTGGATGACCCGTTTTCAAGGAAGGTGGGTAATTCCTGCAGGCTTGTTTCTTTCTGGCTGCTCCTTCTTCTGTAGATTGTTTGAAACAAGGTGTTGGCATTGCAAAGTCATAGGTTGGTTTGTTTATTTATTTCTTAAGTTACAATGTGAGTGGCTAACTTAATAGTTAAATTACTGTCACTTAGTTTCAGCTCAGTATCAGGATCTGGAATCTCTAGTTTAGCAATAGAGTAAAATAAAGAAACTACTAAGATCTCCAAGCTGTTTAAATGCTAAATGAATGAAGACTAAAATGAATATTGGACAAAATTCTCTTTAATACAGAAAGAAAGAAAACTGTTGGAAGCAAGTGCAGTGACTCCTGCAAAAGTCAAGAATTCAAGTAGATATTGGAGAAAAATCCCCCCTAGGTTAAACATAAAAGCATAGTTTTACATTTTATAAGAAATATGCAATAGCATAAAACCAAGAGGTGTGTGCAACTTTGTTTACAAGTAAAGCTTGGATTGGGGAAATTCGTTATCCCAATCCAACAGGAAACAAAACAAATATTACTTGGAAATGTTTAATGGTTTAAAAGAATGTAACTAAGTACCTACCATAAGCCTTCTACACTCCCACACTTTACAGCTTACCATTCAAGAGAGCTAGTTTTAAATTTCATCCCCCACAGCTTTTCTCTTTGTTTAATGCATATTTCATTGAGTACACCATGAAGATAAGTTATCAGCTTGTATAAATTGTTTTGATAGCCTGTCAAGTAAATAATCATGATGGGTATTTTTCACATCAGAGGTCTCCTATCTGTAGGCACTTGATTATATGGAAAAGCTGGCTCAGGTTCTGGGAGAGATACCTGTACCACTCCAGAAATTCCATTTGCAGTTTTGGGATTCTTTGCTCACCATTGTTATTTGGGGTCATTTCAAAAGCATTCAAGGAGACAGAGTAGTGGATATACAAGATCTTGATTAAACCATATTGACAAATAAAAACACTTTTCAAAGAGAGGCTTAAAACTGGAACACCCTTCTTATAAAGAAGGTTGTGTGATTATGTGAAACTAGGTATTTTGGATAGTTTAGCTAACTAGTTTCTTGTGGTGGAATTAAGGCATAAAAATCCGTTTAAATTGTTTGTTGGGCAATGGAAAGAGACATTTTAACTTTTTTTTTAAAAAATACAGATTGATAATTGCTCTGCCCTGCAACCTGTGTGAATCACTAATCTCTCACCTCTTCTGTGCACTGAGGTATTGGGAACAAAACTATCCTTACCACAGAGAGCTTTCAGTGTATTGAGTCACATTTCCTGATGAGTTCAGAAAGCATAAAAGCAAATAATTACTTAAATTCATTCTTGTTGTCATAAAGGCCCAGGAAAAGTGAAACTGTTAGAACATCTCTTTTGTGTCACCAGGTAGTGGCTGTGGCTGACTATAGCTGTTGTTCCATTGTTCAAACACTTTTCATAATCTTTTTGGTGTATTTGCATGCATCCTACCCTGCTGGTAAAGAATGTGACACAAAGGGAACCAACCATGGTTTTGTTTGAACTGCAGCAGAAACACTAAAGTCAGTTAAAATCGTACTTGAGTTACTCAAACTCCTGATAATTCAGTGTTCTGCAGTGTGACGAGTGAGTTTTTAATGACATAATATGTTCAAAGGTAAATTATATGTTGAAAATACTAATTTTAAAGTATTCAAAGAGAATGTTCCTAATTTCTTTTGGCACGCAGGAATCTCGTTGGGGTGACAGGGGGGAGTCTGAAAGCTCCTGGAGAAGAGGTGGTGAGCCGGAATCTGAGTGGCGTCGAGCACCAGTGGAGAGGTAATCAGGGGTTACTGAGCCCCAGTTAGATTGGGATCAAAGGATGGAGGCTCCCATTTTGTTGCTACTGCAACAAAATGAAGCTGCACTAGCTGAGTAATACCTCATGCCTTTACATCTCTGAAGGTTACCTTCTATTAAAAAGTTGCTTTGTAAGGATCTTGGAATGAGAGAGGGGTTTTATCTTGGAAACATGCTCAGATAACATTCCTATTTTATTTGGCTTAGATATGTGAAGGCAAGCAGGCACCTTCTGTGTGTGATAAAAAACTTGCTTCCTTGGATTCGTTTTTTAATTAACAATTTGTCTTCCACTCAAACATTGCTGTCAGTTCTATAAAAAAAAAGAATGGAGAAGGGTTGACAAGCAAATGCAGTGTCCCTGGATGATGACATTCTGAGATTTTCCACTTAAGAAATGGCTGTAACTGTGCAAGTCCCAGAATCAGTCACAGAGCAGAAAACACATGCCATAAATTAAACTAAGTTCTGAAGAACTGTATTGGACAGGGAGGGATAGATTTCTGAAGGAAGAATATTATGAACTTAAAAAAGAAAATTTAAGTTCTTTGAACTTAAAAAAGAAATCCACACTTGTTTACATCTGTGTTGGATATGTTCACTAATAATGAAAAGTTTCTATACAGTTTTAGAAAACAGTATTTTTAACATTTGACCACTTTTGTGCTCCACATCAGGGTGAACTGTAGCTAAAAATATTTCTGGTGGTGCACATCTGGTTGTTCTTAAAAGCCTGTGCTGATGGAGAAAACACTGCTGATTCCAATTGGCAGTATGTTTTATTGCTTAATTAGCCTTGCAGGGAGATAGACTTTTGTAAATGTCTAACCCTAATTTCCAGTACAGCAATTTAAATCCATTACTGCTTACTCTGAATCCAGTGGAAGCAAATTGATTGACTCTTTCTCTCTGTAGTAATTCCTTATAATGTTTTAGAATGATGTGATCTCTGTATAAACAAAATAGAATTCCATCTTTCCTTAAAAGCATTCCATTCCTGGTAGTGATCCACTTTCTCATGAACTGTGGAATCTAACAATTGGATGAAAAAGCTGGGTGAAGTCTTTCACTACTTATGTATTGCATAAGTTGTGATGTCCCATCCCTGGAAATGTTCCAGGCGAGGTTAGACAGGACTTGGAGCAACCTGGGATAGTGGAAGGTGTCCCTGGCCATGGCAGGGGTTGGAATGAGATTATCCTCAAGGTCCCTTCCAAACCAAACCATTCAGTGATTTTGTGAAGTGTTTAATGCACTTACTTGTATGCTTCAATGGATTTTCTTTTTCCACACAGCTTGTCTTAGTCATTTCTCATTCAACTTTCCTAGAGATTGATTAGAGGTAGTTTGAAAGCAATAGTTTAAAATTAGATTTAAAAATCCTAAGACCCTGAGACAGTATCTGAATGAATTAAATACTTGTTCATCTGATAAACATTATAACCGTTTTTCCACATGTCTTTTATGGTAAAATAATCAGATTTTTGAAAGGGGAAGATTATCCAATTTGAGTGTAAATGGAAATTAACAATCTCTGTGTCTTGGTTTTAACCTCACAGATCAATGATAATTGCATTCTCCCTTATTCTTCCAAGCCAGGAAATGCACAGCTTGCAATTCCTCAAAATTCTTGAGACTCTGAGTTGTCACAAACTGTTGTCTCTTTGTTCTCACCTCTTCAAGTCCTACATCTGCTGTTTTGTAGCAAGTAGTTGCTGTTTTTTTGTTTACATTTTAGTAGCATAGTGAGTTTCTAAACCCTGAGGTGTTCTTTTTTTTGTGTTTTGGTTTGGGTTTTATTTTTTTTAGATCCATGAGATTCAACCTCTCAGCTTCTCTTCTCCTGCCAAGAAGCAGGAAACACAACATTTCTGTGATGTTCCATTTCTTCTTTCTTTTTATCGCTGAGGAAGGTTAATTTCCTGAAATAAAGAAATTAATTTGGTGACAAAACCAGGGTTTATGGTCTAAATATACGTGTAAAATCCTGTAGACAGCAGACTTAGTGGTGTGTAGAGTTGGAAAGTATTTGGATTGGGGGGATACTTAACTGATGGCTGTCGAGTTTTTTAATATTGATTCTTTCTGACTGAGGTCAAGTTTGCCAAATTAGGCTTGGTGTAGAAGCCCACCCTCTTCTCTGTGATGTTGCAGCAGCTAACCAACAAGGGACTGTCCAAACTGTAGTTTTGAAGGAGACAATGAACTGCTCAGTCTCTGTAGGGCCAGTGACCTACTGCATTCCCATAGCAATGAAGGGCATTAAAAGGTGCCTTTTGAAACTGCACACTTCGTGTTTGGAACCACTCACCAAGTGGGTGCAGTCAGAAATGGCTTTGAGGGGTTTGATGCTGTTGATGTCAAGCTTTCCTGGGTGTCACCTTCCCACTTTTGACTCGTTCCCTGTGGTTTTACAGAGACTGGCGTCGAGGAGATCCAAGAGACGACGAGAGACCTTTCCGACGCGGGGATGATCTGCCCCGGCGAGGGGACGATCTGCCCCGGCGTGGTCCTGCAGATGAAAAGGAGCGTCCTCCAGACTCAACAGAGGACAGGCCACCTAGACGGGAAGGGGAGGAGGACAGGCCTCCCAGGCGAGAAGGGGAAGAGGACAGGCCCCCCAGACGCGGCTTGGACGAGGACAGGCCGCCCCGGCGCGGTTTGGATGATGACAGAGGAAGCTGGCGAGCGGCAGATGATGACAGGGGTCCCAGACGTGGCCTGGACGACGACAGGCCCCCCAGACGTGGCCTGGATGATGACAGGCCCCCCAGACGCGCCCTGGACGACGACAGACCGCCCAGACGTGGCCTGGATGATGACAGGCCCCCGCGGCGCGGTTTGGACGACGACAGAGGCAGCTGGCGCGCGGCGGATGACGACAGGGGACCCCGGCGTGGGCTGGATGACGACCGGCCGCCCCGCCGGGCTCTGGATGAGGACAGGCCCCCCAGGCGTGGGCTGGATGATGACAGGGGCAGCTGGAGGGCTGCAGATGATGACAGAGGGCCCCGGCGCGGGCTGGATGATGACAGAGGGCCCCGGCGCGGGCTGGATGACGACAGAGGGCCCCGGCGCGATGACGACAGGGGACCCTGGCGGAACGCGGACGATGACAGGCTCTCCAGAAGAGATGATGACAGGGGCCCGTGGCGTGGCGGTGAAGACTCAAGGCCGGGTCCTTGGAGACCATTTGGTAAACCAGGTAAAACACAGTAATGTAATAATCCTCCCTCCAAAGTGTGTGTTATCCTCCTGTGTCGCAATACGACACAAAAGGAACAACACTTAAACGCTGAGATGTGGCCGTTTATTTACAGATCTCAACATTTATAGAATTCCAACAGTGACCATGGATTGAAGGAGGAAAATTGTCCTCTCCAACCACACTGGTCAAACAAACAGTCCATCAACTCTCTCCTCCTCCAGAAAGGAATGCAAAACAATCATTGTTTACATGAAAAGTGTGTGAGGAACTCCACATTACGAAAAGTAAAACATCAGAAGGCTTTAGCAGAACTTTAGAAAACCAGAGCGACACTTGTAGATAGTGAATGCAACATATTTGATGCCAGAGATGGGAGAATTAGCCCTGAAAACATCTACATTAATTTGGCTGATGTGGACACTCCTCTACGTAGTATAATTAAGCCTTTTAATTTGGTTGAATTTAAAAAAAAAAAGCTTGTCTGGAAGATACATGATGGTCACACACTTAACATTGGTCACTTCCCCAGCTGTGTTCAAAATCAAAATACACAAGTTGAATGCTCTGCTGGGAGCATTCTCACTAGATTTGCCCACATTGGACTCTTTCCTTCCCCCTTCCATGTGTCTGAAGTTCATCTCCTTCTAAAGGAGGATTTTGATACCTCATTCAAGTGGGTCTGGTTTTGATAAGCCCTTTCTGTGTGTACAGAGATAATGTTTTTAACATTCCCTTTTTGTTTTTAACCCTTCCTGAAAGTCCTGCTTAGAGCAGAGCTTGGATTAGGTGACCTTTCTGAGGTCTCTTAAAATCTGAATTATCCTATTCTTGTATTGTTTATTTTGTTCTTAAGTGTCATTGATGGTGTCTAGAGCTGTTTCTAATTTTTTCAGAACTGTTGATGACATTTGAATGCTAGATATGATTTTGATTTCCTAGTTCTTTGCGCTTATCTATTGGGAGGCACCATGCCAACTCTCATAGACACTAATTCTGTAATCCAAACCTTTAGAAAACTTACTATAAATATCAAAAGTTGCACTCCAGTTTTTCCTATTTAAAGCCAAAGCAGGCTACATAATAAAGAACTCCCATTCATAAATAACTGAGCAGTATTGCAGAGTGCACTGTGTTAAGTGGATGGTAACAAAAGCCACATTTTAAAGTAGTGCTTTAAAAAGCAGTAAGTTCTTTAAAAATCTGCTTGCTTAAAATCTCCTCACTTGTGGATTTTCTGCTCTCTGAGCTACACCCTTTGCTCCTTTTTGCACTTGTTTTGCACCAGACCCTTGTGGTTTGTGGCTGAAAACTGCAGGGTGCAGCCAGCTCTGCTGGACCATTCCAGGCAGCCCTGACATGAGGTGTGCATTTCTGGCTTTACATTTAGCAGCTTGCACAGTGTTTTCTCTGTTTGACCTTCTTGCAAACATCTTGAGTTGGATCTTCAGGAGTCAGAACCTGTAAAACCAGTTCCTGTGACGAAAGTAAAGGGTTCTTTGTCTACAAGAGAGGTCGGAGGTCAGTCACAAACTCCTTTGACTGTTTCTTTCCTACAGGGGGGTGGAGAGAACGAGAGAAGGCTCGTGAGGACAGCTGGGGCCCTCCCCGAGACTCCAGACCTTCAGGAGACCGTGAATGGGATCGAGACAAAGATCGGGATGAAAATGAGAAGGAGCGGGAATTTGACAGGGAGAGAGATTTTGATCGAGACGATCGTTTCAGGCGTCCCAGGTCTGACTTCTCTGTTCAAGTACTTCTAGAGTGTTTCTGCTAAAAAACAAAAAAGGGCCCAGCCGATACAGAAATAATGGGGAATTTCTGAGTGACAGGAACAAGGGTTGGTTTGTGTGAAACTAAGCACTTTGGGGCAGCAAATGGATATAGGAGCATTTGGAGGCGTTTTTGGTTTGTTAATTTTAGGATGATGTTATCTGTTTACAGGAGAGTTTCCAAAATGCTTTAAATGTCTTGAAAATTTTCTTTTTAACCTATTATCAAGAGAATTCCATGTTAGGCTCCAGAAAAACAAAACCAATTTTGGAAGTATGTTAACTAAATAGACACCCACTGGGTCTGTAAATATCCGTGTTGTGATTTATTACAGCTCCTTTCTGTAGCAAAGTTGAAAATTTTAACATTGAGTTTCATGTTTTGCGTGGCCAAAGGGATGACGGCGGTTGGAGGAGAGGGCCAGCTGAGGAAACTTCCAGCTGGAGAGATTCGGGTCGTCGTGAGGAGTGGGACAGAGGTGGCCGTGACATGAGAGACCGACGTGGCGATGACAGGGAGCCGCCCCTGCGGAGAGGGCCGCCCCTCCGATCCGAGCGGGAAGAGCGTAGGTTCATTTCAGTGTCCCTAAAGTCCTGCATCCAACCCAGGGCCTCCCCTTCCTGACACTGCTGGGAGGGGCTCACGTGGGAATAGGTTGTATTTCCAGCCTGTGTTTAAACTGCCTTTCCATAAACAAAGTGATAAAAAGCACCTTTGGCATGATTGAGAAGTCTTCAGGGAATCTTAACTATTTGTAGTTGTGTTCTTTTCCATCTTAGTAGCATTTCACATCTACAGTAGGAGATTAACATTTCAAGTCAGCACTTCTCATAGGAGTGTGTTCTGGGTGTGTGTAATCCTTGCATTTAGATTATCAAGACCAACATCCCAGAAATTAAATTTCTTAAAACCATTAAAATGTGACAGAATATTTCTGAATGTGGGTTTCACACTATTAATGGTATTAATTTTGATCTGTATTAATTTTGTATATTTATTAATCCTTTGCTGTGTTCTAAAAATACATTAACAGCAAATCCATTTAGCCTGGAGGGACCACCACATCTTCCAATTCTGGCATTCTTACCTTCAGATTCTCATTTTGTCTCTGCCCCAAATGTGGTGTTCCTGCACTTGGGAGCAGGCTGGAACAGAACGTGGGATCAAACACAGGAATGCTGCTGACAGAAGGGCAGTGTTCTCAGTGTGGAGATATTTTTTTTAATGTATCAAGAAGTTTTGGGATTTGATTTCTTGGCATCTGCCACAGTTTTGTTCACACACAGCTGGGGTGGAACTCGTAGCATCCTTTTTGGTGGAAATGAAGAGTTTTTCATACAGTAAAGGGTGGTGGATGCTGTTACCAGTGGATTCATGTAATTCAGTACCATTTTAGCTCTGATGCCAGTAGGCTGAAGAGCAATTTCCTGTCTTTTAATAACAGCGAACACATAAACATTTTCCACAGATGTTTCTGTTTTCAGGGTTCAGTCATCTCTAAGGAGATACTTCCATGAATTTAATTTAAAGAATATATTTTTACACCATAAAACCATGTACATCAGTAGAACATCCTTATTGCAGTTACTGTGTTTTAAAGATGACACTGGGCTTGCTCACCACAACCCCAAACCTGAGAAGAGTTTTGCTGTCAGTTCCCTATAAAATTAAAACACATATTTGGCCATTGTCACGGTATTCCCTGTCGGCAGGGCTGAGGATCAGTAAATCCCACTGCTGGGGTCGGGGCTGTCTGTTTGAACTCCTGCAGGCTGCTGCTGGAGCGTGACTGAGTTGTTTTTCTTTCCTCCCGCGCCGCAGCGAGCTCGTGGCGGCGCGCTGACGACAGGCGGGAAGAGCGCGGCGAGGACCGGGAACCTGCGCGGCGCTCGGCCCCTGCTCCTGCTGCCCCTCCAGCTTCTGCTCCCCCAGCAGCATCCAAAGAGAGGGATGGGGAGAAGGAGAAAGGCTCCTGGAAAACAGAGAAGGAGCGTGAGCCCGTACGCCGCACTAAAAACGAGACAGACGAAGAAGGGTGGACCACTGTCCGACGTTAAAGTGGGAAATCACAGAGTTTAACCCATGTTTTAGCTTTTGATTTGATGGAATCCACAGATTATATTTGTGCTTATAAACATTCTGAATTGGAATTCTTTAACCGATGTTTCGAGGTAACATGAAAGCATGAATTACTTACTCGTATAGATTGATCATGCACAAAACTCACAGCAGAAGGTTGGGAATTGAACGCCAGTTTTTTTGAAATTTCAAATGATGCTTATTTCATGGGCCATTTGTTGCTAAAATAAAAAGAAGCAAGCCCAACAGCTGTCTTCAGTACGGCTTCTCTCTCGCACCAAAACAGGCTGCCCTTTTTATTTTTAGTCTTTCTTAGTTTGGAATGGGGTATTATTGTCACAGGACATGCATTTGAAAACGCCTCTGTTCACACAGTGGAATTATTGAAAAAGCAGAGCTAAAAGAATTTGCATAATTAGCCAAAAAGTAAAAAAAGCTCTCTTTTACATAGGTACCTTGGAGGGAAGGCGGTTTCTGAGATATTTTATCACTATCTAAATTCAGTAAGTTGTTTAAATTTGAATTGAATACAATAAACATTGTGAATTAGCTACACTGGGATATTTTCTGTAGATTTACTTGAATCCATAATGCCTCTGAGGCCACTTTGCAGTCATTGTTCCAGTAATGTACACACTGCTGCAGTGTACAAATCAAACTTGCAGCTTTTACAATTTCAGTGTTTTGGTAAGCATATGGCTATGTACTTTCTGTTGCCAATATCACAACTGCTTTTTCCATTACTGGATAATTCATGCCTTTCAAGGATTTATAAATATTGTCATATTTAAAATGTGTGGTTTTGGAGAAATTGTTCAATTTTTCCCCCAATTCTTTGTCTTCAGGGTCAATTCTTTCCCTTTCCAAAAAAGTGACTTGTAGTAATGGCTGTGTTGACTTCAAAGCTGGGGTGCAGTAACAACAAGGAGCGATCTGGTCACACTGAAGCCAACACAGAACTTGCTGCTGTGTGTTTCTTCAATGATAAATAAACAACTTAAGGAATTAGCTGCTGCAGTGTCTTGACTTTTTAGTGAGTCCTGCACCATGTGTTTATGCAGAACAGCTGTTGAGGAACCCTTTTCTGTTCTCAGACCTGTTCTGTACCAGCTGAAGGAGAAGGTGAGAACACCTGGGCTGGTTTCTCTCTGAGAAACCTGGTGTGTGAACAGAAGTTGTAATACTCCTCTTGTCATTTTCCTGCCCTCTTCTGGGTTATCCAGGGCCAGGAATTTTCTTGGGAAAAACTTGCTCTCAGAGCCATCTTCACAGGGCTTGATTTTTGTGTCTTCGGACCTGTCATGTCACAGGACTCCTTCAGAGAAGCAGTGTTTTGCAAGCATAATTTTTTTATATTTTTTGTTCTTTATACAGTCACAGAAAGGATGGAACTAGAGAACAGCAGCCATCCAGTAATGGTGTGCTCTGTGTCTGGAGCAGGGGGTGTTGCTGTCCTTCAGCCACCTCCTGCTGTCCTTGCATTCACAAGATCAGTGCTGTTAAAGGGACCCAGGAGCTGCACTGCTGGCTGTGAAATTCCTGTGTTACTTAGAACCGTGTTTGGTTCTGAAAACCTCCAAGGCTGTGGACTGCACAACTCTTCTGGGAAGCCTCTTCAAATGCTTGACTGGCTCCAGACTGAAAATTCAGTGTCACAGAATGGTTTGGGTTGAAGGGGACCTCAAAGGTCAATCCAGTCCAACCCTCAGCTGCAACGAGTCGGGGCATCTGCAACTCGGTCATGTTGCTCAGAGCTTGAATGTTTCCAGGGGTGGGGCACCCACCCTTTCTCTGGGCAATCTGTGCCAGTGTTTTCCACCCTCATTGTTAAAAATCCTCTGGTATCTAATCTGAATCAACCATCCTTCAGTTGAGAACCATAACCCCTTTTCCTATCACAACAAAATCTGCTAAAAAGTCTGTCCCCATCTTTCTTGCAGGCCCTGAGGACATAATTAGGGCTCTATGGAACCTTTTGTTCTCCAGGCTGAAAAACCCCAGCTCCCAGGCTTTCCTCACAGGGGATGTGCTCCAGCTCTCTGGTCATTTTTGTGGCCCTCAAAAAGCTTAAACCTCTCTCTTTTGGCTTCTACTCTGTGTCTTTGTTCACTGTGTGCTACTGTGGAAAGCTGGAATTTTCCAGATAACTTCTTAGTAGGAAATGGGTGGCTGCTGTGAGGTCTCCCCTAAAACCTTCCTTTTTCCAGGCTGAACAAGCCCTCTCAACCTTTCCTCAACCTCTCTTCCCAGGTGTGTGCTCCAGCCCCTGAACACAGTGTTGGCCC